>JAWJWE010000001.1:2400000-3600000 GCA_037055365.1 Polyplax serrata
TTTCTGGCCGGTTGATTCTGCGAATGGAAATGAGTGCACACGTAACGAGACATTACGTCTGATTGAACACGTACGGTGCCGTTGACTGCGTCACTTCCCGTCGATTCGGTCACAGGAAGGAGTTGGTGTCTGGCAGCAGGGGGTTGCACGAGCCCGAAGAGGCAAAAGTCCTCGACCGGGAAAGGGACAGTTACTTTTCGAAAGACCTTCGCCATAAGCGTTAAAGCCTGTTTTCATTTATAAAAATATAATGGCCTCGAGGGCCTTCCTTTCTTGGTCCATTCCAATTTAGCGTGACTCTTTCGATGTATCAAAAGCCGGTGCTGCAATACCCGCTCGGGTTCTTTTTCTTCACTCTGGCTTCATCTGGCTTGGATCGGGCCATCGTTGTCCAGTTTCTACTTTTTATGTAACCGTAAGATGATTCATTAATTGCATTGTTTATTGTTGCGTTTATTATTTTTTTACGATTATTATTATGTTGATAATCCTTATAACGTTCATTCATTGGAAAACGTGCCTCCGGGTACCCCGTTGCGATATGTTTTGCTTCACTTCGAGATGAGATTGTTGTTTATTTTCTTCTCTCTCTTCTCCTTTTTGTCCGTGGAAGGCTGAAATACTGGCTTCCACCCCAGACGAGCATATGCCCCTGAAGACCTTCGATTGTTTACTTGCCCTTCATTTTTTTGTCTTAAGCTTTCGGTACTCCAAAATCTCTGGTCAAACCACTGCCAAAGTTTTCGAATGTTTACTTATTGTTTTTTTTTCTGTATTTCGAGATTTTGTGGTTTCCGTGGTATTCAAACTCTGATGTTTGGATTGTTTGGTTTACGAAACTTGTTGCGTTAGGAAACGTTCCACGGACTATGGAAATTGAAATGAATGGCATACACAGTTGGGTCGCACAGCCTGTCTTAGTTAAAACCGATTGGAATTCGAAGTCTTTTGCAGATTTCGAAAAATTTCCAGCGCGATATGTATCACAATTTCTATCATAGCCAAACGTTACATTTTCGTGTCAAAAAACGCACGAAAATACACATAACAACACAATGATTTGCAGTCACCGCACAATTATTAGTATCCTTTTGTAGAAAATGGGTGACCACATCTGGACGTGAATTTTCTAGTAGATAAAAAGTATTAATCGTTTTGGGCTCAGGTATTTAATCCAGTCGGGTTTGAGTCAACTGTCAAGCTGACACGTTCGCCATGTTCAACACTAAAGAAAAATGTAACGATTACGTCAAGGTAAAATAGTCGTATGTTGAGAGTCGAAGAGACAGATATTCCAACAATTAGGCTGTGTACGACGATGTATATTATATTCAAACATAAATCATTTTCTCTCCTCGGGTGTTTATTGTACCTGTCTGTGAGCCCCTACTGGTTCTGTTTGTAAAGCTTGTTTGCAGTGGGTTCGTGTAAACAATCTGAATGAACCAATTGTGACGGAATAATTATTGATTCCGTTTCCGATGGTACACGACACCTGGCTACCTCATTCAGGTAGACTAAGACTCGCTTGCATCAGTTCCAGAACACAAAAATTCTATGTGCAATCTTTTGAGATTTTAAGAAAAAGAAGGCATTTTGAAAGCCATGGTTAACAAGTTTATGCAGTACCTGGAAAAGGAGAAAGTTATGAAACCTTTCGAGGAGATGGTAATACCCATATCGGTCTGATTGTAGGTCAGTGCCTCTTCGGAGGTGGAACAGACTGGTGGTAGTTGAATCAGAATTTCTAATTTGACCAATTTACGAAAAACTGAAAACAGTGGTTGGTTTGTTGATTGTAATTTGAATTGAGTTACTCACTCATCATGTAGCTTTGTAAACTACTTCGCATTACGCCAGGGCCACACTTACCAAGAAAACTAATAATATAGTGATAGGATTTTCGTTAGATCATCATGTGAAATAATAAAGTATATTGAAGTTTTATCGATGAACTCAAACGACAGGATTTACAATGTGCAAAAACTTAAATGACAGATAAGACCGCACTTGTATTGAATCAATCAAGCAGTAACTCGTCTTACACAGCACACATGCACACATGTGTCTTACACATTGTATTTTTCAAGATTAGAAAACATAAAGAACACACGGGCTTATCCCGGGGTAGCAGATCCGACAGAAATATAAGACGCCTGACATTTTACCCTGCAGGACGGGACAGGTAAAAGAGGAAACTTGGACGACTGGATGGGTACCACTAATGACGTTTTCGTTACGCTCCTGATGAAGCGCCAGATATTTTAATGATGGTATCATGTCTATTGAAAAGTCGAAAATGTATATTAAAATAATTATACGATTGAGCGGACGGTCATTCGGTAGCCGGTAAGAAATAAAGGAAAACTAGAAGGCCAGGTGTAAAAATGGGAGCAGAGATGGCTGGGATGGGTACCCGCGTCTGGTACTCATCTCTGATGTTTACCGGTTGAACCCGTTGACTTTGGTAGTAGCCTCTTAATCAACCGGAAGTTAGAAGAAAGTCAATTTGGTCAACTGCTCCTCGCTATGTGATAGTGGAAAAATCATAACTCTGATCGTTTCTGTCTGGCTTTTACGGAAGCCTGTTAAGAAAACAGAAGTACGTGACCGTAAACTCATTCGTGAATGGAGACTAATCTAAGGCATTTACAGCTGATGAGTAGCATTACCTTTAAATTCATGTCTAAAATGTGAATATGCTCAGTTTTGAGTGAGAATATTAACATAAGAATCAGAAAAAAATAGAATGCAGTAATAAATCAGTCAAACTATCAGTTTTTGGTGGATCTAAAATAATAGGTTGGCGGTGTTGAAGGCGAAGCAAAATATACGTGGAAACGTAAGCTGGCTAAGAACTATTCTAAGTGAAATGAAGTTGACGATTGAGCCATACAAATAACTACCGGAAATAGGATTATCCCGTAACACGATTAGACCGGATGTAATAATGAAAAACTAATTTGTTTTTCTCACGACATAATCGATACCACTTTTCAGGGTTGCGAGTTTCATTGAAAATGGATTTTAAATCTGTGGCATCCCGTGGATCTTGAACCTTCTCGCGTCTAATTAGGTCCTCTGCATAGGTTTAATAGTGCTATGTGTCCACTCCTATTTCGCTGAACTTTTTCATTTGCAAATTAGCAAAGGGGAATTCTTGTACAATAATAATCAGATGAACATTGAACTAGATCAGTTCTCAAATTGAACTCGTGTCGTAATTTCGTCCTGGAAACGAGTGCCAATCCGTTTAGAATCAGTTAATTTCATCGAGAAGGAAGTTACGTCAGAGATTTAATTACTTGAGCTTGCAGGTACTGATATTAACCTGAATTCGTTTCGGGTTTTATCACTCGGTTTCCTGCCTGTGCCAACTTCGTTACCTATATCATTGTGTCATTGTCACGATCCCTCCACTCCACCTCTTTTTGTCGTACGAACTAAGAAACTAGTAAGAAGTCGGACGGTATTTGCCGGCTCACCATTTGGTTCTCACCCGGTCTGTATCTCAAACTATAAAATCCACGATTTCACAGACGGCCAAACTATTCCATTCATTCTTACACGACTGTTCACGGTCGTTTTTTTCAGGTTCATCTTCATCATCATCCTTGGTTTCGTCGTCATTCAATGAATTTTCCCGATTCACTCAAAACAAATTCATTTTTTTTAAGAGTGTGTATACCTGGGCCCCGTGAACGATTCGGAATTCGATGCTATCAAAATTATTTAATTTCTTTGTCTTTGTTAATTGTTTTTTCCTGCGGTTAAATTTGATTTCAAACCTGAATTCTTTGAATTTTTTAAGGAGTAGTCGAGGAATGTTGATTTTGTTCAGAGTAGCGTTAGAGTGAAAAGGGGCCATGGCGGCCGTAGGTGCAGGGAGAAAACACAAATGTTTTTCAATTTGGGAAAATCTCCACGTTTGAAAATGTGCATCACCGTAAAGCTCGAATTCTACATCTTTTGCTGATTTCCCAGCGAATCCTATGTATTGGTTAAATCAATGATAAAAAATAAGTTAAAATACTACATAGACTAACCTTCATTTAATGTTATTTCAATTAATAGTGTATTATTAAATAAGTACCAAATTTATATTTTAAATAGAGTAGTGGTTTCAACTTGGGGCGCATGGAATTCAAAACGAATAACCTCAGACTTAATAAGACCTCGAGAGTGGTACATGGAACTACAGCCGTAAGGAAATGTTTTTTTCCTCTTCACGGTGCTCATTGAGCAAAAAAAAATGAAGTGAATACTCGTTAATTAGATTTTTAAATTAATTTTAGACCGAATGTTACCGAAGTCTCGGTTTCTTGTCTAAACGGAAATGCTGAATCACAACGACCACTTTACGCTATTGAATTTTCTTACATCGTAGTAGAAAAAGCATTACAACTAGAAAAGTTGAAAAATTACAGGCGGCATTGTTTACGGGAGAGCGAAGTGCTTTATTGCACTTACTGACAAAGCCTTTTAACGTTTTATTTGATTTTCACAGTCTCGAATTTGCAAAAAAAAAACGATTCCATTGATTGATTTTGTGCACTCGAAGCCATCGTCTACGAATGAATGGATAATGTGAATACAAAATAATAAAATGAGTACATTCTGTTGTAAAATTTTTTTGTGTTTTTGTTGTTGTCGTCGTCGTCGTCGTCGTCGTCGTCGTCGTCGTCGTCATCGTTGTAAATCGAGACTTGTTTCCTTTGCATGTTTTACAACTTGGACGCCTTGTTTCCTGCCACATACACTCTACGAATGTTCTATGTTTTATTGAGTAATTTTTTTTTCTTAACGGCTACGATAAAGCGAAATAAAACTAATGACGAGCGTAGCGAAGCGGAGTAGAGAAAAGGCACATTAAACCAATAAAGTGACCAACGGATTCGGAGTTAGTTGACGATGGTTCATTTCCGGTGTCGGAGACCCAAGTGACTAGACAAAGGAATAATATATATCTTTGTATATATGTAAAAAAATATAATAGCGAAATTCCTTTTCCGGTTGTCGCAAATGTTTGCGCCCCATTCACCTTTTGAATGAGGTGAAGATGGCGGCGGCGGCGGGGGCGGCGACAGACCAGGTACGTTATCAGGTACGTCTATCCTCCTTTGTTGGGTCATTATAATGAGAAAACATTTCGAAAATGATTAATGAGTTCGATACGAGAGGTGGACTCTAGGTGAACCCATTGATTTTATCCGGTCGTGACAGAATGCAAATGAACTAGGACCCGACTGAAATAACTCAATTTATACTGGAACAATTATATTATATATTTTTCTACGAGTGGTCTCGTCGTGTTGAGTCGGTACTTTGTGTCTTCTGGTGCGAATACACCCAACCAAAATGTAGCGTCCGACATTGAAGTTTTGGGGTGCAACTGACCTCTTCCCTGACCTTTGACAAATCCACAGAGACTCCCTATGATGTGCGGTCGTGTAATGACAAGAAAATACGGCATCCAAACTGTTGACCACATCACGCATCCAAAAGCAGAGCGATTACAAAAATAAAAACATTTTTGGTCGGTTATTCGAAGTACAAAAAAATCTCATTCACGTGGACAAAAAACATAAAATTCCTTTGTTACCAAAAGGAAAGAAAAAAGGAAGTAAGCCAAAAAAGCGGATTGTACGAATACACACACACACACACACACGGAATGCATGCACAATCAACCACAACAAGTTCTCATTGAAACAGGAAATTGATTCCTCCAGAGAATTCCACGGACATCTTTCTTTTTCCACCACTTTGTGTGTGCATTTTTTGTTGTCTAGTTGCCACGGGACGGATGTAACCGCATTTACCAATACAACAACTACAAAAAAAAAGAGATAGAGATAGTTGAAAAGAAGTTGTACTCGAACTACTAAACCAATATGCGTCCATTGATGCGGTGGGCTCCCAAGATGAATTTCTTCTTTCAAAAAATGATTTATATTCGTGCGAACCGGACGGGTTTCAGGTCGCGTGGCTACACCTAAAGCTTAATTCTTAATTAATCTAATCTCATAGATTTTGACCTGACGTTTCCTTAGACGAATGTGTGTCAAGATGAGTACATGTCGTTTTTGTCCACCCCGTTTTGGATTATGAAGTTGACAAGAGTTGCGTTCATCACGATGACATAATGACTTCATGTTAACCTTTGTTGGGGAAACGCCTTCTTCTAATTTAGTACATAGTAGTTCGTACCTGGAATAGTGTGGGTAAACTTATTTCGCAGAATCTGTTAATTAAACATTTCCAATACCCTAATTCCGCGAAGCGAACTACCCATTTTGGTGGTAATTTTGTTTTATCATTTCCTGCGTAGGAATAAGTCAGTCGTGCATATCAACAATAAAGTATTTGACGATGAAATGAAATTGCACTTAAGAAAGTGGCGGTGAAAGGTTGAAAGGGAAAAAGGTACTCGTTTCCAGGTATCAGACTAAGAAAAAAGGGAAATTTTTGTTGCACATGAATTGATTTATTGTTGGTTTTTTACTTTGTAAGTTAGTCTTGGTGTTTGCATTCTTATCAAATTTTCTTCGTTCTTATCGTTCATTTACTTATTTTTCTGTTATGTCTTTTTACAACTTTCTTCTCTCACATAAATAATTTTAACTGGTTCCGACTCTTATCAACAATTTATTCATCAATGCGGTTTCTATCGTTTACGGCTTCTCTATTTAGCTGGTTCATTCGCTTCAAACGAATTCAGAACTTTCGTGTTCATCTAGTCTTGTCTATTGACCATGCCTCAAGTCTACAACGGAACAGATGACATTACAAATGTACAACACGAGCAACCGTCCATCACGAGATTTTTTTCTCATCTCAGTTTTCCGTTTAAAGAGAACCTCGTACCAAAGCCGAGAGCAATATCGGTGTCAGGTAGGATATTGACAAATCGAACTAATTTTTCCTTTGCAAATAACCGAGGACACGTTGTTAATTACAATATTTTTTCTTGGATTGAGAATCCGATCGAACCGGTCCATTCATTCTCGAGAAAAGAAGTTTTTCAATTCGAGTCCGAGTCACCTTGTCTTTCTACCTTTTGTGTTTGTGCGTGAGATTTAGCTTTTTTCAGGTGCGCACCCGTCAATTCCATCCGTGACTTGTGACTAACCTTCTACCAAACTTGTTGTTACTCCTCATCTTCCTCCGCGAGCGTAAATAAGGAACTCAAGCGCCCGCTAATATTTTCTCAAGTTACGCAATTGCAAATAATTAGATTGCGTAATGGCGTCGCCGCGAATGTTTCTACATTGGGACGAGGATTAATTTCACTTTTGTTTGATTCCTTCTTCTTTCTAATTCCACTTTTCCGTCCTGGAACAGCTTATTTGGGATGCCACCCCGACGTACAAAAAGTACCTTCGTCAAGAGGTGGCCTCCCCATCAAAACACTGACACATCACAAGGGTGGGCTGATCTGCATGCAGCTCACGAAGATTAAGATAGGTCGGTAATTTATGTAAAGGTCTGAGCTCGAGGAGTGACCGAAATAATTTATTATGGCATTAGCGTGACAGTTAACTGTTCCTCCGCATTTAAAATACGAAATAACAGTGTGAATTTTGATGGCGATTTATCTGCATTTAACAATGATTTTTAATTTAAGATAAAAATTTGGAAATTCGTCTAGGGTTTTGCCAGGGTCACAATTATGCTTTATAATTTTTGAGGTTTGCAATGAATCATTCCGTGAAAACAACAGCTGCTCTCATTTCTACCGCGTGTGCAACCCTCATCAATATAAACGCACGGGAAGAACTGAATGTTAGGAAAGGATAGGCACAGCAATGATGACCACCACAAGATCTGAGAAAACTCCAACTGCAACCAGCAGATTCGTCTTACTCTAAGTAATGAATTACCGCACAATATTCAAAGCACAAGGTGTAGTTCAGTGATGTTTTCTGACCCGGTTTCCAGTGAACTTTTATTTTATTATACTTGTTGAATAACGTTTGGAGTCACAATGAAGCGAAAATGGTCAAAATCATAAAAAATTTCACGGGTTAAAGTGACAAAATGAATGAAAAGCACTGGTTTCTTGTAGAGGTCAGGTGCTGGGTACCGATGTCGACGGCCAGGGTACCGCGTGGGCGAATCCACCCATTCATTCGGTCGGTATTATTTATTTTGAATTCCAGGACTGAATATTCGCTTTCTTTCCTCTCTCTCTCTCTCTTTCTCTCTATACTGGATTAATATAAATCAGTATTTTGTGGGTTTCCTCCCTCATCCAGGCACCGGTAGAATATTTCTCGGACAATTTTTAACCCGGACGTCTCGATTGAGAAGAAGTACAGGAACAAGAACACAATGATAGTGAAAATAAATGTTTTCAAGGAGATCAAACGAAAAGTTCCACAAAATTTTATTTTGTTACGCAATTCACTACTGAAACTAATCATTGATTCATTCATTGGCTGGTTCTTTACATTGTTATGTTGTAATTCTTCTGCTCCCCAAGGGGGAATAATTTAAGTGGTAATTTTAAGTCGACGCCCAACATCGCAGTTGCTTTTGCCACTGCGGAAGACTGCCTTGAGACTACTGCCTACCCTTCCTTGTGAAAACCTGCAGCCGAACAGGTTCATGTTCAGAGAAAGTCTAGGACGTGAACGTGTAATGAAAGGGTCAAAGTTTGAGTGTAGCCCATTGCATGCAGATACCGCAAGACATGCGTTTGTATATGGCTCTTTGGTGGTTTGTGAGTAAAAATAAATTTCGTCAATGAGAGTCGTATTTATGTTTGTTTATTTATTTATGAGATTAGGTCTCAGAAATTTATCCCTCATCTGCCGTCACGTAACAAATGAAATTGATTACGAAGTTCCATGGCGGATGTACACGCTCATCCTTATGGGAGTGATTTAACTTCAGGTGAAAATAAATGCGCCACTGAGCTATCCCATTTGAAACTATTATTGCTTGCCATCACGGAATCGCTACAACGTGACGGGTTCGTGCACAAACATGATAAAATAAATCTGTTGCATTTTTATTTATGTACTGCATTCTTTCTACGTCAATGTTCCCTCCAAAATTAAATAAATGTATGAAAAAATAAATTACTATCGATACAAAGGAAACTTTTAAAAATAATAACTAAAAGTTATGGAATGTGTGCGACTGATCTTCCTGACTAGTTTTGTCTATTGATTTTATTTTTATTACAAAGAACCTTGCAAGGCAATCCGGGGTCAATACGAAATATACATAAAATTTAAATTTTTTGAATAACTACTTAACTTGGAAGGCAAATTGTTAAAAAAAAAATAATGATTAATGTTTAATTGTCGAATGACAAAAAACATGCTCTGAATCCGTAAGAGGTCTAATTACTTATAAATTCTACCCAAACAACAAAACATAGTTTTACCTGTAAAAATTAGACAATTAGTAAGAAAAATCTATTTCTAATAGACTAGTTCCCAGTCTAAGTACTAAATGGGAAACTGACACAGTACCCTTGTAAACTAGTTAAAAAGTTATAAATTAAAAAAAAAATTTAAGTTAAAAATTTTAAGTATCAAGTGTGTTCCTTGTGACAACACCAAGAAGTTGACCATGTTGACTAACTTCGCACTTGGACGAAAATACTACATTAATCACAATGTATACAGAAACTTCGAATATTTTTCTGAAGTATACATTTTAAAAGATAAATAATTTTATTCAAACGAAAACTGCTCTCAAATTTAAACAAAAAATACTATTACGTTAAAATGTTAAGTAATTCTGATGCGAGGCTTACGGCCAGGTGGAATCTGCACTCAACTCTTATTAATAGTTACGTTAAATATGTATTTCTAAAAAAACTAGATTCTTTCATACGTACAAATATCTAATAGAATGGTAAAGTTTGGAACATCTATTTTGTTGATTCCCAACGCGGACAACAAATGATTCCAGTAAGCGGTCATGCATTTGCATATAAGGAATAAATAGTTTTGATATTTTTCCATTCAATTTTTGGTAGGATATCCATCACTACATCAGGGCAATTGGTTTTCACTGATTTTGTTCTTCGTGCTGGTTTTTCTCCGACGAATTTTTCATTCAAATCTTAAATATGTGAAACTCACTCTTTCACGAAATGCCGCTTTTTCTGCTTCTGTTTCTTTAATGTTTAGAAGAAATTTAAAAATTATTCGATTAATAGTGTTAGATTAAATAGTCATTATTGCCAAGCATCCGAGTGTGTAGTCGTTTACATGTATACTTATACAAATAAGGGTATAAGTGATTCGGAGTTATAAATTTAACGCTGAGATGATTATAAGGATGAATGATTATAAAGCGGAAGTGTATATTATTTAGAATTTTTCATGTTTGGCATTGATATTTGTAGGATAATTTTATGCTTCTATTTGAATTAATTCAAAAGGAAGTTAATTGAATCTCAGTGCTATCCAAATCGAAGAAGACAGGTATTCTGTGGCGGGGTTTTAATTTACCATGTCTAATGTGTTAGCATCTGGAAAAGTCCACTTTCAAAAGACATCTCATTTGAGTAAAATGCACAGGCATTTACAACTTAGCTGAAATATTTTGAGCTATTTTCTGAACCTCCTACCATTTAACAATTAAAACTCAACACCGACTGAGGTAAATGGCCCGATTTGAAGTTTTTGCAAAGGCTAATAGACTGCCATTGTCTTACTTGAACCACATATCTTAAATGACACATTCCTTAGTGGCGCCATTGCAGAATATAACACCGTTATAAAACCGGATGTAGCGGTTGCCATTAAGAAAAATATAAAATGTAGCTTTTAACACTCTCTTGGCTAATTTCAACTTCGTCATTCTTGAATCCCTCCCGCTTGATCCAATTATTCTTGATTGGAATTATCAAAAATGTACGTCCTAGTGCCCCGGTTGCTCTCTTTAAATCACTATTTTGTTTGTGGTTTGGTAAGGAAGAATCACTGACAGATTACGTATTGCATAAGTCCTCCGTATTTCCTACTGATTTCTTGAAAGATTTGATCGGTAGTTTGAGTCTTAAAGAGACAAGATATTTGTAATGGCCTAACAGTCGCCAAACCGTTGCACATTTATTTAATATTATTATTTAGTGTTGTGGGTGTATTTGTGTGAAGGAATAATGACCAATAAATTGCCATTGCAGAACGTCAATAAAGTAAGACCTGAGATGCCTTAAATTAATATAAGACATATTAAAGCAGTTGGTATCGTACTAGCATGTCGCTCAACTGATAGGTTGTACCTGTCACGCCGGGGTTTCCGGCTTTTTCGGTTCAAAAAAATCAGATTCCCTTTGGGATTATTTCGTTGAATGAATTTTGTATTTCTAACTTGCATAATTAACCCTCGAGGTGGTCGCCTTTTGGCAGGTGAAAAAACTCGTGGCGGCGACACGTCGACGCGACTGCTAAAAGCCGAATCCATTACCTTCGGCAGCTTTTCATTCGAATGCGACTTGTTTCTATTTTTCTATTGGTTTTTTTTTTATTGTCAACTTATTGACGAAAAAGGTTGGGACCGATGACAGAAGAGCAAAAGTCAAGCGATGGATTCGACTATCCCGAAAACGAAGAAATCACCCGGACGTAAGCAAATTACCTTTCCGTCTTGTTAGGTGAACACCTTCAATCATGCGAATTTCCTCGCATTTTGCTACCGAGTTACCTACCGTGTCCGTGGTCTAAGAAGACTTGGACTGGTGTAAGGTGGCATAGAACGGCGTTTTCGAGGAACCCACGAAGTACCTGCGTCTGGTTTACGACTCTTCCACGGGGCCCTAAAACTCAGGTTTCGTGGTCAGTCTTAATGAAGTCAACGGGGATAAAAGGAAAAACTTTTTAGGGGTTTGGGGAACCGCACAGCTGTATTTTCTAGTCTGCGACCTCCACCTGCAGAAAACATAAAAGAGTGGTAGCCGAAGAGCGGTTAAACGCTTAAACCATAAATAGATCGGGAATTAACCGCGTCTCAGCTTCTATGTTACGTACAGAATTATTTCTACTTCTTTTTGTTTCATAACTTTTAGCGACTTCTTTTAAATATGACGGCGTCCCGACAGTCTGACTTATTACCACTTATTACCCAAGTGGTTAGTCGTCTGGTGGCTGCATAAGCGCGTCTCAAGAAAAGGAAAAATCACCCCGAAATGGTTGTGTTTACAGTTTGGTAGCCGGTAGAATTTCGTTAAAAGTGCCAAGCATCATAGATGGTTCTCCTTTCATTCATTCTAATTAGTGTCTTCTAATTTTGATTAGATAAATGGTCCAAATCACCAAGCTTCAACCTGGTTTTCATCCGTTAATCGCGTCATCCTAGGTACATGAAATTATGCTTTGAACAACCAACCCCTGGTTCCTGAATTTGTGGATCATCAAAACTCACGCCTTCGGCTGTAAATTAAATTTACGATTGTCGAGAATACGGTGATTTGATTTTTGTCAATCTCACGGCTGCATTCCAGTTGGTGACTACCGTCCCAACAAAGAAAAAAAATCCCTTTAAACAGGTACCAAAACAGAAGGAACGACTCATCTAACACTCTTTGAGGTTGACACGAAGTGACATTTTGATTTTCCACGGGATTAAAATTAGGTTTTCGAAGCGATTTGTCGGGAATGAGGATTAAGTCGTGTAGACTTCATAAATCACATTTCGTTTTTCTTCGGTTGAATTAGTGGCGTAGAAAAAAGTGAAGCAGAAGAAGTGGAAGAAGACGAAGTGGAAGGCGAGAGTGAGAGAGAGAAAACGTCTTTTCACAGAGGTGTAAAAAGACTGACAGCTGGATAGAATGAAATTACTGGGAGTAAAATATGGGAAGATTCGAGGGGGCTGTGACCTTTAAGAAGCAGAAAATCTGACACGCTTGTGGGAGGCAGTGAGAGGACTAAGAAGGCCGAGGATGAATTTGATCGTTTTGATTTTGAAGTTATGGCAGTGGCTAACAGTGGCACAGGTACATGGCATAGATACAAAAATATAAATTGTTAGTGTGCAACTACTCAGGAGGTACAGCCATCATTCATGTATCAAAGAAGTATACCACAACTAGTAGATTATGTAACTGCCCTTTTGGTGTACATTGATACATAACATCCACACAGTTGTATCCTCGATGTAAGGATCTTCGATGACTAATTAGGTTCCTCTGCTCTCTTATCGGAGGACACCACATGGAAGCATGCGGAAGAAGGTCGCCAAGCAAACCCCGAATTTAATTCCACGTTGGTTTTTGTGGGACTATAATTTTTTGAAACGACGCCTATGTTACGGTAACATTTGTATGAGAAAGTGTTGTTACTCGGGCATACCTTCAGCCCACACTTCAGGCCGTGGATGTTCTTGAAATAACAAACTTTCTTCGCCGGCCTACCCACGCCACAACTCGTAATCGACTACCTTCGATTTCTCCCAAAGCTAATTTTGTTTATTTCATCACAAAAGCTTTGGAACACACGAGGGGTCAGTGGTTTTTATAACAAAGGGGTAACTGTGCCGCCACGAGGCTTTGGGCTGAAAAAAAAACCCAGAAATATCAAGAACACAAGACGCGAACGAATTCCTCAAGCTTTTCCTTAAATGTGTGATTTAATTAACTTTGCTTAATTCATTTTGAAATGCACACAAACGATTATGATTTCCTTAAATAATGCACAATTATGAAAAGGATGGCGGAATACCGAGGGTATAATCATAGAAATAATGATGCTTTAGAAAGTAAAACACAATTTAGAAAATATTTGCGGAAAAGATGAGTAGGCAGGTAGAAGGGAAGAAGTAAATTAATTGGAATGAGTAGTACTCGTCGAGTATCACCGATTACACATTCAGGACGACGTTATCGGGACACTCAATTGCTCTAATCCGAGCGAGGCACTAGAAATTGACCTGTCGCAAAAACATTTGCAAGTTTTGCTGCGGTGCAGAAGCACTCGGTCGATCGGCCGGAGCAGCAATCGGCGAATTGAAAGGTACCAAATTCGGTTGCGAGTAATAAAAAAGGCAAAACTATTTTTGCCCGGGAAAATATACATTAAAATTAATTTCTCCTTATTAATTACATGCCGAGAGTAAATTACATGTTTAGGTTTTCCCTAAGGTGATGGAAAGTCGAGTCAAGGCACACAGGCACACATTTTTTTTTCAGAATTAAAAATTACATTTAATTAATATAGAAATTATTGTTTTGAGTTATCGGCCGGCTCCTTGGGTTTTCGATTTTGGTTTCCATTTTGTTTTCTCCCTTAATTTAATTCCGTTTGATTTGGTTTTAGTTTTGTTTTCTGACAGCCCTCGCAACACGGGTTTTCCCTAATTGTACAATTATTTTTTTTGTTACTACCCAGATTTATAGTTTTTGACCTTATCATTTTTTCCTATCTCAAGTAGTAAACGAGCCCTAGCGAACGGGGTGACTGCATCCGGGGAAGAGATAACCTTAAATTATGTGTCATCATTTTCGTTGGGATCATTGGGATCTTTTCATCTCGGAAGACATGTTCTAGAAGCCGAAGGATTCAGTTCTCCTTTTAAATCATCAGAGCGTTTCACACGGGTAGTTGGCAATCATTTCAATAAGTCAGATGCTCTTCGATCCACTGTCTACATTCTAAACATCACTCGACACACAGATCTTCGTCAAGATTCTCACTGATGAATATTAGTAGCAGGTGTCGAGCGTGTCTTGGGTTTTCCGGAAATTTTAGAGTGGGAATGAAATCGGAGTGTTGTAAACGCGTAAAAGTTCCAGAACTGCCTATTGGAACTCGAGAACTAACACTTTTTTTTACAAAAATACAAATAAGAGAAATAGTATTTTTGTGTTGCATATTACTTTTGCATTGAGGCGAAAACAAACAATAACGTACCCATGAACTCCTACAAAAATCTCAGGTAGAATTCTCCGCAGAGAATTTTACCAGTTTTGAAGTTCTATTGACACCAGTCAATGAGAGAGAGAAGCGAGGGAAAGCAGATCAAATAATAAGTAGTTTATTATAAATCATTCAGGCGCCACAGGTTCAGTTCTGTACGGTTAGTGAACGACACATATTAAATTAACTTTCCAAGGTGTGAGCAGGTTCAAACAAACAAGAAGTTTTGGTACTTTCTGTGTACTTCTAGCAAATAAAAAGGTATACCGTGCAAACTAGAACCGTTGAAGGAAGTTCGACATGGTGTCTGTTATACCTTTCAACCCATTTCGAACCAGGTTAACCAATTTGGTACCGGGAATGAATCACACAATCGTGGCATTCTTCAATGGATTAATGAATTAAGGGATTAATCACGCGTGCATTTACTGAAATTTGAGTCGACCTCAGCAAGTTCGATTGGAATTCGTCGGATGGCATTCCCGGGGTTGGCGGGTACCAAAAACCCATCGAAAGAAACCCAATCTGTTTCATGGGGCCCAGCACGGGGACACGGACATGGCCGTTGAACGAGGCAACAGACAGGCTAAAATTACAAAATTAGATAAGTGTTTATTGAACAGCTGGACATGGCCATCGGTTGTTGACAATTTTGCCTTAATCAACGCGTTTGGAATTTGGCAAGTCACCACTGGTAAATGGCGTTATTGCCGATTTGATTGATTGGCGCGACATTCACGACAGCAATTTATACACTTCCTGTTTGGATGAAATAACTCTTGGCAAATATTTAGACATGTTGTTTGACTTGTCAATTCTCAATGGTCAACTTCCATTCAGTCAGAACGAAGTTGTCAGCAGTCGTATGCTTTGTGTCTAAATCTATTTTGGGAACCAATTTTTGTCTTGCCGACGTGCTCACTGCTCTTGTAGTGTCTTACTGTAAATCAATGTAATTTTCGACTTACCCCTACTTGATATAAAATCCTCGGCTCCGCATGTGAGTACTGCCTCGTGTCGGGAGCAATTTCTTCCAAAGGCCACATGGTGGCATCGTCTAAATCCGTTACTCTGTGAATGTCGAACCTTTGGAAAACCACCAAAGGAATCCTCGACGGTGTGGTCAGAGTGACCAATCCCGTGAAAACAACAAGACTCGCTATCACCGCAGCCATGATTTTAATAAATTAAACTAAAGTCCAGTTTATTTTTCCACAAGTTTTGAATTCACCACTTGTGTCTACTCCTCCAGTTATCTATTTCTCGCAGGCCGAAAAATCATAAATCTATTACCGTCTTTCCAACTTGTTCTGTGCGATTTCGCTTACTCATTGTTTGAATTCTATTCGACTCTGGTCTTCCTTGGTAACCTCCATTAAGACCAACAAATGGAAACGAAAAGCATCTGAGTTTAAGTTCATCTACAGTTTGTCTAATTTCAGTTCACTGTATCACTGTAATTGTTTTAAATGTTCACTACGCGTTAGGAAGAAAATTGTTGCGACCTCCTGTAAAGGTACAAAATGCACAAAATAGAATTTCAGTGATTTTCAAAGGCTTGGAGCCTATAGATGGAACGCAGGAACCAAAATATGAGAAATGCAAACCGTTGTACTTTTAAAGATGGAACAGGAGGGCTAAGGATTTATTAATCATGTTCTGCTATTAATCAGTGACCGAATATTTCGCAGCAAGTGGTGGAGAACTACGAAAAATATTCGGGTCGTCTGTGTCGAAATGCGACGTGTCGCAGGGAAAATTACAAGTAAAAACTGTGTTCTACACAACTGTTATTCTAAAAATCCGTCTTCCGTTCGGTACTGTCCATGATAAAAAGCGAAATTTTGTACGTTTTCTTTCACTCGGGCAAAAGTCTAAGCCTTTTTAAGGGAGCAATAAGCTGACTACGGCAGAGAGATTGCGTTCTAGAAAATTCTATTAGAACCAACCGCGTAAGAAAAATTACACTTTCAATTCCAAATGCAAAATTTAAAAATTCATAATGAAAATATTTGTACGGTAGCAAAAACGTTTCACTTTGCTGGGAGTTGCCGGTTACCCCCGGGAAAAAGACGAAACCTATTCATTCGTCAGATGAAAACAGAAATATTCCTTACCTCTGGGGCTGTGAACCTAAGTAGACCTGGAAAACGTGCAACAGAAAAATTTATTGAAACCACCCAACTGAATGTTTCATTTCGTTAAATCTTTTCCCTTCTCGTTTTGCTGTTTTCTTGTATTGTTTTACTTACGTATTCATCGCGCCCATCGGCTAGAAATACCCCGCGATAAAAGTCGTCTGGTACGACGCTGTCGCCAAGCGGTTTACTTTACGTTTCTCATCTACCTCTGACTACTTCTGTTTTCGCATTACCAAAAATAAAGTATACATATATACATATATGTACTATTTGAAAGCACCCAAATTTCGTTATTATTCTTTCAAGCTAAGTATTATTTTTTCTTGTTTAAGGTTTAAATGCTTTTTAATATTTTTTTTCACTTTACGAGAGCAGTTTTAAGTGCAGCTTAAGAAGTTAATAAGATAGCGTCCACGGTCCACTGAATAACAGGTATTAAGAGCCACTAACCAACGTGGTCATATCCAACGATTTTGTGTTCTCCCTTCTCCGAAACCGGATATCTCCCAAATTATTCTCCATTCATTCGGGTCGGAGCGCGTGAAAGTCAGCGACGAACGTGAAATTCGGAACGGAAACGGAAACTGGAAAAGTTGCCGTTTCCGGGCGCGTCCGCAGCGTTTCCGCCGTTTTTTTTTGTCACGCGTTCGCAGAGACGCGACAGCTCGGGAAAACTTTTCGCCGACACACTTTGTGTTTTTTGATTTATGCTAAACTGGAGGGAACCTATGTAACCTGCAGATTGACCAATAATCCGTGAATTAAATTCATCATTTGTTATGGATAGTAAATAAATAATTAAAGAAGAATCATTGAGTTTGAATTGCGAATGATTTGATTTTATTGCCTCCAGTCCATTTAAAATTGATATTTAACGTTTCTACAAATAGGAACTAAGAACTAGACTGCGGTTAGAGCCGTCACACACATTCGTGCACAGATACACACGTCATGGTACGTGCACGAGCATGCGTTCGGCGCAGATTTTGGATATGCTTTTTTCTAAGCTCTCTAACCTGTAATGACATGCAGGTAACGACGCGCAGGCTCCACACAAATCAATTCCACAGATTATCTAATTACTCGTCACTTGGAAGAAAAGAACCAGCGAGTGACCCACCGGAGACGCGAGAGAATTCCATTCACACGAGGAATACGCCACGACAAGACAGTTCAAATACTCGGATGTACCGATCTAAAACGAGTAGAAAAAGAAAAAATACCCGGACGGGCATGCGACAAAATTTCACACACAAATTCGACACTCCGGATGAATTACTCGAACTATCGGACAATATAGATTCTCTCGAATCAAATCGAAACTGTTCTGTTGGGATTCCGCGGAAGTCTCCGGGCTCAAGCAAACGTAACTCCACGCGACCGTTAAACTCTTGTTTACCATTCACATGGATCACCTTCCACCGTTTGGGTTACCGTAGCACCGTTGGAGATATCACTTTTTATTCGATAACCTTGAAACAGGTATCTGTTTTTTTGAAGATAAATAAATCTCATTTTTCAGACGGTCGTTAGATGGGCAGGGGTACCCGTGCTGCGACTAGCGGGTGACCCGTCCTTTTCCCTCCGACCGGCATACCTGAAGGAATCATGAATGAACGATCAGTCCCATTCACCTGTGGATATGATGGGATACTACTAGTCGAACCTGCGGGAGAGAGGGAAGGAGGAGACAAACATTGAACGAATGTGTGTTCAGGCTCAGTTCACAAGGCTCGTATATCCTCCGTGGAGTCGAACGAAAAGTCTTCACGAAAGCCCCAGGTTCTGTTTTAAGGTACACGCCGTGTTTACTGTGTTCACTTCTGGGAAATGGAGTTCTTCGTAGTTGACCATTTTTACATTCTCTCGTCTCTCGTCACTGGCCTCAAGTCTTCTTCTTTTTCTCGTAATAAGCGATCTCGTTATTGTTCATTCATTCGAGGGATTAAGCCTCTGACGTAGGTCGTGGTGACTGTCCCTGTGGAAAACTGGAAAATTAAAGGCCCGGCAGGCTTCGGATACACAGACACATTTGTCCTACATCTTTAATACTGTTTTGGACTACCCGTACAAAACTGTTGGAGTGGAATGCAAGAAAAGAAAAAGTGTAGAGATGTAACGACACGAACGTAGCGATGTGGTCTCTTACCAGACCAGGTATTCCCCTTATGAATTACTTCACTCTTGACACTTGACAGGATCTGTGACATTTCCGATGAAGGAGAGAGCTTCTTTAATTGCTCATCAATTCAGGGTTTCGGGAGAAAGAGGTCTAAAAATTGTTCGCCTGGGGAAGTGGAAAATTAACGTCAAAACATCCTAGTCGAGTATGAATGAAAAAGCAGAGCGAGAGAAGGAGAGAAAGAGCAAGAGAAAGAAAGAGAGGGAGAGAGATGCAGAAAAAAAAGATTCTTTCCGGGACCTGAGCGAGGTTCGCCGGTGGGGAGATACCTGATTTTGATCTTAAGAAGGTGAAGTACGTCTTAACGTAAGATTTTGTTCAGTGTCAATCCGTTGAACGCTTGAATGCTCTCTTGTTGCCCGCCAAAACTTATGAATGAACCATTTAAGGTTTTTAAGGTACGACCAATAACCCTCAGAGGGTTGAGAACCCATCGCCGCTACCACCTCCGCCACCGCCACCTTTTGTACTCCTTCCCTTAAACAAATATTCCGGTTTTTTTCCATTTAGTTCTTGGTCTTCCTGGGTGTTGGGTACTCGTCGTGGTACCTTGGCCGGATGTCGCAAATTTGGCTCGGTTTGGACGTACCTTAACTCGACGTATGCGACGGACACCCTTCTCCCTTCACACCACCGGGGAAATGTGTCGCATTCATTGTGTCTCAGGTGAAAAAGAAATCGGTTATTCGCCACGCCATTGTTGCGACACCTTTCCAAAGTCTGACTTGAATCAATGGAGGTTTTTGTTTGTCCGTCAAAAATCAAACGTTCCATGCCAATTTTTTTAAATATTATTTTCTTCTTCTTCTTCTTCTTTCTCATTGTCCCGAAGTTGAGTTAAGCGGTCTGCTTTTTCGTTTGCTACGGTTTAGATTGATGTCCGGATCGTGAAAATGTTTCTTTGGGAAAAAAACACGTGGTTTTTATTGATTTCCTCTCTTTTTGACCGACTTGTTTTTCGTGAAAATCAAACTTCAACTTTAGTTGCCGATTGGGTTACGTATTTCCAAATATTTTACTACGTTTTGAATAAAATAAAAAGTAACAAATGTTCCGGCACAGCGGCAGAGTACCATCTCTGTCAATAAGATTCTTGTCTTCTACGGCTCCTGAACATCTTCCCCTTTCTTCTTCTTTCTTTAGTGGATACGTGAATTTTTAATATTCATTTGATTGTGATGATGATGATGCGTCTTCAAAACAACAAAACTCCCGGAAATCTTTTGAAACGAATAGTTAAATGATAAAAGAAATTGTTTTCCAATCGTAGAACCTTAAGGAGGACCCACTCGACACGTGAGAACATCGCCTATTTAAAAATGGTGTTTTCGGTATCGATTTAAATGACCGTTGACAAGTGAAACGAAGTACTCATTGTGTCACCTTCTTGAAAAACATGCAACACTCTTTTTCTCATTGTTGTCCACTTGAATGGCTGACTTTTTAATTGTCACCTTTTGGACGTGTCCTTTCACGTCAAAATCCGACTGACACAAAGGGTTGTGTCGAAACGAAAACTCTTCCATTCGTACCTGGCACGCTTTTCATCCACTTGAAGGCTTCATTTGATTTTGATTGCCATCGCGAGAGGAGAATTCCTGATGAAAACGGTCCGTGTCGCTTTCCTCTCGAATGACAGAGAAGACATTCGTTGCGCATCGTTTTCAGTTTCGAACGTAAGAGTCGAAGAGGACCACTACCTGAACCTTACAAAAACAGAGTTTCCCTAACACCTGATTTAAGACAAAAAAATGGGTTCCAACGTTGGACCATTAACTGCACCCTACACAATAATCGTCTACAATTCTTGGAACGAGCTAAGTTTTAAATTATAGTGGAAATTGTTGTCTCTCTAGTTTAATTGACCAGTTTAGAGCTACTGTTTTGCATTCAACAAGTTTCTCGGGCCGGTTTTCACGTCGTTCATTTTTCATTGGGCTGCCACAATTTTTTTTAGGCGCGCATTTTCTTATAGCCCTGGCATCGACGCCTAATTTATTTCGTACCCCTGAATAAATTGAAACAAAATACCAGATAAATAAAAATCAGGGATATGTAGAAGTGAAAGAATGATGAGGAAAATAAATAAAAATGTAAGAAGTGTAGAGCCAGTTGTAGATAGATAGATAGAGAGCAAGAGCTAGAGAGAGAGAGAGAGAGAGGGACAAGAAAGAGAAATAAATAAAAAGACAAAATAAAGGGAGATGTTTACTGCCGTAGGGCACAGGCACACGTAGTCAGGTATTGCGTCTTAAATTGAGGTTCAGGTACGTTTGAAAAGAGCCAGGTGTGTGCTGGAACAGGTGCTCGAGGGAGGGGTTTGGCCCCGGGCGAAACAACCGGACTCGACTGCAGATGATTATGGGTGAACTCATAAGGAGCCCATCGGTGGTTCCTAATGAATGAACTTCTGTCAGAGATTAAACTTATTTATTCATTGGCCTCCCCAAGGGCCATTGTGGAGCAGATGAGGCGAGCCTGTCGGGCCGAAGTGGATTTCGACGGTGCCTGGTCCAGGTTGGTGACAGACACGAGTACCCGGACTACCCGGTACCCAGTGAGTCAGAGGTTTTGCAGTAGTCATAATTTTTAGTCGTAATGATACCAGGATGGTTTTTTTGGCAAACGCGTTTTGTGGCTATAATTTTTTCATTAGTGGCCTCTGTCACTATATTTCGTTCAAATTAGCCCATAAATTTCGTGGCAGTGACGTTTCAGGAATTTCAGATCGTGTTCAACGTCTGCCCTGTGACAGCCCGAACGCAGTCAGTAAGTGATCAGTTCTTGAGCAGAGTCGGAAGGGAACCCGGAGGAATGGTAAAGCCCCAGCCGTGCCGGCGATGTCGTGAAAAATCACCAAACCTAAGTGAAGCCATGCGTCGGCCCGGCATCACCCGCCACGAAGCCAATGGGGTAGATGATTGTAATTAGTTTTCTGCGAAATGAAATGGGTTTGTAGCTGGGCGGGCACATGAGGTAATGGCCCGGCGGAATTATCCGGTCCCGTGTAATTTAATTCGAATTCAACGAAATGAACACCGTCAATTAAATCGATAAGTGACCGATTCCACCCGATCGATTAATCGAATCTTGCGTTAGGTCACGTTCGACTTGGTAGAGGCCGTGTGCGCTGAAGCAAATGTTTCCGGTACTCGGCGGTACCCGCGACTACAACTCGACGGGGGACTACGATCCCCCCACCAGTACAACCACCATTGGTCCATCGGTCTCCATTGAATAATTTGCAATTTGTAGAAATTAACAGGTTGTTGGATTAATTTGTCATTATCAGTTGTACCCGGAGAGAGCGAGGAAAATTCAATTGGCATTTTAACGAAAGGCCTACCTGAAAATGGTGGCTACCTGGAAGCGGCGTTTTCTTTTTCTCTCTCTATTAACTTTCCGGTGTATATTGATTAATTAATTTCGCGGAATTAATTCTGGACCAACTTTCAAACGGTACCACCGGGAGAAGTCCGGGGGGGGGGGGGAGAGAGACATACCTGGGCGCCGAGGAGGAACCTAAAACTGCTTAAACTTGTCTCAGTTATAAATGTTTCAGGTTTATACGTTGTTTATGGCTTAAATTGTTATTTGATCAATTATATTATCTTTTATAGTCACTCGATTCTCTTTTAATGTCCAACACCGCGTGTAAGGCCTTTGGGTTTCTACTTTTTACTCCCATTGGAAATTTCGCTTAAGACGTGGACACACCTGCCAGGTGAGGTCTTCGTTTCTAATAAATTAATTACGGGCAACTATAACTTTTATTCAATTCGCTTTATTTTTTTTCCTCATTTATGCAACCTGAGCGTATATCTCGGTGAAATGTAAGAAACTAAGTTTTATGTCTTGAAATGGCATCGACTCAGTTCGGTTGTAAAATTCTTCTCTAGTTTGTAAATACTTTCCGATGTTTTTTTTTTTTTTTTTGCCTTGAACTCTCCGGCTACAGTCCCATTTGAAGACTTCGATCAAGGATTTTAAACGTGGTGTTTAGATAGTTTTTGTACTGTCCTAGGAACACGCTGGGTTCAGTTTACTGATAATCAGTAAGAAAGTACTTGCGCCAGAACTTAGCGCGGAGATTGTTGTCCATGTCGTTTCTCTGAAGCATTTGCTCGAGACAGAACCGGAAGTTGTGGTTGAGCTATTTCCTATTTTCGTAAAGAATGGGACCGGTTGGGAGGAGCTGTACTTGGGTAGCCCACTCTTCTCCTAGATAAGTTAGACAAATAAGGAGCGCCCAGATTATCAGGTACCCATCACACACACACACACACACACACAACGCGGTGGCAGGGTACCTACGTCTATTTTCCTCTCGTCAAAGGTATGTACCATTAAAATAAGGTAGTGTGGTACCTTTGGATTTTCCACCGCGCATACATAACTAAAGATTTCGGTTATTTATTTGTCTATTTGTCAGATCGGTGTTTGCGATGTCCTAGTGAGTGCTCCGTAGAAGTAGTGCTCGATGCTTGGCATCTAAAAATAAATTCCTCACTCTTCTGGAATGAGGAGATCATTCATAGATCACGACATTCGGGTCAACAGGTGAAACAGGTGTTCCACCATGACGAGCAGATGCTATGTGCTCTTGTGGGAACGACCTTCAAATTATTCACATAGAATCGCTTTTTTTCATTCTCCTACTCCTACTCCTCCTATTTCTCATAGTCATGACCGTTTTCTTCTTCTACTTCTTCTTGTTCTTCTTTCTATCTGGGTTAGTGACTTCCGCTTTACAAACTTCCTATCATATTTTCATTCCTTCTTCTGTCAGGAGGCTCAGATTACACGGGTTCTCTTGTAAGTACTCGTCAGAGTACCGCCGGTACTACTATCTGTACCACCGAGTATTTTGTGTTGCGATTTGTAGGTGTGATACTGAATCTCACTCAAATGTTTTTCTTTATAAAATGAAAAAGTAGAAGGTTACTAGAAAATTATATTGGACGCGTCACTGACCCTCTCTCGTTTCATTAATCCATTGAGAAGTTGCATTTTCCTCCTTTCAAAGATCTCGAGGGATGTTTCTGAAGAAATATTTTTTTTTCATTTTCGCGGTTGTCAACCTAGGAGCTTCTCTGATTGAAATCTTGACAAAGAAAAGTAATTTAACAAAACTATGTATTGTAAATGAGTATTACGTAAAGTAATATAATATGCTACAGTGCTAGAGCGTTGCTTTCATCGCGTAGCATCCCTCCGAGTCTTCTATTCACACGAGTACATTCAATGAAGAGCACCTGATGACCTGCGTGAGTGATAAGGGACGGTTGTATACATATCCGTTTATTATATATATTTTATATGTTCATGTGAAAAGGATCGAACCTGAGCTGGCCCGAGAGGCGGAGTCATGGGTTAACTATAATGCAAGAGCGGAAGTGGTAATAATCGGAGGGAAAAGAATGGAAGCAGCTTCTGTGTTACTTGATGATGAGAACAAAGGTCACCAGGTACATCAGTCACATGTTGCTTATCTGGGGCCCATCTGTGGTCTGAGGATTCTGACCTTTTTGTTTTTGTTCCTTTCCTTCAGGTAAAATCTTCTTTCCCAAGGGGTTTTCTCTATTTTGTTTTTCTTTCGGTTGGTCCTCGCCCTCCACCTATTTACTTCGACCGTTACTACGAATTCATGTTATCATTCGTGTGATGGAAACCCTTTAAATGAAGTCGTTCCTTCCGGCGCTTTCATGTCAGAGACCATCTTCGTCCGAGAACCTTTTCTTCACCATCATCCTGCTACCAGTTTAATGACGGACCTTGTTTCTTATCAAACCTGATTTATGTGCCTTCTTTGTCCAAAGACCGGCGTCCGTTGTATTTCCCGCTTTTTTTTTATCGAGAAGAAACCCACATGGCGGAGATGTATCTGTTGCGTAAATTCTAATCAGTTTACCTTCTTGTTTCAGGTAAAATGTATGCAGTTTTGGGGCGGCGTCACGGCAGAGTCCTCCACGGGGACATGGCCCAAGGCTCGGCTTCCTTTTTCGTAACCGCCGTTCTTCCTGTCGTCGAAAGCTTTTCTTTTGCACCAGAAATTCGGAAGCAGACTTCTGGTTTGGCGGTTCCTCAATTGGTTTTCAGTCATTGGGAGGTTAGTTTATTTCTTTCATCTAATTTGTTTTTTTTTTTGTTCATAAAATTTCCTACCGCTACCTGACGAAACTCACACCTGTAGCTACGGCAGGTGATTTAACTGATCTCGAAGGAGTTGAGTATCCTTTTCAAGTGATTCTTCTTATGAATTAACCTGTGATTGAAGGTCGCAACCTTGACTCCGAGTCAATCGGTTCCGTACAATAACTTAATTGTTACCTTTCATCATTTGCAACTGACAGAAAAGGAGACCACAAAAATATTCCTTTCCACTATTACATGTTCTTCTTCGTAGACTCCTATTACAGTTCAAGAGCATAGCATTAACATGGTGTATTTCTGTGATTCCCTTCCTTTTCCGTGTTGCATTTATGGTTGGTGTTGGTTATGGATAAATTACAAGTCATCGCTAAAAAGTAATTTTTTTTTGTGCTTGCCTTGTCTAAGACAAGTATATATATAATAATTTTTGTGTATGCTTTTGAATTTACTACTCCTTTCTTCTGCTTTCGTAATGGCAGGCATCAGTACTGCATGTGGTTTACGTTTCGTACTCTCATTTTTTTTGCCTCGGTGTATTATATTTCCTCGAAATATCTAAACTTCTAAGAATGCAGGAACTTATTTTTTTCTACCAAAAATTTACGGAATTCTTTTCTCCTTCCAATTTGCAATAGCAGAATTCGATACAAAAATTAGTTTGGCATTTTATTTCAACTTTCAGGTCATTGATGTGGACCCATTTTGGTCACCCCGAACGGAAGAAGAGTACCTTCATTTCGGAGAGAAAGCTGATTCAGAAAATCGAGCCAAAAAGTACATGAATGCCGTCAGAAGGCGAAAAGGATTGTCTGTAGAAGAAAAAATTGTCGAATTTGCAGAGAAACAAAGAACTCTATCCAAGAACAAATAATTTATTTATTTTTTTGCGAGTGAATTCGGTTGTCAGACTTTTGTATTCTTGTTACGGGAATATAAGATTTTGATCGTGTATTTCATTTACGTCTTTCTCCTACCAAAGTAAAAATTACTTTTTTAATGTTTAAACAGGATCGATCTAAGAAGAGACGTGGAAGGGTTCGTAGTACATTGACCTTACGTGATAAAAGTCGTACTTTTCCCGCAATACTTTAATATGTACAGAAATCTGCCGAAATTATCAGCAAAACAATTTCCCCTCCTTTAAGGACACAGTAGGCAGTTATATTAAGCAGTTGTTCTAAAGTACAATAAACGTTTTCACATATTGTTCCTGAAGGGAATTCATAGTAGTAGGTACTTCCTTACTACAAATTACTATACTAAAAACTGTAAATTAAATTATATAAATTAAAATACTATAAATTTAATCTTGGGCTTGTGTTCACTCACGTGGAGCCCAACGCTGGAACTCAGCCGTCATATTAGAGAGTATGCAATCTGCAATGCGAATTCATAGGGTTAAAAATTCTCCAGGTCATTTTAGTTTTAGCTTTTTCGCCGCTCGGTTTACTCAATCTCTTCATACTCTTTAATTTCATTTACAGGTGTCGAATTGTTAGAATACAACTGATTTCTCCTGCGTAAATAAAAAATAAACGTATTACACACCAACAAAGGAGCAGTGCTTGAAGTAAATCAAGGGTTAACAGCGGCATTTCCTTTGTGAAGTAGGAAGAAAAAGAAGTACAAATTATGGACAACCAGTGATGACGAAAGGGAAAAAGAGAGGCCAAAAGTACCACTAGACTAATCAAATACGTCGAATGCTACACAGAAGTACCGGTGATCAAATCACCTGGAAATTTAATTATGTAGGAATTTGAATTCTCAAATCTGAACATAAATACGAAATGTCTAAAATTCCTTTGTCTCAACCAAAGGGAGACAGTAGAAGATGGAGCCCAGGCCTTCGTTTCGGAGTTGTACACCACGCAAGGCGTAGTTGATGGGGCGGCCGACTGATGTCGCTTTTTAACCCCTACTTGTGAGTTAAAACAGTCTTTAGTTGGTGGATTTTCCATCGAGCGCTTCAGTTTCCCGACCGAGAAATGATGGCGACCGTTTTGAGAAAAGTGAAACTCGGGAACAAAATTAAATCGGAAACGGTGACTCAGAACGGCGAACCGGAAAAAGAGGAGAGAAATCGTGGAAATAGAGTGCCTCGCACGAGCGAGAGGTTAGTTTTCCGCGGAAAATCGTACGGTCGAACAAGGGAACGTGGCCAAGAACCCGGGGAGTCTGATAAAACGATGGGAAATCATCGCCGGAGAAATCGACCCCAGTCGAGAAGAAATCCAACCTCTCATCTGACCTTATTTCAAAGTCTTCAGCTAAGGATTGATCTATGGACGAGTACAACGGGACATTTACTGGATCGGTCCTTTGCCAGGCGGTTCTGCAACAGAAAATCCGACAACGAATTGTACAGGAGTAACAGCTTTAGGTTCGAGAAGTTCGACAAGGAGGAGGAGGACCCACAACAACAGGTATGTCTGTGAAAGATGTCGATGTCTGGCACCTGTCAAGGTTAAAGACGAACAAAGGCTTCGTCAGAGGTTAACATCGACACCTGACGCTGCAGGGTAGAACCTCGACAAGCCTGTTAATTTTCACTGTCTTTGCGGTTTTCCTGTTTGCGGTTTCGAGGTTAGAAAAGAAGTAGCCATTTTATGTGTGGCATGTGAGAATTCTACAGAAATCCAACAAGGTGAATTTCGGTAACTGAAAGGTGTGTGTGTGTGTGCCCTCTTTCCACAGAAATTCTAACTGTCATTTGATTTCTTTACTTATATGTTAAAACTTTTAACTTGGAGAGCAAAAAATAATTTTTATTGCGTTGTACCACGTGCTGCGAGTACCCAAATCTCCTCAGAGCACCCAGAGTGACAGGTGTGCTGCGCTCAAAGAAAGTGACCATCCCCGAGGCAACGGAAAGCCAAACAGTTTCCCAGTTAGACACCTGAAAATAAACTTGTATTCAGCACAAAGACTTTGATCAAATTACTTTTTGATCCCTCTTTTTTTCCATTTTCTCACCAAGGCCCCCCAAAATCTCAAGATCTCTATTACCCTTTGTGGGTATTTTATTTACGTCAGGTGATATACATTTTGTAGGTGTTGTGCTATTTCCTTTTATTCCGAGCACTCCAATATTTTATTTAGTTTTGTTATGTCCTCGTGTTTCACGTCAATTTTATGTTCGCAGCAATCACTACTGTGTTTAACAAATAATTGCTACAACTAAATGTGGTCAGAAAAAAATCTTGTAATCAAATTGATCTTGATACACGACCGAACTTATTTCACTCCTACGTGACACTGATATTGTCGCTGTCAATTAAATTTAAGTTCTGTAGTGACAATATTAAACGAATATTGTAATAATATATGACTATAATATGGCAATTGAGAGGTGAATTATGAATACTTTATTTTATTTGCACTGTTTCGTTCGTTTCTAATTCACCATATTTTGCTTGTTGCTATCTATTTATTTTATTAATTCGGTTATGTAAGTTAAAACGCTGTTTCTTTGAATTATCCTACTTTTATAATCCGCCCATTTGTTTTTTTATTTATTAGTTCATTATGTATTATCTCCTATTGGGTGTGGCGCTTGTTCCGCCGTTGTCTTTTTATTCCAATTTTTCTGGCTTTTCCACTTTCTTTTTCTGTCTACAACTTTTCATGTTTACGTGAAAATTCCGCCGTTTTGGCGTCCATCCAGAGACTTTTCCTTTTTCCCTTTTACATTCTGCCTTGTTTTGACTGTCGTTCTCTCCGTCCCTTTCTCTCTCTCTCTCTCTCTCTCTCTCTCTCAGACAGACACACTTACTTTTTTCATCCCTCTAAACGTACCGCACACATAATTTTCGAGTTTACGGCTCTACCCCATCGTAACGTATCTTTTAGCATATTCTTTCTGTCGTATCTACAGTTTGTAATATTTGTACTTGTACAGTTTACTTTTTCCCTTTTCTAGTCTTTAAAAATTTATCATCTGGTTTATATTTCATGTGCTGCACCCTTTACAAATTGTGCTGTTTGGTTGTTCTCCTCGTTTCTTTAGTCATATGACACTAATGGCACAAACTGTGTAGTAAAGGCTCCTTCTGTTTCAAAATTGTTTCAAATTTCAAAAATTTGTTGGTTTCCTTTGGTTTAACAAAACTAGAAATTATACATTTATATTGTGTACTTTAATAATTTCTTGCATTTCGTCAGAGTTTTAAGAAATTTTCCTCACCAAGTAGATAACCTTGCAACCGGTTACTAGCCATTGACTTCTGATTTCTATTTCTCTCCAACTGACGCCAAACACTTCCTTTTCACGTTGCTTTTACATTCAAAGATTTTTTCTTTTTTGTATGAAAACTTTTTATATCGTCCAGCCTTCATCAGTTGGTGTTGCACTTCGTTTGCCGGGGTGTAACTAAGAAATTATAAAGCTGCCCTTTTGTCCGACCAATTTTAGTACCTTGAAGTGTTTGTTTGTGGGCAAATGTAAACGCACGCAGGAAGCAACTCACAGCAGGAAACAAATTTATTCCGATAGATTTGAAAATCAGTAAAAAAAAAGTTTAGAAGTGTTGGTTACCATCGTTCGTGTGAGTCAAGTTGACGCGTCATCCTTCTCAACGTACTTTACTATATTGGTTTTTCCCTGCTGACTCCATTTCCAACTTCTGATTCATACGGATTGTTTCCAGACTTTCTGGAACCGGTCGTATCAACAACAGCCAACAGGGGAATAGGACGCCACATCTAAACATTATATTTATCTACGGATTCATAGAGCTGTAAAAGAAAAATTACCATGCGTTTGTCTTTCCACCCAAAAAAAAATACTCGAATTAAATTTGAGGGATTGACGTTAAGTCGAAATTTTTAACGTGTACGTGTTGTACGTAATTAAAGAGAAATTATTAGAATAGACGTACATTTGGTCACATTCATAATACAACTCTTTTGTCAAAATTAATACATAGAAATTGAACGTTTCTCTTCCATTGGAAAAAAATTCAATTCGTTTGATGGGTGTCATGTGAACTTTTACTTTCATTTTATTAATTAATTTTCCATTTGCTGATCCACCCAAATAATGATCAGTGTGTGACTGATCTTGGATATTTTTTTCACTTGACATCGGAAAGTAAGTTGGACGAAGTGTTACCCTTCGAGGTTGACTGAAAATGTTTGACTTTTAGTAATATTCGCCGTTTACCACCATGTGCAGGTTGAACTCCAGTTAAAGTACATCTTCTCATACTTTTAAAGTGAAGTTCATCAAGTCTCTAAGTTAACGTGTCTTCGACTTTTATTTTCCTTTGTTCTAAATGGAATTAAATCATTGTTTGTTCGCACTAGAGTTTGCTTTGTTTGGATGTTTTCACTAAAAAATAACGGGATTTCTGCGTTTGCACAGTGTCATTGTACCAGATGTCACTGTATACATTGGCTTATTATCTTATATACACTGAAATTATATATAATTCATGTAATTTACACCGAATCTAAATGTTGTACAAAATTTCGTAAAAATATTATACATTTTTCTACTTTTTTGGGAGGTTCTTTACTACGAGGTTGAAAAAGATATTAGAAATTCTTATTTTTCTTAACTTTTTAAGGAGTTTTCAGCCTCTTTATGGTGAAGTAGTTGAAAGGAAAGAAAAATAGAAATTTATGAAGTAGAAAAATTATGTATGGATGGATAAAACGTAGTGAAATAAGGAGTTGTACCAAATCGTAGTGTTTTTTATTTAAGGAGGTTCAGTAACCTTCTGCCATTCTCATTTTGGGCGTGTATATTATGTAAATGTTTTTCCTCTCCAGTCATCTTCCAGCGGTTTCACTCCGGCCGCATTTTCCAGGGCGGTTTCCTTCTCTCCCGAGACGGAGAATGTCGGTGCTGCCAAAAAGGTGCAACAGTCTGCTGAAACTCTCAAAATTGTAAAGACCTCGTGCTTTTTACGAACGTTCGCCTTTGTGTGCACGTTTTTGGCTCGAGTCGAGGGTCAAAGCACTCCTTCGAGCTTCTCCTGATTTTCCGACTTTTCCAGCTTGTGCTTTCGAAACACACAAGGCAGATGGCAGTGGAGTCGACTCCAGACAAAGGAAAAAGTTCAACTTCCAGCTGATGTAGAAATTGATTTTTCGACTTGCGAGACAAATGAGTGACGCGTTCGAACTGTCCTCCGGCACATCTGATTGCCGCCGCTGGCGTACCATCCAAAGTCCGCAGGCGTGAAATTATTTTGAATGCTTTCGTACAAAAATTGAAATAGATTCAGACAGCTAACGGAGCTCTCCGAAAGTATAAAAATATATGTACACTGTCTGTTATGTATGGGCAGACGGATATTCACGGGATATCCTCAATGTTAAGCGGATTCTTTTTAGTCTAATTATTGTGTTTTTACAATTAATTATTTCCCTTCTTTCTTGAAAAGGTTGAATTTTAATGCTGTTTACTTTATATTTACTATTTTAATTTTCTGGGATGACATTAACGCATGATCATCACCCAGACAAGACCACAACAGCAGACCATAACGCAGGTCAGTTTTTTAATTACAATGTTGCAGGTAACAATTTCGTTACGGTCATTTACATTTTGAGGACAAAAGCAAAACGGATGCTTTTGTATACAATTTTGAGCTTTTTAGTATTCCACTTTTGCATTTTCACCTGTCTACATGAGTGAAACGAACCTACTGGAGTCTAGATATTTCGGTTTACCTGTAAAGGATAAAAACAGAAAGATTGAAATTTTTTTTATTTTAATTTATTTTAATAAAATATGTTGCAGGCCAGTAGACTACGCCTTTCTGAAGTCAAAAGATCAGTTTGAAATCAATTTAATTGAGGCCTTACTTTTATTGTAATTGAGTTTAGATGCAAGTGCTAAAGATGTTTACTTTCCAATAGAAATATGCACTGACTGTGGGATCATACTGCCTCTCGGGTCAGGGGTTTACTTCATGCTCAGCGAATAAATAAGGTCTATTCGACTGTGCTTAATATGTTAATTAGTGTAATTATTGGTAGAAATACCAGGAGTATTTTACTCAAAGGCTGCACTCATGTACTGATAATAATATTTAATGAATATTTAACACATGTTTTCTCCTCACTACACGAATTTGACGAACATTGTGATATACTTAATTTTTTAGACATTATACAGTTAAATTATATTGATGCAGTAGGAATTAGAGCATTAAAATAGGTCACTTACCAAATTGTTAGTAAGAAACTTTGTCCCCCACTCTAAAATGTCTTTGTGTAAATATAATATGTTGGGTGAAATTCATTATTGCGAATTAAAATGAACGACAAAGGGAACTCGGCGGAAGGGAAGGAAGGCAATGAAATATGTTCTATTTATCTTAATTTCTAAACTTATTTAAATTTCAACGCTCAGTGTGAATGGATAGATGGCAAATCAAATTTTTACTAAATATACATATCACCAGGACGTGTTTCCAATCGAAACATATGCCTAAACAAACTTATTACAGTGATATTTAAGTGAACAATTCGTCTTGTGGATTTTTTTGCTTTGGGATATTCTGCAGGAATTAAAGGGAGGGTTTACATCTGAAGAACATAAATCTTCGAAGGAGTATCAAAGTTTCATTTTGCGGGTGCGAACCCTGAAGGTGAGACCTGGCGGATGCTGGAAAAAAAAAAGACTCTGCTGACAGACTCTTCATCACAGAGGATCTGATTCGAGCACGTTTTCTGCATTTATTTTCCCATCTCCTCATCCGTCTTTTCCGTTTTCTCCTCTCTTCTGTTTCTTACACAACGAATTTTTTCTTTCTCCTTGCAGTTCGTTTTCTTCCACTAAAAATTTACACGGCGAAAATCAATCAATAAATCGAAGCCCGCATGAGGAAAATTTGGATGTGTCCCTTGGTGTGATTTCGAATGAAAAATCAAAGTTGCGCTGTTCTGACTTGTTAAAAGTTAAAATTTTTTAGTATGAAAATAAATTGCATTTACTAACTATAGAGTACAATTATAAATACAAAGAAAGTTAAAATACGCCGGTATTAAAGTATGCGTTAGATTGTCTAATGAGCACGTTGTACTTTGTGCCTCACTAAGTGCTAGCACATAAATACTAAAATACTTTTGGTATTCAACAATTCTGCACTATTGCTTTCTTTGAGAAACACTAACTCTACGCGTGAAAGGAAAATCAAAGTCTGAAGTTCCTGATGAAGGTTTAAGTCTCATAGATTTTGATATTTATTTACGATGTAAATGCATGCTTACAAATATGAGTACTCAACATTTGTGTAAAAGTTCACATATTTCATTTAGATTGGTTAAACGGTGCACAGGGGTAAAGAAAAGAATATTTGCTTAACTTAGAAGCATTTGGGGGTCCATTAAAAAGAAAGTGAATCCACCGAACTTGTATTTGCCTTTTTATAGCTTCCTTTAGGAGGAAAGTCTTGTTTGCCTTATTTTTCAATGCGATCGCAAGAGTCTGATTTATTTTATGTTTGCCTTTAATTTTTATTCATAATATTTAATAATAATAAATCAATATATTTTTTGTTCCTGTTTATTTTTGTTTGTTTCGGCATCGAGTCCGTGACGTTTCTTCTGTTTGTTTTAAATTCGATCAGCCGGTGCCGACCGGAGACGAGAAGAAAACGTTTTTTTTCAATGGAAGTAAATAAAAAGTAAAGAGAGTTGTGCATAAAGTAAAAAGATATCTTTCCAGTAGAAAGACCGGTACGGGGCATACGTAGAAGAAATAAGGGCAAAAAATGGTTTCATCCCTCCGGCTCCGACATGAATAATTCAATGATTAGTGGGCTTTTCAAGATTTATCACTGAATTTCTTCCCAGTTTGTTCCTCTTCTTCCTTGTTCCTTCCACTTCTTGACCCAGACCAATTTTTTCACCTGGGTCCACCTTTTTGTACGGCATATTATTCATTTTTTGCCTGTTCGGTCTGTACCCCTCGTGGACAACTCGGGACACTGGTCGTCATGCAATAGAATTATCACACGAGGACTTACTTTTGTTCTTGTACAAAAAGTAGTTTGGCCCTGTGTGAAGAGTGTCTGGAATGTGTACCGTACGTGATTTCAGCTTTGTGAAGAATTTAATCTACAAACCACAATTGTGGTTGAACGCTTTCAGAAACTACCCCTGGCGTCTAGTTACAATTGTCGTTGGAGAATGTTTACACGGGAGCAATAAATAAAAATCCGACACAGTTTTTTCTTTATCTTTGTGCACTGGTCGTAAACCACACTTTCAAATAACTGTGAGGTATGAAATATAAATTATAGTTTTCTTACTCAGCTTCCATTGGGGTGAGCGACCAAGCTGAAGAAGCGCCTCAGGTGTGGAAAATTCTTCAAAGGTTTTATTTTCAATTTTTATGAATCCCGCGTAACCGTCAGGAGTGGTGTACACTTTTAGTTTTTCTCTTCTCTATTTAGTATTTTTTATTGGCGCTTTGGGAGACCAGAAACCATCCGGAGGACTCCTCCTTATTGTCTCCTCCAAGAGGAAGTACATAACATTTTATACTAATGGCTGTGCCATTCTTCATCTTTGAGTTGATTCTATCTTAATAATGAATGCTTTGGGTTGGAAGCACTCGTGGGTTATTACCAACATCAATTTAAATGTCCTTTTGAAAGGTTTTAATTATAGAAAGAAAATAATGACTAACTGGACCCAAACAATGGTAGAAGACTGTTAAAATTAATTCAAGCCATAAAAAGATATGGGAGTTCTAAAATATTAATAAATTCTTTGCTATTGTACTAGATAGGCAAATTCCTATTAGCTTCTTATGAAACTAAAAGAATAGCCTTTCATGCACAGAACTTCCTTACTCCTGCAATAAGAAGTATGAGTAATTCGCTCACTTTTTTGGTTGTCTACCAATTACTGTTGTTACTCTAAGATGAGATGAGTCACGTCACTACGTGTAGCTAAAAGAAAGTTTCTTGGCCATGAAGAAATCTCCTCAAAATCAAAGAGCTTTACTTGGAAGCTCCTGAGCCTTCTGTAACGAGGACTTTGACTTTGAACCTTTTTCTTGTTGCCACATTGGCAGACTGCCACAAACTTAATGAACTTTTTCTACCATCTCCTCTTTATTAAGGTCTTTCCTTCCTATTTTTCTTTACTTCAAATAATGAAATATTTCTCTCGCTGGTAGGATATGAACGCTAAACATCACTTCTTTGTAATATAGTTACTCAATCATATGACACATGACGTCTGTACAAGCTTCTCTTTGCCACTGTCCTCAAAAATTTAAGCAGGAACCAAAGAGACGTTTAGGAGAATATGTTTCTTCCTTTAGACTTCCATTCAAGCAGAGGTGAATATGAGGATAAAAACCAAAGAAGAAGGACATTGAGAAGAAACTGCTGTTAACGGGGTCTCAAAAGGTGACGCTACAGAATATATATATATATATATATAAAACAACATAAGTAGTACACGTGTACATCTGAACGCGTTTTTGGAGGCACCGTGGGATTATCCTCGGTGATCCTTCCTTTTATTAAAGTTGATTTATCACTGTGTATCATCAGATGTTGGTGTGCGGGGACCAGAATAACACGAACGAAATAAGTCACTTTCATCAACACGTCTGGGGAACAAGAGCCCACACTAAAAAAGAAATAAATTGTTTGGCCCGTCGTCGTAGCACGTCTTCCCCCGTGCCATTTCAAATTTCGTATATTTCGTGTCTCATGATCTTGTTATGAATTAATAATGGTGCACCATCGGGATTTTCTGCTGGATCACATTTAAAATAAATTATCGGTAATTTGATTTGTAACTTTGGTTTTACACGGCAGATATGGGGAATAGCACTCCGGGGGTAACCTGAGAAAATATTTTTTCTTCTTGGGCTTATGGCAAAGTGCTTTGAATTTTCATTTCACTTACTTTTTTGTTGTTCTTCGTTTTGCATTCCGTTATTTCTGTTTCACTGACTCACTCTCTGTTTTTATCATCTGTCGTTCATCTCTTGATGATGGAAAATCTCCGCTCGAAAAGGCACCAGCCTCTAGGGCCTTAAAACGCCATCACCGAGTCATTAACTTTCCTGATGGAATTTCACCATCTTAAATTGACTGGAATTAAATAAATATTGTAGGTCCCCGTGAATGAGATAGAAAAACCTTGTTGGGAAATCCGTCGCGGGGAGCTACAAGTTAAATTTAAATTTGAAATTTAAATGCAACAAAAGGATTGATGGAGTGGGCCGTGGAAATGTTTCTTACTGCCCCGTTATTTTCAATCAGTTGCCACCTAGCAATGTACAGTCGGTCATTGTCGTAGGCACGTGCAGTACCTTAATTTTTTTGTCTTCTTGTTAATATTTGAAAAGGCCTTTTGTTATTCTTAGTTTGCCAATTATTATCTGAGTAAATAAAATTGTTTTAAAAAATACAAGTTTATTTCCAACATGTCTGCATCTCGAACACCTGATTGTAAAATGAAAAATTATACTTCCATCAGTTAGTTTTATACATTTGGTGTTCTACCGTAACTTATGTGTAGATTTTAGTAAATGTTTACTTGGGGTAGTAATGCTGTTGTTTTGAAAAGTCACATCAAATTTTTCGTTTTCAGATGCAAATCCACTGAAACTATTCCCTTCGTTAGTCGGTCGTTGTTGTGTCTTGTACTACTTTTCAGGGCAGTCACAGTCATTGTAGTGATCTCTCGGACATTCCATCATTTTCCTTTGGTAGTAAGTCTCGTTATATCTGAAACAGATGCCCTTTGTAGTTTTTGTGTTAAGTCTTTTGTAGTTATTGATCAAATCAAAAGGTAGTACCTAGGAGGTGTGACAAACATTAATTCTTCAGAGCTTTCTTCAATGATTTTCTTGTCCTTCTCGGACATTTGACTCTTGATTTTTGGTATTGGTTTGTCCAGGAGTGGACCATCAGACCCCAACTTGATTTTTTGCCACGATAAAACTAACGATGGGTCGTCTAAAATATTTTGAATGTTCGTGTGGAAAATTTGAATTTAAAGAAATGTCGCTTCTTCAGACTCCTACCTGGAATTTTCCTTCTTTGGTACGGGTTGACACCTCCTGGAAGGAAAGGTTTGTATTCCTGTATCATGTTGTACTTTTCTTGACATCCACAAACAGGACCTGCATCTGATGTTTCTCTAATTGTCTTCTCATCTATAACGAGAACTGGTGGTCCGGGTATTATGGGCTTCAATGCGAGTATTTCCTTAATTGGCATCATTTTGAATGTTTCTTTGGGCAACTGGTGACAAAGTTGACCAACTTAAATGTTGACAAATTGATGGATATGCAATGCCTCCGATATTTTTCCTTGCATCCACGCTTACTTGTCACCCTTTCAAACTAGTAATTTTTATTTCTTTTATTTTCAATGGTAAACTTCCGCAATTGAACCAGTCCTCAAGTTCTCGACCTTTCTGTTTCTTAAAGTTCTGCGGCTCGCTCCAGGAAAGTCATAGTTTGGTGCTCTGTAGAACCTTCACTTCGCTTCTATGACTTTTGGTATTCTCCGGTTCTTTAATAAATCTTTTTTAATTCGTAACATCGGCACACCCTCTCAATGCTATGCACCCCTGCTTGTTAACCAAATATTTATTTAAGAATCCGGTTTAAAATTAAATTAATTTTCAGTTGTATTAGATTGTAAATTAGAAATTATATTCTTAATTAATTAGTTTAGTGCTCGATTTGTCAACACTTGGCCGTAGATGTGATTTTAAATTGAAAGGAAGTTGATTGGAAAACTAAAAATTGTGTCACTTGTGCGACAGGAAGCTTTCGTCACCGAGTTCTCACTTTCACTTTTATAATTTCTGTGCAACTTTTTGTGTCAAATTTTTTACTTCAACTTATGGTCTTTTCCTCGTCTTTTCTGTTCGTTTTATGTATCCAATGGATCCAGGTATCTTATGGAAGGTAGAGTTAGAAATATTTGATAAATAGATACGAATTTATTTATTGGTCTGAATAACAATGTGTACCTTTGGAAACCGCCGACTTTTTAATTTCAATAAACATTTCTAATAACCGCAGGTTTCCTGTCGTAGAAAAATTAAATTTTGAGATTTTAAGTAAGCGCTGGGGAATTTGTTTCCAAAGAAAATTAGTTTCCCTCTTTGGCATTGTGAGCTTTTGGTCTTGGGCAAATTGAAATAAAAATACTCATTCTTGTGCACTCTGAGCTTTTAAAGACCGAGTATTACCTTTTCTTTTTGTACGGGGAACGGGAAGTTTCGGGCAAATCAATCAGATGAGTGGAAAACAGGGATGAAAAGAGTGAAAAATCGACTTGGTTGAACGATTGCTCGGTGTGTAATAAGTAAAAACGCATTCGGTTGACTCTCGGAGGGATGGAAATGAAATCAAATTAAGTTCGTTTCTTAGGGGCCCAGCAAAAGTATCAAACAAACGAGAAGACGTCGTACAACTACGTATTCAAGAAGAGATGGATAATATTATTGTGTCACTGAAAAGGGCATATTTTTATTAAAAGAGACATAAAGGTAATTCATCCTGTGATGTATTACACCTGACAAGAATGGTACTCGAGTGATGGACTGCGCACATTCACAGACAACAGTTTGAAAAAGTAATAATATAAGAATATATAATATAAGACAGCAAAAAAACATGAAATATAATATTGAGATGGTTGGAGAAGAGGTTGTAAACGTGATGGCAGTCTAAGGACCAAATTTAACGAATGATCTGGAGGTTGAAAACGAATGTACACATGTGACACGAATAATACAAAATATAAGTATGGCACGTCGTTGATAAATTAAAATACTTAAAATACCCAGACATAATACGAGTTCCGTTTGGTGTTATTCCCTAACACTAATATTGCAACACTTTGAACATCATTTTGTTAACAGTGCGTCTGTCGTAGGTGCACAGAATTTTTGACATAATAAAGGTTGAATTGGTGAAAAGCAAAAGGATGACAGGAATTACGTCCGGAGAATAGAAATTTTGAAGCAAAAGGAGAGTTAAAACAAGTGAATTTCTGTCTCTAGTCATCACCCGCCTTGAATGTAAATTAAATTACAAAATTGTTTTGGTAATTAATCTGTGATTAAGACAATTTACAAATGCTTAGGACTTTAATGGATCTTCTGATGATCACTTCAGGTAACTGATCAACGAGTGTTTTCCAGAAGCGAAATCTCGACTTTTCACCCTTCGGCCCAGTTAAACCCATAATAAGTTTGCCTCCATTTTGGATTACGTAAGTTTTACAATGCGAAGCATTTCATTTTGTCCCCTGTGCTTTCGTTTAATTTCCTGTTGCAATTCCATTCTTCTGCCTTGTATAAGTTTACCTTTCACATCCTGAAATTTACATGAGGATTACCTAATGTCGGCACATCATCTCTGCTTTTGCGCTAATTAAAATTAATAAGAAACAGTTTTTGTTGAATGGAGTTTTTGAGAAAACTATTCTTACAAAGCACAAAACCTTTGCGGGGGAATATATAGTTTTACCTGTTTTAATGAATTATGGAAAGGTCACGGAAGAAAAGGAGTGACTGTTTAAAAATAGAAAAAGAGTTACCGAGACATTCACCAGAATGATCTAAAAGTCAATTGAAACCAAAAATATGTTACATAGCGTTGTATTGACCTGTAGCATTATATAAAATACCTACTACAAAACTGCATGATTTCATAATTCTTCATTTTGAATTTTAATAAGAGCATTACAAAAGGTTTCGAATGCAACTTCTTCAAAATTAAAAATTTGTTGAAGTTACCTAGATTGTAGAAATATATTACAAAATTTGTAGTACTGATCTTCGCTGAATTTTGGGGTACGTTTTTGTATTTATAGTAAATTTAGGTAATCGAGTATGAGTGAACAGTTACTTTATAACTCGTTTATCATTCGACAGAAAGGAAAATCCGTTATTGTTTTAAAACAACGGGCGTTAAGGGAAACTTCTCATTCATTTTGTGTCCCCATTCAAAGACTTTGGTTTCGTCAAAGCTCTTCTTTTTTTATATTTCATTTTCTCCCACGTTCCCTCCGATTCTGCGTAATGCCACGTTTCATTGATAAGTCTTCTGTTGGCACATGTTGAGACTCTCCGAAGGAAAGAGATGACAGCAAAAAACTGCAGTCATATTCACCCCGGGGGCTCTCAATTGCGGGGATGAAATTTCTACGTCTCGAGAATGGGAGTAGACGGCAATTTGATGGATTTTGAAAATTTCCAAAGCAACAGAACGAATTTTTTTGCATTTCCGAACTGTTGACAAAATCAACGTCTGAAAGTGCGTGCATGCATGTATATATGTGTGTGGGTGTGTGTGTGTCTGGAGGGTTTCCTCCCCTGGACCCACGGGGATTTCCCCAACGATCGGGATTCTGTAGAGGAAGATAAACCGTTAAGCATCATTGTATCATTTGAGAAGTAGCGGTTTCCGACATGCGATCGGTTTGCTCTAGGAAAGAAAATAAAAAAGTTTTGTTATTTGAAGTACTTTTTTCATCCCCGGATTTTCTTTTCGGATTTCCATGTCAAACATCACGGAAACGATGCTCATTTTTGTTACGTTGTCCCTATCAAACAGGTTTAAACAATTTTGCAGTTTTTATATTGTACCAATACTTGCACGTACGGTGTCTGAACAATGTCTGGCAAGACAAGTCAACTTCAAGTGGGAGATTTCAGTTGATATACAACGGGAGAGATGCAAAGTGAAATTGACTTAATTATCAATTTCAGATAAGCAGATTGATGGGCTTTTAAAAATACTTTCTGAAAAATCAGAGAGAGGTTTCTTCCGGACCAGGCTACTAGTAGAATTTTACGATCAAAGCAAAAAGGTTTTCATTAAGTGTAAACAAAACAATCAAAGAAGCAAACAAACAATTCAAAGTAGAAGCTAGGGGAAAAGAATTTATACTTGGGATTGTTTGTAAATAGAAAAATTTCCGAAATTGCTTCCTTCCGAGTAAAATTTTTTGAAAGTCCAAGTACCTTATGAGTATCCGGTAGAGGCCCAGCAAATCCCTAGAGCCCAGCAAAAGAGGACGAAGCTGTGGGACAGAGGGACGGCCCCAGCTATGGCGGTAAATGACGTCAGGTTGTCAGTTCGATGTGAAATTAACTTGTACGGGTCGGGAGACGATGAGTCATCCCGGAATATCCTCCATTTTGGAAAAAGTCATTTTCCCGCTTGTCGGAGCACGGGAATGTCGTTCAACTTCATTTTCCGCCTGGGCCGTAGTCCCGATTTCCGACTAGATGAACTTTTTCGGTCTGTCTTATCATGTCAAGTGATAGTGTCTTTGTACGTTTCCCGATAATTTTCCAGCGAGAATAACGGATTAGGCAAAATCGAGTAATTTGTGATGGAGTTGTCCGTTTAAATCTTTCCGTTTTTTTCTCTTTTCATTTATTTGTTTAATTGTTTGGTTTTTATTTAGTTGTTATGTTTTTCCGGTTGTGCGGACTAGTGCGTGTGTGGTGCGTCACTTCGAGGTGGACCAGACGAGAGCAGAAAGGTAAACGATTTCGATTCTTGAAATTTTCATTTGGGTTGAGCGTGAACCAGTTGAGGTTAGGGAGACTGGGATGCTGCGAAAGGACCGTGCGAAACCCACGCAGACTGCTGGTCCTTCGATTAAATTAATTTGAATTTTAAAGCTTCGTCTGTGTGTCTTATTAAGTCTCGAGTGAGTCAGGACGAACATAAAATGTATAAGAATGAACTCATCATTACGTTAATTGATATTATTCCTGGAAGGATGATTATATTTGGTTAATGTAAAGCGTTGCTGCAGAAAATTAAATATTATGTTTGTTTAGTCAGTTTGATCTTATTGATTTGTTGATGACAACCCAATTTTTGGATAGCTCAGGATTTTTTACAGGGGATTTCAGAACATACAAAACCTTAGAACAACGTTTTAATGTTGATGGCTTCAACAGAATAATATTTTCTTAGGATCTTGACAAAATCTTGCTTTGTTAAAGTCATTATTAATGTTGCTCTAATGTGAAAATGCAAATAAAAAAAGTCGTCAAATATATATTGGGAGCTATCCATTGTTTTTAAACGGTCTCCCGTGTTTAAAAGTTGAAATTTTAAACCATCTATTTCAGATGAAAGTAATGAAAGCTTATTGGTTACTTTCTATTATATTATAAGTAATTTTATATTATTTTAATAGGACCAGAACCACTTTCTACTTTGAGGATAAGGTACAGAGTTGAAGATTGAGAGTGAAACTACAAATTTGTTGCAGAGTAGAGAGTTGAATTATAAGACTTAATGATCAGTCAAAAGTTATATTGTAACTGTTTCATTATACAGTAGGTGCAGATGTCAAGAAGAAACTGAAGCAAAGTTTATGTTGACATTTTTTAATGTTCTGCCGCATTTAATATGATGCAGAATAAAATTACTATAAATAAATATAGACAGCAAAAAATACAATTTTAATTGTAATGTAAAACACACCACAAGTGAGTTACCATCCAATATCACGTTATTGAGCGTTGTTTTAATACCAAAGTAGACAAAGATTTGTAATGAAATGTTTACTACATTAAAAGCAATTAAACGTGGTGGGTTTCCAAGTACACAATGACTGAATGACTAGTGTTAAGTCTTTAATTTTACATTAACATAATATTTAATTTTTATACTCCACCCTGAAAAGAATTTAAGATTTAAAAAAAAACAGTTATTTGATTGTCTGTACATCATATTTTAGCTATTTTTATGGGGGTTTTTATTCCTGCTGATTATTAAGTTGAAGAACGATCAATTAACTCTAAGAATACGAGAACAGTACAGTAGGAATACGAGAAGACTCTTGTCGTGATATAAAAGCATTGAATTGAACCATTTTTCGTGTACGACCCTAAACGTAGTAGTTTGGGTTCCTCACCCTCTTAACAACTATTTTGTGTTCTACCTCCTGCACAGTTTCACTCAGGCAACCATAAACAACAGATAACAATGGATGGCGGTGAAAATCAACTGAGGCATTCGATCAAACACATTTCAGCAGATTACGAACTTGAATCGATGAGCTATTGGTTTTACTGCCAACATTTCGCCACTGAATGTTCCGTATTGTTGGGGTCTTCCTCCATGCCTGACAAAAAAAAGTTTAATTTCAAGGGTGTACAATATACACTCCCACATAATTACTATTGTGGCGTAGGGTTGAAGGTTGAATCACCAAACAAAGAGGTAAACAAATTTGTTCAATACATGAAAATGCTTTTCATCCATGTTGATTGATATGAATTTTCAATGAAGACTGAGTCAATGCGATATTAATATGTGTGCTGTTTCAGTCAGAATGATGTGATGTTACGCTCACGACTCATTGTTTTTGTCCCGACATTACGAAAGCTAGAGAGATTATTGCCGTATGGAACCCTAGGAGTATGAGAAAGGGAAAAGAAGTTATATAAGGGAAGATGGCTGAGGAGATACTTCGACAGAAAGGGACGACAGGCAGGGAGAGATGAATTAAAAGTTTTCCCTTACTGATGTTCTATTTAAATTATATTATTGGCAAATCTTTTCTCTTTTCGGATTTTCAGTATTCGTTTTGACATGGGATTTAGTCACTGAAGACTCCTGAAAAATGTTTTCGATTTTTATAAATTTCATGAATTTACTTTGCCTCTCTCTCGCCTATTTACAAGTTTTCGTATTCTACTGGGACATGTGTAACTAATAGGAAACACCTTTGCCTTTTCTTATTGCTTGTCATTAATCGTTTGTGTCCGATTAACTGCTATTTGAATTACCGCTTAAATTATCAGCCTTTACATTTGATTTTGTTGAATATTTGTAAATTCTAATTGTTATTTATTGAATAATTTGGAGTACTGCACTAATTTTGGATTAAGTCGAAATTCTCGTTATAAAGTGGTATTGAAGAGAATCTCATGAAAAACAAAGCAAGCAATCCCTAAATTTTAATTCGGACTACCTCGTGTGCACCCTTCGCAAGGGAAATTTTTAATTTCTACAACTTTCTTCTATTTTACCATTTTAGTGTTAAATGAAATGACTTGTTTTTTTGTGTTTTTAAAATTAAGTTGAACGACCTTCACATATTAATAAAGTTCCATTATTAATTAATTCCAATAAGTTAATTTGCTTTTAGGATTTTAGTTAGTTCAGTACCAAAGAAATACCGTATTTAGTATAATTTAAAGCTTAAAATTTAAACCTTAATTATTTACCTACAAAATTATTAATGCTACTTCCCTTTTTGACGAACCTTTATTACTTGTGCGCTCGCATGTTTAAGTTATTTATTTTTTTACCTTCTAAACTTTATAAAAACCATCAATAACTTTCTAGCGTTTTGCAACTCACATGAATCACTCATATTGAATAATTTCTCATCCGTGACAAGTTTAGAATTTAACAGTTTAAACTGTACCAAAATGTAATCTGAAAATATTGAAAAGTTTTAGAGGCCCCGGGGAAGAGAGAAGAAGTAGAAAGTTTTTCACTAGGGCGGTTTGCAGTTGCAAGTAAAGTACGACTACTAAAAAGAGGCTGAATGAAATACCCGAAGGCACAAGTCTCACCAGTTGAAGAAGTATTTTGGCGGCAGTATACGTGAATTTAGCAAAAGGCACGCTGCAGCAAATCTGGCCAAATTCCCGTGCTAAAGCCGCGACGTAACGTTCTCCAGGGAATTTTTTATGGGAAAGCAAAAGGAGTCTGACGGTCTATCGATCTCTGGGCCTTTTCTCTTTTATTTGGCTTGACGCATGGCAAAAGGGCCGATTTCTCCTTTGGCGGGAAACCAGCTTTGCTACAGGCAACCGAAAGGAGATCGTTTGCCAGTGTCGACAGTCTCTCTGTTTTGTATTCACCCAACCGTCCTTGCATGCGGTTTTTGTCGGGTTTTCGACCCTGTCGAGTTAGGTACGGAATTTCTTTTTGCCTTTCCCGTTTGTTGCCTATCAGGTTGATGAAGTTCTCACCCAGAGTATTCAATGACAACGTCCCATTGTGATTTATATCGTGCGTTCGAACTATAAGAACTGTCCCAAATATTAATTCGGCCTTATTGTGAGTGTACAAGTGTCGATTAAAAATATTAATCTATCTATAATATATTTATGTATAATTCATTTTAATAAGCAGAAACGTAAATATTTGAGTGAAGTTAGTGCGTCAGTGTCATTCCTATCTGATTCTCGTAAACTATTTATTACGGTAAGTTTCCTAAAACCGTATTTCAGGTGGATGTATGAAATTATCGGAGTTTATTTTTAGGTAACGCCAAACTGAGAGACTATTTGTAGACTATTTATAGACTTTGTTCTACACTTGGAACTGAAAATGCAAATTAAGTTTTTGATCATCAGTGTTTTGAAAATATCCGTGTCAGTAATATGACGTCACAGAAGAATACCCGCTTTAATGAGATAGAATTCCAGGATAATAATAGAGGTTACCGAGCGTAATTTATGGTTCACTACGGCAGACAATGTTTGCAAATATTTCAATAGATTCTGAGCATCCTCCAGTGCAAACTCAATAAATTAAAGCATCTCGCAAGGGGAGCAATTTTGCGACGTTTTTTTAGTCACGTAAAATATTAAATAAAAAAACGCTTTCTCCTCCGATTCTAACCTTTCTTTCTTATGAATAAATAGTAGAGCAGACTCCAAATTTAAATAACTCTCATGCGATGACGCGAGTTGCCCTCAGAAAATAATCAAAGAAGTCTTTGATAGATAATCAGTTGCTTTAGTTAGGACCAATGTAGTCTTTCACTTAACTTGAATTTCCCTTTGTGGTTGTCGCCCTTTGAAAAAATCTAGCAGAAGTAAAATGACACGACAAAGAAGTTTCTACTGGTGTGAGAAGAAACCTCTGAATTTTACTTGTACTTCCTCACAAGTCTCCTTTCGTTTGTACAGATGAACGGTTTTTATGAAGAAAAAATATTATACGCGACATTAGCCAGTAGAGCCTCAATGGTTTCGTTGTAAGCGGATTATTTCTCATGTAAATCAGAGTGTGTTTCTGCCCTTGCATAGAAACCTTTCACACAGGATTATTTATTCAGTTCGAAATTGACAATTTTCTCTTTCAAGGCTTCGTGCCATATCATAGCCAGTTAATTATCTTAATAATATCACAACTTAATTGTCTCTTTTAGTGCTCATAGTGCGTTTGTGTGTTTTTCCGGCTATTGTTTCATTTTGATCGATGTAGACGGGAAATTTAACTGAAAGTTGAAAAGAAATCACAGAAAAAGGAAATTTCCGCACAGGATGAAAACAGAGAAGTTATACATAATAATAGGGGAAACTATGACTGGCACGATAGAAGCAGTTGATAAAAGTATGATGCTAACAGCATGCAATTCATGTTTCATGTAATTATGCGTACATTAGTTTTATTAGCAGACGAACACGGGTTTCATTAAACGAATGATTTTTTTAAACCGCTTTGGAATTTATACCACTGTATAATTATGTAGCTACTATCAGTAACGTTTATCTTATTAAAAAAACTCTGGTGCTACAAATTTCTTAATGTTTAATATTGAATTTTAAAGTGAGGGAAGTGACACCTGTGTGGACCTGCCAATATATATATTGCTGTTTTTTTTGCAATATTCAAAATATTCAGTTTGTTTTAATAATTAGATAATTATTAACGGTAAATTTAACTAGTACTGCTACAGATTATTGTAGTGTAAAAAACCAATGAAAAGCATTAACTTAACTTACTTATTCATAGAAATTTTCTCAATTTACAATAGACCCTAATGAATGATTTAACACGCAAAACGTGCTGGGAATAAATACCTAACAAAAACGAAATAATCCAAAGGGATTTAGGACACCATTACCCCGTTGCCAATAGATAGAAGGTTGATAATAAACGTTGGAATGTAATCAAAAATCTTTCTACAAAAGAGAAGATAACATTGCTCAAGAGGAATGAAAGTTCAGGGTGCAGAAAGGAGAAAGAGAGGATCGAAAGTAAGAAATGTGGTTTGCGGCAATTAAAACGACACAAAAACTCCTAAGTAGAAACAAAATAAACTTAACTTCTGAGTTCAACTTTAAGCTAAAAAAACAATTAACGACAACAAAACTGTCTCGTACAATAATTTTGACTGCAGACTTAACCGAAAAGTAATGTTTTTAAGACGATTCTTTTGTTTGTTGAGAAAATTTTAACGGGAATTATTCAGTATCTTAGAGTGTTGCCAAGAAAGAAGATTAGCATTTGTAGAGTTTTAAACGAGAGATGAATTAGGATAGTAAGGCACAGGGACACACTTCCACGGTGAAAATAAGTGAATATTTTTCACTTTTTAAATTGTCATTACGGGAAACTGTAGAAATATTTCCAAGTTTGATAAAAACTAAATTAACTCCAGTAGCTCATGAAAAAATAGACTCTCAAAGCACTCACATATATGTTGTCATTTCTTACGTACCAGTATTAGTGAAATCATTTAATTTCATCAGGGTTGTATGGCTATGCTTGACGTAATAATTAATTAAATCATTTCATCAAAGTAATTAAATAATTTAATGGCGTTTGCTGGAATTCAGTTCGCGTTCCCCGTAGCAAATCGCCGAGAAATTCCCTGTACACGTTTTCCCTTACCGTCTTAACAACAAACTGAATTTCCCAATTTGAAAACTAAAAATTTTAAGTGTTTTCCTTCCATTCTGATTTAACTTAAGGTTTTTGAAAGGATTCCCAAAGGGGAAGAAATGCTAAGGTGAATAAATACAAATGTAAATTTGAAAAAATAAACGTTTTGCTTTCGGTAAGACTGAATTAATTTTTACGAATTGTGCAAACTAATAATAGCTAAACTTTTTTTGAATGTTTACTGCTTTACCAAAATTTTATAAATTACTTTTAGCATGTTAAAGGAAATGTATTTTCTATACACAATGTCGCGGTTTCACGTGTGTAGAACGGGCTTCGCAAATATATATTTGTGTTTATAATAAATTAAAAGCATAAATCGGGTATTATATATTTCAATAATTACCCAGCAGTGTCACGTGGCATTCAGTAGTAATCGGGAAAATTATAGTTTCCTTCAAAGAATATTTGAAATATATACCAAAACACGAAAATAATTGAACCTTAGAAAACTTAAATTATACCGCCACCATAACAAGTTGCATAAATCACGTAAATGATGCATTCCATTAAGCACATAAAAAATAGACAAATAGGAACGGGAATATATTTAACCTTTTCCAATATCAGTTTCATAGAAATGAAAACCATTTAACTATTAATTTATTTGTCTGTCAGTCTTTAGCGAGATTTTTACATTTGACATGTGAGATGTTCGTGACCTCAGATTTTAGAATTTTTTTTCCACGGGAATTTGATTTCCGAAACCTTCCTGTGAGAAAGTTGGTAGAGTCTAATAATAGTTTTAGCTAGACTGTTGATTCTTTCAACTTCCTGGTCGGAAAATTAATAGTTTTTTTTCATAATTTGTCAGGAATGAAATTCTCCGGCCGTTAGCACAAACTTTTTTCAATTAATCATTTTGCTGCTTTCTCTTTTCTCAAACTTTGTCTTTCTTTTAAGCCATTTCTCTGCCGTGTAGGTTTTTAAATCGCACTAGGTACGATGCTTGCATTATTAACTCTTCGAGAAGATGATAAGAATTAGTGTTTTTTTTGGAGGTCTCCATTTTTGTCCAGCAACAAAGTGGACATTCTTTTCATCGGAAAGAACTTCATTCGTCTTGAGTGGAAATTCAATTTCTCCTAAGGATATTTTCAGATTTTCGATATCGATATAAATTAATTTGCATCTCATTAAGATTCTTTTGTGCTGTAGCTTGCATACAAATTCTGAGTGAAATTCAAATGATGTTTAGAAAGAATGAAAGTACTTTTGGCATTATACTCTCGTAGTCATCCACTGATGTAAAACTAACTTTGACTTCCATCGTTAAAACCAATACATTTAAAGCCTACTGCTTGTTCACGCAGATTTGCTTAAGTCTCTTACCAAGAATTTTATGTTTATTTTAACAATATCAATTTGGTTTGTTGGAGTCAGGTCAGAGGAATTCAAATCTTAAATACGTTAAAAGGCAACCGAGGAGGAATGCCCGGACTTTTAACAATAAAAAGGCGACTGAAACGGGGAGGACGTCTGTTGAGCAAAGAGGAGCGACGCCTTTTGGCCTTTTTCCAGAAAGAAAGAGGCAACGTATGAAGCGTATAGTGCAAGTTCACTTCATCCCTTGAAGTTTCGTTCGGGTTGTATCGGAAGGAGGATGTTTCTTTGACATCAAAGTGACAGGTATTAAGAGGATGGAAGTGGAAAAAGTGCATCGATACAAAGGAAGTTGAGAGAAAAGTCCTTTTCCCACTGGGAAAATTCATTCTCCTTTCACCTTTCACAATGAAAGGTTTTGGTAAACACAGAGAAATTGCCCCCAGTTAGTCGTACTCTGCCTCCCCAATCCGATTAGAATGCTGTTAAGGGCCGATTTACCTTCTCAAAAATTCATGTAACTTTAAATTCAATACTTTTTGGCTGATTTCAACTCCTGCTGTGAAACTGTTTAACTAGAACTGAACAGAAAATACATAAAACTTATATAATTTACATAATTTGCCATTCACCGTTTTCTATTTCTTAATTTTGCTCTTTGTTTTCTTCTCAACTTTCTTCCCGTTAAACTAAGGCTTTCTCGTCAGGTTCAAACTTCCCTTTGCCTGTCATTGCCAGTCTTTCCATTGTCCGATGTTAAACTACATAAATTTTCTAATCTCTCCCTTTCTGCTCGAGTTGGAACATCAAAAGGGATTCTTCCCGTTTTTTTTGCCGTGGAGTAAAGCCGAAGGTTTGTCTCCTGCTGAAAAGTTGGTTTCATCGCCTAAATGGTTTTCTAGTTGAGTTGGCAAAACTTTTCGTCAAAGAGATTTGAATGTGACAGAGGAGCAAGAAAGCAAAAAAACGTTGTTTGTGGTACGGAAAGCATTGTCTATTATCTATTATCTATTATCTATTATCTAATAACCGTGGTCCCTTGGAATTTATTCCCTTTCCTACCGTTCAGAAAATTACTTTGCTTCAGTATTTGTTTCTACTCATTTCTTTTAAATTCTCAAAACCAATAACTAACAAAAATTACTGCAATTGCCGTGAAAATTGTGAGCATACTGAAACATTTTCAACTTTCTGCGCTGTAAAAAAATTGTAGATAGTCAATAGTCATTAAATGGTCAGTTAACAGACAAAAATTCTTATGCTTCTGTAAAGGCTAAACGACGTAAAAGTGTAGCTGAAAAAAACTAAAAAGTTATGAAAAACAAAGAAAGCAAAATTTTAATGAAATGGTATCGTCAAAGGAAGATAATCAATGGTGGCTAATTAACCGTTGTAATTTTCAAAAATAGAAGAGCTCTGACTTAGTACAAAGGCTTCACTTAAGCCGAGGAGGACTCAACAAGGCAAGATGGAAACTGATTAAATCGGAAAGAAGGGAAACACAAATGAGATCTCCTGGAAAGTTTCATAAATCGTATTATGTTGACTGCACTAATGAGCAAGACAACTGGTTGTACCTGTCTTGCTTTTATTTAGCTGTTTAGACAGGATTAAAATAATTATGTAGTGAACAGTTGTCGAGTGTCCTCAGTTGAGGATAGAAAATAGAATTTACTTTCGGGTGGGAATTTCTATAGAACATTGATCAACTTCCGGTACTTGCTTTTCTCTTGGCGAAAATTATCAAATGAGTGTATGGGTAGGGTCAGAACTTCTCATCGCATAAAATTATGAAAATGCCGGTGTAGTGTTGAGAGTAGAACCGGTAGAAGTAGAAGGGTACTAAATGATGCTGAGACGTCCGGTAAAGACTGAGAGGAAACAGTGAAAAGCTTTTTGTTGCTTTTTACAAGTGTACCTTTGCTAAAAAAGTCACATTCAGGTCAAAGAATGCACTTTAATGAACAACTTCGAAAATTGTTTTAAGAAAGAAAAGTTTATTTTTGTGTGCATTAATATATATATTTTTTTAAACTGACGTACTGTATATCAAATTTACCCCTCTGGTGAAATGAAAATGAGCAAAATTGTAAGAAACAAGAAGTAAGACCAGGATAAGACAAGGAGGATGTTTTTCGTTTTTCCGGTTGTCTGCCACGAAAGTTCCTGTCAAAATCCAAAGGGTCGTCAAGGTGAACCTGAAGTGTACGGGAAATGTGCGTTGCGTTTCTTGTCTAACAATCAACACGTTTCTCTTGTTCCTTTCAATTGTCCTTCGCTTTTCAATTCTACCCTCTCCGAGGGTATCCCAGTAGGACTAATTTTTTCGTACTTTTTTTGTTGTTTTTGAAATCGACGGAATATTTGAAAGTTCAAAAGATCCGGTTGTTGTGCTCTATAATTCCTAATTAATTTTGAAATTGGTTATATTTTAAGTGATTTATTTTCGTTGTAAATTTGAAGAATTTTAGAAAATGTCTTTATTAACCGTAACTCTGTAAATTTTAAAGTCTGTATGGATTGTTACGTCAAATAAAAATACGTTAAATAGTTTGACATTTTTATGCACCGTTGCGGTTTAGCTAATTTAATTATTATTTAATTACTTTATTAGTTTAGCTAGTTATAGATTAAATTAGAGTGGTCAAGCTGTTGTAAATGAATTTTGCCTCTGGATAATGAACTTTCCGATATAACACTAAGTTTACTTGTAGAAAAATTTCTGACAGGGTAATTTTGTATACACCCTGAGATTTTGGTAAAGAGGTTTGATTTTGGTGATTTTCTGTTTTGCTAACGTTTTTGGGGTATTTCTGATTTCTTATTTTAACGTCAATAGAGGAATGCAGAGGTTGTAATAAAATGATATATCTTCGATTGTGTCATCCTGTGGTTTTCGCTGCATCTGAGTGGTATTACTCAGAAGCCCTCAGATGGTCAGTAGGGTGGAAAATAAAAATCTCTTGTTTGGTCAAATTCCGCAGGCGAACGTGATTTACTTTCCCGTTCACATGGCGTTACGAAAAACCATTAAACTTCAATTAAATGGAAATCACACACACACACACACATATACGGCTCTATAGTTTTGGTGAAAGCAGCTGACGCCCCGGGCGGTGTTAGAAGTGCCTGGTAGTGACGACAGTGTTGAGAACATTTGTGACGAGGGCACTACAATGAATTAAAGTTCAACCCTGATGTGACACCCTTTGGCAATGGGAAAGGCCATAGTTCACTTCGAAATCTCTCATGTTTCATGGAACTTTTTCAGTCAACAGTTGTGAAATGAATCCTTTTCAGACATTCGGACCAACACACATACCCACCATTGTGAAAGAAGCAGAGGCCGGAAGGATTGGGTGGTAAGAGAAAGAAGGGATGATGATCTGTAGAGTCAATAAAAAATTCAAAACTTGACAAGAAGAAATCTTCAGGGCGAAGTGAAACTGGAAACTTTCTCATTCGGTTAATTCGCCGGATGGGGAAAAGATGTAAAATGAAAAAATAAAACAAGTTATGAGTGAAACGAACACGTTTTTAACGTGGTTTTCTCCCCGGTGGAACCCCTGAAAATGGGAACCTTAAAAGGATTACGAAAGGCATTAGTTTACCTTCGTATAAAATTACGTGGTGTCCTTAGAGCGACACACTCGCTGACGTGCACTAAAGACAGACAACTTTTATTACAATTTTGTAAATGACGTATCACGTCCGGGAAAGCTCACCACCGGCGCAGGTACTCTTGCCATCATGGATAAGATTTATCTAATTAGTTTAGAGACAGTAGTGCACAGCTGAGATAAAATTCGAATTGCCGAAATTTTGATGTTTAGGGACCACGGAAGAGTTGAATGCGTGAGGATTCTTATTTTTGGGGAAACCATTTCTGTGTTCTTGTGTGCGAAGTTATATGAGTTCAAATTCATCTTCCGTAGACATTCCCTCCTTTACTGAAAAATTATAATTTTTTACGTATGGTAAATGCAGCCCACATGGACACGTACTTTTGAAAATACTATTAAGCGTTAATTTTGTACTTCTTAAGAATGGATCATAGCGTAGTGTTCCGATAAACTACCAAAAATGAAATTAGCGTCTTATATTTTCTATTAAAATTAAAATACTTGCCCTTGTAAAAACATTTTATTAAGATCTGCAGCAATATGTTCGAGGCTTGCAAACGTTTATTTATTACTTTAGGGTAAACAAGGCAACGCTTTAATAAATTCTAATTGTGCTATTAACCAAGACACAGTCTGTTTCAAATCGGTTAAGGTAGATGACAACTCGTGGTAAACACATCGACCCAATTAAAACTACAACCATAAAGCTTTCTATTGTTGCCTTCTTCCGATTATTACTTATTGTCAAAGAGTACCTCTGGGGTTTCATATATTTTCAGTGAGAAAACGATCACTCGAGTCGAAACAAAGTGAAAGACCATAAATATTCTTGGTCTTAATATCTCGTTTGTTTATCCATTTCCTCCCCCTTCGTCAGCTCTTATATATCACCTGATTTTAATAGCCTTAAAAGATATTAAAGCTCGTTCGGGACGAAACAGTTTTTGAATTTATAAACAGTCAGCAGAGGCAGCAGAGTGAGAAGTCGAGAGAGAGAGAGAGAGAGAGAGAGCGCAAGTGGAGAGAAAGTTAAAAGGCGAATAAGACAAAATCAAAATGGCTGAAATAATTTGTTCTGGAATTTTTATACATACAAATATTTATACGAAGGAATACATCATTGAAATCGTCTCCACGTTGAGATGGATCCGCCATTAATTTTGAATTTCTTGGGAGTATAAAGAAAAATGCTAATTTTTTTCAATGGAGAAATAACATTTTCCACTGTTGGAAAAATGTGACTTTGGAATTTTCTTCAGCTATCTCTGGACATTTTCTCCATTTGACAGTCATTAGTCTTTTGGAAGAAGAAAAAATTACCCGTAGGCTGTTTCTGCCTCCACGAAGGGTTCTCCCGTGACTTTGTATGGAATCAACTTTTTTTGTCGTGTACTTCAACTTCACTGCTGAACATCTAACGTTTCATTAGGTTCATTTTCTTTCGTTTGACAAAGGCTCTTTGTTAATTTTTGAAATGCGTTTCCAGTTGCTTCGAATTCCATTTCCGGATTTGTTTGACTTCCCTGTTTGTTGACTGGCAATCTGATTTGATTACCAAATGGATTTTGAAAATAAATCACTTTAATTGTACCGGTGGTCGATCGCTCCATCTTGAATTCTCTCTCTCTCTCTCTCTGTCACTTGTCTTTGTTTCAAGTTGATTTCATTAACTTCCTATGAAACAAAAAACTAATTTTGATTGAACTCAGCTGTTGGTTTAATGTTAACTTGGAGATTATGAAGTGGAACACGAGAATGTAAAATGAAAAAGAAGTTTGTTTTAGTATCTTATTAATCTGAATGCATTTATTATTTTTTTTGGAGACAGCACCTGCAACAATAAAATACGTCGCACCGTTTTCGTTATACTAAAATTACATAAATATTTCCAACAATTACTCTTTCCTTTTTCCTGTTGTGTGAATTATTTCATTAAATATTCTCATTTTCTTTTGTATTTTTTAAGTTGACATCAGTGTGTTAGAATAAACGTAAATGTAAATATTTACTAAAGTGTTAGGAAGTGACAAAAAAGTAGGTTACGTCAAGCCGATACGATTCATTTACATTTATTAACTTTTCTTTTTTATTTAAAAGGGTAAAAAAATTGTCGCTTTACTATAAAATCCATTAAACGCGTTCTTTTTTATTAAATTTTTTTCTTTAGAGCACAGACTTGAATCAAGTTTGTTAAACGTAAAAAATTAACTTTCTTTTGAAAGGTTAAAAGCTTTCCTAAAAGAAACTAGAAAATTCGATTGTGTCAATTCGTACGGGCAATCGACGTACAACGGATGGCTTTGTTCGGGGATACACAAGAAAACTGAAAATTCTTTTAATCCACGGCTAAAGGAGGTATCCAAGGGAGCCTTCGTCAGATGGAGATTTTATAGTTTCAATCAAAAACTTGCAGAGAAATGTAGTGAAAGGAACGTAGATAAGGAAAAAGAGAACTGAAGGTGCGCGAAGGGTTAAAGGTCAAATATTTCTGTTTAACAGGATTTGGTTTGTACCTGAATTTGTTGTCGCCAGTTTGTCTGCAGACACACTAAAGCTTTCGGGGAATAAAAAAATTTAGTTACGAATATCGTCTTATTTTTACAGTAAGTCAAACGTTTTTGTTTGGCGTGTTAAAACCTAAAAATATCGGCCGGCTTGTTTGTCTCTGAAGCAGTCAAACTTCTTTTAGCGAAAACAAAACTTTTTTCTGTTATGTGGTGACCTGCGCAACAAAATAAGTAACGCTGGCGTTTCAAGTATTCTACAAAAATACGAAACTAATAGTTTCGTTTTATTCACTGATCGACTTTCGATTGACCAAAAAACAAACGATAGTAATTTAGAGAGAACTGATGTTAAAAAGGGGTTACTAAACTGCTGCATTGGAGGTTCAATTACTAGTAATCATGGTTGTTACCCTTCATCTAACCCACACATATCTTTGTATTCTATCAAAAGGAGCGTAGCGTCAGCAAAGTACAACTACAAAATATTTCCAAGTGATCCTTAATGATTCGATCTCGATGCCAATGGGCGATAGGAAAGAACTGAAATAATTTCAGAAAAAACAAAAGTTAAGTTTCTCAATAATGATAAAGGAATTTTTCAAGTTTTATGGAACCGCTGATAAGAGAAGTGATAAGGGCAATGATTTCTTCCCCTTTCTTTTCAACTCCTGATGGGAACAGAACAAAACGAAATTGAATTGCCATTGTGAGACGAATTTTTTTTTTTTAAATTTCCAGGACGAAGAAGAGCTTTTGTGTTGAATTCAAAATTCTATTGTCACCTTTCCCCTCGGAACTTACAGTTTTACAAATCGGTCTGGGAAAGCCTTTTTCTGCTTAGCCCTCAGATAATGCCTCTGTGGAGAATTTCTTTTCTCTGAAAGCATTCAAATCCACAAATGGAAAAGACACCAAATTTATATTTATGAATTTGAACAGACAACCAGTTGATTCTTTTTGACTGGGAAAGTCTCAAAAGTTGCCTTTAAAATTTCCTGCAAAATAGTCCCCTGCAAATTTAAAAAGAAAAACTGTTTTAAGTAGACACATAAATTTAATTCTATTTATGCTAAATTTTCAACATTAAGCCTTTAAGAGTTGAATTATAAATGTATGATTCAAGTATTGTTACCGTGGCAGTGAGGAATTCAAAAGTCGAAGTCTCTGGACACGATTTACCTTGTTTGAAGAAAGAAACAAATTTGGTTCAACTGCGGTAGTTCAAAACAAAATATTTTCAGTTTTTGTTTGCCTCAAATGGATGCTGAAGTTTTTCCTTGTCCAATTGGATTTACGTTTTGAAGTGAAAATTTTATCGTAATCCATCTGAAAGAGCCTTAGTCATGAAACGAAACTCCTGGGTTTGAAGGATGTGCTCTATCTCTCACAGATCATTCGTCCCTTTTGCTATCCTTCTTTGCTTTCTGCAGGGAGTAAAATTAAAAGTTTTCTTCAGCTTTGGGCAAAATAGGAAAACCACGTTGAGAGGTGAAAGGCGAAAAGGTCACTTAAAACGCTTCCATTCAAGTTAACAATAAATTTTTTTGTTTGAACACCAGCCTAAAGAGAGATGGTCAAATATGACGGAGAATGTTGCTCCTGTTGGGTTGTGGTTTTTTGACTGCGATAGAAGAAAGATACCGAACATTCTCGTCATCTCGTAATTTAACGATTGGTAGCATGAATTTTTTTTCGTAACTTGAAAATACCTATTAGCAAGGTGTTTTCATCCGTCAAAGTGACTATAACCTTCTAAACCTGACGTAGAATGAATGGTGTTTTGTTTCTTTTCAGGTATGTAAATTCCAAATCTTCAAAATTAAGGGCCTTTCCATCGTTTAAATGGACACTAATAGTTCGTGACAGTAAGTAAAAATGGTAAATTTGTGACTAACCTTTAAAACAAATTGGTTGTGGAGTTGGCTACCGAAAAATGACTTTTATGATTTTTCCTTTTCGACGACCAGAAAACAAATTAAAATGGATAAATTCGCATGACATAGGGCAGAAAAGGGAAATCCGACCGATTCAGAGGAAATGGGTACCAAATCTAATCAAAGATCCCAGGTGTACGAATGATTGGCTCGTTACCTTTTAATCAACGACTAAATGGTCTTGGCAGAGAGGGCCATAGACGATGATGAGATTTCCTTCTTCTTCTGCTGCCTCTATTCCTTCCCAGAACGTGGACTTAACTCTCGTGTTGTCTTCGCCCTTTCGACAATGAAATATTTTTCAATTAGTGTTACCCGAAAAAGGATGGAAATTGATTTTGGTGAGGAGAAACTCAGCGGTATGAAACTAATATCCATTGAGTTATTTCTTTCATTCGATTATGTCCAGGGTTTTCGTAGGGCAGAAAAGAATTCGCGGTTTAATTAGAGGCTTGTGTCGAAATTGAAAACTATCGCCTGATCGCCCTTTTCGTGTTCAATCAAACGTCTTCATCGAAGTATTTTACTTTCCAGTCCGAAATGAGTTTTTTTTCCCTCTGGATCTTTTATGAATTTTGTGTGCTCGCTTGTGTGGCCTTTGCTTTTTTGTGAGATTTGTCCAATGTCACTGCAGTCGTATGTAACGAATACAAACTAGTGAAAATTCACAAAATAGTGAAAGTCAGGGCGGAGAAAAAAAAATATATATATTGCTTTCATATGTAACTTTGAAATTGTTAAATGGAAAGCTCTCTGTTGATTTGATGTTTGATTTATTTTTTAATTCGGTCTGAAAACATAAATACTGAGTTCTAAAGGACGGCTTATATAATTTGCTAACACGGCTGTAACAACAAAATTATGAGGCAATAAAAATAATAGGAATCGATAAGATATCATCATTTTACATATGCTTCATGTATAGTATGTCTCTATCAGGATTTATTGTCCAATAATAACAGTCTAAAGGCTCGATATGTGGCAAGGAAATGACTTTTGACCCGGACCCTTTCATTTTTTATTATCATATTATACGCAGTTATCATGAATTGATATATATTTTCCGTAGAATTCCCGCATTTTGTTTATTACAAAACTTTTGCCAGGTTACATGGAAAAGATTCATTATTTATTTATTGTCCGGGGGAGGAGGTTATCCCTTACTTAGGAATTTTTTATATTAAATCTATGATATTAATATTCATTCATGAGTGTTCAGTGTTTATACAGTTGAATATCAATTGAAAACTTATTGATGGCAATTATTCTTTGTGATATCTACATATATTGCTACACAGAATTTTGATGGAGCTCAGGTCTCGTTCATTAACGATTCTAAGAGCAACCCCGAGGATCAATTTTTATATATGATTGTCTTTTGTATAGTATATGTTATCAATATGTGCGGTGGCATGTAATTTTTTGTTCACATGAGTCCACTGAAAAATACTCTGATACGTCAGAGGACAACAAAAACAAAGGGTTGTAAACATTTTTCAATTTTCTCTCAAACTGTAAGAGAAGATTTTCTCAAACAGAAAAGAAAATTGCTTTCGCTTCTTGGCAAGCAAGAAAAAATCATTTTCCCAGTGAAAGAAGAAGAAGAAAATAAAATTGACCATTTGAAAGCAGACGATTCGTGCTACGGTCATAAATCTACCAAGCTTTGACTAAAACTGCGATGAAAACTACTTTCTAAACGTGTCTTTTGGGTACTGGAGGGAACGAAGAAACGGACAAATGACTTTTCCATTGCACTCCGTGGGAAAAATAAATTCAGAAAATGAGAAATCCAAGAGAAGGAGGAAGAAAGGTGAAGACACTTCAATTATTCCTGCATAAGCAACGGCCCCCGGGGTTGACGATGACACCAAATCAACAGACACGTGGGTTTGGTACGACAAAGTATATACATTTTTTCATCATTTCAAGAACCTTGAAAGTAAAAAAATAGAAGACGCCCATTAGATTCTTTTTACTACATTCAGTAAGACGTTGTTGTCAGCCTCAGGAAAAATAAAATAAAAATCATTCCTCCATCCTTGGAAGTTGGGAGCGATTAAAGAAATAAAATTATATGCACAACAGCTTAAATTTATCTATTACTTCGAGCGAGCATCTAAGAGGTGTTGAGATTGAACTTAAAGTACTCGTTAAAAAGTCATTTTGACGTGTGTTGGTTATTGACTTATTTGTAAAGTAATGCAAATGCGCATTTGCAAAAACTGGGGTAAAAAAAATGATTTTTCTATTTGGAGAGAAGGACACGCAGTGAAAGTAAATGTGAGGGAAAAGGCAGATTCGCCCTGCCTGGTGCAAATACTTTGAGTTCATCCATTAAAGTGAAATGTAATTAATGACGCCATATTAAATTGTATTTGGCCCCGCTTCAATTAATTTCAATTAATTAAGCAAAATTATTACCAGAGAGTAAACGTTTGTACATTTATTGTAAACTCGCTACTTTTTCACGAACCGGAATTATTCCTGTTCTTCTCGCAAAGGAATTTAAGTTAATCACTCGATATGAGCCCGAAATAGTTTTTTTGTTACAAGTTGTGTATGCTACTTCATAGATTGTTAAGATAGTGTATTGCACTAGAGAACAGTTTTCATTATTTAACGAATGTTTAGTATAATGTTCAGATTTTCAGTCTACATTACAGGGGTTAAATCTCTTTCATTTTCTATCCATAACCATGCAGGATCGTTCTCTTCTTGGTGGCTACATTGCATGCCTTAATTTATATTTTTTTACTCAAAACTAAACGAGCGAACCTAATCCATTAAACAAAAATTCTTGAGATTAACTGAAACCATCTAAATTCTTACTTTGCAGAGAAAATAACAAAGGAGAGTTTTCTTGTGTTTTCCTTGAAAACTTTGAAAGGCAAAGTCCAAGCCCCGAGAATCTAATTTTTATGGTCGCATAAAATGGCACGTGTTGGCATGGAATAGAAATTTCCCAAATTTTGGGACATTGAGTTTGACAATGTGCGACTTCTTGAAAATCTCATTTATCACTTAGATCTCTGCGAGATTTCTTCAGCAAGAAGCAAAACTGGAGTGAGAAATTCATCCCAGTGAATTCCACCGGAAAAAATGAATTTTTTAGTTAAACTTCCTTGAGCTGTTTGTTATTTGGGTTATTGAATTTTTAAGGGGAAAAATGTCGTCGCTTTTCTCCTTAATAAATTATCCTTTTTCGTGTCTTGCTTCTCTTTTTTTGCCTTGTGCTGTCGCCGAAAGAATTCCACTCGGCATGCGGAAAGTGATGTAGTCCCAAAACCATCGGGTTTATTAGATTGTTCCTCGTGGAAGCTCACAAAACTTGCAAGAAAGTCCTGCTGTTGAATTGCCCTGCAGGAATTTTCCATATAAGAAAATCAAAAAAATGCAAAATGACAGCAAAGTGAATGTGAATGATTGATTGAGTTAGGCGACATGAAACCTTTAAGGATGGTACTGATCTCAATTTGATGGTTAGGAACTAATGGAGAAATATATAAAGAGATTATTGACGCTTTATCTGAGATACTGGTGAAAGGGAAGTAAAAATTTTATTATCAGACATGAAATTGAAGATAATATAGAATAAAAATAAAATTAAAGTTACAATTATTAATTATAGATTAAAAGAATTAAAGTGTTATCAAATAATCATACACTTACGTTAATTGACATACCGTACCTTGTTGCTAAATAAAGTTATCAATGAAATTAAGCAGTACAGGATAAAATAAGGCGTAATGAAGTACAACATAGAAGCAAAAATATTGACACGACTTCTATACTACAGTGATCTGAATAGTTATCTGTAGGGTATTTTTCGCAAAGGCTAATAATAAGTAGCTTGTTGCATATTTTCAAATTACATACGTTTATCAGAATTACGTCTACTATTTCTACCTAAAAATGAACTAATTATTTAACCTGTCAACCTAGTGATTAATTACATTTTAATTGATAGATGATGTTAAACTTTCAATTTAATTAAAGTCTGTAACCAATTGACTTCATAGAGAAGAAAAAACAGATGAAAAATGAAAGTTCTAGAAATATCCGCTAATTTGATTGATTTATTTGTTCCATTTAATTTCTAAACTTCCATTAATTTTTGTCAGGTTTGACACTTATGGATCTTATTAATGTACAAATTTGGAATCAACTGTATAGATTACGTTGTGGAATCCTCTGTATTTTGTCAACAAGGTTTTCTCAAATCTATTGTTTTATTTCGAACTGCTCTGTATCTCAAAGGAAATCCTCAAAGGTCCAATTCATACCTTTTTTTATTGAATTATTCTTATGTATATGTTATCCGGCGTAAAAGATATTAAAGAGTTGTTTTCTACTTTTCTGTGTGCTTTCACGGTAATATTTCAGAGTTTTCAATGTTTTTTATTTTCATTTTCATTCCAGTTTTAATTCACTGAAATGTTTTCTTAAAATTTCTTTTTCGTCCCAAATTCGTACAAAGGATAATTGTAGTGTTCTATTGTAGTGTTCTAAAAAAGCTCTGTACTGTTGGATCCCTTCCTTTCTCTTTCTGTTGTTCTTGTTGCTGTCTGCCCGATCGCAAAGCTTAATAATTTTTTGAGAGAGTTGCACATGTTGTGTCACACTCCCTGACAAGCTATAAATTCAAGATTTTTATGCGACTAAGTTGGAAGTGGAGACTTAATGTGTAAAGGATGGAACCGGTGGCGGTGCTATGGAAATATTTCATTTTACGCCTTTTGTCTAGATATAATAAGTGTTAGAAGTTGCGGGTAGACGTGATGTATTATGCTTCAGCCACTTTTACCAAAAACCACTCTCATTAAAGTCATACAAGTAAGATTTCATCGAGCTGTAAATTTCAAACACACACACACACACACACACACACACACACACACACACACACAAGACCATTAATGAGATTTATGATTATTGTCTCTTCATTATTGTTTCTTACACTGCTGCAATTAATCAGAAATGACGAATGTGGTGTAATAGCACGTTCTCGGAAGTTTGTATAGAAAATTGTGCATTTATTTGTGCATGAAATAATATTTGTACTATATAATTACAGTCAACCGAGTTACTTTTTTGTATGCTGCTAACTATTCAACTACTACAAACACAAAAACTCTGCAAACATTATTCTCCCGTTTGGTCTGCCATTTCTCAAAAATGAAGTCTCTACTAATTTAGATATTGCTCAAAACTAAAATTTTTTTCTTTTTTTAACATAAATGTCATCGTTTCTCTTACATTAAGGAAGGTGCTTGCCTTCCTTAATTAAATTTAGTTTAATAGAATTTCTCAAGTAGAAATTTTGATCCTTTTTTCAAGAAATAGTTCAATTGAGAGAACAGATGCAAAAACAAGTTCAAGGAATCGGATGAGACCAAAGAGTAAGCTTTGCTGGCAGAGAAGGAAAGATCACTTACCACTAATTTACTTATGTGTAAATACCGTTTTTCATAAAAGTGGGAGGAATTCACTTTCAGAATTGACAAATGCCTCATAGGACCGTAACACGTAAATAATATTACTGAATAAATATTTTCAATATATTGTCCTATTTTGTGATTTGATAGCCAGCTCCTTGCACCGCCACACCGTTCTGAAATCTTCCGCGTGTTTTGAATGCCAAATGAGACTTTTAGAAACTCTCCTCGAGTTTGCTCTTCTGCGCTTTAGGTGGATGATGGCTCGACTGTGATTTTTCCATTGAGGGAAGAATTTTTTCAAAAATTTTATCGAATTCTCTCCAAAATCATTCAAAACAGATGTTCTATTCCTAACAGTTAGGTCTCAAACATGATACACATAATGACATATGTATTGAAAATCTTATAAATCTTAAATTATTCATCAACAACACACATTACACGCGTTTTCTTTTTCTAATCCCATCGGTCCACGGCTTAGGATACTACACGTAAACACTTTAATTTGCTTTTTGTACATTATTATTAAAATTCTGTGGTGGAATGCGTTGAAAATCCCTGTAATGGAGGACACATTTGTCCACAGGAGATTTAACATGATTAATTGTCGCCATACAACTGCTTAGCGAGTGAAAAAATAATCCACACCACAAATACACTTAATTTATAGTTGTTATTAACCAATCTGTACCAACTTGTAGTGAGAGAATGAGGTTTTTGCTTCACTGCTTTCATGAAGAAAATAATTCCAGAATGTGTGAAAAAAAAACAATGAAAATAGTCGTTTGTCGTGATAGAAAATGCCGATCAAAGCTCTCGAACGGCAGTAGCACGGAGTAACGTCCTAAAGTCACGATTTTAGAGCTTTCTGTGAGCTTTTCCGGTCGTTGAAAACGAGAAAAATTAAGTTTTACCCCTCGTACATCGTAAATCTTTGAGTAAACCGCTGAGAAAAACTTAATAGAAATCATAGGTCCTTCTAGACGGATGAACCTACTCCTATTATTTTATTTAATTGTTTTAATTAATCAGGGAAATGATTCATCATTTTCGACAATGGAAAAGGAACATTTTAGCACCATTTGGTGATATCCGCCCTCCGAAAGATCTCAAAACGAAAGATGAAAGTTCTCATCATTCTTTACATTTTTGCCCCAACTTTTGTCTTTCGCCACGTCTTTTACGAATGATAAATTCTTAATTTGAATCTTTGTGCTTGTGCTCCGTGTCTTTCCACATCGGTTTTTCAGACCCCTTTAGCCAAGAACTTTCGTAAAACTTTTAAAAATAAGTTGACGAACTTGGAAGAAATTGAGAAAAGGACAAAAGGACAAAGGACAAAAGCCTTGGCTGGAGAAAAAGTATGAACTCAGGCTACGACGAGATTAAATGGTGTTGTGAAAATCGTGTGCATCCCACCTGGTTTAGGAAATGTACCAGTTAAGAAAACTAATAATTAACGAGGATTTACGAAAAACCGAGGGATCCATTTTTGAATATTTTATTTAATGCTTCATCAAGCCATCAACAAATCCGTGCAGCAGATTACGGGCAAGTTGGATTTTAATTCAAAACGTTTTTCCCCATTTTACTTCCAATCAAATTCAAAGTTATTAAAGCAAACGCCTATGTATTATGTGTTTCGCTACGAATCGAGACTTTATGATAAGAGGGATTGGAGAAGTCTTAACTTGAATCGTAAGAAATGCATTAATTCACGATTAAGTTGATTTAAGTATCTTTTGCTCGATTTGTGTTACTTCCTCTCAGTCGTAACAATATCCTTTAACCACTAAGAGTAGCGATTTAGTGTTTTTGATTATTCCCGTTGATGTTTGGGGTAGTTGTAAATTGCTTTGTATCACTTTAGAGGGTTATGTAAATATTTCTGTCAACGTTTTTGAATGGCAGGAATTAGGTGTGAGTTCTCTTTTGATTTTCCACTCTTCCTCTCCCTTATATTTGAGCAACATTGTACTGGTTACCCTGCTACTGTTTTCTGAATTACGCCATATTCTGTGAGCTTTTGAATGTCAGTGTACAGTTCGATTACGCAATAATTTTATATAATATCTTTTGTATAGGAAATGGCGTTCATCTGTCACTTAGTTAGTCCTTTTGAAAAATGCTGGATGGATAAATTCAGGATCCAGCAGATAAATCCATTTATTCATAGGTTCTTAGTTTGATTTCAAGTGGAACAAAAGCAAAGAATCAAGCTGGAAAGAACGGACGGTTTTGTCATATAATCCTCTTTTCCTTTCGTCGTTCTACTCCCATTTCAGAAATTATATTTTAATTTAAACGGTCGAATGTTAGTAGCATAGGATAGCATAGCAATAAAGAAGAAGTCGCGAGAGAGTTTCTCGTGCATTTTCTCTTCTGCCAGAACAAGAAGAACCGAAAGACCCAAGTGAAAAACCACAGGAGGGTTGAATGAATGGAGAAACACAATAACCTTGCTCTGTAGGGAGGCCACTTGAAGAAAATTTTGACTTCTCCTGGTTAACTTGCAGTGTTTGGTGAAAGTGCCGACAATTCAACCAAAACGTTCACTTTCCTATACGTAGTCCTTTCATAAGAATACGTTGTTATAAAAGATACACGCCAGAAAGAAGGTTTCGTCCGGGTGACCGTTTAGAATACTTTTGAGATGTCACTCTTTTGAAAAGTCAGTTTCTCTAATGAATGTGAAATGTTTGTTCTTCTTCTTTATCATTCCATCAAAAGAAACACAATTAAAAAGCAATTTAATGACTTCTTTATTTTATCAAAAGTTTTTTCTTCCTCTTTGCTCTTGGCGGAGTTCTTCAACAAGGGGTGTTTATCGACTCATCTCATCTATCCCTACTTTTCTAAGCAAGATTTAGTGCTTGAAATTGATTTCTTTTACCTATCAGGAGCTTCTACAGACATAAAAAGTTTAAACGAACGACAATTTCGTTCCTGCATTGTACACAGAAATTGTAGAAACTTACAATTGTTGTGGTACTTGTGCCAAGTACTGAGGCATACTACAAGAAATGAAGTTTTAATTAATAGTTTTGAATATGATGACTGAAAACACATTATTGCCTTGGAGTTTGTAGTTTGTATCGTTGTAGTAGTAGAAAATATTTTATTTAAATATTTTAAACTTTATACTGGCGGGTTGTCGTAATGTTTTGAAATTTGAAGGAGACAGACAAGCGATAACAAGGCCTTTGCACTACATGACTTGAACTGACAGTTCAAATAGGTAGTTGAAATTTATATAAAGTTTCGTTTTGTTCAGTCAGTCTGATTCCCACTTCCGCCCCCTGAGTTTCATTAAACATAGTACTTCATATCGTTCTGCATTATTAATATTTTAATTGTAACACCGTAAAGATGTAAAAGTACACTAAGATTAGGCAATAACCGCCTGCATAAAAAATATTCCTACATTCTGCGTCTTAACTCATCAAAATTTTACTTTCCGAGTCTTTGCTACATACACTGTTCAAAATATAGATATATATTACTTGCAATGTGGTAGCAGTAGTTCCTTAGTTAAAGTAAATTGAGCAGAAAAACGTAGAATGATGAATACTAGTTCACTAAAATAAAAACAAGCCCCCGTGAAACATGCATTTTATTTTTGTGAGGTTGAACAGTATAAGTGTGCCCAGATCTTTTCCTTTTATTTACGTACACAGCCCCTGAAACAAAAAACTGTTACCCAGCATGGGTAAAATTTAAACAAAAGAGAACAAAAACAAATTCAATAAATTTTGAAACACGTCAATTCCGATTAGTCAAACTCCTTTGAAGGTCTGCATGTCACACGAGAGTTGGTGTCCACTTCTAATCAACACCTTTCATGTGTAATTCGTGAAGACACCCTTTGCCGAAGACTCGAATGCCGAGTATTCTAGTACAAACAGAGTGCAAAATAAAATTCCACACTTCAAAGGTATTTCTAACGAATTAGACGAAGGATAAAAGGGAATCAGGTTTAAAGGAAAAGGATTATTGTGCTTGTTCTCAATCGGAGTGGGAAAAGAACAAGCTCTAATGAAACTGCCAAAAGGAAAAAGTTTCCTTGGAAGGGACGACCACTTCGTTATTCCAACAGTGAAGGGTTGAGGAAAGACCACGAAGGAAAAATAAAAGTGCAGGAATCGTGTCAGGGACAGCTACTTTGACCAAATGTTGTAGAATCTAATCATTTGTATGATAAATTCATTACTTGAATAAGTAAAAAGAGGTAGAAAATTAAAGTCCTTTCTCGAATTGTTCGACAGACAAATATATATATATATATAAATTTCAGGGGGCGCGAAAACAAGAAAGAGGAAGCTTCCTTAAATCTAGTTACCGAGACTGCCAATTACTCAACAACAATAACTAAGTTATTGTTCCCTTCTGAACTGAGCCCTTTCTACTAAAAATTTTATAACGGAACCTTTCGGAACCGACTTTCTTCTTATCAAATATTTAGAAAATCTAGAGGCGAGCTTGAGCGTAGTCCAGAATTGAAATTCTGTTTTTATATGTAGTTACATAATTCTGCTTTTATATGCGAAGAAAAATAATAAATTGTGTAGAAAATCGATGAACAGGCTCTCATTGGAGAAAACCAACTGCTGAATTCACCAAATCGAAACCGTTGCATGTGCATAATTTTTTATTGAATGATGAGATCTTCCTTATTTAAGTGAACTAGAAAATTGGTTAAAATTTTCAAGGGTTCCCATTCGTTTGTAGCTAGGCATGCTGAACGTTTGAAGAAATACTGATACCTTTCGTTCTTGAATTAAGTCGAATTTACCTATGTGATGTTTGATCAAGAGATTTCTCAGTTGGAAGTTTAAAATTACATTTTTTTAAAAACTTTTCGACATTAATTAGAAAAGTGCAAGCATTTTATTCATTTCTCGTTCGACAAGAAAAAGAGATAAAAGTGGTGGAAAGTTAAAGGGGCTGGTGAAGAAAGCACGTGAAATTCAGAAAATGGTCGTTTCACTAGAAAAAAATGGAAAATTTATTTTTAAAGTTGAGATTTTTATTTTGTGCCGAAACAATAAAACAATTCAAACTCCATTTTCACCCGAGTTCTTCAGTTCTTCACCATCAACTTCTTCGTTCGCTTCCTCTTTCTTTTCACTTCCAGCTTACAACTTGAGAGGGACCGTTAATTTCCATTCAGGAAGAAGAAGAATTTCACTTCTTTCCGACTGAAAGAATAATCTGAATGACCGTTGGCAAGGGTCAAGGGTGGATGGCGGGGCTACCGCTTAATAGACAGCAATCCAAAGCAACCGATGAAGGCAAAGTTGGGAAGCTTCCAAAGGTAGAGAGAGACAGTCCTGAGGAAAACAAAGGAAAGTACGTGGAAACCTGTGAAGGAAGAATTTTCTTCGACGTACACATCGATAAAGGTTGCGCACTCAGACAGGAAATTGATTTTTCTTACAATAGATTAACAGAATAGAAGAAAAAGTTAGGAAAGCACAAAATTTTTTCTTCCCTTTGTGCGAGAAGAAAATGAAATTTCCAGCCGAAGAAGGTTCTCATTCTCGAGGAAATACCAGAAAACGGAAGTAAAAGACGAGACCATCCACAGGGAGCGGGAAAAACAATGGCTACAAGGACCTGAAGAAAAACTTTAAGGGGTGGTTAACATTATTAAATATTTCTTCAGGGAAGTTAGAAGGCTTTTCCTCTCTGGCCAAATCCTGTAATTATCTTTCTCTATGATTTTGACGGTTTTCTTTGGTCTACGTCGGTCCCAATCATCGTACTAGTTGGTCCGAAGAATGTCAGAAAAGTTTGAAAAGTCTTGTGTGGAATGAAAGAAATCATAACTTAAAAGTAAGTTACGCGGTGTTTTTGTTGTAGCAACCCAAAGAGTGTATAACCCTAATGGAGAGAGGTTCAGGGTGGTGAACTCCGATAGGCATCAATGTTGAAGTGGTGGGACCCTTGTGGAACGCAAACCAGCAAATGCATCTCATTTGTTATGGTCGTGTAAACTTCTTGAATGCACTGAAGTGATGAAACATTAATAAATTCATTGTTTATTAAGTTATTAAACATACTTCGTTTTATTATTTTTGCTACATCTTCTCCAGTAGCTGAGATATTTTCTCACTTTTAACATAATCAAAAGTGATATGGAAGACTTTGAAAGAGAAGAATTAATAAATTATATCTCTGTAGTGAATGACATAACTAAATAGTATCATTTAAAATTTTAAATTATTAAAAATTAATAGCGGTAGCGTAGGAGGTAAAGTGAAATTTAAATTATGCATGGTGATAGAGTACGTAATATAAATCAATTCAGCAACTAACCCAAAAGAAGGAGAAAAAATTCCCTATTTAATTTAAAAAACAATTTAATTTTAATTAATTAAGTTTCTTCCATTGGATTGCCCAAGTTGGCTTCCTCGGACAAGACAAGTTGGTAAATGCAACCCGGTGAGGTGCACGGTTTTTAAGCAACAATTAGATTATTTGGTTCTTATTTAATTAAAATTCAATTAAAGGTATTTCATGGGATTTATTTAATTGACAAATGAATTAGGAAATTATAAATCCTTCAAAGATGGAAGTTCGTCAAAAGAGCGAAAACTTCCATTCGCTTTTAATAGATGCTTTAAAAATTTCCAGAAAGTAATTGAATAACATGAGTAGCGAGGGAAATTCTGTGAGGGCCCTCCAAGTCTCTGTTCTCTAAGTGCAGTTAGTGGCCCAAATACCTCTATTTTGAATTTTACGTAAGAATTTCCTCAAACAGATTAATTAGTCTGCACGTGTAAGTGTTTAACGTTTATTTATTGGCTAATTTGTTTACTAAGAGAAATAATAATTTATTAAAAACTAATAATTTACAAAGTGACATTTTTTTAATCAGAGCATTGAGTAATATGACGTGAATGGACCGTACCGAGCATTACTTAAGCTCTCGCTTGATTAGTTTCTCGCCAGAAGCTTCTACTCTGCTCTTTGAATTGAATTTTCTTCCTTTGCAATCTTACCTGACTGAGATTTTGAACTCCGACAGCAATAAATTTTCCCATTGTAGTTTCCTTCTGTTTCATCCCCTGTAATAAAAATACCTTAAATCTTACACAATATTATTAATATATATATTAAACTGGACTTAAAGTGATAACCGTAGATGAAGGTATTGTTATAAAACCTTTTGGAGTTAGAAATTCAAAGGGATGTTTGGCTTGCGGTGATAAATTGAGTTAGCGACACATAGGCACCACTAATTAAAAACTATTTTTCAGAGAGACGGAAGTTGAACCGAGAAAATGGTAATCCATTAAGGGAACGAAATCTTACATACGAAGATCCTTTAGGATTACCAACTATAAAGTCATTTTAATAAGTGCGAAGTGAAATTTTCTGTCCTTCCACTATTCTACTCTTATCCTTTTCCGGTTCGTCTGTAGTCAGTTCAAAAGGAAAGATTTTAACTTTCTAGTGTTCTGCTTGTGCTTTCTAATTCGCTACGAAAGCTTAGAACAAATTAAAACTCATATTTATTTATTAGAACAAGTTCTTGTCGATTGTCATGGGTGTCGGAAACTCACCAGAGAACAACAAAAAAATAAAATGAAAAATGCCCTCGGTTGAGACAAAGAGTAACATGCAAAATGAAACGCACTTACATATGGTCAAGGACTAGTCTGTTCGAAGGGACACGTAGGGGAGAGGATTTCAACCCTTGGTCTTTACCCCCATCCACCGGAATTGTCTTCCTATCTCCTGTTACAGTACATCCCTCTACTGAATACGAATGTCTTTAAAATGGCTTTATGAAATTTAATTTTAACTCTGGGCGCTCAACAAGGACTTTAATTAATTTCCTGAAGCAGTAAAGATGATAGTGTAACATCAGAGAAAAAGGTGGATAGATAGGATGGGTAGGATGAGTAGACAATTGCTTTTTTTTAAAAAAAGGCTTTGGTTTGGACCGCTCCAAGTGTGACATGCATTTCCTCTCTTCTATAAGTTTGTCTATTTTATGAAATCTGTTCTGGCGCCAGAGAGAAAAGGAAAAATTATATAAAAACTCTCTTTTTCTATTTACTTTCGTAATTTCTCTTTGTCTTTGGACGAGGAGAAACTTTGTCTTCTTGGAGTTTTCCGCTTCGACATTATACGGGGAGGTTGTAAATGTTGTTAGGTGTGGAGTTGTTTACTGAATAGAATCGGAAATTGCTTGATATTCTGAAAGCATCCTTTGGTCACATTTTCTGTTCAGTTGGAGTGACAAGTGTCCCGTCAGGCATGTTAAAACAACGAACAAATTTATGTATACAATATCTCACAGGAATGTTGTGTAATCGTCGCATACGTAATTTATTTAATTAACACCAATGCGAATAACTACAATAACTTTTACAAATTAAGCTTATAAGGTTTGCTCACAGATACAGCACACTCAAGGTAGAACCGAAGTTCCTATTGACGACTAAACATTACATTGTAGGAAGTCAAATATTTTTACGTATGCCCAGGCAATTACAACAGATGATTTAAAATTTATTATTATTTAACTTTCAAAATAAACTGCAGTCTTTAAATTTCAGCAGCTGTGTTACGCCTTATAATTAAAAGCTAATGATGTAGTGCCACACATATATTTCGACAGTCATAAAATCACTCAGGAAATTCACTGGAAAGGAGGGGATAAGAAAAGAGAGGCTTTTAGTTGTGAATTTCTGACTTGTAACTACTTGTTTCCATGTCTTTTTACTCGAAGCAAAAGACAGGAAATTAAAAATCTTTTCAGAGGATTTATGCATCCATAGAAAGCAACAAGAAAAGTTTCGCTTTAAAGTTTGGTTATTAAAACGGAATATTTTTATCACTTTCGAGAAGCTTTTAACAGTAAAGTTTTTCCGGCGTTTGTGACTTAACAATTCTGAATTTTTAGTAAAATAAAACAAAAACCGGCGTTTTCAGAAACAAAAATTTTCACACCTTGCGTTTGGCTACAATTTCTAAATTAACAAGTTTGCGACAATGAATTTTCGACAAAAAGCAGTTTCCTTCTGACCGATCTTTTCCCGGATATCACATTCTCTCGGTGTGGCGGAACGAAGAAACAACAAACCGTCAAATGAAGCTGTTTGTATTCTTCTAATTTCCTCAATTCAAGGAGAAAGTTGTCTGGTGAAATTGTTTTATCGTTGCAGCAACAACAACCATTTCTATTAAATTAAATTTGTAATGGCAGTTTCATGTCCGTAGAATCACTTAATGCGGTTTTAACCTTTTCTTAGGTTTGGAAAGAAACAAGTAATGTAGTTGTATTGTGTTTAATTGTGTTTGACAACAGAATAGGTAGGGAATGTTGTTAATTTGTGTCATATGTATAATTTATTTAAAATTGATTTTAATACCATAGCGTTGCTTATTTTATATTTTCATATTAAGGAAGACCTGAATGATGTCAGGTCATGAGAACTGAAAAATTACTGAAGGAAATTTTTTATTATTATAATATTTGAGTTCTTCACGGAATTCCGAAAAGTTTTAGGAGCAAAATAGCAATGATTGATTCTTTTCCTTTATAATCGTTTCCCGTTAATAAAATTTTATTAATAGTTTGCAAGTAACTAGTGTTTCACTGTTACTTTTATAATGCCTTCGTAGTCTCTCACTGTGAAGAAGAAATTCCCGACCGGGTGACGTTTACGATGTTTTCTTTAATTAATGGATAGCACTCGCAGTAAGAATAATAATGAGCTGCAAAGCGGTTAAAGCCCTATTTCACAACATGCCCGAATGCTCTGCAGACATTCTCTACAGTCATCTCCCCAAAGGACCAAAACATTTATCAATTTTTACCGAGTGCATTTAAGAGAAATACGATTCACTTCAGGGTAAAACCAGGGGAAAAATCTGACTTGCTAGAAAAGTCGAAAGTAGTTACATCGGTTGAAAAATTCCATAACTCGATGTAAAATTAGAGAGAGGACAACAGTACTGGGCGTACAGATGAAGAGATGCCATAACAAGTTCTTCTACTAATGATAATTGCGAAAGATTTTAGTGTGGATGAAACTCGTTAGAGAAAATAGTTTGAGGGTAGGGCCAAAATGAACGTGAGAGAATGTCTCGCAGACGGTGGGAAAAGAATTTTTTTTTGGTGGGGTCAACAGCACGTGTTTTTTATGTAAGCTTCAGTGTAAGATCTAGGTGCTTTAGGTAGTCATTATGGGGGTATCCGGACTGAGAGGGCCAACTTCCCTTAGCTGTCGTTAATGATTGCAGTTTCTTTGTTGATTTTTTCCAAAGTCACGTGTAAATGACACTCAGAACCTGTGCGAAGTGTTCTTGATGGAAAGAAATTTTTGCACGACTGAATTCTTTATTAAAAAATGCGAGTACGTGGAAAATCCTAAAATGTTAGAGAAAGTGAAATGAAAGTCCGTTCAAATTGAGACTTTCCACAGCTTAACTTCTGGAGTAATTTTCCAGTTTGGAGTGTCAGAGTTCCTTGAGCTTTTGTCTGGTTTCTGGTAGAAAAAAGCCTCGTCTCCGCGGGGACAGAAATCGAATTTTTACTTTCTCGACCCTTGAAATCAATAAGGAGTATCGCTATTGAATCAGTCAGGGGTCTTGGGGGGTTGTGAAAGTTCTTTTAAATTAACAGAAATAAAATTTTGGAAAAGAGAGTTAAAGCATCTAGGGAACTCATGGATGCGGAGAAGTGGAGGACTTTAAACAAGGGGAAGGCTAAGGGAAGCAAGGCCTTTTGACAAGGTTGGAGGCCTCGGTCCTAAAAAAAGGATCTTTCTGATGGCCCTAGGCCTTCAAAGTGGACAAATTAATTACATTCTTCCAGGGAAAGACATGCCGATATCCTAGAAAATGTCTCTCACGTGTTTTACCGGCTATTTGACTTTCAGATGAGACCCATCAAGCAGGATCTCATTAGGGTTTTCAAATTATTATTCATAATAGATAACTCCGGTGATTCAATTCCTTACTTACTGCCCTCGGGTACCTGTTGCGAGAACCTCAAATTACTGATTCAGTTCTTTGGATATCACCGTTTCCGTACATCGTAGTTTTAAAGGGTCATTCTTTCTTATAATAATACGTTGCAGGGATTATAAAGGTTTTACCAAGGAGACATAAATACTAATATTATATAATTAACGTGTTGCACACAAATTCGGTAAATTTTCCTTCTTCGTAATCAGTGAGGATTATTCACTGTAAGTAGACACCTTAAGTAACATATCAGTCATCAGATAAATTGAATAAATACGAAATATTTACTTAAGTCATCGAACGTTTAAAATTATGTAAGAATAAAATATACCGTGTGATTTATAAGTAAATCTTCATCTCCATGGATTCACTGAGTGTATTTGATGAGTTGGCTGTTCAATTCAATACCCAGGAAATAGCGCGGTGAGAACAATGGAAAGGAATGTTCGGTCCTTTTCAACAACCCATACATTTCCTATATTGTCCGACAATCCGAGTCATTCAAGTTTATGTAGTGAGTGCTTGAGGTGTGAGGTTCCCGTGGCGAGGAAATTAATTATTTTATGCTCCAAAAGGGAAAAATATAAAAGGCTAGGCTTTTGGAATTAGCGGAACAATGGAACTACATCCGGAAATTTAATTTTCGTTTCTTCGCCTGGCAAACGCGTTTTTTCGTCGAAGAGGAAGGCTCGTCGTTGTAGTGTGTTATAAAATTTATAAAGTTACACAAATGTCTTGAACGAGTAGGGAATAATTTCAAGTAATAAACCCTGACGTTTCGAGTGCAGCTACTGCCTGATGGCGAACCTTCAACTCGAGAAGTAGAGTAATTTGTAAAGTTTTGAAAAAGGTTTGGGACGTACTGAGTCGTGGTTCGAAGTACCAGAGTGCTACAAAACAATATTTCGTATAAACACATCATTTAGAGCTTCCAACGTTGTAATACGTTGCTCCTCACATTTCTTTATAAAAGCAAAAGTTGCTATCAAGAGGAAACCTTTAGTTAAAGCCCTGCATTATTCCCCAATCGACCACCCTCTTCTTGTATTATCGTTTGCCTTGACTTTTAACTTACAACCCCCGGTTTATAGCAATTTAAAGGAAACCTTCAATCAATTTCTTATGTTCTCTCGAATCATTTTAAAGTGTTGAAAGTCATTTTTTTTAACATTCACTATTAATAGAATTTTACCTTCTTCACACCATCCGTTTGAGGGAAGAAGTGTCCTCCGAATGCCATTTCAATCCCTCGCAACAGTTTAATGAATTGAAATATTTGTAGCGCGCAGAAGAAATTGAATCGATTTGTCTAACTTTGAGCTGGAAAATTGCATTTTTATCAATTTCCCTTTCCTTCTTTTAATATTTTTCAATACATAACTTGCTTGATGACGTTAGAAAAAAAAGAAGGTGTAAGCAAATTATGTATTTCTCACTAATATTTCCGTTAATAATTTTACTATGCCTTATTTTAAGTTGAGTAGTTTGAAGTAGATGTAGCAAAGTTATGTAAAAGTATATATATTTTTATTATAACATAATTTTTTTTAGAAAACTCTGTTTTCTGTTCCCGCAGAATTTTTGTGTTGTCTAGCACAGGAAAAACTTACCAATATTTGGCCTCCTGGTGTGCTTTTTCCTGTTCTGGTGTACGGTAAACAACTTTACAGGCGTACGGACTTTACTGGCAGGGGTTGATGACGAGGGTTGAATTATTTCAATGGTTAATGGCCGCTGAAACTGCTCTCACATTTACAAAATATCATTCTGTATATTTATTACCCATCGAGCTTTGCTTTCTTTATTTCTTCACTTGCATAGAACCTCTTCTACTTATTTGACTCGCAAAGATTTGAAAGGAAAAAAAAGAAGGATTTGTATTACAGAGAAGAAGTGAAAGGACAGTTCCGGGGAGAAGTAGCACAGAATAATTTCTTCTCAGTTTACATTGTTATGGGCACCGAAGTGACCAATCGGATTTTGTTCAGCCTATTAAAACCGATTTGGATTTCAATTTAATATGAAAATTCCCTTTATTCCCTTTCTCCCTCGTATTACCAGTAAGCTCTCTCACACACAAAGTGAAAAAAGCGGAAGTAGAAAGAATAGAAAAATTCAAATTCGGGATATCGCACGGGCATTTCAATGATAAATTGAAGGAGCAGGCAGAAGCATGAACTGTTGTGTCAATCTGTCGGACCGAAAACACACCAACAGGGTGATGGGGAATCGATACGTGGACAAAAATGTTTAAAAATTGATGAGAGATGAGTAAGGCTCTCCGGGGAGTTGTGCCTTTTCAAAGTCAACCGTAGCAAAAGTCATAAAAAGCAGTTCTACGAGAGGTAAAAGAAAGGCGCGAATGGTCCGGTCCTCGGAGACGACCAAAAGGTTTTCGAAATTTGAAAATTTTGTTTAGTACAAGAACCGTGAGGAGAATCCATCCGGTGAGGAGGTTTCCGGTAGCAAAAAAGTAACTTTCCAGAAGCAAAAAGAGAGTCAAAATGAAGCTGTGACGAAGGGAAATTAGAGAGTGTAATGAAATCATTAGCAAAGAGGTTTCTCAAGTCTTTCTCCTGCTCGTGTTGCTTCTGCTGGTGTTCCTCCTGCTGTTGTGTCGTTCATCACTTCGGCGTATTCCCTTGCAGGCATTTTTTCTCGCTTTTTTCCCAGGAACAAAACTCCCACAGTAATTTCACCGGAGGATTTTTCCACCGAACTGAAATTAAAAAGACCCGAATATCCGGTTAATTTATTACCCCGTGGCAAACTACATAGAGTTTTATCACGACAGGAAACGAATAAAAATGTGACGTCTGTTTTACTTTGTGCGTGTGCACTACAAATCCTCTCTCAACTCGAAGTCCTTCACTCAAACGTTTATTGCTTAGAAATAAACAGCATAAGGGTTTACAGATTTAAATTTAACTTAATGTGATGTTCGTGTACGCTTTTCACTTGCTGTCCTCACGTTTTGTTGTCTGCTCTGTTTCACAGACGCTGTACAATTTGGTTTACCTAAAACACTCGGTTCCTGTGGAGATTTACCAGCAGCAGAGCTTATTTTATAAGACTGCGAAAAAGGACTGACAATTTTTATCACTCGTTTCGCACACAACAATCTCAAAAAATTATTAATGGAAACATAATGGACAATAAAATTAATGGGAAAGATACTGTACAGTAACTAACATGATATTTGTTCCCGTACGAATGCGAGTATTTTCTAAGAAAACTAATGAAATCCAGAAGGAGTTAGAAATTGTAGTGCAGAGTAGGTGGTCAGGTGTAGAATAGCTAGGTGAAACGTACATCCTTTTGCTGTGTACACAACTGTAAAATATCAATGATCACGTAACATCTCGCAAAGTAAAGAATTGACGTTATTATTTTTCAATTTCATCACCGGACAAGAATCAGTTTCATCCATCTAGGAACAACTCCCTGTGGTTCTTTCTTTACAAATTGAATTTTCCTTTGCGGTTAAGTCAAAACAAAAATTTAATAAATTTTTTTACGATCGAAACCGACACGACCAAATTGAGAGGGTTTCGTTTTTCTGGCGTTCGTGTTACCCATTTTTTTTTTTTTTACTTTCACCGGCCCAAAAGTAAAATAAATTTCTCGGTCAATGAGTTGCAGGTGAAAGTTAAGCTTCGATTTGTAGGATTTTGAAGAATCGTATGGGAAATCAGAAATTTTCGATTGATCTGCGAGAATTGAACGAGGGAATTGGTGATTTGGCAACATTTTTTTTTCTTATTGCGTTTTGGATTTTCTCAGCTTAGAACCGCTCGTCCTGCATAAAAAGAGAAGCGAGGGAAAAATAACCTGTGCAGGGTTACCTTACTTCCCTTTTTGTGCTTTCCTCACTTCCTTTTGTTTTTTTTTTACAAAACTACCATTGTAAACATTTTTGTTTCATAACGGCAAGTAAATTTCTAGTGGCGCCGTGCTCCTTGTTGTTTACGATGTAGCTAATTAAAATCAGTTGTTTATTTAAACAATTAAAAATCAATCATTAATTAAGCAATTTGTTTTTGTAGAATTTTCGTGCTTATAAATTTGGTTCAAACCCTTCGGTGAAGTGATATTTGAATCGTTGTGATCAAGTGAAAGACGTTATGTTGTTATGTTTTAATTAACGTCACCAATGCCATTATCTATAAGTACCTTTCGTGGAACGTGTCGCTTTTGGTTTGACATCTGTAGGGCAAACGTTTGGGTAAGTGAAACCAAAGAGGCAGAATCATAGGGATGAGTAACTTCCTAGAAAAAAATTCAATAACGGAAAATAGGAAATTGAAAAAACTAGTAAAGAAAACAATAAGGATGAAAAATGAAGGTGAAAAAACAATGTCTCGGGAAGGACATTGGCCGTCAGAGTGCGGAACTTTAAGTGCGGCTTTTTCTGACGTTGACAAAACTTTTCTTGCTGTTGTTGGGTGGATTGAATTTGGGAACAATTTTGTGAGCAAACCCGTATACATTGCATTTTCCCACGACATAACTGTAATGCAGGAAGACCGTAAAAGACTCGGTGTGTTGGGAACAAATAAATTTTCTAGGTGTCCGGGGTCATCTTTCCAGTTATTTGGTTACGATATAAGTGAAATCGTGTAGGGTGAATAATTTTGGAAATCTATGAACTACGACAGGGTATTGTACAACTACAGCTTTTACTAAAATTTGGTGCGTTACTGAAATTGTTGAAAGAAAATTGTTGAAAAATTCAGTACTACAATGAATGAGATTAATAATTTTTACAATGGTACTGTAATGTTTCGAATACTTAAAATTTCCTTGTTTACTTTGGCAACATTTAGCACACATATTATTATTATTATTAATATATGTAACACATACAAATTGTTCGTGATAAATAAGTTAGTACAGGTATTTAGATTCATTAATAATATTATTTATATTTTAGTTCATCGAGTAGTTCATAGAGTATATTCAGAAAATAAATTTTTTATTGATTCACAGTCATCCATTTCTCAAACGAAAGAAAATCAGATTCGAGTAGTCACCGACATTGCGAACCCGTAGGAGAAAGAAAAGCCAGGAAAGAGGGAAGGATGTTTGCGAGGAAATATAAATCTAGAATAGAGTAATTTCTAGTTGAGCTCGAGGGCTATGCGGGGGCGTGAAAATGCAGCGAAAGTCCAATGGAAAGGGAAAGAGAAAAATAATTGAACTATAAATTACTGATTTCCGAAATTGAAGAATTCACCCCATGATGAGTTGCGCTTCTGGTCACTGACTTATAATTAAAATATATTTCTTGGGTACCGTCAACTGTGAGGTTGAGTGAGGTTCGTGACAGAAAACAAAGGACTTGCAACGAGAGACCTAAGGGAAGGTGTTATAATCCAGGCTTCAGGATGTTACGGGAAAAGAAAAATGTCCGTTCTTATTTCTTTCAATTGTACGTATGTTTGCCTGGAGAAATATTATCTGAGGGTGGCTTGAGAACCAGAGGGTATCTGGATATAACACTATTAAATAGAATTTCTGGTTCTCGGTGAGAGAACACCCCAATTTCAGAACATAAGTGTCGTCAGTAGTGGTTCCATTAATGGGTATTAGTGCATTTGTCCATTTTGCTTATTAAAAACTCTTTCATATGCTCAAATGGAAGAGGGTTCTTTGACTTTATTCCTCTCACTGTATTTTATTTTAACATTAGAATTTCAAACGTCACGTACTGCACTTAACTTTAAAATGTAATTTTTAGGTATTCCAGAATTTACAAAAAAATTTAGAAAAACATTTTTGTGAGACATCGGCTTATATCAGCATCGAGAGCGCAATTTTACTGACATAGTCTACACTTCCGATTAGCTGCACCGATATGCTTTAACATTTACACTTCTTGTTCTACCTTTTCTTATACTTCGTTTTACCTGTGATTTACATGGCTCTCGTACTTACTTCGGCACGGCAGTGTAGTTTTTGTTTGACAATTTCACACTGATTTTATGCCTGAACAACGTAAAATATAAATGTCGCAAGATTTCTGTTTTTTGTTTGCTGACAATAAAATTTACTGACCGCGCAATAAAAGCCGCTTTACGGGCCGCATAAAAGTTTCCTGCAAATTTTTATTTCTAGCAAATAGACTCAATGGAGGAGGCCCTGGAAAAACATTGCATGCAGTTAAAGAAGTGATCGCAAACGGAAATATAATTTCATTGTATATATTTTTTGTGTTTTACCGGGCTTCCAGTCGAAGTGTAGAATTATCAAAAAGCGTTTTTGCTCCCCACAGAGAGGCAGAAGAGATTTGGACCTTTTCCAGAGCAAAAATGAGCGCTTCTTTTTCAGTTCGGGAAACGAATTTCGTTTTAATTTTCCCGGGAGAAAATGGCGACGTTACATTCAATTGATCTACTCTGTGGAGATCGAATTAAATCAATAGTCAAACTACAGAGGGAAAGGAACAATTTTTTGATCAGCCTTTTGTGAAAAATAAATATGAAAGCCAGTCAACGAGGAAAAAGCTCTGGGGACCAAATCGTTTTAGAAATGTCGGATGACCAAGCTCGGTGGACGTCTTTGACTTCAGTCAGGCAATTTGTTTTGGAGTTTCTCTTCTATTGGACGGCAAACGTGGACGGTCACAAACAATGCTAGAAATTTATTAGACATCCTAGATAATATAATTGTAATTACGGTCATTCATTTCACAACAGATCGGAATTTCAAAGGAACAATATCGGGACTGGCTGACTAGAGGACGAGAAGAGTGTGTTGGTCGCTCCCTTGGTTGACAACCCTGCAACAAACTTAAGATGTACTGAGAGAGCCTCAAATTTTTTTAAATAAAGCAATAATATACAGGTTAGATTATTAAGCGTACAGCTTGCAGCTTCTTCTGAAAATTGGATCTTACAGTTTAGTTGAGGCTGGTGAGCAAATAATGATACAATAAAAACAAACATTACATACTTTTAATTATTGGGTTACCAGAGTGAACAAATGAAAGTATTAAAATAAACATATTAATGAAAACAGTATTTACATAGTTAGTTATTAAATAATTGAATATTACGCACTGGTTACAATCTTAGAATATTCGTGTGGGAAATTAAACAAAATAAAATTGTATCTCTCTGTAAAGAGGAGCGTTTGAACTTGGTCTGAAACATAACGTAGAAACACATGTAACTGTAGTATTAGTATTCGGCTAGGGGTAGTGTGAGCTTACCCTCCCGCTGGAATGCTGTTGGCCAGGGATAAAACATCATCTCCCGCAAATATATGAGCCGAAATTTCACTTGACTCATATTTCAAACTGTTTTATTTTCTCCGTCGCTTCTTTTTCCCATACTACAGATACAGGGAGATGAGAGGGACGGAGAAAGAGAAAGAGAAGCAGTCTAACGGGGAGTGCGATGAGAAAAAGGGCAATGGATGGAGAAATGAAATGAGAGAAAAGAGAGAGAGAGAGAGAGAGGAGAATGAAAGTGCATGGGGAATGTATGAGAAAAAGCTGAGGGTACGCTAAAAACACGAGAAGCACTGGGAATGGTAAAAATCCCTTTTATTGCTATGAAACTCATTTTAAAATTTATTCTTTGTTTCTGAATTATCGACAGAAACGCGCAATCGCTAAAAATTTCCCGTGAATGATGACGGCGTTGACAAATTTCACCTTATTTCGAAAGTTTTGACACGAGATGGGCGTTCTTCGACTTCATACGTTTAATAAATGGCCAATGGTACAAGGCAAAACCTACGATTCTTTCTCGAGAGCTGAAGAACCCGATTTTCGGGAGAACCTACTCTTTTCACCGAACCTACTCCGAGACAAAAACGAAAGCTCGTTAAAACGTGCAGGTGTTTTAAAACTGCTAATTAAAAGTAATGAGACGACGAGGAGAAAATTGAACTTTAAGGCTTAAGTAACTGGGGCCTGGCACTAACTGAATTGGACTTCAATTAAGTGTGGCGACGATTATGTTAGTGTTTAAGAAACCGTTTTAAGTCTAAAGTGAATTGAGACAAGTGCTGTAGAATATTTACGACATTATAATTAATATTAGGCTCTTGGCTTTAGATTACCAATTGGGTTTTGCAGTGCGAAGTATGCGTGATTATTAATTACAAGGCTAAGCAAGAGGATTTGAACTTAATACGTGTCATTGGGAACATGAAACGTTCCATATGTATTAATCCTTGTTTTCTAAGTTAAGACTAAGTTAGGTTAAGGTCACACAACACTCATGATCACACCATGTATCCTGAATTCTTAACTCTTAACTACAAATTGCACTTATTGAATTGCGTTGTTATTAAAAAGCACAATGTGTCCTCATAAATAATTAATGATTTTCCTTCATGTCAAACCATTCGTGACATGTGAATGTGTCAAACATTAAAAAGAAATTTGTGTAATGGTGGGTATTAGACACTTAATAGGAGATTATTAGTCAAAAAGTTTTCAAAAAGTGAAAAGGAGTTAACTAGCAGGTGTATTGTTTCAAAACATGTCGCACTTGATACCACTTCTCCTTTTAAACTTAACGTACAAAAAAGCCAAAAGACAGTGAAAGCAATCGAGCTTAATTAAAATCAGAATCAATTTTCTACCAAGAGAAAAAAAGTTTTAATTGCAGAGAGAGTCAACTTGTAAGTTAAGTTCTACGGGAAAAACTAAAAAGTTGAGGGTTGAAGAAATCCTTCTTTTTTTGCATTTCTTCAATTCAGAGGCGTTGTTGGTAACGAAGTGAAGTCTGGTCTCCAAAATTTTGTAACTGTCACTACATTTCACATTCACGTAAATATAATAAACTCAATCCTCAAGTTTTATCTGTAAGGCGTGTGTGACTCCTTTACAAATTCCTTAAGTGTCCACATATGTTTACCTACTGGTGAAGAGCCTCATCATGATAATGTTTTGATAAATGTAGAAAAAGACGATTTTTCAGTCTTTTGCAGTCGTCTACAACGTGTTTGTCTGACTCACAGAACACTTGTATTCCTCATGGGTAAGCAGAATTAGGGTGCTTTTATTGTAAAAAGAGGGAGAAAGTAGAAATTATCTGAGTGATTTGCGATGAGATACGAAGATGAGATATTGTAAATAGAGAAATCGTTAGAGAGGAAGTTGGGGGATTGGTTTTTTAAAGAAGGAAGGTGCCTGGGGTGACGAAAGTCTGTTTAGGGTCATCAAAACCCAGTAGTTAAGATAAAAACAAGATACAATGAGTTTCACATTATACTTCTTATATTCCGCATCCATTTATTTGGAGGACAAAATACAACATCATATTTTTTTGTTGCAGGTAAGCTTCTACGCCATCTTGAAAATAATTGCCAATTTCTAACTCAGAATCAGAAAGGTAGTGTGTTCCGTTCGAAATTCTTATGTTTTTACTGTAGTAAAAATTCTTTAGGGTAGCTTTCGCTTGCCTATTTACAAATTTTGTATGTACGCGCTCATCGTACGCGTTCCGAAATGGTTTCCAACCAAAAGGGGATGTCAGTTTTCACCTTTTTTATGTTTTTCATTAACACTACGCATTTGCATCTACTAACTGAGTGCTGAAGAGCAGGAGTGGGAAGAGCAGTGGTTTAAGATAGGACCACTAAAACCAATGAAACATGGCGAGAAGGACAATTCCGGGGTGGTTTCCTATTAGCTACCTTAATCTCTCGGTCGTTCTGATATTTTCTGCGTCATTGCCGGTCAAGGGCAGGACAGAAAGGGTTGTTATTTGTGTACAGAGGAAACTACAACTCTGTCTGTTATTAGTTTTTGAGGAAAAAAGTTCAGGAGCAGACATAGGGAGATTGTTTTAATAATCAAACCCGAGCACGGACTCCTTCTAGTTTATTGCATCAGTTTAATCCTCGTACTAATTGGAAGACTTTTTTTATAAACAAACGTTCGTATGAATGCAAAGTAGCTTCAAGTGATGGAAGCATAGGGGTTGAGAAAAATGGCTTCCCTACTTTGGCCGCAACGTATCCTTTTGTACTGCAGTTGTGATCCTCTTTAGACGTCTAAACATCAAGAGGAAGCCATCTGTTTACGGTTTTTGCAGGCTTTAGTGAAGTATTAATTTTATCTCAAGTGGAGTCTTTCATCTTTTTGTCATTAACATTTTAACTAAAATTTTTATTACTGACTTTTATATTTATAATAATAATTTTCATAATGTTCTCTAGGTTTTGGACAAAGAAATTTAATTGTAAAACTCACGCTCTACGGCTTGATAGTTGCATTACACTAATTAATGTATTATTTACGGAAAGTTTAAATGATGTACAATATTATGGTTTAAAATATTTTTGCAGAACAAATCCGAATATTAAATTACGGTAGTACACAAAGTGGTACAAAAATTTATTGGTTGAAAAAGAAAAATTATTTGCTGGAATATCATAAGCACAGCTGAGGATAGAACGTAGCACACGGAAAAGAATTGAAAACAAATGGAAAATCATGGAAACTGCCATGTTAATAACTGAAAATAATCCTATCGCTTTACAGTTTGCTGGAATAATTAAATAGGTCGTGAATCTCAAAAATTAAGCGTTTGACAAAAAAAAATCTCCCGTAGGCAAAATGTAGATTCCTCGCAAAATAATTTATAGCAAATGCGACCGCAAAGTTCGGTTTTCTGGGAACGGACGAATCCCCCGGAAGAAACGTTGAAATTAATTTAATTTATTTTTCTACCAGAGGAGAGTTAATTTAATGGCTTCCCATTATTTTTTATTTGAATCTTCCTGTTGTTTTTTCATGTTCCGGTTTCCTTCTGCCGTTTCCGGTGACAAAAGTGATGCGATGCAGCAGATAGATGCATCTGTCTTATGTATATTGTCTTGTCTGTTGATTTTTCTATGTCTGTTCCTTTTCTGTCGTGGGTTCAGACTGCAGTCCTTAGCAAGACACTCAAGGTGAAGCTGTGAATTTTCTTTATCATGCTTTTCACTACAAATGAGATTCACTGCTAACTGAAAAAAAAACTTTTAAATGAAAAGCAAATATTCTGAAAACATATTCAGTGTCATAGCCGGTGTATCTGTGGGAATGTAACCAAACGTGAAATACAGGGAACCCCCGGTGTGCGTGCTGTGAATTTTATTTGTTTAGTTTTACTCCTGGATTTTCCTGCACTCAGTTTTAGTATTTGTAATTGATCGGGGAACTTTCCACAATTGAGTGAAATATTTCCGAGAATGACATCTAACCAAACTAGGCACTTAACAGAACACTTATATTAGTCAGTATTAATATTCACATGAGGTGAAACGGTGTTGTAGGGTACGTTGACGTGGTAGTTGAAGCGGACCATAACCTTCACGTCAGGATTCTTGAAGCAGTAGAAATTATTTAGAAGATGACTAGAAAAACTCTAAATAAGTAAAATCAAAATTAGGAGAACCTTTCATCAATAGCGCTAGAAATAGAACACCTTTGACTCGAAGCACACCATCACTATTTTAGTGAGCACTCAATGTAATTAAAATTGATCCAAGTAAAGTTCGACTCTGTGATGTACTAACTTGAAGGAACAAAGTCAAGAGCTCAAAGTGGCAGTTACAAACGACGGAAACGTGAAAGTTTCTTTTTTTTATTTAACTTTAAAGTTTGGCATCATTAACAACCGAGAAAATAGTTTGGTTGGGACAAATGTCACACTATTAATCCCAGACGGGAAGGACGTGAAATGGAATGGACCTCGACTCCGGATGACCGTTCTTCTTCTGCGTCTCTTAAAATGAAAAATATAATGCAAGGGTGAAGTTTGTCCGGGAAAACATTTTCAAGAAGTTAAACTCTTACGTCTTGAATTGAGATAAAGTGAATAGGGAGATGAACAAGATGGAGACTGGGGGATGAAAACGGTCTTGGGTGGACTTCTGCCTACGGGAAAAAGACACGAGAAAAACATTTTTTATTTTTACGGCCATTTTCTCAAATATTAAACAAGCAGGACAAGATTTCAAGACTATTCAGGATAAATGTTTGTACTGTTAAGGCGTGAAGTGACTCCTTCTGAACCTCCTGACTCCTACTTAGCACCACGAAGAATGGTGGAACTTTCTTAGTGTTGCAGAGCATGACTTTACAAAAGTATAAAGCACTATCTTTATAGTAGTTTTTTTTGTAATTCTGCTTCTGAGTAGAACTTCTCTATCAGAAATAGTACCATGTAACAAGAAACTAAATCATAATCACTGTCCGCACTAAATTTAGGTTTAAAAAATTTTGTATTACAAATTTCCCAAGTGAAAAAATATATACAACCTTGTTGAATTGATTCTACAATTTTCTTTAAAGTTAATAATACGTTTGATTGAAAAAATTCTTCTACGTGTAGGAGGCCAAAACATTGAGTCCGAATACATTTTTTTGTATCGTTTCAGTTACGAATCCCGTAGTTAATGGTTTATCTCTCATTTCTTGTCCACCGGGTAGTTTCTCTAGGTTAATCTCCTTTTTGACGCTTTTTTTTTTAAATTTTTTTGTTAACTTATCTTTAAGTTTATACTTAAAGAGCCTCTTGACTTTGGATATTCTGTTGGTCATTCTTTTCATTATGTGTTAAACAATATTTGTAATTTATATTATTAACTTGCGATGCTGCCACCTCTCCATCTTGAAGTCAAATACATTTTGTATTTGTTTCTTTCTTGCAATTGAAATTAACGATTCGAAGGTGTACAAGGGTCTTTACACGTAGAACAAAACTATATTTTTTCATTAAATTTGAATTTGGTTTTGGACAAAGAAGCCACCTGAGGAATACCATTTCATCTCACCTTTGTTTTTTCTCCAAGGAATTGAGTGAGTAATAGCTCTTTATAGTATCCTTTGTTATTCTGCAGTATTTGACCTTCACTTTAGCCACCGCCAGAAAACTCTACATTGAACTGTGGCCAGAAATTAGATCAGTCTCGCCAACGGTTTCCATGGCAATAAGTTATCCCTATTGAGTTACTTTAAAGAAAATTTTAAACATACTAAGTTTGGACTAATGGCTCCGTTAGTAATTTGCTGGGGAAAAGGAACGGTTAATGTATGAAATATAATTTGTTGGGTTTGAATACTTAAACGAATGAATTTACTTGTATTTACTTGTAAGAGTAGAAGAAAATTGAATTAACTACTTTAAAAAAGAAATTTTTATTGATGCAATGCAACGACTGAATTCGCTGTATGATTGTTCGCACCATTTACACTTTAAGTGCGAGAAAAATCGAAAATATTAATGCATGCTCAGACATTTCAAGACATCTCTTTCAATAAACTGAAATCCTTGAGCCAAAAAAACTACAGAAAGAGAAACGTAATCCCTGGTAAGACGCTAAAGTGCAAACTTGAGTGTCGCTGGCAACTGCTGGAAGGAACTTGGGAAGAAGTAAGGGGAAGAAAGTGTAAAGGCCCTGAAGAAAGTAGTAAAACCACACTAGTGAGGATGTGTGCATGTGTACGTGTGTGTGTGCGTGTGTTATATGGGGAGCATGGGAATGGGACAAAGTAGTGTGATCTTTTAAAAATCTCAAAGACATTCATTCTGATTTCTGGAAAAATTTTCGGGGCCATTAGGGAAAATTTATGACCGAGGGGAACACGAAATCCATTGAAAGGTTTTGATTTTATCCCCGTCACTCTCGTGGGACATTCGGCAAAAGAAAAAGACGCGGACAAAATCTGATTTTTAGAGAGCAATCAGTGACTTGGGATGGTGAAAGATCAAGCTTAGGAAGGAATCGCATAAGTGATTAGATTAGTGATTAGAACATTCATTAGAACTTTCACATATATATAGAATTGAAGCCTTATGATAATTTAAATGGTTTATTTAGTGAAGTAGTTCAAACTTGTATAAACTAGAAGAAATTTTGTTATTAGGTTACGACTTCAAAATTGTCTTTATGTGTTTATTTTGTATAATTCACTCCTATTCATATAAGGTATATTAGGTTATTTAAGGTAAATGTGATGTGGTACTTTCGACTACATATAATATTTTTTTTATTTATTTAAAAGTAATTATTACAATATGTTTTTTATATAATTCACTCCTATTCATATAAGGTATGTGAGGTATATTAGGTTATTTAAGGTAAATATGCTGTGGTACTTTCGACTATATATAATATTTTTTTATTTACAATATGTTTAATATAGATTCTAACTGGCCACAGGCCTTGTATCAGAATTACTATATATTTGTTTATAACTTAAAAGTAAATGTACATATACATACACATATATATTTATTTCAATTCGAGAGCAACGTAGTTTAGTTAAAATTCTTTATTTTTTAAGAGGTAAACTTCCTCAGAGAAGTTTCTAAAATGTTTCGAATTTCTGTATGTATCAATATAGATATCCTTGTTTAACGCGGTATTTTTGTCTGCCTTGAACCAAGCGCGAACAGGAAGTGAGGATGTGGTCAACATCATCCACTTCCTCGCATTCATCACAAATTCATCCGTCTCCTCCACAAGGAGCAGACATCAGAATTTAAAATTTTGAAACGGGTCAGGTACTGCTTGAATTTGCCGTAACCCGTTAGGTTTTGAACTTCCTAATAATCTAATTCTAAATGTTTATGCATTTGTTTGATTTTGATATCTGGGAAGAATTTGTATGTAATTCGGCCTCTTTCAGATTCCGACCATCTTATTTGCCATTCTGCAATTAGACTTTCATTAATTTTTTTTAAATTTCTTTCCAACACATGCTAGTTATGCATGTGTCGGTATTGTAATTTTTTAAAAGATGTGTTTTGGGGGTATCGGTTATTATTTAATATTGCTCGCGCATTGAATAGCAAAGTTATTTTAGTATATACAAAACAATGGACAAAACTCCGGTAATAACGGATAGGGAGATCGTAACGATATATAATATTATGTATCGACGCTAGCCGCCTCAAGAGCTGTTGTTGGAAACCTTCTTGTCTTATTGTGATATTAGGGTTTTAAATTCTCTATTTTTTACCTACTCGTTATCTTAAGGGTAAAGCCCACGAAGAGGGCACCAAAAAGAGTACTTGTAAGCTACTGGACAGATTCTTGTTTATTATCAATGAAAGTTCACGTTGGGCAAGAGAACGTTGTACGCAAAAGAATTGCTTGTGTTGACTTATTTTACTAAGACTTGGTAGAATATATATCATTTTAGCTAAGTGTAACTATTTAAGCCCCAAAATTTTTTATCCTCCATAAAATTTCTCTGGATATTTCTTTTTCACAAATAGTATTAGTAGAATTTAATGTTCAAAATAATCCTTCGGACACACTACGCATAACAAATAGCTTTTATTCAGATCTGAACAAGCCAAAAATCGGCTTAAGGAAGCCTCAAATTCACCAAAGCAGAAGACAAAGTCCCCAAGAGTCGGCTTTCCGGAATTTAACATTGTAAAAAGAATTGAAATCCAGAATTTCATTCGCTTGAGCGATGGTGAGATGAAAAATAGAGAAATCGGTCCAGATGTTGATTTCCAAATATTCTTCACAGAAATTTATGTAAAAAAGGATGGAATAGAGAAAGACAAGAACGCAAAAGGTAGGCCCACAAGGTGAGGCAGTCAAGACGAAATGTGTCAGAAACATGCCGAGGGATGTCTGCAAAAGAAGAAAATTCTTGAAATTCGTGTTATGTACATTCTAAACACGTGCAAAAGCCAAAAAAAATCTCGAACTAAAACGAATAAATTCAGTTTTTACAGTTTCTCATGTTACTCACAGCCAGTTCACGCCCGTCTCACTCAAAAATATACAATTATTATATAGTTCTGTTTAGTTCCGACCCAGTTACTCTTCACTTTTTTAAGAACAGGGAAAAATATGTATTCCTCTACAGAAGAAGTAGCGTAACAATTGCTAGTCTTTTGTTGAACTAATTCGTATTTCCTAAGTATTCTGGTGGAAATAATGACAGTTTAACTGTCAAAAGTCCAAACGTAACTTTTAGTTGCAGTAATCAGTGATTATATATGAATATTGATTTTATGAATCTGTGATGTTGATGACATACTCTTAGCTCTGTACGCAAATATTACAACGCCTTACTATAAGAAAATCCACTTTTCCATACGCTACGCATAAATTTTGTACATCGTGTTTTATACACTCACTTCCCCAGGTTTATATGATTGATTAATTGAATGCAGACAATATTAAGCTTTTTTTGTTAAAATCAGTGAACTTTACCTTATGTCTGTCTTTCAAAAATAAGTTAAGTCAATTGAAAATTTATCAATTTTGCATACTGAAATGTAAAACCTGTCTTTGCCAAAAATTAAAATCGTATTTTTCATTCCATTGCACTTTCTCCGACCTAAATATTTCGTCGATGTCCTTTTTAAATTCGTTTAATCATACTCTTCCACCGTCCGCCATAATTTTCAGCTCAGCATTTTTCCTAGCGTTTCACCCTAAAAGCTCCTTCTAAGACCGATTCACGTGGAAGACTTGGACTTGAGGTTTGGCATGTTTAAAAAAATGACTTTCTCACTTTCTGTTTCATTTCTATGCATGATGAAGGGTTTTTTACTTTTTCTCACACCCTCTGGAAGTATCACATGGTGCAGAAAAAGATTCCGGGCCGTCCATGATGTAAGAAGATAGAAGATGTATAATTTACGAAGAAACAGAAAATTTCTGAAAGATTGCAAGGCAAAATAAAACAAAACATGGGGGTTCTAGGAGATTATAATTTCCACAGGGGAATAGGCAGGACCAGATATTTAAGATTTATATATTATTATATATATGTATTTATATATTATTAACTGTAAGTATTGAAATAAGATAGGCTATTATTGATATGTTGCTTGAAGGTAACACATTGGTGCAGAGAAGAGGAAAAATACCACTGAATGTTCTTGGTCAACATCTGTGTAGTTCATGCTCATTTAGTTCAGTCAATGTTTATGGAATTCAACGTACATATTTTGTCATTTTATTTCTTTTTTCTTGTGTCTGTTTGACTAAGAACCACGTTTATGTTTTATGTGCAGTACACCAAGGCGTTCATTACGTTTTCTTTGCTGGTTAACGGTTCGCTGAAGTAAAGGTTTGTAAGAATTTCTCACGAGTCTTGCAAGTCATTTCCTGACATCAATCAGATTTTCCATCATCCTTTCTTCATTGTGTTTTATAAACAGTTTCAACCCTTGTGACATCGACGTAGTCAATTTGAGGAAATCGAAGTAAAATTCAGTTGAGAAAGATTGAAAATTCCAAGACAATTTCTACTGGAAAGCGGAGAAGGTTTCCAAGTCTTCTGCTAGGGTCAGCTTCCTTTCGTCTCTCATTACAAATGTCACCGAACTGTTTCTTACGGCTGATAACCGCAGACTCGAATGGAAACTTAAATTAAGTCCTGAGAGGAATCGCTAGAGGGTTACCCAGGAAAAAAAAGTGGCGTTTGTTAATTATTAAGTATCTCTTCAGTAGTTCAAAGGCGACATTATGTCTTTCCATTTGTCGGAGCAACGAAATTTATGGCGTTTTTGGGGTGTGGAATTACAGGTGTAAATTAAAACGCCGGAACAAGACGTTAAATCTTTGACTTTCCCGTATTTACGGCCTTTTCCGTCATCAGAATAAAACACTACAATTTTACGTACCAGTCTTAATGTGTGGCTATCAATGCTGTCACAAGTGACGTGTAGTGAGATGTTGTGAGTCACTTGCTTGACTTTTGAACTTCAATTTGTGCCTGAGGTACCCATGCCTTACTTTTATGTACTTAAGCTTTTATAGAAACTTTTCAATAGAATTTGGAAAGTTTCAATAGAATTTACTTCACATAATTTGGTTAAATAATTTCTAAATAAGATTATTTAATACGAAGAAGAGTGAATTTTCACTGTGTTTTGCTGTTGTTCGATCGCTCGATGTCGAGTTCGAAAGCAATGGAAAATCATTCAACAACTTTCCCTCGGTGAAGATTTTAAAAGAAAATTCCACCAGAAAAAAGAAACTAAAAACTTTACTGTATTTTTAACTTACAGTAATTTAATGAGATTGTTCGTCAGACCTTTCTTATTATATATATATTTTTCCTTTATATTTTAAAAGGAAAAGTTTGTTAGGAAGCGACTCTTTTTGGTTCGCTTCGTTTAGGTCCCTCGCTTCTTTCCATTTGCTTTAAAAGACTTTTACATTATTATTTGTTTAAACTATTTCTTCTCCATTATTCTTATTCCCGAACATATTATTAGCAGATTACATGGGTTTCTTTTCTCTTTTTCTTGTTGAATTTACGCCCGTTAAAGAGAACGGTAATTTCGGACTGTTTATTGTTCATTGCTTATTTTTACACAATTAGTTGTATTGTCTGATGGAAGTTTCGGATGAATTGAAAAGTTTTCTTATTCAATTATCAAAGCCGTAATTTGGTTCTGGAAGGGAGGTCTAAGTTAACTGTGGAAAAGCTTCCTGAATCAAGGTAGTGTGAGACAAGGTCGTGTTGTGAGCACCACCTTTAATTTATCTCACTCAGTGGTGTAACTTGAAAAATATAATTAACTTAAACTTGTGTGTATCAATTGTTGATTTGATGTAAATCACATAAAACGAAATAATTTCCGTAATGATTGTATCGTAATGATTTTCGTGATCTAAACATCAACATAAAAACGTACTGTTGAGGTTCGGGCGAGTTGGATATAAAAATATTTTACTAGTCAAAAACGCAATGATGATTTCGATGGAAACGAGATACTTTATAGAAAAATTTCTAATTTGTAGTACGGTGTAGTAGAAGTTTTTACTGCGTAGAAGTGGTAACAGCTTAATTTTTAATGTACTGAAAAGGTTAATTTATTTTTAAAAAGTTACAAAAAGCAGCCAGCGGTTTGGTAAAAAAATTACCTTTCGCTAATGAGTGCATTAAAAATAAATTAGTTGATCCATCTTTAAAAAAGCCCTGTGTTTCGTTCGGAAAAGTATTTTACTAAAATTTAAAGTTGAGTTGTGTCGACTTTACGCAATTACTCATTTTAACGTAAACTGAAATACATAAGTGAATGGAAATCAATAAGTTAATACGTTTAAGAAAGCGCCAGTACAAATCCAAGAAGAAAAAAGTGAAAACCGTAAGGAGCGGAGGTGGCAATGTGAGAACACAAATGTAAATGGTAACATATTTTATGTAATCGAAAAGGATCGACATCTGTTGTTGATGGTCTCGCGAAATAAAATTTTACGGCTTTCGGCCTTGCCGGGGACAATTTCGTGTGTTTCTCCGGCCTTTCGCAGCGACAAGTAGCAGTGAATGATGGCAAAAACCAGCTCCAGGGCGGTTTTCTTATCAAAGTGCTCGCCTTGAAAGAGAAATGAGTTACGAATGAAGAAAAAGGCTTTATTGCATGAAATATTTACTGGCATTTATTTTTTTCAAAGTCTCATCCATTACCGGAGAGAGGGGGAAACGACATTATTATAAAACCTGTTCGGATGTAAATCACAGCCATGAATAATTCTCGTGTCTGTTGAGAAAGGCATTCTCGGGGTCGAAAGCAGATCGAGAGGAGATGTGACTGATGTCGTGCACTTGCTACAATTCCTTGCATGCGTGGAACCCTCCGATCTTCTCTGTGTGTGTATGTAAGTGTGCACAGGGACGAGAATTCACTACACGAATGACAAAAAGCTCGGGGATGTCCCCATCAAAGAACTCAAATCAATTAGATTTCCTGTTTTCTTTCTCCACTTGTTCTTCCGTGGTTACATTTTTATTGACTTCGCTGCGGACGTTCTGAAAAATGTGGACCTTTGACAGACAAGACAGCAGCGTGATAATCACAAGGATTTAACGTATGTACACAACGCACAGGCTAACTTCGTTCCGTCCAAATAAAAGCAATTAATCACGAGAGAACATAACAGTTTTGACAGGCATGTCGGGAAGCTGTTTTCCACATTTATTTAATGATGTTCTAAATTTTTGAGTCTTATTTAGTAAACAGTTTGTTGTGCTAATTTCTCTGCAAATAAATCAACATTAATTTTTTAGATATTTCAGTTTTAATTTCTCTTTTTTTTCTTTAACTTAATAATGTTGTTTTCATTCGTAATTCTTGTCGACACCTGCAAAATTCATTTTGTATTAAGGTAACCTGTAATTATTGAAATCAAACTAATTAATATTAATAATGTATAAATATTTACAAGTTAAATTACTGATGAATATACTTGTCGATGGAAAGCAAAATAAAATGATAAATAAAGTTTTGCTGTAAGTTTAAATTTTTTTGCAGTTATGGTGCTTTTTCAGGTGGCCACTTGCAGCCAAAATTATGTGTACAGTTTGGATTGATTATTTTACCGACTTGTTTTTTTCTAAGTCTGCTAACATCCTTTTTCGATTTCTATTCCAAATAAAATTCAGACAGCATTTTGATTTTGGCGAACGTCACTTCCGGTGTTAGTAATATTTATGCAAACTGCTGTGGGTGGGCGACAGACAACTGGATATTGTGAAGAAGCAGAAGAAATTTTTTCCAACGGCAGGCATTTTTAATAAGAATTTATATTAAAATTTAACGTAGCACATTCGGTTGTGACACTTCAGGAGTCACGTCGGAAAGGAAGGGAACTTTGGAGGAAACGCCAGAAGAATTCAGCATTTCTCACAGGCTGGTGAATGCATTTCTTTGGCGGTTTCAGGAGGCAATGACACTGACGAAAAAAAAAAAGAAGCGATCCGAACAATAAAACTAGAAGTGGCATCTCATTAGAAAATGTCGAGGCGGAAAACCCCGCAGGAAGAAGTTATTTTTCTAATAAAGTAACTTTATGTTTTTTTTTTCCTTCGTTTTTAGTTCCGACAGCGGCAAAACAGCACACGAAAGGCAGAAAAATGAGATTGGAAAAGAGCAACACATACAAACACAAAACGTAATTCTTTCTTTCTTCTCCCTTAGAGTTAAACATTTCCACAAAGAAAATAAGAAAAATGAGATTCACTTTGGTAAATGTTGTCCGCCGTGCTTTGAGTAATGGTCCAATCATCGCGCCCCATTCGTCTGCTGACACGAAGGTTGGAAAGATTTCTCTCCTTTCCTTTTGATTATGATATAAAATTTATAAGGCATTCAATGAAGTTGGGTAACTGACTCTCTGACTTCTCTAGTGTATACGAAAATAACGCATGCTTCTGTTAAAACGGTGTTACACGGCGACTATGTTGAGACCTTTCTGCTGTTGCTGTTGCTCTTACATTTATTACTCAGGTGTTTCGAGTCGGTTTTTGGATTGGTACGAAATGTTCTACTTACTCTATTAATCTATGAAAAAGAGTCACTTGAGAATTATTAAGGGTAACTCGAAACAATTTCGTTGATAGTGACTTTTTATCGTCCAGAAACATACAAAGTTGCAAAGTAATTTAGTAGTTTTATACTAAGTCGTGCTTGTGAGATTTTCCACTTTTCCTGCTGTTCAGGGGGCACTTGGTGAAAATGAGCTCGGAGGTCGCACAGAAACCAACCTAACCAACCTATATACATCTATTTATTCAAATTTCTTAATTAAGTCAAAACCACACTAATTAAAAGTCTAATTAATTGGGGTCACTTTGATCAAAATCACTTTCCTTTTCCCCCTGGGACGTTTCGTTTCCATTTCTTTACTTTCGAGGAAACAACAACAACCAAAAAGGGTTTATAGTTGATATAATTAATTGCTGTGGTGTACAGTGGACAAGTTGAACATTCTTTCTCTACTACAATAAATCTCATCAAAATGGCAAACTCGTGTACCAGTATTTTTGCTTTTGTTTAGATCCTTTGGTCGTAGACATTTCTTCAAAAGTCGTATATTTTTTTCTTGTGCAGTACCTAATTTGTCAGTGTCTCGGTTTAAGTGCCTGAAAACAACAGACAGTTCAATAATTGGTAGAATATGAAAGAAATATAGGTATTATTTTGTGTATAAATTATAAGTAAACATTCTAGGCAAACACGTTTTAGGGTTCCACCACCTGAGGTGTTATATATATCCAATTTAAGTCGTATCTTTACTCTGTCAAAAACCATACAAGAGGAAAATTATAAATATCTTTGGTAGAAAAATGTTGGGGTGAGTATATGGCCACACACAGACACGTATAGAACAGAACTCGTGAAGACATGACGTTAAATTTAAATTTATGGAATGAGAATTACTAGACTCTAATAATTGCCTTTTCTTATACCTAAGGTTTTTTGGGTGGTACATTTCTTATGAACTTGATGTAGAATGTTAATTTATTTTTCATACATTCATTCAGTGGTATGCTAAACCAAAGGGATGGTACTGTAGTTTACACCGTAAAATAAGACTACTAATCATGGCACAAGGAACTAAAATGAGACACTAAAAAAAACTAACCTACATATGTGGCAGAAGGTAACAACAAGTTAGGCTAAGACTTATCGAACTTGTAGAAAACCATTCTTGGTAGTCCGAGTTCGACTCGTCCTCATGTAAAAGGAGATAAAAAAGATACGAATAATAATATATAGAAGGAATAAAATAGAAACAAAGTCAGTTTGGTTCTCCACAACAAAATGAAGCGGACAAATGAAACAGCCCAAGAATTGTTCGCTGCTACTAATTTCTAAACAAAAACTAATTCAACTAGACAGAGGAACACGAGATTTTTATCTGATCTGATCGGAAACTTTGTTGTAATTTCCACCGTAAATTCATTTTCTTGTGTGTGTGTGTGTCTGTGTGTGCCACGGCATTAGTTAGTATTATTGGCTTGTAGGTTTTCCTAAAATGTCGGATCCCATTACAAAAAGGTAGAAAATAGGAAATACAAGCAGTTTCAACCGTGGGGAATAGAAAATTCGCATTAAAAGCTTACAGTCTAAAAGAAAAGACCGTCTTCCTTTTCGTCTTGTACTTCTGTCACGGGAAAAGAAAAAGACATGACGACGTGGCACCAGAACCATGGCCAGTTGTCTTTTTTTTAATTACCACTCTTGTACATTGCACTTGAATCAATGATGCTCTTGGTAGTGAGTAGTGAGTGAAATAACGGATAACAATAAATTAATACCTACTTTAAGTTTAATTACATCTTCTATTATTGTAGTTAACTTTATGCGAACGAATTAAAAAGAAAAATTAATTAAACAAGTAAGTTGGTTCTTCTGTTTGATACCACTCTTTTGTGTTTCTTCTAATTAATCACGCTTCGGACATTTTTTTTATAGAAAAAGCAAATTTAATTAAGAAATAAATAATGTTTTTGAATAGGCGAGCCAAAAGGCACGAAGTTAGTCTTAGAATATTGCCACAGAAGAAGATACTTCTTGTCCTTTCTTTTACTTTAAGTCGTCGTCCTTTTCACAGCATGTTAAAAATCGTCCATCAGACGATCCACCGCCTGAATTTGCTTCTCTTCGTCTAACAGCATGAGATTTTCTGTCGATGAGGCATAAACCAAATGTATTTTCTTCACGGAGTTAATTTTGTTCTGCACGCGACAGTTCGCTACGTCGTGCTGTTGGATCGAACGAAAAATTACGGTGGAAAGGAAGTTGTCAGCAGCGATTCGAATTTAATTTTGTGTTAATAGTTTATTTTCTACTATCTTATCTTTTACAAGTATTTGCAACGAATTTTGATTTAATGCACGAGAATTTAATTTATTGATTCGTAATTATTGCTTTAACCTTATTAGTTGCCACGCAATGTAGGTCCAATTATTACACATAAAATAAGAATATTCTTGCTATAGAATGAATTTCGTGCGTATTAGAGTTTTGTATGGATTATTGCAAAAATTATTGTTCAAGGGGTTCTTCTTGTATTGTACGACTACTGTCAGTTACATATATTTTGATACGGTAGAAACTGCTGTGCACGGTATCTTTATTTGACTTTTTACATTGCCTTTGTATTCAATGACTACTTAGCTTCTCGTAAATTGATTCTCAACATTTTCTCATCAATTTATACGAAAATAATGACTCTCGTTTATGTAACTTATCTAAATTTATGTGATTCAAAACTAGTAGAAGCGTGAAGAAGGAAAAAAGTGTCTTCGAGACTTTGCTAACGGTTCAATAAATTGGTACTGAAACACTTAAATGGCGTCCCTCACGTATCCCTCGAAGAATCTTTCCTAATAAGCATTAACTGTTGAATGTTTGCTCTCTGTCACCTGCTATACAGTCTTTGTTCATTAGCCGATAATCGCGGAGTTGCATGGAGGAAACGATGCCGCAAGTTATCTTCGACATTAATTCTCCAGTGCAGAAGAAAACGAAGAGGAATGAGTGAAACTTTCAAATTACCCAAAAAGTTTCTAAATAAGAGAGTTCCATCAAATCTTGTTAAAGAAACCGCTTTGCTTCCCCGAAGTCTCATCCCTGAACTTCATTCTCAATTTGGAAAAATCGTTCCTAAACCAGAAGTCTGCTGCCGGGTCACTCACACTCCTCCATGGCATTTCTTCAACCTTTACTTTTCGGTTCAACCTTTTCTGGGTCCGCTCCCCTCTGCCGTGCTTTCTCGTATTTTCAAGGCTGAAGAGTTTGACAAATTTGAAAGACATCGGATGGCAGTCTGTCTAGGATAGACAAGGTTCCTATAATAGCGAAAGACCCCCCCCCCCCCAACACGACTGAGAAAGATGATTTTCTACCCCGTCGATTTTCTGACGGAACGTCAAGAGGCAACAGCATCCACCTTCTTCATGAGAAAGACTTTCGTCCTGTCTTGTCTCACATGAACTCAAAGAAGATTGAATCGTGGAGGTGAAAGAAATCTGTTGCTTCATTCCTTTGACACTTTCAATGCAAATACACGTGTTCCCTCCTACCCGGTGACTTCGATATTATTTGTCATATCATCGTTCACAGACTCGAAAGAGAACCCCTGGAAAACCAAAGAGCCACACCAAGACTTGATGATGTGCGCTGGATGTTAAACCAAAATGGCTCCGGTCAATCATCGCTGATTTGCGTGAAATTTTTTTGTAAAAATTCTATACAGAGTTTTGTTGTTTCAGGTCTCACTTTGTGACGACTACAGCCTTCCTGTTGACTTCGTGAATAAAAGAAAATTCAATACAACAGACGGGAACAGACAGAGTGACTCCAAGCAACAAGTAAGTTTTTATGTACATGCCCTAGAATTTTACGACGTTTTAATAGTTAAATGAGGTTTCCTGTTTTTGTGTATATTTTTTTGGGGTGACTGCGGTGCTGAGAAAAAGTTTTTTATTTTACCCTGAAACAAAATTTACATTTTTCTTAACCGAATCTCACCTCTTAATAAATTCTCAATAGCTGTGGTATAAGACACAAGTAATTTCTGAATTTATTCCAAATATTTCCGTTTTATTTCAAACTTTCGTGTTGTACATGGTAAAATGTACTCGGTAAAATTTTGTTATTCGACTTATTTTTAAAAACAATCATCTTCGTAATAAATTTAAATCTTCTACCTTTTTCAATTATCATATTTTGTTCAGTTAAAATAACAGAAATTATCGAGAAAGAATATTAGGAATAAAAAAGTTCTTTTCAAGTTTTTTCTCTTCATTACTTTGCGCGCAGTTGAATTAATAACTTCAAATTATACATTTAAACGTTGTTTTAAACGTAACCATTTGTTTACATTATGTTATTTCTTTTAAAATAATACATAATGGGTATACTTGTGCGAAAATCTACCGTAGCTCTACTTCGGAATTACTAAAGTAAGAGGTTGCAATGAACAACTTCTCTGTACTCAATTACGTTCATTAAAAATGACGTATACACAGCCAGTATTTATATTAATAAATAACATAAAATGTGTGCAAGTTCTAAATTCGTTAATATTGATTAATTGGCATTATATGATATTTCAAGAAATGAACAAAAAAATTAACTCGTAACCCAATAAATTATTTGTTCCACAGGTCGATTGTTCCGAAAATTATTTTGATCCAAAAGATCAAAAAGTTTCGCAGCGATTGAAAAAATCCGACAAAAGTTGGTCCCGCCATCCGAAGAGACATTCAAATCCAGTCGGTAAGTTTTGACAACTAAATTATTAATTCGCGCAAACTAACATTTATGTATTTTTCGTAATGAAAATTTGTATATAAAAAACGCTAAATAACTCACAATTTTTCACCGTAAGGACGCACTCGACCTTTTACGTTTATTTGATGTTCAATTCATTTGATGGGGTGATTTTTCAAAATTGTAACGAAAATGACGAGAACGACGAAGGGATGCTGTGGCGAAGGGATGCAAAACATCCATCCTAACGCTTTATTGATTCGAATTCAATATCCTGAATGAAATGAATCCGCAGTTGAAATAAAAGTAACATTTCCTGAAAATGTGACTGTTGATGTTGCATACGACTCAAATCAAAGGCATTTTCATACAAGTGCGTAAACGATTTTAATCACTGCCGGTACCCTCGGAGGCTAAAAGGGCTTGTTCTTACTCAAATTTGCTCTTCTCTACAACTTAACTCTTCTTTACTTTTTTTTATGAATCTTGTAATTACCGTGAACTCAAAATTCAATCAGAAATAATACAATGTACAAAAATGTAAGAAGTTTCACAACTGTGATTTTATATGTGTAGTTTTGCTTTCTCAATTTCTAAAAACGAATAATATTAAATTACATAAAAGTTGAGAAAGTGAGTGATAATAATTGAATTGAGGCTATTAATCATTTTCAATTAACTCTAAATAAACGTTAAACAAATTCGTAGCATCTTAATAACTTTAATTAACTCTCGTGAGAATTTATTGTCATCACCAAATTTAATTGCTGGGTCTTTTTTCTCCTGAAGAAGAAAAGTCAAAATTTCAATGAAACTTTCGTAGGGCTCATGCGACCCGTTGAAAACTAATCACGTGTGATTTGCATTTAAATTTCGAAAGGAGGAAAAAAGGTTAATCTGAGGGCTCGACCGGCAACCGCTTTAAAAATCCTTTTGTAGAGCCAATAAAACTATTAATTAGTTCTATGCAAAATTAACTATTATCAAAAATCTTTTCACTAGAATTTAAACGGTGAAATACCGGGCGGGGGGGGGGCTACAAATGCAAATGATGGGAAACCTCCTAAAACTTTTCCCATTAAATTAGTTTCTTCGGGGAAAAGTTTTCCAAAATCTTTTTGAGCTCCGAAAACTTTTTCGCGCTTTGCCTACCATGCCTGGGTGGATCAAAAATTTAAATGCTCGTTCAGTGAGCACTCCCGTCATTAAAACAATTAACAATTAGTTATCAATTAATTTGAATTTAATTTATAAATGAAATCGCTTCTTTTAGTGCAAATTAAATACTCGAGTTCCAACAAACAGTTTCCGTTTCAAGTTCCATCCCGAAAAAGCATTCGGTCGAATGACTCGATTCGGAAGCTTTTAATTTTGACGGAATCAATTGAAGTACTCCCCTGGATCTGCTTGAGGGTTGTATTGGTGTAGTGTCCGGAATGTAAGAACTACCGTGAACCGAATAAATTGTTATTTGTAACTTTTACCCTGATGAAAATAATGTTTGACAAGTATTAAAAAACAAAAGAAATTTAAGGAAAGATAATTTACTCAAAACTCTTCATGTTATTTATGTATATAATATGGAGGTTATTGTAAAAATACTTGAAAGACAAATATTGTATATGATCATACTAGGCATTCCTTGAAGTTATGAAGCTTCTGAAGAGGGAATTTCGAGACTTTCTTCTTGAGGCACCTCTAGAATTTTAGTGCCAACCAACCAAAACTAAAAATTGAAGGAAACGATTTTAAAGTTTCCTTTCTAGAAAATCAAATAAGGACGTAGTGTCTCAATAGTTTTCACTTTTCGGCAAAATCGATTTCAAAATATCAAAGTAGAAGTTAAAAGGGAAGAGAAAGAGATCGCCCCGGGTGCATTGATGGATGGCAACGGTTCCTTCCTTCGGTTTAAAAAGTTACTGCTTTCCCAACAAAAAACTAAATTCGATATTAAAAGTTTAAAATTCAAAAGAAGACACAACTACATTTTACAAACAAGAAAATAGTGAAGGAATGACTCGAAGTTTTTCTATTTGTTACCGATCATACTGACTTATTCGATTGGAAGTGAAAAAAGTAGTGCTAACCGATGTATACAGAAATTTAGTCTGTAAGAGGAACGTAGTCTGATAATGCGAAAGTACATTTTACCCTCATTTTACCCTTCGCTTTCTCACTCTGAAGAATGATATTTACCCTTCTGCTGAATCTGCACATCCATCGGTTCTGCATCCCCCATGAAAGCGTCACTGACCACTGGAATAATTATCTTATGTACAAATCAATGTTTTATGTACATTGCCCAGCGGAACATGAATTTACGAGACCAGGATTACTTATTCACGACAAAATTTATTGAGTTAATTTTTTAGTTCGTTTTACGCTTCTTTTAATGCACAAAATGAAGTCACGTTAGGCCTAGCAGCCTTTTCAAGTACCAAGAATTTGTAGAAAATGTGGAACTTTGGGATTCAATCGAATGTTCTAAATGTGTGTAACAAATAGAATTAGATTCTGTTGGTGATGAAACCTAAGCAAATGTAAGAGAGAAACAATGGAAATAGTTTAATGTATTGTAGTAAGTAATATGTTTATGTACCTGACTTGAGTTTCCGATTGGTACCCTTACCCTAGGCCATAGAACATTCTTCTCTTTGAGCCTTTATATTGTGTTTCCCCTGGAGTAATTTCATCACTTCGGTTATGTTTTTCTGGTTAGGAAGCAGCAAGCAAAGTTTGACATTATCGTCTGACAGATTGGAAACGTTACAATTTTTAATCCATCTGTGGCCGTGGATGACTTATTAAAAATTTTCTGGCGTTTACCGCCTCTTCAAATTGCTTTTAACTCAATTTAGTTATACCTTGGGCGCTAAAAATAATGTTTCATTATTTACACTTCAAAGTAGTCTTTTATTATCTGTAAATATTACTATTCTCTGCCAAAAGTACTTCCTTCTTTTCAGCTTTTAGCTTTTTTAGCTCATAACTTGGCACACAAAATGTTTCCATATTTAGTTCTTCTTCCTTTGAGATCTTTCTATAAGATATCTTTTTTATTTTAAATCTTTCCGTTCAAGTGTGAGATCTAATGATAGCAGATCATTTTTTTTTACGAGGGAGGGGAATAGATGTAGAAAAGTTTTCAGGTTCGATTTTAAGCCGTCAGTATTCGTCTGTTTTTTTTCTTCATGTATTGTTTTTGTGTATTTTGGCTTTCTAGGGTGTAATGAGGGGGTTCGTAAAACTTTTAGCTGATCATTCCGGGCCTTTTGCCCATCTGCTGTCCTTTACTCCCTTTCTGCTTCGTTCGACGTCATAAATTTCATTCGCCCCGTGAATTTCTCCGGTTTATTTCCCTAAAAGTCACTTAACGTGCTCGCGCGAAACACTTTTTTACGACTTCTCTGTTTACGACTTTTAAATTTTGAATTATCCATTATGGAACTTCCTTTTTATTCTTCTTGACTGTAGAAGATTCTTTCGACTTTTTCTGCTCCGACATGTCCCCAACGGATGACAGCAGGAACTATTTCCTTCATGCTCGTAGAAAGGAGTAATTCAATTAATGATTAACACCGAAACCTGCTTCACACGAATAGTTAAGGGAGCCAGTTTCTTGACTTTTTTGTTTTTTCATCCCCAATGTGTTGTTTCTCCTCTCTACAGCTATAAAAATGTACACATCATGCGGCCGTACTAAAACCGCAGAAATTATTCATTAAATTACTGCGAGTTTAATTGCACGGTAATAAAAAGTACTTGTAATAATATAATGCTCATTAACGAATGAGTTAATAGGTCGTAAACAAATGATTACTACTCAATTAAATACTGATTTTTGTAAATCGACTTGTTCATTGTTTTTTGTGCTTTTTTACAATATCACGTTTATTAAAATCGTAGAAAAAAAACGTTTCCAGCCGATTAATTGTCAACTGCCAGGGTAAACTACCTGGCAGTTTTATTATTTAATTTACGTTTTTACTTGTAACCCTGATACTAAAATTAACAACTATATTAATGTAAAACAATAATATTTTTATTAGTGTAGGCGTACGTTGAGTACAATAATTTCACTAGTGTGAACATAACTGAGGTTTGATTTTACGTTTTGATTGATTCTTTTGGTAAATCAATCTCATGCTTCTGAATGGCTTAAAGGCCTACCAAGAGGTAAAATTCAGTTGTAGATGAATTAGGCAGTTGAATAAAAGTATTGAAAATTGAAAAACTATTGAGAAGTTAAGCGAAACGCACGTGTTTATGTAACTTTCGAAATTGGTTTCGAATGAGGGCGGGATGAAACAGCTTAATCTGTTGTTAAAAATTGACGAGCGCAAAATTAACATATCAAATTAGATTTAAGGGTTGAAGGGTGAAGGTTTTTGGGGGTGGCAAATTAAAACCTCGTAAAGTACGCCATCTACCTCCCCGGGGATAGTTCGCTTAACAAACCGTAAAGACACGGCGGGCACAGCACGACGTAGGATTAAATTTTCTTGAGGTTGACTGTGTACACCACTTCTCTTTGCCAACCCACTTTGAGTGGTTTTGATGTTTCATCATCACTTCACATGTAATTTTAGTTTTTACAAATTTCTCGGGTTCAGAATTATTACGAATCTACGGCCTGGGAATTAAAGAACTGAATGTAGCAAGTGGAATTGTTTATCAAGTCAACTGTACCAATATTCTCTGGTTAGTGTTGTGTATTCAATGCCGAAAAATTGAAAAACTTAGTTATCAGTTCCTAAAGTTAATGTAGTACGCCTGAAATATTTAAGTCTTAAACTAAAGGGCCGATTATTAAAAAGAAATAAAGTTATTTAAAAATAGTTAAATTTAATCAGTGTAAAACTGAAGTAAAAGTCCATAAATACAATTAAATTATCAATAATATTTAAAAATTCTTAACTTTGTAATGTCTTTTAAAATGTCTTGGTTAATCGTTAAGAGACGAATAATTCACTGTTGTTGATTCTGATAGAATGAACAGAGTGTCGATATAATTATCATTGCTCTATAAGAAGTGAACCTGTTTTGACAAACATGAAAACCGAAAGTAAATTATTTTCTTTGTTTTAGACCCAACCAAAATCCATTTTCTGGCCGCAATAAGAAAGCTGCAGTTTTTTGTAGTTTTATGGGAATTTGAGTCTGTTTTATAGGCACAATTTCAAATTGTTTAATTAAATGGACAAAAATAGTTTTCGCTTCCATCAATGCGTATCTCGTTCCTGAAATTAATAAATTACATTATTAACATACACTCAGGTACATACATCTTATGATAGTTTTGTAGCTTACACAGAAACAAATTCTATATGGTACAAAAAAAATATATTACCAATGCAACCTCTCAGTCCACCTCCAAAGGGCAAGAATGTGAAATTCTTGACGGTATCCCTCTCATTTCGGAATCTCTCTGGATCAAATTTTTCTGGATCTGGAAAATGCTTGGGATCTCGATGAAGGCTACCGATTGGTATCATAATATTGTCTCCAGGTTCCAGAATGATTTCCGGTGAATTTTCAGTTTTGGGTATTGTATACCGTTTTGTGACAGCTCTGTCGGAGGAGACGGCAGGAGGCCATTTCCTCAGAGTTTCTGTAACAACAATGCATATTTATTTATTATAAGTAATAGATGTATTGAGAAATAATTGTGTATCATATATGTATGATTCCCAGATTCACTTCGGCGTAAATGAAAACGTTTAAACGATTTTTGAGCGTAAACAGAACAACATTTTTATCACTCATGTGAAATAATTAGCAGTATTTTATGTAAAATGTGAGCGAAGTTTTGTGTGGTTATTTGAGTCATTAATAAGGACGGTTGCCTCCGCCTACATGAAAACCTAAAAACCTTCAGAATTGTTTATTCTAAACAATCATGTTACTCTACAGCCTCTGGTCTACGCATACATTAGAGGTGTATATAAGTGCCAAACACTGATGGTTGGGTGAGACACGTGGTGATACGCGAAACCCAGAGATGCATACAGTAAAATTCATGAGATCTGAGGTTCTTATCTATACCGCTTTCTTTTCGGCCTCACCAAGATGCCCCACTGACCACAATTGCGAATGAAAAATTCTCACCATTAATGACCATGTCCAAGTACTTCATTTGGTGCATAATTCCGTCGTAGGTAACGCCTTCGTTGGCCTCTGTGATGGTCATCACTTCCTCGTAGACTTGTTGTTGAATGTCAGGATGAAGTGCAAGTTCGTAGGAGAGGAACCCCAATAGTGTGGCCATCGTTTCAAAGCCTCCGAAGTAAAAGAGGATGGCTTGAGCGGCAATGTCTTCATCGGTTAATTCTTAGACACACGACAAAGTGAAAATATTTAAAAAATGTCACACAAAATTGTTGTATTGAGTGTATCTTTTGCTCCTATTCTACCTGGAAGTTTTACTTTGACTAAATTTCCATTTTCGATATTGTCATTCATTTTCCGAGACTCCTTTAATACGTGGATCACATCTTTCCTAACTATGTTGTGCTTCTCTCTTTCACGAATTGTTGACGACACGATGGAAAACAAGAAGTCATTTAGCTTTTTCCCGAAGAACTTTAATTTCAATATCTGAAAATGTAAAATGACGGTTATGGTTTAATATAGATATCCTAAAATTCTAGATTGGCCACGCTATCGAAAAAAGTAAAAAAAAAGTTCCGTTGCACAGTATATCGACTAAGTGACATTACCACACAAAGTGCAGTATAAGTTACACCAGCATGAAGGTGTAATAATTTTCAAAATAGGATTGGATTGCATTGCACAAAAGGAGTTTCCTGTAAAGTATAATATAATTTCAATCATTTTAAAATTCTTTACTAGGTCACATTTAATGTCTGTTACAATGATCACAGTGGCCTTTATCTGTACTGTGATACTAGACTGTACAAATAAGATATTTTATGCTGTTAGTTAATCGGATGCATTTTAGTTTATCTTACTGTTTATGTTTATGTTACAAGTTAATGTTGGCATCAAACAAAAGTAGAAAACAGCTGCGGTAGTTTTCGAAACATTTAGTTTGTATAGTCGTATTGTAAATATATTATATAACTTACCTTTGCTAGTTTTGGAAACATTATCATAAATGTAATTTTAAACGCTATTTTCCCGCCGAATCCGTCTGTTATGGTACTTCCTGCAGCGTAAAATTCGTTGTCAGGATTCTTGAATGAGTCGACTTCAACGCCAAACGCCGTACTGGCAATCACATCAGTGCCGTAACGAGAAAAATATTCTTTAAATTCCATTTCTAGAACATCGGCATCTAAAAGTTTGAACAGAAAATAAAAATGATGACCGACAGAGAGATTTTGTGTAGCAGCAGGTGAGTCGTACGACACACGTAAAGACACCCTACCTGTTCCTTTGACATTGTTTTGGTTTTTTATTTTTGTCATCAAAATCTCAGTCGACTGCTTCGCACATTTTTCCATGAATGTGAACATGTCCTTCATTTTAGATGCGGTGAACACCGTAGTCATGACCATCCTTAAGTTCCTCCATTTCTCATCTGTCGGATTTAAATAAAACATGTTGTTTCAAACTGAAACTGTAAGAATAATACCAAGTCCCTTGATTGGGTGCTATAATATTTGTGTATAATAAAACACATTTTACCTTTAAGAGCCGACAAACTTTTACTCAACAAGGGATCTGCGTCGATTGAAAAATCGTAACGATTGAGAAAATGATCAGTATCTTTGATCATTATTTGTTTCAGTAAGTCGGGATCCCTGATCAATAGGAATGGTTTCCGCAGAAGGTAAATTCCTCCGAATCTGCATTACACAAATATATCTTTTAGAAAATTATTATTGTTTCAAAATAAGAACAGTTTTGTTTACTTAAAAATGCTCATTTGGAGAGCAATAACTTCTTGCAGCAAATGAATAATTTTTTTAGTTTGACATTAGTAGGCGCTATTGCATCACCAAGTGGTATCAGTAGCACATTAATCACCCGGCGTCCTGCTGCGCTAAAAAGATTAACCGATTGAATCAGAAAAATTTTAAGAATTATTTAGGACTGTCTGTGGATGATGCTAGGCAGAGACAAACCTAATGGCGTTTTCTTCAATTAGAAGACTTCAAAAGAAGCCCACGAACAGAGAGTACACAGGTCAGCGAGTGGTGGCAAATAAATTGAACAATTTTATAATTCCCTCTTGATGCGATTTTTTTTTAAAAACTTTGGTATAAATGGTATTTACCTCTTTTCATTGAAATGGTAATATAAACGATTGAAGTAGACCGTTATATCTTCCAAACCAAAGAGAGGACGAAAATATTCGCCCAAAAAAGGAACAGACGAAGCCAGTTCATCGATTCCTCTCTTCTTCCAGTGGTTTCTGTGTTTCAGGCCGTAGTACCACAGAAATAAAATGCCGGCAAAAATGAGGCTCAATTCAAACCAGACCATTTTTCGTTCAAATAGAGCAAAAAAGGCGACGACAGTTTCACGAGTTTATTTATTTTAAAAACCGAAAATAACAGACAACATCAGCAGAAATAATAAAAATATCTTACGACTACCATCGAAAAATAATTTATAAACTTCTTAATTGACACACCGAATATTGCGCAGTTTTAACGGTCTTTAAATAAACGCAGTTGCCTCGATTCGGACCGATCGCACTGATCATCTAGCGGATCTCTTCTTTTGCCTCTCTAGCCGTTAACCTTGAGATGTTAGTTTCCACAACGAAACATAGTGTGGCTCGATCAACTATGGAAGTAAGAACTCCACTACGATTTCTATTGTCCGTGATCAAAGTTTATTGAAGGAAGTTATTAAAAATTACACGATCAAGATGCCATAAATTAATGGTTATGTTCGCGTGGAATAAGCTGTGTATTGCTCATTAACTATTTAGATAAATAGTTTATTTAATCTTCTTGTGATGTGAAGGAAGAAACCGACTCTTCACCTCAATCTTTTTATCTGCAGATTTCGGGGATCATTCTGATTGTTTCTCTAGTTTTTATATTGCCGCCCAGATTGGATCATTGTTTAACATTTTAATAAAAGTTGGGACAGAGAGCAAAGTTGCACGGTGAGGGTCTTTCATCATGTTGTGGTGTTTTATTTATATACATAAATTATTATAATATATGTAATTATGAAAATATAAGGTGAACAATTGACGGTATTTATGTTCTAGAAACATACATTATATTTTATAAATTAATTAAATGAAACAAATATTCAATAATTTAATAATTAATTGTGCTTAGCAGAGAAAATTAACCAAAAAACCAAAAATACCTTAAATCGTCCAAGAGTTCCGATACGTTCGACTTAACAGGTAGATTGACGTTCAAGGTGACACTCTTGGGTCAAACGCGTTGTTCGGACTTTCAGTTTTAAGTTTTAACAAAATATTACATGTATTCCTTTGATCATCGATTTCCACAAATCTCTACAATATATATAAAATGTCACAATTTTTGTTAAATAATAAACTCGCCACATGAAGTTAACGATAAATAATATTAATGAACGATATTGAAATTTTCATTTATTATCCAACCCCGTGAAGTTTAAGGTCCCCATACTCGAAACTATCACTTAAAGTGACTGTTATCCATTTCTCCAGAATAGAGTGCACAAAATTCTAATTTGATTATCATGTCTGTTTAAGAAGTGAAGACATTTTTTAACGTAAAAAGAAAAAACCGAAAGGAATTTATTTTCTTTGTTTTAGACCCAACCAAAATCCATTTTCTGCACGCAATAAGAAAGCTGGATTTTTTTGTAGTTTTATGGGAATTTGAGTTCGTTTTATAGGCACAATTTCAAATTCTTTAATTAAATGAACAAAAATAGTTTTCGCTTCCATCAATGCGTATCTCGTTCCTGAAATTAATAAATTACATTATTAACATACACTCAGGTACATACATCTTATGATAGTTTTGTAGCTTACACAGAAACAAATTCTATATGGTACAAAAAAAATATATTACCAATGCAACCTCTCATTCCATCTCCGAATGGCAGGAAGGTGAAATTCTTGACGGTGTCTTTCTCATCTCGGAATCTCTCTGGATCAAATTTTTCTGGATCTGGAAAATGCTTGGGATCTCGATGAAGGCTACTAATTGGAATCATAACTTTGTCTCCAGGTTCGAGAATGACTTCTGGTGAATTTTCAGTTTTGGGTATTGTGTACCGTTTTGTGACAACTCTGTCGGAGGAGACGGCAGGAGGCCATTTCCTCAGAGTTTCTGGAACAACAATGCATATTTACTTATTATAAGTAATAGTGTATTGAGAAATAAATGTGTATCATATGTGTAAGGATTGTCATTTTTATTTCCGCGTGTATTAAAACATTTAAACGATTTTTCAACGTAAACAGAAGCGCACTTTTACCATTTTTTGTGAAATGCTCATTAGCAGTTTTCATAAGTGAAATATCAGGTACATTTTGGGGTATTTGAGTCATTAATAAAGACGGTTGCCTACCAAATGAAAACCACCAACCCAGAAAAAAAAAAAACGAAGGTTTGTGCCAAACAACTAATTGTGATGTTGCATTATACGACAACACGAGTCAGAACTCAGTGCAGTGTTGAATCGCTTTTCTATAGAAAGGTTTACCGTTAATAACCATGTCCAAGTACTTCATTTGGTGCATAATTCCGTCGTAGGTAACGCCTTCGTTGGCCTCTGTGATGGTAATCACTTCCTCGTAGACTTGCTGTTGAATGTCAGGATGAAGTGCAAGTTCGTAGGAGAGGAATCCCAAAAGGGTCGCCATTGTTTCAAAGCCTCCGAAGTAGAAAAGCATTGCTTGAGCGGCAATGTCTTCATCGGTCAATTCTTAGACACACGACAAAGTGAAAATATTAAAAAATGTCATACGAAATTGTTGCATTGAGTGTATCTTTTGCTCCTATTCTACCTGGAAGTTTTCCTTTGACTAAATTTCCATTTTCCATATTTTCTTTCGTTTTCCGAGACTCCTTTAATACGTGGATCACATCTTTTCTAACTATGTTGTGCTTCTCTCTTTCACGAATTGTTGATGACACGATGGAGAAGAAGAAGTTGTTTAACTTTGTACCGAAGAAAGTCAATTTCAACATCTGAAAATACAAAATGAAGGTTCTGATGTAGGTAGATTTTGTTTTTGAGATGGAGGCGATGGGCAAACTTAAATTTTTCCAGAGACTTTCAGGCATGGAGAATTTTTTCCTTGCTAGAAAAGTATTACAAATGTACTCTATATAAATTACCTTGGCAACCGTTGGAAACATCATCATCAGAGTAAGTTTAATTCCGTTTTTCCCGCCGAATCCGTCTGTTATGGCGCTTCCTGCAGCGTAAAATTCGTTGTCAGGATTCTTGAATGAGTCGACTTCAACGCCAAACGCCGTACTGGCAATCACATCAGTGCCGTAACGAGAAAAATATTCTTTAAATTCCATTTCTAGAACATCGGCATCTAAAAGTTTGAACGAGAAATAAAAATGATGACCGACAGAGAGATGTTGTGTAGCAACAGGTGAGTCGTATGACACACGTAAAGACACCCTACCTGTTCCTTTGACATTGTTTTGGTTTTTTATTTTTGTCATCAAAATCTCAGTCGATTGCTTCGCACATTTTTCCATGAATGTGAACATGTCCTTCATTTTGGATGCGGTGAACACCGTAGTCATGACCATCCTTAAATTCCTCCATTTCTCATCTGTCGCATTTAAATAAAACATATTGTTTCAAACTGAAACTATAAGAATAATACCAAGTCCCTTGATTGGGTGTTGTAATATTTGCGTATAATAAAACACATTTTACCTTTAAGAGCCGACAAATTTTTACTCATTAAGGGATCTGCGTCGAGTGAAAAATCGTAACGATTGAGAAAATGATCAGTATCTTTGATCATTATTTGTTTCAGTAAGTCGGGATCCCTGATCAATAGGAATGGTACCTGCATTAAGTACATTCCTCCAAATCTGTATTATAAAAATAGTTCGGTTAGAAAATTGTTATTGTTTCAATGTAACAAGAGTTTTGTTATCTTTAAAATTTGACGATTTTCGATTAAGAGAACGATAATTTCTTCCAGGAATAGTTAATTATTTATATCTTAATTATATATATATATATATATATATATAATTATAAATATAAATATTGTATTCTATTATTTACTTATGATCAATACATAGAAATAATAACGGTGAATTACCTTTTGTCTTTAAAATGGTAATAAAAACGGTTGAAGTACATCAGGGGATCTTCCAAGCGAAAAGCGGGACGATAAAATTCGCCGAGAAAAGGCACAGAAGAAGCCAATTCTTCAATTCCTTTCTTAGTCCAGTAGTTTCTGTGTTTAAGGCCGTACTGCCACAGAAATAAAATGACACCAAAAATGAGGGACAATTCGATCCAGCCCATTTTGACTATTTTTTAATCGAAGCAAAGGAAAAGACGCGACGATTTTCCAAAATCAACTACTACCGATTGCCAACTTGTGAACTTTTTACACACCCGACACACCGAATTTTATGCAGTTTCTTAGAACTTTGTGCAAGTGTAGTGCCGTCCCAACGATTTCTGCTTCCTCACTGTGATCTAGCGGAGCTGTTTTGCCTAGGCAATCGTTGACCTTGAGATGTGACTAGTTTTTTATTATAGGATAGGGACGCACTCAATTGTGAGCAGGTCAGTGTGGTAGACACGTAAGGTTTCTGCGTTGCGTGAGCAGAGTCTACTCAGGGTATGAAATTATTTTATTATTTCCGCGAGCAAGTACCAATAATTGACGGTATCGGTGAATAAGCCACGTAATTCTCTTGTAACAACAAAAAGAAAGAACCAACTTACTTTTCACTTTAATTTCACTGTTTCATGTAAATCTATCGAGGCAACGGAACTATGTGTGGGTTTACATAACAGCAAATCGGTAAAAATTTACCGAAATTCTGGTTGTCTCTAAAAGGGTACTCCATTAAGAGGAGTTTACCCTGAATAGAATATAACTAATATAGATGTTTTGTTTATTAATTTTTCATCAATCAATCAGTAGTTAAACATGCAATCTGATACCTAATTTTTTCAATAAATAAAAATAAAGGTGTGGTGATATCCTCAGAAAACTTGTAGCAAGAACCAATCGGAGTTTCTAAATATCTTGAAAATATTTTCATTCTGATTAAATCCATGTATTTTAAATTATTAGCAAAAGTCATAAAAATTATAATTAATGCAGTACAATACAATACAAAAGTGCCTCATCAAGTACAGCACCGCGACTTTTATTTCCATAGCCGCATACCTGAGGGCTGAAAAAAAGTTAAAACACTTACATAATAACCGTCTATCATAAATACAAATTGTATAGAACTGTGTTAAGGAATAGTAGTTGAACAAAGTTCCGAATTTACTGGTTATGATTTTGAATTTTGAATTATTTTAAATTTGATCACAACTACTCAGCAATGCAATGCCTCAGTCCGGCACCAAACGGAAGGTATGTGAACTGTTGGACGGTATTTTTCTCGTCTCTGAATCTCTCAGGATCAATTTGTTCAGGATTCGGGAAGTAGCGAGGGTCCTGGTCAAGAGCCGATATTGTAATAAATATCATTTCACCTTTGTCGAGTCTGATCCCCGGACTATCCTCCGTTTTCGGAATTGTGTAGGTTTCAGAAACAACAAGGTCTGTCATCAAACCTGGAGGCCACTTCTGGAAAACCTCTAAAAATAAGATGATGTACCATGTAATAATTTAATATCTCTTTAACTAATGTTTTAAAAATTTGACAATTACTCTTGATGGCCATATCTAAATATTCCATTTGGTTGCATTACGCCGTCGTAGGTGACACCTCCGTTCTTTTCTATGAGTTCAGCTACTGTAAAGTGTAGTTAAATGACTGAGGTGTAAAAACATTGTAAAATTCATTGTTTGGGTTTTTGAAGGAATCGACTTCCAAGCGAAACGCAGTGCTTGCTATAACGTTAGTTCCGTACCGGGAAAAATAGTCCTTCATTTCCAGCTCCAGAACATTGGAACCTTAGAATATATAAATAAGTACTTATGGACCTACACTAATAGTACTAATTTAGTATAATAATCTTTGTAAGGTAACTAAATATGACATACTTGGACTTTTGTTTGACATTTGTTCTTCCAACCGTAACGCCATGTTCTTGAGGGCTTTCATTTTTGCTGCAGTGAAAATACTCGTCATGACTATTCCTAAATTTCGCTATTCTTCATCTGCAACAATTCACGGAAGTCTCCCATCGGTACTACATACCGAATACTGCGTAGTTTTAACGGTCTTTAAATAAACGGAGTCGCCTCGATTATTCGGACCGATCGCACTGATCATCTAGCTGATGTCTTTTGCCTCTCTAGCCGTTAACCTTCACATGTCAGTTGCTTTTCGACAACTAAACATAGTGTGACTCAATCGACCATGGAAGTAAGAACTCCACTACGATTTCTATTGTCCGTGATCAAAGTTTATTGAAGGAAGTTATTAAAAATTACACGATCAAGTTTTCATAAATTAATGGTTATGTTCGCGTGGAATAAGCTGTGTATTGCTCATTAACTATTTAGATAAATAGTTTATTTAATATTCCTGTGATGTGAAGGAAGAAACCGACTCTTCACCTCAATCTTTTTATCTGCAGATTTCGGGGCTCATTCTGATTGTTTCTCTAGTTTTTATATTGCCGCCCAGATCGGATCATTGTTTAACATTTTAATAAAAGTTGGGACAGAGAGCAAAGTTGCACGGTGAGGGTCTTTCATCATGTTGTGGTGTTTTATTTATACATATAAATTATGATAATATATGTAATTATGAAAATATAAGGTGAAAAATTGACGGTATTTATGTTCTAGAAACATACATTATATTTTATAAATTAATTAAATGAAACGAATATTCAATAATATAATAAAATAACCGAAAGGAATTTATTTTCTTTGTTTTAGACCCAACCAAAATCCATTTTCTGAACGCAATAAGAAAGCTACAGATTTTTGTAGTTTTATGGGAATTTCAGTTCGTTTTATAGGCACAATTTCAAATTCTTTAATTAAATGGACAAAAATAGTTTTGGCTTCCATCAATGCGTATCTCGTTCCTGAAATTAATAAATTACATTATTAACATACACTTAGGTACATACATATAGTTATGATAGTTTTATAGCTTACAGGGCAACAAATTCTGTAAGGTATAAAAAAAAATATTACCAATGCAACCTCTCATTCCACCTCCGAATGGCAGGAAGGTGAAATTCTTGACGGTGTCTTTCTCATCTCGGAATCTCTCTGGATCAAATTTTTCTGGATCTGGAAAATGCTTGGGATCTCGATGAAGGCTACTAATTGGAATCATAACTTTGTCTCCAGGTTCGAGAATGACTTCTGGTGAATTTTCAGTTTTGGGTATTGTGTACCGTTTTGTGACAATTCTGTCGGAGGCGGCAGCAGGAGGCCATTTCCTGAGTGTTTCTGTAACAACAATGCATATTTATTTATTATAAGTAATAGTGTATTGAGAAATAAATGTGTATCATATGTGTAAGGATTCCCAGACTTGCTTCGGCGTAAATAGAAACATTTAAACGATTTTTCAACGTTAACAGAAGCGCACTTTTATCATTTTTTGTAAAATGCTCATAGCAGTTTTCATTGAAATATCAGGTACATTTTATAACTAATTGTGATGTTGCATTGTACGACAACACGAGTCAGAACTCAGTGCAGTGTTGAATCGCTTTTCTATAGAAAGGTTTACCGTTAATAACCATGTCCAAGTACTTCATTTGGTGCATAATTCCGTCGTAGGTAACGCCTTCGTTGGCCTCTGTTATGGTCTTCACTTCTTCGTAGACTTGTTGTTGAATGTCAGGATGAAGTGCAAGTTCGTAGGAGAGGAATCCCAAAAGTGTGCCCATCGTTTCAAAGCCTCCGAAGTAAAAGAGGACGGCTTGAGCGGCAATGTCTTCATCGGTCAATTCTTAGACACACGATAAAGTGAAAATATTTAAAAAATGTCTTAGGAAATTGTTGTATTGAGTGTATCTTTTGCTACTATTCTACCTGGAAGTTTTACTTTGACTAAATTTCCATTTTCGATATTGTCATTCATTTTCCGAGACTCCTTTAATATGTGGATCACATCTTTTCTAACTATGTTGTGCTTCTCTCTTTCACGAATTGTTGACGACACGGTGGAAAACAAGAAGTCATTTAGCTTTTTCCCGAAGAACTTCAATTTCAACATCTAAAATATATAAGAAGACAAAAAACCAATATTTTTCTCGTTAGATGATTTTGTTTTTAAGATGGAGGCGATGGGTAAACATAAGGTTTTTTAAAGACTTTCAGACATGGAGAATTTTTTTCTTGCTAGAAAAGTATTGCAAATATACTCTATATAAATTACCTTGGCAACCATTGGAAACATCATCAACAGTGTAAGTTTAATTGCGTTTTTCCCGTCTAATCCGTCTGTTATGGCGCTTCCTGCAGCGTAAAATTCGTTGTCAGGATTCTTGAATGAGTCGACTTCAACGCCAAACGCCGTACTGGCAATCACATCAGTTCCGTAACGAGAAAAATATTCTTTAAAATCCATTTCTAGAACGTCGGCATCTAAAAGTTTTATTAGAAAAGAAAAGTCATGACTGACTGGGAGATTTTGTGTAGCAGCAGGTGAGTCGTACGACACACATAAACACACCCTACCTGTTCCTTTGACATTGTTTTGGTTTTTTATTTTTGTCATCAAAATCTCAGTCGACTGCTTCGCACATTTTTCCATGAATGTGAACATGTCCTTCATTTTAGATGCGGTGAACACCGTAGTCATGACCATCCTTAAATTCCTCCATTTCTCATCTGTCGGATTTAAATAAAACATGTTGTTTCAAACTGAAACTGTAAGAATAATACCAAGTCCCTTGATTGGGTGTTGTAATATTTGCGTATAATAAAACACATTTTACCTTTAAGAGCCGACAAATTTTGACTCATTATGGGATCTGCACCGACTGAAAAATCGTAACGATTGAGAAAATGATCAGTATCTTTGATCATTATTTGTTTCAACAGGTCGGGATCCCTGATCAATAGGAATGGTACCTGCAGAAAGTACATTCCTCCAAATCTGCATTATAGAAATAGTTCGGTTTGAAAATGGTTATTGTTTCAATGTAACAAGAGTTTTGTGTACTTTAAAATTAGACGATTTTCCATTAAGAGAGCAATAACTTCTGCCAGAAATAGTTAATTATTTATGTAGTTCATTATATATTTTTTTATTAGAAGTGCCGTTTTGATTTAGTTAGAGCAGTGAATTTTTCAAGGTATTGGAGCACTAGCGATGTTGGACGAAAAACGGACTACCCGAAAACTTAAAAAACGTAAAATTATTCTGTTTCCCAGCTGTATTTTTTGACGGATGAATTACATTTATAGCAGTTTACTGGTTATGCTGTTTTCAAGGCCTAATGGATCTGAATAAATTTAATTTGGCCAGAAATTTTGGTTGCATTTCTAGACGTCACTATGGTAACTAGATTAGTGTACAGTACAGTAGCAGTACAGAGAGTAACCTGAATGTCCTTGCTCCAAGCCTCAATTGTCTCATTCCTTAAACAAACGAATCTCTTTTTTCCGAACCACCATTGTTTCTTTGTACGACAACTATAAATTTCGTGACTCCAATATTTTTCAAAATAAAGGAAAACAACCTTCAGATAAATGAATTTAACTTTTGTACGAAATGTTAGTCCCCTTATTTAATGTAGCAAAAAGAATTCTTATTTATATTCTTAAAATTGGTATTTCTATTATTTACTTATGATCAATACATAGAAATAATAACGGTGAATTACCTTTTGTCTTTAAAATGGTAATAAAAACGGTTGAAGTACACCAAGGGATCCTCCATGCGAAAGGCTGGACGATAAAATTCGCCGAGAAAAGGAACTGAAGAAGCCAATTCTTCAATTCCTTTCTTAGTCCAGTAGTTTCTGTGTTTAAGGCCGTACTGCCACAGAAATAAAATGACACCAAAAATGAGGGACAATTCGATCCAGCCCATTTTGACAATTTTTTAATCGAAGCAAAGGAAAAGACGCGACGATTTTCCAAAATCAACTCCTATCGATTGCTAACTTGTGAACTTTTTACACACCCGACACACCGAATTTTATGCAGTTTCTTAGAACTTTGTGCAAGTGTAGTGCCGTCCCGACGATTTCTGCCTTCTCACCGTGATCCAGCGGAGCTGTTTTGCCTAGGAAGTCGTTGACCTTGAGATGTGACTAGTTTTTTATTATAGGATAGGGACGCACTCAATTGTGAGTGTAAGGTTTCTGCGTTGGGTGACCAGAGTCTACTCAGGGTATGAAATTATTTTATTATTTCCGCGAGCAAGTACCAATAATTGACGGTATCGGTGACTAAGCCACGTAATTCTCTTGTAACAACAAAAAGAAAGAACCAATTTACTTTTCACTTTAATTTCAGTGTTTCATGTAAATCTATCGAGGCAACGGAACTATGTACATAAAGCAAAGTACTTTGTGTTCGTTGCAAAAAGGGTGTCCAATGAAATAATAATATCATTAGTATTCAACCATTTATGAAGTGATCGGCATCCTTTACCATTATTTGTCTGAGGAGCTCTGGGTCCTTCACGCAGAGACTTGGTTTTATCAGGATTTGAAAACCGAACATTCTGAAATTGCAACGGAAATTGAGTATGTGTAAAATTCCGTAAATATGCTGAACGGATTGTACAATTACCTGTCGTTATAGGTGTTACAAAAAGTATGAAGGAATTTCATTGGGTCGAGAAAATTAAAAATGGATGCCCCCAACAAACGGCAGGGGATTCGTATAGTTCAAGCCTTTCTTGTTGTACGGTACTTGTGCAGTAGAACCAGAATCACAACAAGAGCCAGACTAATTTGTGTCCACTCCGTGACACCAATTGCAATAAATAATTAAATTTAAAAACAATAAAATCAAGAGAACGTTTGTGTGCGTTGAATCACACAGATTCGTTAAAGCATCACAATACAAAATACAGTTCTTGCAATTCGCAGTATATACTTCGTAACTACTCCATGGCAACTTGGTTTACATTACACGCTTAGGTTTAAAACCCTACGCAAGCATACGCAAGGCAACTACAAATTGCGAGTTATCGTTTGAAATAATTACAATTTAATTTGCTAGCGCAAGGTGTGGTACAGTCGTCTATTGAAAGTTGTTTGGTGCTACACTTAATTTTAAACACTTGAATTTTGGTTTTGAATATGTCGCTCAGCGGCTGACACAAATGAAAAACATTTCGTACTAATATGTATGCATATAAATATTAATTTCAAGGGTATTACAAATGGGTCAATAATTTTAAATTCCAAACAAACATTCTTCCACGTGGCGTTTATTGTGTTTTTATCGTTAGTAATTGTTATGTTAGTTATTATAAGAATTATTATTAATATCAACAGGATATGTTTCAGATACGCGTTGTTATTTCAACATCAGTGGGAAATATGCCTTTTGTTGTTCTCTTAGGGTCATTACCACCAGTTTTTATTACTCAATGTTTTATCAATTAACACTGTGCTCGAATCAAGGACAACAAGGAGGATGCATGTCCTACATCTGAAACTTTTAAAATGATACGTTTCAACCGGTTTTGTTTTTTGTAAAAAACCGCGCATTGCAACACAACGACGCAGAAACCAATCGAGTACTGAAAAATCTGATTTGCTTGAATGAGCATCCCTCGAAACATAAATGTAGGCAAACAATTAAGTTACTGTCAGTTTGTATAACATAAAAGTAATGCTTTAGTTTATCCACGTACTGTTGTGTCGATTTTGGTTTTAGATTTTCATTAAGTGTGACTCTCGTAAAGTACAAGAAAAACTCTCCAGTGAAGTAACGTTAGGTAAATTTCAAAACAGTCTCGAAATAAAGTATTTCAGTATTTCACTTTCAGTCTTAATGTTGCCATATTCGGACGAATTTAAATTTTTATCAACACTCTTCTACATGAGTTGCATTCAAAACATTCGCCGTTGTCGTTCAGTCTCCTCATCATCCTTGAAAATGCCCGTTTTCCCTTCCCGTGACGTCACTCTTTGTTAACTAAATGTACTTTGCTACCTTGATTTATTCCAAGAAATTGATTTTTTGGAAACTAATTATACGCTTATTACAACACGTTTGTAGTATCCCAAAATGCGTAGATAATTTTTAGTCAGAGCACATAATTCAAATGTTAATTGTTTGACCTGACTTCGAAACTGCGCATTTACCAATAAAAATAATTATTTACACATTTTATTGATTTCACGTTTGATTGTACTTTTCTGTGGTTACCTAAATAAATTTAACTTGAGATTAAAGTGAACCGTTTTGCAAATAAACAATTTCTAAGCGCATAAAACGACCAATACCGCAGGGTTTACTTGTAGTAGCAAAACCTTTACAGAACATTTAATAATTATTGTAAATTTGGTCTACGTAAATAAAGGAGATGTTAAAAATTACATAAGCGGCACTTATGAAAATTGCGTTACAGTAGGAGTTATGTAGTAAAAGAAAAATTTGACTACCTTCCGGTTAAAAAGGTTTGTGGGATCACGAATAGAATAGAATAAAACGTGAAAAATAAATGGTGAAGTTCCGGTTCAGAAGAGTTTTGACTAGTAAATTAACTGTCAACGAACAGAAATGTTCCTCTCACTTTGCTCGAAATAGTTGGGTGGTTTTTGTCTTAAAAAAATTATGGGAATTAATTGGTCACCAAATTGGAACTTTTTAATGTATTATGTGCTTTTATTGTATTAAATACGTTATTTAATATTATCAATATTTTTATTGAAGGACATGGTGCACGGAAGTGTCCGTGATGAGGAAACCGAGCATTGCAATTTGACTGGGCTTAGGTTGGTGTCGTCTGCTGGTCCATGTCAACTCATTTAAAAACTTAAATGTCCAATTTAATTCAATTGTTGAGCGCAATCGCCGTCAGTTAAGGAAGATCTTTCCAAAGTAACCTTCCTCGTCCTTTACACATCGTCCAAAAAGTATTGTACGTTGAGTTTTGGTCATCGTGCGTTCATATGATTGAAACTTGTACTAGTTTTAAATAACTTGTTAATACTCATAATAATATAAATCTATTTGTGCACAATTCGTTATACAAAATGCAACACAGTAATAAATATATTAACATTTATACTAACATTTTATTTTTGTATGATTTGAAGGCACAGAGACAAAACTACCGTATTGGGTATACTCGAAACTGTCATTTCTGCAGGACAATATATATCTTCATTTACATAATGAAGAGCAAAACACATTAATTTATTTTTTATTATAAATTTGACGGTACTCCACTCACTTCCGTGAGAGTGCCTGTCATTCCTCTTGCAATTTTCCACATTGTATCGTGCAGGTATCCGGTACCTGGTAACGTTTCTGTCGCCATCGCTCTGACAATCACAGTGCATGTCTAACTAGAATTCGCATGTCTCCTTTGCATGCAGGTGCAGAAAGTACAGAAAAGTGTTAGTAGTTAAAGTAAGTAAGTAGTTATATAAAAATGGATAACGTTACACTGTCTCAAAACGTCATCGTAGCGTTTTGAAATTAATTACGCTCTCAGTTTTAGACCGATCCAAAATCCATTTTCTGGTTGTAACATGAATCCTGTATTTTTGCTCAACTTTAGTGGTATTAACGTCTTCTCGGTGGGAACCATTTGAAACGTTCTGATCAAATGGATCAAAGCGACTTTCATCTCCATTGCCGCGTACCTGAGGGCTGAAACAACGAGAAATGTAAAGTAGTTGTCTGATCTACGATACTTATTTATTTTGCGTTATACACTAAATAGTTTGCACAAAGTTCTCACCAATGCAGTGTCGCAGTCCGGCCCCAAAAGGAAGATACGTGAATGGCTTGATTGTGTTCTTCTCGTCCCTGAATCTTTCGGGGTCAAATTTCTCAGGGTCGGGATAGTTTTCAGGATCCCTGTGAAAAGCCACTATCGGTATCATTATGATGTCACCTCTTTCGAGGGTTACCTCTGGACTGTCCTCAGTTTTGGGAATGGTGTAAGCCTTTGAACAGGCTCTGTCCGTCACGATGGCTGGTGGCCATTTTCTTAAAACCTCTGCAATTAAATTAATAATGGAAAGACCGTTGCATTTCAATTGTAAACTTATTTATGATTTACTAACCCTTGACGACCATGTCCAGATATTCCATTTGGTGCATTACGCCATCGTAGGTGACTCCTCCGTTCTTTTCTATGACTTGCTCGATGTCTTCGTAGAGACGTTCTTGTATGTCTGGGTTGGCTGCCATTTCGTAGCAGACAAAACTCAGAGCCGTCGCCATGATGTCAAAACCTCCAAAAAAGAAGGACATGGCCTGTGCAGCGATGTCGATATCCGTGAAATCTGTTAACAAAAAGTTTGTGGCTAAAGTTTAACAGGTCGTATGACTTGTCACTTGTAATAAATGTAACAATATATGAATTTTCTCACGTGGAAGTTTGGCTTTTCCCAGTTCTGTTTGATTTTCTGTGTCAATTTTGCCTTTTCTGGCTTCCGTGAGAATATGAATAACATCCTTTCGTACTATGTTGTACTTCTCTCTGTTTCGAATTGTCTCAGAGACGGTCGATATAAAAAAATCATTAACCTTCTTTCCGAAGAATGTAATGTTAAGCAGCTGTAAAATGTGGTTAAATGTCATGGCTGAGGTGTAAAAACATGTGAATTTTTAATAATGTTAATAATAATAGAAAAATACCTTTGCCAGCGATGGAAACCATGTTATAAACATCATTTTAAAAAATGGAAACGACGTGAATGCGTTCCTTAAGATCATGCCAGTTTCGTAAAATTCATTGTTTGGGTTTTTGAAGGAATCGACTTCCAAACCAAACGCAGTGCTTGCTATAACGTCAGTTCCGTACCGGGAAAAATAGTCCTTCATTTCCAGCTCCAGAACGTTGGAACCTTAGAATATATAAATATGTACTTATGGACGTACACTAATAGTACTAATTTAGTATAATAATCTTTGTAAGGTAACTAAATATGACATACTTGGACCTTTATTTGACATTTGTTCTTCCAACCGTAACGCCATGTTCTTGACGGCTTGTTCAGAGCAAATTTCCATAAATTTGAACATGTCTTTCATTTTTGCTGCTGTGAAAATAGTCGTCATGACTATTCGTAAATTTCGCCATTGTTCATCTGCAACAATTCACGGAAGTCACCCATTGTTACTCGATTTTGATTCACCGGTTATCGATTTTATTTCATTGTCATTGAAATTGTGTGTAACCTTGAAGAAGACTCAGATTTTTTGATAGGAAAACGTCACTGTTATTGGTCCAGTTAAAACGATTGATGAAGTGATCGGCATCTTTCACCATTATATATCTCAGTAATTCCGGATCCCGGACCATAATACTTGGTTTTCCGAACATTTGAATACCACACAATCTGTAATAATAATAAATATTAACAAAAGTAACTATTTTATTTTTTTATTTTAAATCTTTTCATTTCGTACCTGTCCCCTTTGAAGCGATCGTATAAGCCAATGTTGTACTTTAGAGCATCGATTCTTTTTAACAAAATTGGTAAGCTGTCTCCTAAGAGTGGCAAGGGGTTCGTACATCTTATTCCTTTTTTTCTAATGCGATCCATTTCTTTTCTGCTGTATTTGAGCAGCAGAAACACAATTACAGCCGCAGCTACAATGAGTTGCATCCAATCCATCGCGATTGATATGTATCGATCAACCCTAAATGTTACAATAACAATACATTATTTGTTTCTTTATCTTACCCAGTAGACATACATAACGTGGAGAATTGCAAAAACTTGAATCCACACTACCGAATGTATTTTAATTATTTATTGTACTTATTTACGGTATATCCACGTGAACTGTTGCTACATTCATTGTTTGCAACAATAACATTTCTATGCGGTAGTAAAAGACAACAAAACCATCATTAAATGTTCGTATTGCAGGTTAAATATTTTTTACCATTCAGTATTCCAGGTGTTTCCACAAGTAGTAACAGGATTTCTACATATTATAATTTATAATTAATAATAACTCGAAAAAGTCAAGAGCGAATAAATTCAAGTTACATTTTTAAAATATTGTGTCAGTGTAACACAGCAACACAACTGCGTAATTTCACTTAATTACCTTTAGCTAACGAAAAATTCTGTAAAAAGTGCACAACGTCAAGTCACTCGTAACAAAATCTCTATTACTTATACTATTTATTTCAATCTATTAATTATTATTAGATACTGTGAATTTGACTGAAAATTGCGCCGCATTCAAATTCACCGCATCCCTGGCGAACTGTCGACTTTGCAATGCCGTCAGCCTTGAGTGGACTTCTAATTATTCCCGTCGATGTGAATCGACGATGTTTCGCCTGTGTCGTGTGATGTTGAATCCTGTACGACTGCCCCCACCCGTCAATTTTAACTAAAGCATTTGACTAGAAACTGATTTGCTAAGTTTTAACTTATTTCTCTGATGACAGCGGCCTTTCTTCTCTATGCAACGATCAAAAGGTCAAAACGTTTTCGTCCCTTCCACTTCTGAGAACAGTTTCCAAGAACCACTCGACGAGGTTAATGTCCTGTGCAAAATTTTAGCAGTAGTGATTTTGACACAGAATTTTTGTTCTTATTAAATATTGATGGTTTTATATTATCCTGTTTGGATATTATCATGCCTCTGCCTCTGCAGCATAGAGCGATGTCTCTGTGACTCCAACGACTAATAAAAAACTGAGATAATAACTGGTATCAGTTATGGGTACGTCACTTGTCTTCCAAGTGATGAATTGAATTGCAAAGGCGGTCTGCCACTTGACTTTTTACCTCGTTTTATTTTTCACATCGATATTTACCGAAGATAAAAAAACAATGTGATATTATCACACATTAGAATCGGAGATAGTACTTAAGTACTTTAAATAGAAAATGCTCTTTAAAAGATAACGAAACAAATAAATGTAATTTTTGGCTATTGTTTAAAAAATTCTGCTTATTGGAATCAACAAAAAATTGACTTCAAATGTTCACACATAATTATTAATAATAATAATATATATTATTAATAGTTTATGACTCCAGTCCCAAAAACTTAACTAATCATAAAATTTTATGATTTTTATTTCGTTTGAAGTCTTTTATATAAAAAAAATTACACTGCGCATTGTAGTCTTACTGAAGTATTGGTAATTAATTTTTTTGTTTTACGTTACAGTCCAAAAGTAACATTACAAAACGAAAACATCTCCTACAATAAATTAATTAATAATTAATTGGTATAAATTTAAATTACGTCGTAAATTTCATGTTAACGCCCGAATTTTTATTGCTATGCAACTTGAACAGCACGTCTGTATGGCGGTGCACACTAACTTTGAAGAAATACATCGGTTGAAACGGAAATTAAATAAAAAATTTGTAGTTTTTAAAATTTTAAGTTCTACTGAAAACTTAAAATCAGAAATCCGGGTGCTTTTAGAAATATTGAAAAATTGTTTGATATATAGGTACTAAAGAAAACTTTAACTTTACTTTGGAACCTTAGTCTCCTCATGCAAGTTACTGTTCTATTGAGTTTATTTATTCAGCAAGAAATTTTTACCCTTTACCTTGTAGTTTATATAAATTTATTAATAAATAATAGTAAGCCGTAACATTTAGGATTGTACATGTTTACTCACTTCCTCTACGGTTTCCATATCATTTGTGTCCTTGCCCAACTGGCAATTTTTTTCTAGTCGTCATAATTGCAGGCGTTGGAGCAAAAACTCCATAGAAAAAAGCACGGATGAATCAGATTTATGGAGTTGACAGACCGTGAAAGAATCTATTATTCCCAACTATTAGTTGTCGTTGTTTGATTAGTGCGCACCGGGAAATCTCAGAGAAATCAGAAGCGATGAATAATTCGGTTATTCTTTATCGGTGACTAACTTAGTATAAGTTTTAGCATTCCAGCATGGAACTTGCTGTATGTGTTTTCCTTCACATTCCCTCGGGTCAAAAGTTCCTCCTACTTTGACACTCACCAAAGTTTCACAAATATGTGTTACACATAACACAAATAGATGTGTTATGTAAAATTTGTGTATCAAAAATGTGAGAGCGAGAGCCGTTTTCCATGAATCCATGCGAATGAAATTAATATTTTATATATGTATCTATATATGTAGTCATTTCGACTCCGAGAGGAAATAGTTTTTATATTTTAAATTTGACTTTACGATTTGGTTTTTACAACGAAATGTTATACGGCTTTTGCTTCAAGCAAATAAAACTTGATTACCTTAGATGGATTTTATGAACTTCTTTAAAGAATTACACCTGACCGTTTTGATAGGAGAGTTGGAGAAGTTAAAAAAGTATATAGGAAAATGCTTGAATTTTATTTAGCAATGACTGTGGAACTACAAAACTGTGTACTGCAATGTTCACTAAGTTCGGAGGAACAGTGTTTATAATTTGTAGTAAGGTCAGTCGTTCAATCAGGTATATAGAGGAGAAACAACATACTATTTTCATGTTCTTCCAGAATTTATTTCACGCTTAACTCTCGAGGAATAAGATTAATTTAGTATATTAATTAGGGTGATCTGTTGATGTCTAAACTTGAAACTCCCAGAAGAAAAGTGTCCGTTAGTTTGACATCAAAATTAAGTGGTGGCGTTAGTTTTTGATAGATTTTCAGGATCAAAGATCGTTAAATTGACTCCTCTGTGGATAATTCTTTTGCCGAAGGAAAATTGAAGTAAATGAAGTGTTGACTCTTGATGGACGACACCCAAAGGGTCCCGGAAAAACATAAAGAAAACAAATTGCTGAACTGGGACTTGTTGCGGTGAATAACTTCCTTTTTGTATGGGAATTTTCGTTGGAGAGAAACTATTGGATCCCGAGAGAAGATCAAGTGGTGTACTATGAGATCGCAATTGATCTTACCGAAGAATTTTCACAAGCAACATTTCTACTTCACAAAAAAGTAAAGTTTAATAATATACCGTGGTATACCATGGTAAAAGATTTTATATTAAATGTGCTGCGTCTCATATACTATCAGTCTGCTGTAGATCAAGTATTGTTCGAGGAGCTCATACAGATTTGTCAGGCCAATGTATGTTCAATAGGTTGTCACTTATTTGACATTGAATTGATACAACTTAAAAGGTAAATAATGTAAAATGCTTAAATAAGCTCAAACTTAGGTACTTTTTGTTGTGTAGACGAAACCCATTTTACTCTGATAGTGAATTTGCGTCATTATCACTACATTGTTTTACGACAAGTGTTTTTACTGTACAAGAAATTGGAAAAAACATAATGAAAACATTTAGGAATAATAAATAAAGGTCCGTTTCGTGAAATTTGCAACGATTTTTTAAGGTACGACAGATCACTCTGAACCTAAAAACCTAACTGTCCTGTTATTTTTCTTTAAAATTTCATTAATATTCTTCTAGGTACTCTGTGATTCCGCTCATTTATAAAAATAAAGTGACCTTAAAAGAGTTACCTGTTTGTCGAGACAATTTCAGAGACAAAAAGGTTACTCAGTGACCTAACACCGTCCTAGAAACCTTTCTCTCGACTTGATGTAACGAGCCTTAAATCAATATTTTGGGTTCTCATATATACAATGATGTTAACTATTTTGTGCCACAGTATTATGGTACGTTATTTTTTTAAAAAATGCAGCTACTACATCAGGTCTTTAACGATCGTGAATTTATTTGGAGATTTGATTACGTCTGTTTGAAATGATTGAACTCCTGTTCCAAGAACTTCTTTCACTCGTACTAACCGTAAAGAGGAATTGAGTCATTCGCAAAACGGATGTTACTCCTATGGTTGCACGCAGTTCGGTAGTCGAACAAGGAGGAGAGAATTTAGGTGGAAGCAATAAAACTCACGATAAAACAACGCCTTTGACTATTAAATAATATGGTACGCTGAGTCCCTCGAACGAGAAACTATTTTACTAAACAACTAAGTCAACATAATTTCTCTTCACCTAAAAGCTGCATCATGTCCTCCACTTTACACAACGTTGCAGTGTGGAGTGGGTTGGTGTCGTGGTACACAAAACCTGGCATTACCGATCCTGAAACCCATGTTTATTGTTAGTGAGTGAAAGAAGCATGAGCTCACCGGCAATGTGACGCAGCGTTTCGTTGTACATGAACTCGAAGAATCAGACAAGTTGTCTTTTGAACAAAATGAGACACCATGTCTTTTGGTTTTGGCCGAGGGGGTTTTTCCATTGCACGAAGGAAGGACGGTGCCATCCCGCACCCAGACTGACACCTTGAGGAATTTCTTATATGGAAACGGCTTTGGTAAACCATTGTGGCGAATATTCTCATTAAGCCATTACATGAATAACAACTGTGATGATGATGATGATGATGGACCGCTTGGGATTCGTGACTCATTGCTTGCTTTTATTACGATCAAGGTTAACTTCTCGTAGGATTCATTCAGTAAGCAGTTACTCTTCGTTAGCTGCGGATTTCAGATCAGTTTCACGTGAAGGTAGTAATACTTTCTATTAACAAACTAATCCGGCGGATAAACGAGCGTGTACTTTTTTATTTTTTGAGTGAAACCTCTTGCGGTGGCGTTCCTTCGCGAGGAATTAAATAATCGATTTAAATGCGATTTGGTTAACGAGGAAACCCCAGTTTCCTCTCGGTAAATTACGACGGTTTATAAGTATCCGCGTATTCAGGTGTGGCTGATTCAGAGACCTACAATTTGCATAATGTTAACATTCAAACTGTACACTAAACCCATCTATGTGATAAACGACTTTAATATGCCTCACGTATTCACTTTTTATATTCCTGTGGGGTGAAAGAAACTTTGTAGAAACTACGATTTCGTCTGTAGAAAAGAAAACATTTTTCCACCCACCCCTCACACATCAAACCTTCTTGGGGTGAAATTTAAATTGTTTAATTATGGTGGATGGAAAGAGGTTCGTCCTTCCCTGTTGCTTCCCCGGTGCTTCCCCGTGTTTGATTTTTTCTGCCTTTTTTGCTGACTCGTAAAGCAAAACGAAAACTAAGCCCTTTTTAATTTCTCTTTCAGACTCAAATTTTCTCGGCAGAGAGCTCGGTGCCAGTTTAAGAGCCTCAAGAGTTACTGATCAAGACTCGGCCAGTTCGTTTCAACCAGTAGAACGAAAACCCAGTCCTTATTACTACAGCGATTTACTCAATCAAGACGAATTAGGACCGTCAGCCTTTAAAAGTTACCGAAAACCGGAGCCAAAGCCACCGGAACCTGTCTACAGTCAGTCATCTAAGCAAGTCAACAAACAAAATAGAGAACTCGAGTCCTATCACCCATTTAGTGCCAAAGAAAACTTCGAACCTAAACAAGGAGGACTTGATTTTTATGATTTTGCCAGTGGTCGAGTGAGAAAGAAGCATAGAGTCCTAGAAGCTAAAGGTAACACATCGAAAAAGAAACATTGGGACGGTTGCGAGCGTAAAAAAAGTGAGGAGTGTGTGTCCAGTGTATTAGAAGCAGACGAATGTGATAGTGATGGAAGAAAAAAAGTAAAAAATTACGACAAGAGAGAGGCATATGTGAAGAGTACAAGTTTGGACGTTCCGCCACTCCCTAGGAAAGTCGACCACAGAAAGGAATGTACAAAAAGTGCTAGTCTAGATATTCCACTTACTGAAGACACAGACGAAGACGTCGGTGAACAGTCGAACAAATTCAGGCCGATAGTTCCGGTAAAAGACATCGAAGAAGGTATCGAAGGTGGTGATGAGGAGGAAGAAGAAGTAAAACGGGACAGAAAAAAGAGTTTGAAAAAGTTAGGTCAACATAACTACAGTTACAATTACAATTACAAGGACTGTTTGACGGGTGCTCCAATAAAAACATTCGCGTGTGATGATGCGTTTTCGCCAGCGGAAATCCTACAGCACGTCATCAACAGCGGAAATGATACAAAGTCATTGCTTGCAGCTTGTCTGGCTGAATGGGATGCACATGCACGTTTGATGCGTCCCTTAACGGCTCGAGCTTTAACCCAATGCGCATGCGCGATAGGAGCGCAAAAGGAGTATGTTAGCTCTGATGAAGAAGAAGGCTATCATTACTCCAGAAGCGCACTGCCCATCAATTCAGGCTCTGTCAAAATCTCAAGTCAGGATTCGATTAGGCGAAGGGATTTCTTCAAAGAACCCATACCAGATGGTAAAAACCTTGGAGACGAGTTCTTGAAAGGTAAAAAGGTTGCATCCGAAGGAGAGGACTCTAAAGGTGATGCCTCCGTCCGAGAGGGTAGTGTTAAGTCTGACAAAAGTCTTAATGCCCGCGAGATATTTTGCAACTGGGGCATTATAGTTAACGAAAAAGGAGGTTTCGAAAGTTGGAACGACGCTTACGATGAACATAGCGACAGCGCCGAAGCCTACCGCATCGCCAGGGAGATTCTAGAAGAAACAGAAAACTGGGGCACACAAAAGAATTCATCCCTAAAGCAGGAGTGTCGAAGCGCCGAGAGCCTCGATGATCTCGACAACATGAGCCGGAGGGGTCTCCTGTACGAAACTGCTTTTGACTCGAAAGTAAGTCGGTCTGACGATGACCTCGAGGAGTTGGATCGTGTAACAAACCACCCGGTGCTGCACTCGAGGATAGGAAGAAGTAAAAGTGCAGTAGCAGCCCCATTGATCGAGAGCTACACGCGGCCACCCCGACCCGGGAGTTCTTTCTCTAGAAGCAGTTCCTCAGCATCTGCAAAAGGAGAGCTAACGAGCGGTCCAAAGGCATCGGCGGACGAAAAGAAGCACACCGAAGAAATCGGTGAAATAACCGACCGTGTTCAGCAAATTTCTATCGTTCAGACTCCGACGCCACCGTCCACAGCGCCATTGCCGTCAAAATTCTGCGGTCACGACGACTTCACCATGAACAGCATCAGAAGTGCTCCAGAATTATCGACAACTCCATCCCCGATGAGAGTGAAAGACACCAGGCTGCCTGTGAAATCTCTCCGGGCCAGAGATTCGCGTCCGACATCACTTTTATTGAGTTCCAATGAACCTCTAACAAGTGAAACAAAGTATACGGAACCTTCCAAAGAAAGCCTGTGCCAAGACATTAAAAATGTAGTTAAAAATGGAGAGTCCATAACCAAACCAAAACTGGTTCAAAATCCAGGTTTAATATTAGAAATAAAAAGCAGGCCCGATTTAGGACTGAACAAGAAGTTGAGGGTACCTCGTCCAAGAAGTCTGTTAGGTGACATGAGGCCAGTGTTGAATCAACGGAAAGGACGTCTTAAGTTCTCAAGCACGGAGAGTATGGCGACGAGTTCGAGCGGCGGAAGTATGGAAAGTATCAAAAGCAGTACGAGTGAGGGTAACAGAAGTACGAGTAGCTCTGAAAGTCACAGAAGTAGCAGTTTGAGCAGTCACAGCTCAGACTCCGTGGGAAACGTCGTCGCCATTACAACAGCGAATCTCCAGTACCATCTGCAGCAAACGAATCCGCATCATAACCAGAACAATAAAATGCACCACGCTCTCTCACCAATTTCGGACAAATCTTCCGTGGACCCCGTGTCGGAAACTAGCGACAACAACAAAAATAACAATTCGCAGAAGTCGAGTCCGGAGGAAACGGAGCAACAAACAAATGGAGGGCAGCCACAGCAACAGCCACAATCGCAGCAGCAGGAACAGCAGCAGCAGCAGCACCACCCACCGAAATTTGAGATGAAACTAAAACGTAGGGCTTTGCAGAACAAGAACTTGATAAACTTGGAACTGCAAAACAGTTCTTCGTCAAACGAGGCCCAAGGGTCTGACAGTGGCATTTCGGTAGAATCGAGAACGGCAAGGTCTAGTGGCATTTCCTTCAATCAAACAGAGGTAACTTGCTTGGAATGATTGATTGACTGATTGACTGACGTATCGACCCGTCTCACTTATCGAGTGACTTTACCTTCCAGACTGATTTTTCCGATCTTCCATTTGACATGCCAAAGCTACGTCGCCGAAGACAAGCCGAACAAGACAGCGGCCTCAATAGAAGACTGTTAGATGCTGATGCCTGCACGTCGAGCAGTGCGACGTCGGTTGACCTCCGAGATTTGCCATTTGACATGCCAAAACTGAGAAGAAGACTTAGACCAGGAGCTTTGTGCGAATCCCAAGCTTCATCGAGTCAAAGTGTCGCAGAGCAGTCCAACGGTGGTAAGTAGCAGACGAGTACTACTAATGTAGTGGCCCTCCAGGTACACGCTACAGACCCTACACACAACAATCAAAAGAGGTGCTGTCAGGCAGGCAAGGTACCATTTCCCTGCTCCAGAGAGAATGAAATGAATTGTCAGCAATGTCAGTTATACATTCAATCATTCATTCACTCCCTGCCTCTCTTATCGTTCACTTCATTCTCACCATGTCGAAATAAGGAGGCGTTCACGTGAAAATAAGCCGAGAAAGCTTTTACTTTCTTTCACTTAATTTACTCCGTTAGAGTCTACTCCATTTATATTTGCACCGCATCAATCAAGTTAAACATGCGAGGACCGACAAGGAAGAAAAATGGTACAACCAAATCAAACATCAGGTCTAAGTGAAAAAAAAAGAAGTAAAATAAACAACAATAAGGTGAAATGAAATGAAATAAACTTTGGTAGGGAAAAGGGCGGGAAAAATGAAATTTCGAAATCTGGCGGAAAAAAAAAGAGAATCTCAAGTTCTTTGACTCGGAACTAATCAACCGGAAATCGGACATTTTCTCTCGAGATTGATCGATTCTCTCTGATTTTTAGATTAGAAACATTTGTGTGGACCATCCTTAGGGTGTAACATTTGGATCAGATTGGGGTAACGGAAGTTCGGATCGTCTTTTTCTGTTAATTTGAAACGGTTTCAGATGTTGTAACATTGGTAATAAAGAAAATTCGCTACGCATGATAGAGACACCAATTTAAATACTCAGTAAAAATTAATTTATATTAATAATACATATGTGGTAGCAGTGAAGAACAAATTCTTAACAAAATGTCGAAATTTTATGAAATCACACGACTGGTTAAGTAAAATTAACGGGTTAACTATTTTCTTCGGTTTCAACCCGCCATCGCAAATTAATTTCACATCAAAAAGTCGCGACGTGGTGCTTTCACGTTTTTCACTTCCAAACTACCTCATCGCTTCGCCAGGCAAATGCAAAGTAATTAGGTACTGATTGTACAAGTCAGTCAGCAGAAGTATTTGCAGTGCCGGCCGTGAAATTTCCAACGATTTGCAGCAATAAAAAATTTTCTGGCTGTAAAATAAATTGCTCGTTAAATTAGAGAGAAAGGGACAGTGCGGTTTGTTCCGACCTTTTCGCAGCCTTTTTTCGTGGAGAACCGAAGTTCCGTGTCTCTCTTGTACGTGTAGGGTTGTACCTCAGGGTTGAAAGAAATCGAATTTGGAAGAACTTGAAGGGAATGCCTGCCGTGGAAAGTCATTTATGGTTTGAATTTATATATATATACTGCGCAGAATATGAATTTGAACGGGATGGTTCAACATCGTGACGCAGGAGACTGCGTCTCCTGGGTAACCAAATGAAAGGCACAAATGATGATAATAATAATAATAATAATAATAATAATTAATCTCCATTGTGCGGTGGCCGGCATCGGAAAACATTTATTTTTCAGCGGGGTTGAACGAAAAAAAAACCTCCCCATGGAAGGATTTTCATTTTTCTTGCAATTAATTCTACGTTACGGGGTTTTAATTGCTCTAATCCTGATAAATGACGTTTGTGAATGTTTGCGTTCTTCGGACTCTGCGGGGAGTCTCACAGATGATGTGGTCTCCTAAATACCTTCGGTCGTTGACACTTTTTTAAATTAAGCAAACAACCAACCCTTCGGGGGAGGGGGATGGAGACTCAGAACCCCTCACGGGCAAGTCGTACGACTTTGTAAGAGTTCGAAATGACATTGCAGCTGATAGGATTCAACAGCGGACCTGTACAGTTCTGAGGGTGTTCAAACTCGGACAATAAAGTAGTAAGACGTATGGGCAACCGACAATACTCTGAAGTGTTTTAATTACTCATGAAAAAGTTATCTTTCTGTACTAAAATTTAAAACGTCATTGAGCTATAAAATTAAAGCCGTTGTAAATTCGGGAAAAACCAGTACTTTTGATTTATGGTGTTTTACCAATCCCTCGAATGGCAATAAACATGGAATGGCAATGAGAACATCCACAAATGTATCATCGCATTGTAATTATTGTAGTGAGAGAGAGAGAGAGGGGGAGATGGAGGGAGGGAGGGGGTCAGCAAATTAGTCAGCAAAATCAAAATGGATTTTATGTGACGAAGGGGACAAATCGACAGATGAACCGCAGCAAATTTGTAATGGATTATTGTATGGTTTTCAGGGGTTCTCTTCCGGCCATCGATGACACTGTCTCTCGACTTGGAGTCCAATGTTGTTCAAAGCAGAGGCCTCAGCCTGAACCTGGAAAGAGGGAGAGGATGTGGTACAATGACGTTGGGTGCTTTTACTGGCGTTGATCTCATTGATCCTTCACTGCCTTTGGAAAAACAAGTGTAAGTACGAAACAGATAACGGGACCAGATGCAGCTGCAGAGGTAAACCGAACCAACGTGAACGAAGCTCGTCTTAGGAAGTGAAAGCTCGAGATACCTGAAAATTGTTCACGTAAAACTTACAATTTTTAGGTGGTACCACGGAGCAATCACAAGAGTCGAGGCGGAAAGTCTGCTGCGAACACTCAAAGAGGGAAGTTACCTAGTTAGAAATAGTGAAAGTACCAGACAGGACTATTCTCTCTCTCTGAAGTGAGTACGCATAATAATTGAAAATTCAATTTACCACACCTTGACGGCTACACAAATTCCACGGCGTCGGTTTTGTTGTGGGAAATTTAATTTGCAAAATGACTTCCCCCAGGGGACCGAATGCAAAATTAATGGGGTTGCAGATATTTTGTTCAATATGCCTTTATTATTGAAGTGAGACCGACGTGTCGTACAAGAGAGAAACTTAGTTTTGAAGAGTGTGTTACCGTAATTGTATTTATTATTATTACAATGGTCTTTCAGGAGTGCCAAAGGCTTCATGCACATGCGAATACAAATGGACAATTCTGGACAGTTCATTTTGGGACAGTTCAGCAAGCCATTCGACTCCATACCTGACATGATAAGACATTACTCTATAAATAGGTTACCAATAAGAGGAGCCGAGCACATGTGTCTTCTGAAGCCGGTTGCAGCCCAACTCTTATAAAGAAGGTTTGCTCATCCATCGCCAATGAATATTAATATAAATCAACACACAAACAAAATCACCTTTTAACTTCTAAAAAGTTCACTAATAATTTTTTATTTTATTTACAGGAAATAACCAAGGAAAATACACTAAACCTCTTATTTATTAAAAACGCAAAGGAATCTTCACCTACCGTTTTACATCGACTCGAGGACATGGCGAGAAAGTCTAGTTATTGTCTAGTATAGGAAAGTTTTACATGGCGAATGCATTTGTATCATATAATTGTATATTTTTTGTATTCAAATTTATGGAACACGTAAGAGATCGTACAACGTAGCGCCTGTAAATTTTTATCATAAGGCACGGTTGATTGATGCTATTGATAGTTTTCTTATTTTTTGTTTTGTTGCTATCGTTGCGTACTGCAATTGAACGCACTACAAATGAGTTGGTGACTTAAAATCCATGTTTTTAAGTCTCCTGAAGATACGTGACTTGTCTCAATTTGTCACTCGGCATCACACACCTGTGTGAAGTTATGTAAGTGATGGAAACAGTTCTTCCACTCCGTTATTGTAGTTTATTTAATTATTAATTATTTTGTTCTTTCTCAGTGTAACGGTCAATTTAATACATCACACAATTAATAATTTATTTATTTATTGATCATTGACTTTTGTAATATTACCAAATTGCGAGATTCGTAGCGACATTTGAAAAACGTAGAATACGTTATTAAGGGAATTTATTTACGAATTAATTTTGCCCTTTCAGTATTTAGTATTGCTTTAAAAATTTAATTCTTTCTAATTTTTCTTTTATGTTACATGAATTATTATTTTGGGCAGTGCAATATCTTTAAAAAATTATTTAAGTTTGATTCTGTATTGATAGAATGATTGATATATTTGTTTTAAAATTTTGTAGAAAGTTATGGATTAGTTATATTCAGAGTTTTGTTTTTCGTTTTCTTCAATTAAAAATTATTGAGGAATTGTAACTGCGACTGTTCAAGTTAACTCGATAACTCAACAGTAACTAAACAATAGCAAAGTTGGTGTTTGAGGAATGAAGAGCATTGATAAGTAGTGCTTATTGGTTACGAACAAATTTATTTTTGCTGATCATTCAAGTTTTAATAATGGAAATACTTAGTATGCAATGGTATACAATAGTACACACTCAGTAACATTGATATTATAAAATAATATTAGTCCTATTGAGTATTCTAATGAGTTGTACCCGTTAGAGTATACACAACTGCATACTGTACTCCGGTATACTTTAGATCGATTTTTAAAAAAAGACTGGTTTATGTTCAGTTTTAGTCAACTTTTCATTTCCAGCAGTTCAATAGGTTGAACCGCTTAAGTCTTAGATATTTACTATTTTGTTTTCAGAGTCACAAATTTTTATTTTTTTAATTGTATTTTTTATTTCACTGCAAATGTTAGAAATGTCATTTGTTTAGTTAGTGGGAGCACCCCATCGTATACCGGTTTATCCGGTAACTTTTGTATACCGAAAGTCACTTTGTTATGTATTACATTATTTATTTTTGTTTGGTTTAGTTAATAACAAAAAATAAAAGTACTTCTGATATGTGAACATGATTTGTGTTTTCGTTGTATTAATTGCATTCCAGTTCTGTTTTGTTACCTCATTTACACCTTACAAAGAGTTATTAATAAAAAAATAAATTTAGGTTCATAACCTCAAACATTCATTTGTTTGTGTATTTTTTAATGTATTGTGTTTTTTTTTGTTGCCACTACCACACATAAACTAAATTTGTAAATTTTAATTTTATGTCAATGTTATTACATTTTTAATTTTTACTTATTGAAAGAAATTTACATTTTTTGGTTACTTAAGGTGTAATTTTTTCTGCTGTACATTAATTTTATTTAGTTCCGTTAATTATTACGCTTCGACATGTTTTGGTTTTGCCTGATTTGACCAAATGTTTAAGTAATGGTCAAAGAAGATGTTGGTAAATGAGGTAATTTATGTACTTTTGAAAGGTTATTAATATCAGAATACAAAAAATATTAATAACCTATCAATAGCAAATGCCATCCTAATTGGTTATAAAATGACTAGGAAGCTACGAAAACAAGAAAAAGCACAGATCAGCAGTTGACATTGTGTTTTCTCGCAAAAAAAAAAGTTCACTTAACAAGTAACAATTTTTATTAACTTAACTGCAGAATTCGTGTCAGTCAATGATGTTGTGAAGACAATAGTTTTCCAAAAAAATCAACCAAAATTTTACTTTTTTTTGTTTGACGTTGTGTTACCCCGATTATTTCTTTCAATTTGGTTAGTTATATATTATGTTATTTTAATCACGTTAAGTGACATTTTCCTGTAATTAACTTACCTTAAGTTCTAGAAACTTACACTAGGCATCCTGTGTATTCGATACATCCATTAAATGTAATTTATATAGAAAAGAAAATAGTAAAAATACACTATTAGAGAGATCTAAAAGAGGCATTTTGTCATCAGTGACGAAGTTACATGGGTTATGTACATATAACGAAATGTTTAATTTCTTAAACGTTTACAATTTTATTTTTAAAATGTAATTTTTGATTTGATACTCTTATTTAAGTTATTACAACTGTTAATTAGGGAATAATTGTCTCTGGTGAAAAGTGAAAAATTAATTCGTCATGTCAAATCAAAACAGTCGTATGTTTCTTAAAATAAATCAAATTTGTTCCTTTTACTCAAATTTAAAATAAAAATTATGTGAAATAGAAGTGACGTAAGTCTGTATTTAATATTCCGAATAGTTTGAAATAGAAATACTCAGATTTAGAGAAATTTATTGTAAAATTATGTTACGAACCTCACGCATCCTTTGATGTTTTTTTTCACGTTTTACTTTTGAGTCACCCGGGTATTCGATCCGACCACATGCTACCCATGTCTCATTTGCCTTGCTACGTCAAACATCAGAACGGTTTCCTCCACTGCCAACTACAGTGCAAGGCAACATTACAACTAAGTGTAGCGTAAAGAAATGGGAAAGGAGACATTTTTTTCTATGAAGTCTCCTTAATTGTTTCCGGCTTTCCACAAATTGAACTTCCTTTCTAGCTGATTGGTTTGATTTGTGAATATTTTCTATTCAATGGGTTTATTCCAAAAATACAAAATTGATATTATGTAGAGCTGAAATGTAATTTTTATTCGGACTGTTTGCAATCCAAATATTTATTATACATAATTTTTGTACTATCTCTACCATTTGCTCTGAGTAAGTAAATTCAATGATCGCCAGAAGCATTTACTTTAGCATTTTAATTTACTTGTGATTTTTATTGTAATATTTGATGTCCAACAATTTTATCAAAATTCTTTTTTACTTCCCTACATTCGACACGACCACAAGTACTGGTCAGTACTGTTGTACGATAAGTTACTTCTACGTTACCAATTTTACTCGCACGACTATTCAGAAGTTTCAACAAATATTTTACTAATTTTTCATGGCAGTTGCAGAACTAAAAGCCACTGAGACGTCATCGCTGACGTTTCTTTGCATAAATTTCTCTAATATGACGTCTCACATTAAGTGAGGTAGGTAAGTGAACCAACAGCCCTTTGTAGGTTTAATGAACCAATTTAACTTCTGCATTACTCTCTTTAAAATTAAAAATTTTATGAAATCACTGACTTGTTTAATTTTAATCAGTGTTTCGACTCCTCAGGTGATGCAGCTGATGTCTTCTTTCATCCGACTTGTCATATCTCCGGGCCTGCAGCAACAATTTCACTTTGCCGCAATGTTTGAATAAATATTCAGTATTATAATCGCATTGAATTTCATGCTCAGTCGCATGTGAAATTTTTTTCTTTCTTTTCCGAACGGATTATTTTAAGCTCTTCAAAATGGTAGACAACAAATATTTAAAAAAGAAAAAATCTGCTGCTGCTGGAAAATTCACTCGTTTAAATTGGGTCAAATGTAATTTTCCACTTTGCCTCTGACTTTGAGGCTCCTACAAGTAAAACCGGGAACAAAAAGAACAACCAAACGGTACATGGAACTATGGCGCACACACACACACACACACCGAGTTCCCAACAAAGGATCGGGAGTATATGAAAATTTATTTTTTCCAGAAATGAATTTTTTGCTGTTGTTGTTGCCGCTGTCGTCGTCGTTGTTGCTTCTGCTCCCCCGAAGCCCGAACAATTCGCAATTTTCCTGCATCTGGCAGATTTTAATGGATGATTTGTGTAAGGATTAAACGAGAAAAAATAATGGTGGGTGTAATAATAATTCGATCGAAAAATAAATGGACGAAACGGTTACAGATGAAGCTTAAGAAGTAACAAGTGCACGAGAAGGACATTTTTAATGAAGTCTTCGAGGAAAAATATGAGTTATTTAAAATTATGCGGCTTTAAAAGACCTCGTAATCTTGTTTAGATCACTAGACCTCGATCAGATATGTGGCACACGGGTGAATAAAAATCTGGTTTGTGATTTCAATGCCTGAAATTTAAAAATTTGAATTGTAACTTTGAACGCAAATCATCGCTAAAATATAGGTTTGGTATATCTAATGATGCACATTTAAATTACTGCAGTACGAGGACACTTAGAGATGTTTCAGACTGAGTGACAGGAAATTTAAATTTAGCAAAAGGCAGCAAACTGCCCTTTACTACTACAAGGAGCACAATCAGAACATAAAATTTACTGGGCTACAAGGCCATATTGTACTTACACGTATATTGTACTTAATTTTTTTAAGAATATGTATTTGTAATAATTGTTAACATAAACTGAGTCCGAAGGTCACTACAACCTTTGTCTCAATTATACAATAACTATTTGTTTAAACGTGATACTATTTTTTGGTTTAATTTGAGAGCAATTTCTCTCAATTAGATTTTTTTTATTTTTTAGTGGGCCTTTAAAGTTTTAAAAGTTCTAAATAAATTCTTTATTTTTATTTTCAAAGTTTCTAAAAAATTTCTGAAGTTTCTGTATATATTTTTCGCTTTACCTTTCGTCCAACCAGTTGTAGGAAGTTAGGATGTGGTCAACATTGGAAACTTCTTGGTATTTTCACTAGCAACAGACTTGACTCTTTAAAATTATGTATTGTTCGAATGTTCCACTGCACATTGTAGTCCGTTTCTAACTTTTTATGTGGAAATCCGGTTTGATGTCTGGAAAGAATTTTTTATGTAATTGACATCTTTCAGATTCAGACCAGTTTTTTTACCTTTTGGTAATTAAACCTTCATCAACTGTTTTAACTGATTCTTTCCATTACGTGCATGTGTCGATTATGTAGTTTTTCAAAAAGTCTAAATTTTATGCTTGTTGTAGTTACCCGAATCCGGCTCGAAGGACCATAAAATGTGTTGCGTGAAATGACTCGAAGGATCGTAATGATGATGCGTATAAGGTAGTAAACCTTATGCTGCGTAAACTGCGGAGATTCGCGGGAATCCCAAGAATGCGTATAAATGCGGAGGTTCGGAGGAACCTCAAGAACTTGCGTATGAATGCGTGCGTAGGTTCGAAGGAACCTAAATGCGGAGGTTCGGAGGAACCTCAAGAAATTGCGTATAAATGCGTGCGTAGGTTCGAAGGAACCTAAATGCGGAGGTTCGGAGGAACCTCAAGAAATTGCGTATAAATGCGTGCGTAGGTTCGAAGGAACCTAAAATGCGGAGGTTAGCGGGAACCTCATGATGCGTACGAATGCGTGAAATAACTGCGTTGCACTGTTGCACTTTTGAAAAATATTATATTAAAATATATTATTGTACACTTACATATTACACCGACACTCACTGACACTATCACTGCTGATGATGAAGACTGACTGCTTGGTTACGACTCACTGCGATGGTTAAGAAAGACTACTCAATGACTGCCCTGCTGATGATGAAGACTGACTACTCCGTTAAGAATGACTACTCAATGACTGCACGCTTAAGAAAGAATACTCGCGTAAAGAGGTTGAGGTTTGGTATTTATAGCCATCCGCGCTTCATTCATTCGGGAATGGAAGACGCGGAGGTTATGGTATGAATAGGGTTGTCAAGGACAAGGAAAGGTTGGGTCTAGCCTATTGTCTAGGAAGGCGTCGGACTTGAGTCGAAGGATACAGGCAGAATAGGACCGGCTACCCAGCAATAAACCCTTGGATTAGATCTTTTGACGAGTAGCTACGGTCGCTATAAACCTTATTGAGGTATTGGCAGGAAAGGCAAAATTACAATAGGCATTTATTGCGGTCGACGTCTGATGCGTGACTCAATGAGTATGACTTTTTGTAAACTGAATTCCATAGATTATTGTTTTACCTCCGATTTCTCGGAATGCTGGGGGTGGAGGGTTTTGTTCTTGCGGGTAACAATTGAAAATGGTAGCTAGTAAACGCGGTAAGGCAAGAAATGCGCGGCTCACAAAGAGCACAAGAAAAAATATGAAAAACGTCGTTAACAATGCTCATTTAGCATTAAATAACAAGGTTCTTTTCAATAAAAATAAATCAATGAGCAAAACACGGGTAATAACAATAGAGTTTTTGACTTTTTTGTAGTAATTATTATAAGTTTCCTACGTATTTATAATTACAGTTATTTCATTTTGGAAGGAGTATTGATCCTTCATATCCGCGTATTGCCTGAATCACTTTCTTCCTCAAAGTTTCTTACGTAGTATTAAACAGTACAGTTTTTCCAGGATGGAATCCGAATGTTTCAAATGATCACAAGAGGTTATATTGCCAGTCAAGGGAAAGAAGAAAATAAAAAAGGTTAAGAACAAAAAAAGGTTCAGGGAAATTAGAGGTTGAAGTCACCAAAAGAGGCATCCGTTCGCCTTAGTTTACCTAACTTTATTTATTGTCTGTGATAATAGGAAAACAAATTTTCTAGTTTCGAGAAGGAAGGAAAAAAGGTTGGATAGTTCGATCCCGTAGGTGACAAAAAAAATTGGGACGTCTTTGCTTTGTAGCGATATCCATTTTTTTTTAATAGCTTAATTGTAACATAAATGTGTTGCTCGTTATCCAATATAATAAATAGGTAAAAAATAATAAGAATATCATTGCATTGGGTTATTCGATCCATAAAACGTTTTGGACCATCAACCCGACTGATGATAAATATTATACATCAAAATAAAACGGTCGTCTGTCGTCTGTCAAATTTGCTCACTACATAAGTTATTGGTATTCAGTGGAAGTAGTCCTGACATCCTGTGACGTTTTCAATTGTCTCGTATGATCAGTCGTGAAAATGATGGACAAAATTGAAGTTCCCTATAAGAAAGGGCAACTTGTAAGGCGAAATTAACACGTTAAGCCGTTGGATTTATTTTGGCAACCCTTAAAATTTCCCACCGCCGAGGCAATTCAATTTTTTTTTCTCAGGGAAGCGAAGTGTGCGACACAGACGAAAACGAATGAAACAGCGTTTTTTTAGTACTTTCTTTTGATTGGCAGCAGATTGATTGTCGATGGATCAGCTTCGATTTCTTTTCATTTGCTCGCTTCTGCATTCAAGAGACGACGAGTGTTCCTCAAGAGGAGTTTCCTTCATCTAATTTTACATCAAGAGCTCTGTGACAAAACAAAAAAAAAAAAACAACAACAACAACAGAAACGATGCGATTCTTTTCCTTTCTCCTAAACAAGTTTACTTATTAAACCGTCACGAAGAAATTCGATTCCTGGCAAATTTCGTTCGAAATTCGAACACTTCGATTCTCAGGGCATAGAAACTCAACCGAAAAAAAAAAAAACAAGTTTTCCCTTTTTTTCATGAGAAATTCTTACTCGCTCGATCGAGGAAATGGGAAACTTTTCAATACGACCCCGGACTTGAGAAGGTCGGACGTGATAAGGGTTATCACCGGATCACTCGGACGCGTCGAAAATTTCGCACGGGGTGAACTGGAAACGGAAATGACCACGACCTGAACTAAAATGGACAACAGGAAACTTTTCAAGGGTAGTGCGAAGGATGAAAAGTGAGTTTCGTCGTGGCTGTGAAGAGGTTGATGAAAAACAATTGGTCCGGTTGAATGTTCCAGGAGCGGAATTTGAATCACAACTTATTTTCACTACAAAACCTGGTATTTCAGTTAGGTTTGTTTCGTTTGACGTTTTAGGTCCCTGAGGACTGGACGGAGTTTTTTGATTTTTCATTTGTGCACCGGCATATTGACATTTGAACTGTCATCTGTGAACGGCTGTTTGATGTTTTATTTAGAAAGAGGGAATAGTTCCTTGCTGTAGACTCCACAATTCCCTTGGGATTCTTAACATGGACGGATTTTAATAGGTTGCTTTAGACAATTGTTTTTTGTAAATTATGTAGTACTGCGAGACGATATACATCCAGTTACTAATTGGATAGTTACCCCAACATTGCAATTCGTTCAATTTGTTGCAGTCTTTGTGTGATTGATTCATTTCATAACGGGTACTACCTTTAAATATGAGAACAATAAGTTCTATTATTTTTTTTTGGCATTTCTGCAAACCGTGGGATTGCCAGTTTCATTTGAATTTTGCACTTTCACCGGAAGCAGAAGAATACTTTTTTAATTTCACCTAGAGAAACCGGCCCGAAATTAATGAGTGAAATCAATTGGAAATGAATTTTCTTGGTTTGCTTGCGAACGAAAAGTCCGATGAATTTCAACAAATGTCTTCCACTTCCCGTTCTGCCATACATCAATTTCCGTCTGACAAAGAGTTTCAACTTTGATTAACTGCGGAAATCCGCTCTTGGTTTTTTTTAATCACAAATTTTTTAATGTCTCAAATGGTTTTGTCAGCGACATGATGGTCGTCAACCGAAACCGACGGTTAATCACAAGCCGATTGAGTGTCGAGTTGACTCGATTGGCTCGTAAATACCTCTGTGTAATTTTGAAAATGGATACTGCCACGTGAGTAATTGTGCATGTCTTATTATAACCACGTGAAGTGTCTTACACCCCCGACATGTTAAGTTGAACAACACTCACATGTGTTGGAAGCGTGCACGTTCACGAATTTTACCCGTAACTACCTACCTGCCCCTCAAGTGTAAATATCACGGATCACAGGCAACATTTGAACGGAGAAATTCTGCATTTTCACTCGTCTTCATTTAGATTATTTCCTTCTGATGGATTAGTCTGAGTATTCCACGTCACCCTTTTTTGAAAAGCCCCGCGTGAAAGATTTCTCTTTCACGCGCCATTAGTGCAACACACAAGTGAATGCCTCGAAATTTCCAATACATCAAAACATATGTTGTGTGTAAATGTGAATTTCTTACGTAAATGTGTCACATCTTTCTTTTTCACATGAATCCCAACTTTATTTTCCAACATATAAAAATTTAATTCCTTTTACTTTTTCGGTATTCTCGGATGTAGTTTGGATGTGGGAGACATCTTTTTTAAAAAAATTTTCTATCTTCTTTTTACTATTTACGAACTAAAAAAATTGCAGAAAAAAAATTTCGATCACGTCAGCTATCAATTTTTTGAGTTCAGATATGGCACAGAATAAGATCAAAAGTTTCTAAACTGTCGGACAATTCTCTCCCGAAGAAGGACTTTGGTCAATATTTGCGAGTATCAGTCGATATGATAAAACTTAAAACTTAAATAAAACTTAAAAATAAAATATTCGATTTCTCAAATGCACTTTGAAGGGAAATTTGTGCACTCCAGGAATTAAAGAGTTTCTCTTCGTCATTCGGTTCACACCTAGAAACCCCTGTTTTAAGGGTTGAATTTCAATTAAAAGCATCTGCGTCCCGTTGGGATATTAATTCGGATAGGTGTGTACAGGTGCAATAGAGAAACGAATGCGTGCTTTTGCGTACAGGGACCTTGAAACTAACCGACTACCTGAGCCGTTTCCGGTGAATCGATCGATGAAAATTCGGCCAAGAGTTTCCGGTAAAAAAAAAAAGTTCTCGGTTTGAGGTGAAAACTTTAAAGGGAAAAGCAATTTTATGTGCCAACCCTCCGCGTTTCATTTCGTTTAATTATTGTTATTCTTTGGCCCTGAACAAACCTACCGAGTCTATGCAGGTGGTACACATTCATTTAACACTTTTTGGTTTCTGAAAATTGCACTGAAAGAGAAATGCATTCTCAGTATTTGCAAGAACAACATAACTCTACACGTGGCAAAGGTAATAGACTTTGAAGTTTATTACAAACAAATGGAAAAGCGCCTCTTTAAGTAATTTTGATACAACTGAGATGGAGTCCAAAGGCGACAAAAACTTCTTTCAGGACATGAACAAGAACAGAATAAGCGAAAAAACACTAGGAGGCACTGCTTAGGATGAGAGTCCAAGAACATGAAGGAACCGTTGGCCACGTCCTCTGGAACCTAATGGCTGACCCGCCGAAGTCGACCTGTCGTAAAGACAGAAAAATCTGTCTGTCATGTCCCACAAAGAGGTCAGAAAAACATCCGCTTCTTCGTCATCTCTAAAGTCGTTACAGAAACTATGCAAAGCAAACAAAAATAAATTTATTCAGAGAGACTATCCTTTGATTTTATTGAAGGTTACTGACAAATTCTGTTGTACTCTGTTGTACCGTAATTATATTGAAAAATTTATTCTTATTTCATGAACGTAAGTACCGAGTGGCTAACTCATCAAGTAATTTTCTTTTCGTACAATATGCTTGAAAACGTTTTGATTCATTCGTTTGTAATTCTTAGAGGAAACAAACGACCAGCACTCCCATCTATTTTTAACCAGGTTTTCTTTACCACGGCAGCGACTAGTTTATGGTTCCTAGATGTAATCAATTCTTCCAGACTACAATAATCCAGGAAACAATGTTTTTTTAATGCTGACAGGTTCCCACCGCGATAACAACGCGTTCAGTCTCTCTCTCTCTCTCTCTCTCTCTAAACTGAAACGTTTACGTTTATTGCGTTTGTACAAATTACAAGCCGGGCTTTAGACAAGCGAGTAAGGAAAATTCAGGTGTTCGAATCCATTTTGCTCCCATGGATATTTCCATAGGGATTCCTTAAATCAATCCGGAAAGGCCCATTAGAAAGCGAGAGAGAGAGAGAGAGAGAGGTAGGATGGAGAATGAGAGAAAATGACAGTGAAGACAATAAGAAAACAAAAACGAAAGAAAACACGGCCAGTTGTTTAGCAGAAACTTTTATTTTAGTTAGAATGTTTACAGTTATATATGGATATATCTAATATATACATAATTGTACATAATTATGTTACATATTATATACTAATGTGAAATAGCTGATCAGATATACAGGAATGTTTATATGCATGTAGTGTTTTGTTTATTTGTTGAGTTCAAAGTCCATCGCCTTGGACGTCTTACCCTATTTTTCAGGCCAATTTAATGCGAAGCAGAAAAGTCAAGGCAGGTAAATGAATGTAACACATCTGTTGTTATTTATTTTTTTTACATGAGGCGACACGTAGCGATTATTTAATGTATGAATAATAAATGTGTGACAATGAAGTTTACCTGCTCCAAATACTTTGAAATTGGTCACCTGCCTGCTTTGCCATATGTTTTTTAATGTCCGGTATTTATTTTCATCCTGCCGGGACAAACATAAATTCCAGGAGTTATCATTTACTTAATAATATTCCTACGGCAAAACTCTTCATCGCCACTTGTTTCAGAAGGATGTGAATGAAACTACACCAGGACTGTGAGAGTCACTCAAATTCTGTCAACTCTGTCGGTGAATGAATTGCTGGCATCGACCACTTTTTAAATACGTGTCTGTACGGACCAGTTTAACTACAACTACTCATAACACTACTGAACCACAACAATTTTGACCGTAAATTAGTTTCTTATTTATCGCTGCATAAAGAGAACTGCTGTCGTGCAGTGACACAACTTCAGCAGAAACAGAGAATTTTCGGGCCATGACCTTTCTTAAATTTGCCAAACGATCGTCTATTTCCGGTTGAAGGAAAAGGTAAGAGTTATGAGACTGTTAGACGTCTCATCTTCTAAATATATTGGAGATATTTTCATTTAAATTACATCAGAATTTCTGTATAATGAAACCGTAAAACGCCATCAAATGTCGTTTCTCGTGACGATCTCACGGCGGCAAAAAATCCAAATTTCTACTCTTTTCCTATCTCTACGTTTTTATTCTTCTTCGGGCAATCTCCAGAAAGAGTCTCCAGGTAATTTAACAGATATCATTCACTTTTTCTGGATATACGGAGAGAGAGAGAGAGAGAGAGAGAGAGAGAGAGAGAGAGAGGGCGGAGAGAACGAGTACAATCCTTCGGATTTTAACTTTTTTTCATTCTGGGAATGAAAAAGAACTTAATCTGTCACAATTTACCAGGAGCAAAACGTCCCTCCTCAATTTATCATTTCGCGCTCCTTCATCTTGTTTTTCCTTAAACAATTCTGTTTCCGGTTCCGTTTTCCGAATTACATTCCAATTGACCCAAAGATAGTGAAAACAGTTTTAATTTTTTCTCACCGAAAAGAAAAGTAGACAGAGTACACAACACTGGGGGGCTGGGTTTGTTTTTATCCAATAAAAATGAAATTTTGGTTGTTCGAAGTCGGCAGGGTAAAGTACAGCTCAGTAGGCTTCTCAGCCTTGCCGAATATTCCAGTGCCCGTTTGTAAAGAGGAAAGGGCAACAGTCAGATTAAGTGTAATTTTCAATGCACAGAAATACAAGTTCTCGAAGGATGAGAAGTGAAGAAAAGGAAGGCATCCTGATAATTCACTTAACTTCACCCATCAACCATTATTTATGGTTTCCCCTTTCTTCTTTGCTGAGAAGTTGGTCACGAGAGTGTTTTATCAGTTTTTCCGTGCATTACATTAAATATTTTCTTCTTCCTTGTTTATAAAAATATGGGTGGCGGTGGTAGCAACGACTATTCTGATGGTAGTGGCCGAAAGAAGTTGCGAGGACGTTTTCCCTAGAAGAATAGACGCGAAATAAATAGAATTTAGAGACTGTAAACGAGACTCGGAAAATTACTTGCAAAAGCGCAATAATATTTTATTATACTCATTTAAAGATTACATCTCTTTTCTTGTACATAAATATGAGCCAAACAAATTTGTAATTTTCCGGCTTATATCTGCTTCCTGTGGGAAATGCTCTACATCCACCAACTGTTTATTTTAGAATTTACAGAAATTTCTCACGAGCTCGAAATGTGTGGTGCTCACCACTAGGTCTGACCTACCGGTAAGATTTTTTGACTGAGATGTTGTTCCGCCTTCCTTCCGTCCAGGTACGCCATGTTACGGACGATGATGATGATAATGACGGTTCAATGTCGGGTGAAATAAAAGGTTCTCTTAACATTCGATTTCGTATAAATAGACGAGGTTTACGGTCTAGGAGTAGCCATATCCGCCACGGGCTGCATTTAAATAGGCAAAACGAAGGAAGGCAATTTCATTAGACCTTTCCCGCCTTTTCGCCAATGAAAACGTGCAAAACTATTTTCTCCTCCAGCGCGTTCTATCAGTTTAATAAAAATCAAAAGGTTCCTTTATGGCTGGCAGTGCAATAAGAGCCCTGCAATGATCTACTCCCCCGGTTCCACTCCCATTCTTTCATCTTCATCTGCCTCTCGAGCTTTCTAAAAGAGTTTAATCCACTCTGCCAGCGTCTATTTGTAGACAAAACTGAAAGATCCATCCCCTGTGTAAACAGATCTTCAACCAGTCATTATTTTCTTCACTTTTACCTCTGTTTGCCCCAATCTGAGCCATCAGACGGCTTGTTTAACTCTCGATAGAAATTATATTACTCCGGGCGATTATAATTTGTTACCGGCAAGGATTTCTTTCACTCCATAGAAACTTCTTCTTCGAGGGTGAGTTACTGCAACCGTGAGTAATAAATAAAACGTTCCTCTGGTTCAAAATAATTCACCGCGAATGGTATTCTGGTTATTCGGGATTGTGGATCAGTGGGATTTCCCGAGCTTATGTAATGACCTGACAAAATATTATAAAATTGTGGTGCTCTAAAGGAAGTTGTGGTGTAAGGAAAAGACTATGAGGTTCGTATCACTATTTATACGTTGCACAGAAATAAATTCTAACTAAAACTAACTTGTTATTATGCTATGAGGAATAAAATCTTAAGTTAGAATTCCCAAGCTTCGCCTGTGACATGTTTCTCAGATTTACTCTGTCTAAGTAGCAATTTTCTGCTTCAGGCTGGTTCAAATTTCTGCAAAAAAAATTACACTACGAGAGTAAGAAGGTTTAACGGGGAGAAGAGTGAAAATCACTTGAAACCTGAGGTCGCTACATGACAATTTGTATCTTACGGTTCAAGAACCAGGCTTTCTTCGACTTTTAGAATACTTTTTTTTTCATAAATAAAATAAGCATTTTTACCTACTCCACACGGATTCATACGTTCTCCTGAACGTATCTTCAAGGTGTGAGATGGCCTTCAATCAACGGAAGATGCCCACCTTCCTCGCTTTTGATGTTTACGTTAAACTTCACTGAGACACCACAGGGCTGTGGGAATCTGTACAATAATTTTTACGAACCCCAAACAGTGAGTTACTTCTCAGTAAGCAAAAGTAATATTCTAAAACTTGTAATTGAAGCCTGTAAGCTTTCACCTTTCTGCCACAGATCCTTTTCCTTTAAAATACCGGTGACTTTCAACCTTTTCCTACGCATAAAAACCGATCCTTTTTAACCTTTTGAACCCGCTCACCGTACCTTCACAACCCGTTTCTCATTTCTTTAATTGACACAAAATATAAAAAAAAAAAAATGGCTCGTTGAAGAGTAGCAGATTTTCTATGATTTCTGAGTCGTCATCTGCTACCTTTCACCTCTCGAGCTCTCTCCTTAATTGTTAAAAACAATGAGAAAAAAAGTTGAACTTCTTCTTCTTCTTCTTCTTGCTACTTTTTCTGCTTTCAGATGGTGTCAGGAAAAAAAGACGAGGCGTAAAACCCAATGAAAAATGGTTGTAAACACAAGCCGTACGTCAAACTTATAATTTTTCATCTCGCAAGAAAACAGAATTGATGGCCGAGATGGGTGAAAACAAATTTCTAACTGCAGCTCAATCTTTTCTAAATTGGAAATTTAAAAAAAAAATAATTTGAAACTTATTCTTCTTCCGACAGAGTTGCCATCACCACGGACTTCCATCAGTTTTGGTTCATCCTGCCGTCTCAGGTTTTATGCGTCGTGAAATTGTGCAGGAACTGTCGTCTACGTCTGGTCTGAGTTACCTGTTTTTAATTTTTAATGCGTTTGGTTTCAGTAACGTCTTACCTTAGAAGTGAAAATTACACTTAAGTTTTAGGTTTAAGTTCTGTGGGTCAATCGCAGATTGTTTTCATTGCCGGAGGTGGTCAGCAAACAAATTCTCAAAGTTTTCTTTAAATTAATTTAATATTTAAGGACTAAAACTGGTTTCAAAACTACTCTCATGCGGTTCTGTATTTGAAACTTTCAAACTTAAGTTTTTGTTTGGTTTTCGTCACATGCCAATAAATTTTTTAGGCGACGAAAGGTGTTTTGAATTTCTTAGAAGCGCAGCCATGAGATTTTAACTTAAACATTTAAGTCACGGGCAGTGAACTACCCACAAAAGCAAGTCACTAGTTTTGAAATATATGCAATACTTCTATGTATCACAGCACAGGTCTAGTCCTAGCTCTAGTTCTGGTACAGGCTACAAGACGAGATACATTTCTGGTGCAACAATCCACAAGCTGCAAAACTTGAAGGTTCCCTTTCAAACAGATTCACGAGACTTTTCCGTCACGAAATTTCATGAAATATTTAGATTTTTGACCAAAAAGAGACCGGTGCTTCGTCGGAGTACATATTTTTCAATTTATACACAAAGTAGCCTTCTCAAACAGCAAAGGTGACTATTTATTTAGGGAATGTCATGACGTCACCTAGCCTTGAACGGAACATAAATTCTACTGTTTTTTTTTTAAAAAAAAAAGTCATAAAAATTTTCCACTTCGACATGCAAACAGTAATGTGAGAAGCACTTTTCCAGCGGAGAAAAGGATGGAAGTGGACGGGAGTGGAACGACAACAGGTGAAAGAACAGGAAATTGCAAGGGAATGCCTCAATTTTGTATTAAAAAGTGTCGTTTCCGGTGACGTTGTCAACCTTAAAGGCTAAAACACAAATTGCAAATGGCTGACTGACAATTAGTAGAAAATATTAACACTTACTTGAAACGTGATTGTAGTGTTACTTAACTCTTTCACAGTACCAGCGAGGAGTACCTCTGGTTCTTGGTAGTTTTAATGTCACGTGCCACGTCCTCTGACTGTTTCTGTAGTCGATTCATTTTTCTCGCTTGTCTGTTGAATTCTAATTTAAGGTTTTTCTCTACCTAGAATTTTCCTTAACTGGGCCACCCTTTTATTTATAAAATTTTTTAAAAAGTTTTTATTTTATTCTATTCTTTTTACTATCCTCTCGGACGTATATTTACATAAACTTGCTTTGTCGTGATTTATAAGCGTACCATCATCATCATCATTATTATTATTATTATTTTTGTAATCGTAACATGCGATGTGATATTTGATTTATGAAATCATTTTTTATACCGTGAAATTGTTCAGACGACCGTGTAATACATAGGAAACTACTATTATTACCTAACGGCTAATGCGGAAATATGTCTTTGCCTTTTTTGTCAAGCATACGCTCAGGTGACAGGTGAGTTGTGCCGTGTAATTTTTTGTGATTTGGCGGTTCTCCTTGTAAAACTCTTTGATGTAGTGCTCCTGCTGGTTCTGTTTACTTCCATTCAACTGCTGCTGTTTTATTACTGGGACATGTTCTGTACGGTCGCACACACACATACCGAGACACACACAAAACAATGTGCTGTGAATGTTCCTTTTCTAGTGACATTTGCTCAACCACTCCGGTTAATAGATCAATTAACATGTATAAATCAGTTTAACTATGCAAATAAATCGTTCGATTAGAATAATTAAAGTCGATTACTTTTAATTAGGACATAATAACACGTCCAATTAAGCGTTTTATATCCTTTATAAAAGCAATCATTCAGACGTGAGGTTATTGACGAGTTCAAAATAACGGTGCACATTTCTGCGAAAATATTAAATAACTTTAATAAAACGTACATAAGTTTTGTGGCCTAAATAATCAAATATTTAATACACGAGAATAATTTTCTTATTAATGTCGTTATAATAAACCTTTTTTGGCAATCCCACCATTGCAGTGACAGATTCTGTCTGGGTTTGTGTACGTTTTATATGTCACATTACAGAAAATAAATAAATTGTTAAGGTTATTGTTTGACTGTGTCATGCCAAAAATCCTCTGCTTGCACCAAAAATGAATGAAAGTAAGCTGTGGACGTTTTCAGCTGCTTTCTCCTCTACTCTGTCGACTTACACTCGAAATTCACAGTTCGTGACACCTTCGCAGGAAACAAGATACAACTTTCAAAGGATGGTGAGTTTTAAACGTTAAAGAATAACTCTGGCAAACTGGGAGAAAACTTTCTTGGCAAGATCTGATGGAGGTGAGTCAAACTTGTAACGAATTTACGATTCTTATTCAGCATTTCTAAACGCATTTACCGTCAGCTCTTTCCCCGAAAAGTTAGGAATATGCGGCGTGTCGGAGTCTTCGATGCCTTCCTACCGTAAAATGTGTTCTTCTGCGAGTTCAGTGTTGATTTCTAAGTCGGACGGAAACCCGTTGAGTACCGACTTTTTGTGACACGTTTCTCAAGTTTTTAGAGCCTTATAATTATCTTTAAAAATTTGGCGATTCATTTGCAAATAATATAATTAGACGTGCGAACTAAGCATTTCTCAGCACAATTCACTCCAGTTAGAAAGTTTTAATTTTATTAAGCTCATCAAAACGCTTCGTTATAATATAAGTTATAAAATAGAGTTACATAAATGATCTTATAAAAATTGTTCGCAGTCGCAGTCTTGACAGAACAGTCTCGCGATTTACACAAAGAAATTGAACGTGTCGTATTGTGGTGTCCAAATTAAAAACCCTAGAAAAGTGGTCGTGATGAATAATTTTTGCTTATTTTATCACAAATACCAGTAAACAAGAGACGTCGTTTTACTTTCTATAAAAAACGTTTACAGTCAGGTCGTCCCCGGAAATACAAGTTACTCAAATAAAAGGAACATCGTGACTGTACAAACGGACATGAGGTGCTCGCCTAGCCCAGCAAAGTCATCTTCACTTCTTTCCTCAGGTTATAACACAATGTACACTGGTAAAAAGAGTGCAGATGAAACGAAGAAAAGGAATCAACTCCTGGGCGACTTGTGTAATAAAACCAAAACAAGCTGAGGATTGGTAACTGCTTTATTTTCTTATATTTTTATTTCATACAATATCACATTCGTTTTCCTGTTACATTTTTCATCTATTCTTTTTTTATTCACCTTATGATCGAAAGGAATGTCAAAAGTAATCCGATAATGACATACCCAACTCAATGCAATCATCAATATATATATATATAAATACATATATACATATGCTCAGCAAATTTCAACATTTCTTATACAAATTTCATATATCCTTTCATATTGTCCTTAATTTTACGCAACATATTTTTGTATAGTTTTATGTATATGTATTTACAATATCATCTGTTTTTATTTACTTATTTACTATACACATCCGACCGACTTCCTTTTTTTCGTTTGGTACTCGTATCTTCCATCTTGTTGAAGGAGTCTCAGCAGTGTTTTTCCCCAAGGTTCGGATTTCTTCCTGAGTAATTCGTTCTGAAAACAGACGAAGAGACAAACTAATTAATATTTATAAGGTTTTGGTACTATTTTTTTTATTTTGCCTACGCTAGGTGCGCCAACTACATCCCGTAAATAACTCCCTATGTAAAAGGAACTAAATAAATCTTCTTTAGTAGGACACGTATTAAATTAAGCACTACATTATTATTTAATAGAGAACAGTCGGGGCCTTTTCATTCTTTTACGTGCACGTTACAACATTCACCTTATTTTCCTTCGAGTTGAGAAAGATACTCGGAAGTGACCATTTGTCAGTCGGACGGGTATAAATAATTCGAGTACCGGCAGATCGAACGAGTCTGGTCACGTTGCATACGGTTAATAATATTGACTCTGTACCTCTGGGTCTCACTCAGGTCTAGTCTCCTCCGGTTGAGAACCGTTGAAAAGAAAATTAACGGAGAGAAACTACGTATGGAATTGGAGGAAAAGCCCCGGGTGAAATTTCTGATTTCTTCTCAGAGACCGGAATGGAGTGCTTGGAAACGTAGAGGAAACCCCTGAGGGTTCCCAAGGTGTCCAGCACGGAAATCGGGGCAGAATTTGTGTGATCCCCCGCAGAAGCTTTCTATGGATTACGGTTTTGAAGGCTTTTTGAATTTCGGAAGGTTCAAGAGAGAGAGAGAGAGAGAGATAATTGGGTTCACTCTACAAACTACCCTGACCCGAAAATTCACTTTGTAAGTTAAACTTTAATCTTCACGGTTATCACCCGAAATAAACTGAGGTGACGCATGAGAAGATGTTTTTTTCCTGGTTCTAGGAAAGTCGATGAAGAATTTATTAACTATTATTTGCATTAGTTAGGAGTAACACTTTGAGTCACACTCTCAAACATTGTCTGCGACTTGCACCTAGTCATATACAACATAACACTGTCACAGACAGATATCACAACTGTCAGAGTAGGATAAACCGAGATGCATGGGTAAGCAGCACTGATAAAATGAACACTCGTGTAGTTACGACACCGAAAGTATCCAAGACACGGAGGGAACAAGAAATTCCTCAGAAGTTTTTTTTTTTGCTTTCACTTTTGCTCTATACTTTTTGGATTTATGAGAACGAAATATATTCAAAGTACGGGACGAAACTCGCCACCCAAGGATTGAAAAGTCTCAAGAGAAAAAGTTAACTTTATAAAAGCCCTGAAAGATTTCGACTTTGTGAGAGTTTGAGAAATTTCAGAGCAAGTCGTTTCTCAAGTGTCCGACCTCAATTAAGATTAATAAATTTTGATATCATAAGGTACCAATTCGTATTGGTTTTCACAGATTTATCAACGTACAGCAAAATATTATATATAATTTTAGAGTTATTGTTTCATGTATGAGTGTCTTCCTTCTAATTGCCAGTCGTCTTTTTACTAAGACACCAACCGCAAGGAGGCTATTTACTTAGGTTGTAAGTTAATATTATCTGAATACTATGTTATACAGAAAATTCACATTTTATTTTATATACTGTTGTTTCATGGCAAACATTAAGGCCCAAAATATGTATTAAATTGTAGAAGCAATTTATGGAAAAGATTTAAATTCCTCAAATTTCCCCAGCTGAGAAAGCTTCCCGGTCATTACGGCTTTACAAGAATTCAAAAAATATTATTCTGTGTTCTTTGCTGATGTAACGTTATCTTATTCTTCACACCTTGCTCAAACTCTTATTTTTGACTTTTCTTCTGTTTTCTTTAAGTTTGTGAAAGTCAGTTTCAAATTAGTCCAGGTACGCTTCAAGTTTTGGAGTTTTAGAGAAAAAAAAGCTCAAAATATGTAAAACACGAAATATATTTGCATTGACTAGGTAAATATTATTCCCTAGAAAAAGAGGAAAATATGAAGAAAGTAGCTGGTTTACTTGTTGTACTTGCGTGCAGAATTATTTTTAAGATGCTTTTAGGAGTCTCAATTCTCACATGTTCTCTTTGCATTCGTTGCCATTAATGAATTTAATATATAAACACAAATACACATGACCACTCAACAGACATAACTTACGCCTCCGTATGTGGTCTATCGCATTAATTAATGTAGTTATGTTCATTAAAGTAACTAAACTTGCAATACAAGTAGGAGGCATCGAGCAGAATGAAATTGCGTTGCCACTACAATTTGGTACACTTCGAAAGAAATACAAGGAATGGAACTTGGTGACTGGTGTGACAGAATCGACAATTCTGTACAATCGTCAACGTTGATCAATGACGTGGAAAATTGCAGTTTTACTAAAGTGAAGGGAACCCTGAAGGATTTCTACTTTTTCGTCACCTCGACCACACAAGAAGGAAAACCCTTCAGGTGGATTGCACACCAGTTTTCAGTGTCATGTGCGTGTGTTGCTTGCACAGGGAATGAGTAAAAAACCCAGGAAACGCGGTAACTGTCTTTCGTCGTGCCTTTTGGCTGTAGAGCTTAATATTAAATTTAAGTTTAATATTTAAAAACGAAAGGAGAAAGTGGTGATCCTTTAAGGGCTTGTGTTATTACTCGTTTCTTTCAACGTCTGCCATCAATTAAGTAATAATTACGAGTAATATGTTTCGTGATTGGAGGAAAAATATCTGGGCCCATCTTCTGGTGCAGCAGGGCCCAGGTCCCGAACGTTTTCAGGCGAAACTTTAAAGCTCCCCGTAATTACAGAAGACAATTTCAGAAAAACCTCAGAAGTTTCCTCTTGCCTCGACGTAAATTTAATCAAAAAACTTGTTTACGAGCTTCCGGTTTCTTCTGTAGGCAACATTTTTTGTTGCCTACCTTCCCTTTCCTTTTTCTGTCTACTTGTTATTATTCATTTTACCGCCCAAAAGATTTTTAAAAAAATTAATGCTTACTTAAATTTGAATTTAACAGAGAACGGCATAGATAGATTAGGAACATAGAAAATAGACAGATGGGGAGAAATGCCTTTCACTTTCACCTGCGTCGGCTGTCCTCTCAATTAAATCTAAAAAAAAAAAAATTAGAAAGTTCTCTTAGGCATTTGCTCGCGGAGGAAAATACAGCAACAGTTTTACTGCCGTATTTGTACGTTGTTATTATAACATTACGCACGCCTTTTTTGTTTTATTATTCTGCGGTTCATGTAAAATGCTTTGATATTATATATAATTTCCTCTTCTGTACGGAACAATGAGCAAAGTTAATGACACAGTTGCGGGCGAATACATTCACGAACTCTTTTCGTATAAGAAATTCTTCTTTTCTATCTCTCACAAGTCCCCGGGATGCGGATACAACTACAGTGACGTATTTTTGACACTGTGGACGATATTTACATAAGTAATTTTGCTGTTCCGGGACAGAAATGTGCGTACAGTTTCTTAATTTGAGTGCACGTACGCTAATGGATGTCTCTTTTATAACACACGCATTTTGAAACTCAGATTTTAAGTAAGAAGTGGAGAAAAAGGCTTCGGCGGTTAACAATAAAACAAAATCTGCATTGTTTAGAAGAGCTTTATGTTTATTAATTCCAAGAACCACTAACGACAAAAACCGACATGTATAACCTTGAATGAATGAAACGCAGTGGTGTTCATTGTACTTGACACAAAGCGACCGAGAAGGGAACACGAGTGGAAGGAACAATCCTAAGTCTTCCAGAGACATACCTGAAAGGTTTCATTCTTTAAATTTATTTCGGGCGAGTGCCAAGGTGTTTCAAAAATCTTTAGAAAAAGGCTTGAAATCTGCAGACCAAAAAAGGTTTCTTTTGTGTGAGGTCCACTCATTGAATTTATTGTTACAAGGGTCAGGTTTTTCCCTGACGGTTGTTTCCACAAATTATTTCCTCTGACCTTTCTTACTCTTTTACCTGTGCTCAACGGATGAACATTTTATATTGTGATATTCAGATATGAACCGGAAACCCATTTTAGAAACCAAATTTCTGACAGATAGTTTTTTTTTACTTCCTATATTGTAAAACATATTTACATTTTGTATGCTTGTCTCTCCTGCCTCATGTGGTACATTAAGAACTACAATATTATAAAAGTCAATGTTAATACAAGAAGTGAAACATACGTAATAAGATACTATGCACCGGAACAATAAATGCAATGAACCACTACAACCACAGGGAAAGGGAAACTGTTTAAGAAGAACATGTAGGTTACTAAAATTCTACATTAACATTAGAGAAATAAATTTTCTTAGAAATAAGATCTGAGTTGAGAGGCTCTGGATGAGAAGTCATTTTAAAAGAAACTCAACCGGGCCGAGTTTCTATCGACCGGACCTAGCCTGACTGAGCAAGCGCATCCCGGTTTTTCCACCTGAGAAACCTTTCCCGTCAAATTCTATTCTCAAATACCATAAACCAGGGTAATTCATCAAAAAAAAAATTATTCTACAACCCCAGATTAATACGCATTCCAATTTAAATACAACCTGTTTGTTTTCATCCCTGGAAATTTTTCAAGGAGAACACGCCGGGTACGCCCGCGCTTCCTCCGCGTCACATTCTTCTAACTGTCCTATTAAATTTTCCCGAGTTGTAATTGGAAAATCATAACTCTCATTGAATGAGTTCTCGGATAAGAAGAAGACGAAGAGATGGTCCTTTGGGAAGATGAACGCTACCCAGAGAAAAGGAGCGAAATCCCATTTTGTATTTGTGTGCAAAAGGGCTGCCGGAGGCCGGGGGGGTTGAATTAGAGCAAAGAGCAACAGACGAGCAACTCGGCATAAAAACACTTTTCGATGTTCGGTCACCCGTGAACCGTCAGCATCCATCAAAATCCGGAGATTGACTTTTGCTTGACAACAAAGGTTTGACTTCAACTTGAAAAAAGATAATAAATTAAAAAGCTGTGGAAAAATAATTCAACATCGCTGAAAAGGAAAACCAAGGGAAAAAATTTAAAGAAGATGACAAAACAATACGTAATGGAAAATGTATATAATACGTAGAAAATTAAAAGTATTAATAGTGGAAATTATAAGTTTTATTACCAAACTTAATAAAAGATGTACCGCAATTTTGGGTTTTTTCTCTGCTCCTACTTAAGTCTACCATGGGACAATATAACGTTTGAGTATATTTGAAAAATTACCAAATTTATTGACTCAATAATTAAATTAATAAAAAACATTGCTTGCGAATATAAATTTGAATACTTATAGACACTTAAGCACACTCAATTTTAATTATGTATCTATTAAAGGGTACCTGTGCTACATGCCTACTCTAAAAATGAATAACGTATTACATAGGACAAAGAAACGGTTTTAATGTTATCGTAACTACTTTACTTAAGTAATTGCGTATGATGCGTGGCAAAAACAACGTTATCAGCATTTATAGTTTATTGTTTTAACTGAACCGGCGCTACTTTTTCATTAAAAAAGGTAAATTTCAAACGATGACGAAGGTACAAAGAGTCGTAAGAAGAGGCGAGAAAGTAAAATTAATGTCTTAAAGAAGTTCCCGTCTGTTTGACTAACTAAGCCTGTTCGGGTTATTAAAAATAAGAAGACTTTCAAAAAAAAATTATGATTTATGATCGTATTTTTGTAAAATTGAATTTTCCAGGTTGGTAATAAATGTTGCGGCAAGTAATTAAAAAAAGAAGAAGAAGAGAAAATTGAATAAGGCACAAACGACTGGTAAAAAAAAATTAAATGAAATTGTAACGGTGAACCGGAAACGGAAATGGTTTACAACAAAAAGTTTTTGAAGAACCTGGCCGGTGGGCAAAACCACAAAACGAAATTAAAACACTTGCTTACAGAGAATACTTAAAATCAATAAGGGTTTTATTAATCGAATAACATCGAATGTTGGGAGAGTTTCAGTAAAAAAGGGTACAGGAAGTAGGCAACCATTTGCGTAGAACAATGCGATGCGAAACAAAACAGTTGTGAATTACCGTGAGGAATGAGCACCACAAAGTGGAAAATTCCAATGGGCTCTCTGCAGCATTTACCCTGATCTTTGGAAGTTGAACTTTGCCATTGTATGTGACAGAACAATCTAAGTTGCCAAGTGAACTTGCTGCTCCCCTGGGGGCACGCTGACCCCACAGACTCGGTCTGAACGTGTCGTGTCTCGTCACGAGATTCACCCGACTTGGTCCTCAAACGAGAGTACGACCTACGCAGATGGTTATGAAAAGGGTTTAAATTGCCTTAAGTTTAGTTTTCATCAGATGTACCTGTAATGTACCTGGCGAACTCCGCGAGGTGTGTGATGAAAACTTTGTACCTGACCATGGTGTTTGTCACAAAACGAAAACCGAAAGCAAAAGTATCTTCTATGTCTTTGGTTTCATCATCAGCTAAATCCTAATTAATAAAGAAATTGAAAATCAGGTTAGGTTCTTTTTTATTTTATTTTCACGACAAAGGTAAGTAAAAATTGGTGTTTGACTCTGTTCAGTCCAGGTGTACGGCAGAAAGTTTACGAAATGAAGAAAAACAGAACAGTGGAGCAAAATTAATTTCCGACAACCCGCGAGTATTTTTATTAAAATTTATGAATCCCAATTACAAGGATTTAAAATGTCACATAGAAGTCGAGGTACATCCTTAAGTTTTTCAGAATTCTCATTAGTTTTTTTGTATACAGCACAAGCTATAAATATTTTACATGGAAGTGCAACACACACGTTGTACTTGTACATCATAAGTTGTATAAAAAATCATTAATGTACTCTAATTTAAATCTATTAGAAACTAGTCCGGTAAAATTATTTTTATACCTAGTACAGGTACAGTTACCATAATGTCTGTCCGCCTGCTTTCACAGTGCATCAAAATACTAAATTTTACTTGATTGATGATTATTACACCGAGTAAGCCAGTATTTATAGCTTAACCTTTCACCACTTTTTCAGTTTAATTAACTCATTTATGTACGAGAAACGTAGAGTTGTAACGGATGTTTCCAGTGATTTAAAACAGCATGAAATCACCGAAGTTCGTAGGACGTTGCAGTTACATGTCTGATGTGCTGCAGTTGGACAACACGTGCAGGAAATGCAAGGGAAACGAGGTGCTCAGGTGGCCAAAAGATGGCAAATTTAATTTCGCGTTTAACTAAAAGAACAAAGTTGCAAGGAAAAAAGGTTTTTCACCACAATTTAACATTCGTTTAATTATTCATTTATTAGATTGTAGTGAAGTGTATGTATTCAGTTTTTTTAGTGTTTCAGTGTGACCCGTTTTTTTTTGGAAATTTCCAGGATTTGAACAATATAAATTTTAAATAAGTAAATAAAAAAAGGGCAAAATTGCTTTGGTTCTCATGGCTGGCAAACGGGGCAGCAGACAATAGAAAAAATGAAGGCATTTCTTTTTATTTCAATTTCGGATTATTTCCTTCACATTGTGACTCTTGTTGTTTTTCGTAGTTTCCTTTTTCAACATTTTACCGGAAATAATCCTTTTCATTTCGTCTCGTCACACATTTCTCTCCTTTGTCCCACCGATTTCTTCTTCACCGGGGCTTCTTCCCAGTCAGTGTTTTTCGCTCTCGAAAAGTACGTCGAACCTTTTGAAGTTTGAAGTTGAAAACGGGAAAGAGATAGAGAGGGAAAAAAAAATAAATAAATAAATAGAGCAAAGGAAGAAAGGAACGGAAGAAATCAAACGCAATTCAATACACTGCAAAAATTCAATTTTTCCTTACAGCTTTTTAATACCTCGAATACGTCTCGGAGATTAGGAGGAAACGCGATGACGTTCCCTTAGTATTTCAACGCCTTGTGGGAAAGTAAAGAACCAGTTGGTGAAGAGGTAAAAAGTTGACTAGAAGAGGAAGAAAGAAAGAGTCAAAAATGTATCGAATGACGACTAGTTCGGGAGAAAAGGCTTATTTAGCGAACTGGGAAAGATTAACCGTGTCACAAGAATAGTTTAACCTCGGTGAGGGATAACCTGAGGAACATCTAGCGACAATGGCAAGACTATCTGGCAGCTTTCTAGCCTGACGTTTTCATCATTACGAGATTTAGCTGTCTAGACTTTCTGACTTACTAGGTACCTGACTCCGGTGGAATAAATTCTAATAATATAATACTTTCACACTATGCAAATAGACAAGGAGTAGAGTAATGTAAACCAGCTGGGTGTACCTGTTAATAACGGAATTATTCACTTATTTTTTTAATTAAAAATATTATTTTATCAAAACGTGCAATAAGATTGAATGATGATAAAAAATATTTTTGTATATCAAAATAGGACGTTCTGTGAAGTGTTGAGTATTTTAGTATCGAATGGTAAATAAAAAAATGATCAGTCACTCTTCAAATTGAAAAATTAATTTAAAGTCAGCATATAACCGGTCAGCAATGACAAAAACCGCGTAAAAAAATTTCTGAATCTCAAAATTGTAATTAACATGGACGAGAGACGTGGCAGCTGTCACTGCTTTTGACAACTTCAAACACTTCATTCTCTGCTCAATTTTCCTCTTCTGGAGAGACTCGAGAGTGTACAAGAATACAAAAAGAAAATTATGTTCGCACTTGACTATTATCCCACTGTTATGGTCAACAAAAAATTCAATTACTTACTCATTTTGACAGGTGTACTGTGCAGTCCTGACGCTCATTCTGATCCGTGACATTCTGTTGTCTTGTACTTTCCCCTGTTGAACTTCTTCAAGTGGCAGTCGTCGTCACGGAAGTGGATTGACCAATTCCGTGAATATCCTTTGGATGGAGCATCGGAAAAAAGGCTGACGACCTGCCAACAAATTCAATTCATACGATTTAAATTGACAAGGAAATAATATTTCTCTCGCTGCTGTTGGTCCTGCGGATTTGGAATTATGCACAACAGTGAAAACGGCCTTAATGTTCGGAAGTTGGAAAAGCATGGGATCATTAAAAGTTTATAAATTTTAAAATGAATTTACCGGAAAGTTGTGAAAAATTAATTGACAATTACAACCGCTTAGAGTTGGTTATGAAGAGGAGTTGTGAAATCAACAGGCGGGAAAAAAAAGTTGGGAAAAAATTAGTTTTCATTATGATTGTTTTATTTGTGGAAATTGGAGTGTTCGTTTCATGCAGTTCACTCATGCAGGAGCATTGCGAGTGTTTAATTCAATTGTATGAAAACATGAACTTTGACCTTTTGCTGATCAATTGATATTTGTCACATGCAAATGCCGTTTAAATGTCTCTTTCGGTACAGGTAAGAGGAATATTAAGTTTATTAATTAATCATTTGCTCCTTAGCTAAAACCAACTGTGGAACATGTCTAATAATCACGTATTAAAAGTTATGGCTTTCTTTTTACACAAATTAGTGCCCGCCATTGATTTCGTAATATTGAAAGGATAAGTAGGGTTGTTCTCGTGCTTTACATTCAGTACAAAACATTGGTTCCTTGAAGGCAAACCCTGCAATTTTACCGGTACCAGGAATTTTGCTTGAAATAAATATTGCACTCCTTCAGTCATGAAATTATAATAGACGAACGGTGTAATTTTAAACTTTGGACTTGTAAAAAATTTGAAAGTACACGACAACGTTCGATCAATATATAAACTAAAAGCGAAGAAGAAGAAGTTGAAGAAGAAGATGTGAAAAAAAAGGAGCGTGAAGAAGTTGACGACAGAGTTGACGGAGTCGTGAGTTAAAACGAAGAAGACTTTAGACCGGAAACGGATGGAACCTCATCAATAGAAACAAACAACTTGAAAAAATCCGGAAGAATTCCACCAGGCAAACTTTCTTATTAAATAGGTTATGCCATTGAGGAATTTCAAACCTTTGACTTAAATCTTGAACACCGGCAAGGACAACAAAGAAAAGAAAAAGACCTTTAACATTCTTTCTATATCACTTCTTCTGGAGGGTAATTAGATCAGGTGGAAAAAAGTTCGACGTCAGCAGCACACGGTGATTGTCGACTTGAAAGCTCAAAGTACGAAGTTCAGTGTAACGAAAAGAAAAACAAAGGTTTGAAAAGGAAAACAGCACGACGCGTAAATTTATCAAATTGCCCACATTAAAAATAGTAAAATTAGATGATCAGCAGAAAGTAGATTGACAGACTCAGGCCCGACGACCAGGAAGGCAAGCGGAGTTTGACAGGAGCTAATAAGGAAAGTGGTAAAAAAAAATTATAAAATGGAACTACTCTGAGTCTATAAAAAATTGGAAGACACATTTGCAATATTTCGACAACTAAATTCCAAATAATAATGTTTTTTAACTTCTCACAGAATACATAAGTAAATAAATTCAAGTGAAATAGACAGACAGTCAGGTAGTATATAAAAGCTCTCCGAGGAAAAGTTTTTTAAACAGTCACAAACACTCGCCTCGCAATTTATAGCACTTTATTTTATAGTCTATTTGGCAAATTCAGAAGACTCGAAAGGCCCAGGCATTGGACCTGCAGATCCTCCAAACCCTAGAAAGCTATAATTACACACGCTGAGGCCCGTTATTTACGGGTCTGAGTTATTTACGAAGGGGTTATTTTCATCGCAAAACGATTTATTGCTATTTTCATTAAAATGATCAAAATGCAATATGAAATCGGTCGGATTCCGCAAAACGATCGTTTCTTATTGATTGAACTTCGATTTGATAATCCGAAGGGTATTAAGATGAAGGGTTAATAATTTACCCTTTGTTTCACCCATGATTTAGAGTTAATTTACCATGCCATCGGTTTGATCTTGTTTATTAACAAAATCCCTTTCGGATGGAGAGAATAAGTCTCTCTCTCTCTCTCTCTCTCTCTTTTGGTTCCATTTGTCTCTTCTCCCCATGTATTTTGGGTGCCCTGTATTTCTTCAACATGAAAACCACGCAACGGCGGAGTTTTCCAATAATAGAAGGTGAGTTTAATAAAAAAATCCTTTGCTTATTGGACTTTTCGAACAAAAAAAAATTGTTATTGAATCCGTGTGTTTTAAAGAGTTACAATTCACAGGAAAAATTGTTTCTGTACGGGTACTGTGAGAAAACAACACACAGTGTACAATTATTATATACGAAATTCGAATAAAACGTACAGAAAAATGTCAAAATTTCGTGTACTGCTCTTTGGAAATTTATATACAGAGAGTCTCCGTAAGACCGACGCGTACTTCTAGAAACAAAGGTAGAAGCTGGATCTATGAGATACGTGGTAAAAAGGTAAAATGTCAACATGTCGTATAGTTGCCTTGAGGGTTTTAAGTTCTGAAAATGGCGCAGTACATTTCATAAAATTCGACATGAAACTTTTCTTAAATTTAAGCAGACTACTTAAGGTTTGCTTAAAGTCAGCCATTTAAAGGCACGAGGATGAAATGGAATAAGTCGAGGTTGAGTAGGATCAAAGCGCGAGAAATGTACATCTAAGAAAAGCAGATTCGAGAATGGTTCCTTAATTTAAAAATAACGTCTTCTTAGGTGAGTTCGATTGGAAATTGACAAACTGCGGCATCCGGCGGAATTCAACAAGGCAGGCGTAATTAAACTAATTGTTAATTTTAGAAAGCAAACCTTACAGAAAAGAGAAGAAAGAGAGAGAGAGAGAGAAATCTGCCAGTTTCCAATGGCCAAGTTCCTCTCCCAAAAAAGCCTTTTAGAATATTTGCATTGTCTCGAAGCTGACCAAGTTTTAATGACCCCCACGACCCCAACAACTTCGGCTTGTCCAACTGAAACGGAAAACCTTGCAGAACTATTAATAGTAGGCGTTAACCATAGTTTCTTTCCTCTGTCGGTCCTTTGACAGAATAACTCGATGAAAGTTGAGCCCTCAAACTTGCAAGAATCGCGGATAGTTCAATTTCAGAAATTTTCTTTGATTTGTTCGGGTTTGAGGTTTTCCGACCTTCCGCCTTTCATTTCCTTTCCACCGTTTTCCTTAAAAATTTCATCCGCAATAGGAGACCTTCCTGGATCTCGTAACACAGTTGAGATGAAATTTGAAGAGTCCGAGAGTTTTCAACACAAAAGGGTGACACACATGAGATCTGATTTCAACGGACAATTAGAAAACCAGTCGAGTTGGTTTTCCTGTTCGACATTGAATAATCAACCGGTCCGCAGTGGAAGGCGTCTTCTGTCCTTCAAACATCAGATAAACCTCCAAAGGGAAAGGATTTGAGCATGAGAAACCGAATTTCCGTGCCGCGGAAGGATTCTCTAAAAATACCTGCTGGATCCATCGTCTTCTCTGTTTCTCACTGTCACTCTTCTCTCCTATCTTCTGCCATCTTCTTTCACGACATTATCTTTACCATTTTAATTTATTTTACTTTTCTCACGCTAAAGGTACTTATTTTGATACCGAACACGTTGAAGATGGAAACGGCCTCGGGCGTGCAGGAAAAAATATGTACAATGTTCGCGAAAAGGCACCACAAACAAAATCTCGAATGCGGTTGGACACTCACGCTACAATGTTCCACATTTTTATTACCCTTTTGAAAGTATCTGTGACCAATACTTGTATGTAAAAAGCTTTTCTTTAACCTAGCCGTTAATGACGTGTGATTTTAACAAACTCTCATTACAACGTGGTACCCTGTTTTTGAACTGTATACAATTTTACAATGTAATTTCACTTTGGTACTCCATCTACTACTTTCACTTTTCACCTCGAACTATTGATTTTCCCTGAACGGCCTACCCGCCACCTTATCGTCTCTTGTTATCTGCACGTATTTTGTATTAATTTTCCTTTTTTCGGTGGGTACCCGCTTTAAGTACGTGAGAAAAATTTATGCGTAGCTCTTTTTGATTTAGCGTGTGTTTTATATTATTGGCGGAACCAGGAAGAGCTGGAGAAATACAACGAAAATTATCAAACATGGAGCCTACCGATGCATCACCACTGAATATTTTATAATGGTCCTTGGTCATTATCGTTGATCTGTATTATTATTTTTCCTCTCCTCGCAAAAGGCTACGTGTAGACGTGGAAACACGTGCCAACACGTGCAAATAGGACAAGTAGCTGCGGAGGACAACCACGGAGTTTCATAAAAGGTGTGCTTCGATGTGGCAACCAATGTGACTTAATAAAAATTATCTATAAGTAAATCGAGTTGTACGTTTTATTTAGCCTACTTAAGAAAATTTAATAATATTTTATGGTTTCTCCTTTTCCGTAAATGAAGGTAGAAATATTTACTGAGAACAAATTGATCAATTACATGGGTTGTATTGTTCGATGGTCGGTTCTTTTGATTCTGTCTCAACAGGCGTATGACACAGTTTCTATGTGAACGACAGAGCAGTTTCACATTTCTTTCACTAACAAAACAATTTACATTGTCTTAAGTCTTAAACGAAGCCATTTAACTGTATAGGAAATATTACGTTAGAAGATGTATAAAAAGGTAGGTATTTATTTGTCTCAAATGGCAAACGTGTCAAACGATGCTTTTCCGCCGATCAACGATCAACTCCGAATGTATACGTTTTTTTGTGAAGGATGTTGACAAGTGCTTTTTTGAGTGTCGTGTGTGTGTGTGTGTGTGTGTGTGTGTGTGTGCACACACGAACGTGGAGAAATGTGTTGAGCGATTGAAGCTCAGGACGAAGGGAAAAAAGTTTACCGATGGCTAACAAGAGTAAAATTAAATTAGGTGAAAAATAAAGTATGCAGGGAGCAGGTAACTTCACCACTGTAATCTTCATAAATTCACTCACATATTTAGAACAGTTTAAAACTTTTTTTACTAAATGCCTCTTAAAAGTTTTTTGTACATCGTGACTTCTTCCTCCACTTCACTTCTTCACAACGGGGGAAGAGAGTTGCGAAAACAATTTGTTTTGACAAGAATCTACAAATTTAAATAAGTCTACGTAAAGCATATTGAATCGAATCTTTAGTGGTTGCTTCCCCTAAGAAATTTTATGCGGAGCTACACAACGTAAGAAAGCGGTCCGGTTCGCAGACTTTTCCGCCATAAACAATCGATGGGGAATTTTGCTTTTAAGAAAATTTCACCGTTATGAAAGGGGGATGAAAGAATAGACGAAATTCCACCGTTGAGAAAAAATAGAAAAATTTCTCTGACGTCATTTGAGACGATAAAAAGTTAACGCAGAGAACAGAAAAACTTTTTTTATTATTATTCATTTTGCTTGAGTTCGGGGCAAATTTGGCAATTTATTTATTTATTTTTCCCCTGTGAGAGTTACCAACTTTTGCCATTTTCCTTTTGCACCACGGCAAAACTCAGTCCTGCGCGACCGATCTAGGGAAAACACTTAGCTCGTGAGGAACACACAGACCATAATAAGACTGTATATACGTGTAATGAGGTTGTATGGAGCCGTAGAAACATTTAGGTTGATTACATGAGGGTCCACTCGATTTTCAAGTTCAGTTTATTCAGTACAATGAGCTGTATATATAATTTTACATCACTCGGTAATTAGTTCGAATGCTGTAAATTGTCAGTTTGCGAAAGAAAACATGGAGGAGGTCTCTTAAACAAAGATCTCTCCTAACCGAATGTTAATTTTCAAGTTCTCCAAAACCAAGAATAAATTCGCTTTATTTAATAATAAATTTATGCGGAGTTTTGGCTCTAATAATTCATTTGATAGTTTTCCAAGAGCAAGAGAGGGATTTTATTCGGAGGTACCTCCCGGATTTTCAGCAGGTGCAAATCCGTCAAATGATTTTTGCGGCGAAAAATAATAAAAAATTAATATGGCTTCCTACGGGTCATGAATGATTTAGAATCGACCTGCTGGATTTTGGTACCCACCCACGGCGGCCCTAAGACTAATTTATTGATTCAGAAGCTTTTAACTCTGGCAACGAAGAGTTCCTCTGAATAATTCACAGAATCTCGCTAATCACTTCGTATCCTAAACGGTCTAACCAAAACAACAGAAACCAAAAGGATTACGAGGAATGTTCTAGTGGAATAATTTTGACGCTTGACGAGGTATATTGGCCGGGCTCAGCTTTAAATTGTCTTCTGGTAAGCACTTGATCATCCGCCTCTTGTAAACTACCCGAGAGATCCGGTCTCAAAATAAACTGGAACTGTAATTAAGATAAGTTCAGAGTACATAACGACTACAACCAAATACCGTGGAGTTAAACATTTGTGTGTGTGTGATGTTACAAGAGTTAAAATATCTGTTATCGGTCAGAGTATGAAAATTGTATTTACCTCGAGGTTCGGTTAATAAACTTTTAATGTTTTAATAAATGTCTAAGGAAATTCAAATGATGTACCTTATCAATACGAGAAAACTCGGTGACCTAAATAAAAAGTTATTTGTTTTAATTTTAAAATGTATTTTTCAAATTTTATTGTAGATAAAGGTGGTTGCAGAAGGAATTACACTTGACTTTTTTAGTTCTGAGAGACCGTGAATTCGTCTTTATTGATTTTTCATTTTACCTGGTTAATCGGGGAGACCTTCATTGATGAAATCAAAATTATGACCGGCTGGATCATCAACATCACTGATATTCGTTTCTCCTACCCCTCTATCTTGTCATCATTCTGTGATAGAAAGTTGCAGGAAATCTTCCAAAGTACAAAACTTAAAAGTCCAAAAACTTTTTCTCCTGTTAAGAAATGGTTCTTGATAAAATTTCGACTACATTAACTTTATAAAAAAGATAAAGGTGGCAGAGGAAGCAATAATTACTCTGCACCGAATCCAAGATATTTAAATTTTATCGTTCCTTATGGAAAATCAATGTATCGTCGTGCATTAAAAATCAATCAACGGGGTACTCAGGAATTCATTCAGGGCTTATTGAGTACCAAAATTTCAGGTGTTAACCACTGGCTAAAGATAAAAGTTACTGTACTAAATAATTTAGTTTTTACGTATGTTTTTTTGTAAATAGTTATATATTAAATAAATTTGTTTAATAATAAACTCTTCAACGTATTACTAATTTTCCCTTTTCGAAATTTTCTCTTTCGATTTCACCCTTGTCACCTACAACTGACGTGGTTAGCGACGTGATGATAACAAAATACCATTTACGTAGGCAAAGGTATTGATTTCCAATTGGTAATGATTTCAAATTTCCAAAGATCTTGTTAATGGTATTTTATTGAGTGTCTCTAACTGACGACATTAAATTTTTGAAAAACCAAATGGTTCGAGCACTGATCAGATTTCACAGGTGATTCTTTTTTCGGTTTATGTACCAAAAAGCTGTTCATTCACCGCGTTTAAGTTAAGTCGCACGTAGAATTTCAGCCGACAGGTTAACTCATGGGTACTCTCCGTCATCAGGACCAATCACATTTTTCCCAAAGTTAAACAGTAATGATCCACGTTTGGTCTGACTTGGACGACGTCGATACTTTGTTTAATGAGGACGTTCCGACTGTACGCATTAAAATAAAACTTCCATCATTCGACGGGTAATCCCATCTGAAAATGAAAATTTGAAAGCTTCAAATGAACGCACGTGTGTTCGTCCGCAGTCGAAAGGGAAATAAAAACAATTTGCTCCAAGAATACAAATACTCGGATATTTTAGTAGTAGCAAAACGCTAACGGTGTTTGAATTGCCTTAATCGAGGGATGGCTAATGGGTGAATTAAAATTCACGGGTCAATCGTCGAACTCTGTTAATTTCCACCTTAGATTTTCTATCTCTCCGCCATTTCCCGGGTGAAGTGCTAAAAACTATTCCCATTCTGCTCCTTGGCATTCGAAAAAGTAATGAAGCACACGTGTTCTCTGTTGAACATTCCACCCTGATTGACCTAAAGTCTGGTGTCTACTCTTACCAAGAATCCTGGAGCACTCGTCTCAAAAATTTACAATCGTAAAATTAATTTTAAATATTTCTTATGCTGAATAATACATTTAAACTATTAGTTTTGGAACTTTATCACTCTAAATTAATTATGTTTATCAATACCAAAGATACTTTGCTGTTGTAATAGTAGCTATTATACCTGTCGAAAAGTTAATTGAAATCTGTCGCGGTTTTTATGCTTTTCTATGTATGTTTTATATTTGTCAAAAACTATCAATAACGTAGACTTCTGCAGGCACAGTAAATACAACAATACCTTTCGAACAACAAGAAATAAACAATACTTACGTACTTCTGGTTCTACTTGCCACTAAACTGCACTGCTCTTTAATTTTTTAATAAAATAATTACAAAATATATTTAAATTATTACACAATATATATAAATAATTACAAAATAAATTAATTTCTCCTACTAATTTCTCCTACTTGAAAGAATCTCAAATAAATCTGTAAAAGTTTTAAAATATGCGTTCCGCTTTTACATTCAAACAGTAAACAATAGAACCGAAAGGCACACTGTCAAGAGTACTACTGTCACAGATTTCAGTGTTAAAAGTCAAGTTGTGGTGCCGTTTCAAGAACAAGACTCCCCACCCAAAAACCTGACCCCACAGATAGTTTTAAAATAAGGAAATATATATATTTTTTCTTGCATAAAAAAAACAAGGAAAAACACTAAGTTAAGAGTGCACTCCTGCTGGAATTGCCGGATGATAAAATGCAACGATTTTCCGGAATTTTTCATTTGCCTGGCAGAGTCTACAGGGAAAAGGGAAAATAGTAATGAATTGAAATATCTATGGCCGTGCTTCTCATTTTCATTTAGACATTTTCCCAGGGCCGGAAACCTCTTTGGAGATGAATTCTCTTTCTTCCGATTACAATTTAATCACGTAAAAAATAACACGAGTCGGACGGACAGTTAGGCAGACAGACAGACAGACAGACAGACAGTCAGAGGGTTTTATGTATTTTTTCCGGGCCTCAGTCGGTTGGAGAAATAAGCAAACTTTCCTACTTGCAGCTTCTCCTCCGTTTCGTTTCTTCTGTCATCTTTGGGTGTGAGAACGAATCTCCTGTTGGGTGGATCATCTCCTGAAAGTCAGGGGCTAACATGCGCCGACCTCCTCTCATCCCTTTCAAAAGTGTAACATCCACACAACTTCATAATTTATAAGTTAAATTAGATTCTGCTACTCGTTTTCTGACACTCAAGGACTTTGCCAACAAGTGTCTGACATCAAAAAAACCGAGGCCGGAGAGGAGAAAGGACAATGAAAGGTTTTTAATATATGAAGTGCGCGCGAGAGTCAAATAAAAAGTTAATTACGAAGGCCAACAACTATTGTTCCTCTTCACTATTCACATTTGCCAAAGTCATTGTAGTGTAGTGTCCGCTTGTTCGCTTTAACGCGTCGTGGAAAATTGCAATGAATAAAAAATGTTTAATTAGTTTCAAGTGGGGACTACAATGACGAGCAAATATTAGAAAAATAATTAACTAACACCACAAACTTCTAAACGATTATTTTATAATAAAAATAAAACTGTTAGACTGCTAACATCAAAGGAATGTTTATTCAATAGTTTATGTACATAATGCCAATTGATGAACTCAGTTGTGGCTAAAAGTTCGTTATTGTTAAACAAAAGTCACCACTTCTACTGTCACGGATTGTAGTGAAAGTAATTGAACATGTGTCGAAACCTCATTTGTAGGTTTCTTACTCTGCTTCTCAAAAGTACCAGCCAAAAAAATAAAATTCGAACTCAGGTGGAATCGGCGAGGGATTCGTTTTCTTGCCAGACGCAACCTTCCTAGCAGACGACGTTACAAATTTTAAATTTAAATTTCATTTCCGGTTGGTAAAACAAAGAGGAGCAGAAACGGAAACAAAAGGTTCTTAACAGTTTTCTTTGATCTTACCTTGCCGTTTGTTGATGTGTGGTTCTTCACACCTGCCGGTGTTTTTCAAATGAATTGTATTTCTTTTGCTGTCTCGTAGGCACAGCCGCACCACTTTGAATGTCCCACCACGACCACCTCCTTTCTCCTTCTTTTCCTTCTGCTTTCTTGGAAAACGTTGGAAATTTTCTTCTTTTCTAATTCCACCGAAAATCTTCGTTTCACTCGCACGCACAACACACAAGCGAAAAAATTTTTTCACTTTCAACTTCTCAACCCTCCGGTGTCCTGCTAAAAGAAAAACTCGTCGTTTTGCCAGGTGACAGACCCGTTGGTGGGAAAAAAAATCAACCCGCATCGCTTGGTGGGTTCCGGTTGATTTACTTCAGCAAAAATTTTTCCGGAAGTGGCTAATAAAAATGTACCTCCTCGACTTGAAACTTCCGTTTCGTTTCCGGTAGACAGACAGCATTTTAATTAAATGGCACAGTAAGACAGACAGGCGGACAGAGAGGTAGGAAGCCAAAAAAAAAAAGTTTCCAAGCCATTTCCGTTATTAAAGGAAATGATTGATGGCCAAAAAATTGCAAATGGTTGATGGCACTGCACCGCAGGGGGATGCTGTCAACCCCCTCAAAACGATTTCCATTTGCAGTGAAATGCAAATTTTGCATTTTCTGCATTGTCCCTGGATTTTAAATGAATAGGTGCGTGTGTGTGTGTGTGTGTGTTTGTGTGGGAGGGGTTTCTCTTGTTCAAAAACCTAAAAACCCCAAATTCTTTGAACCTTGTGAGCGCCACCATTTTCCGTAACAGTTGTAATATTATGTTAATATTTTGTATAATTTCTCAGGGAAAAATCATTCGGGCTCACTGCGTTGCTTCTCATTAAATTGAGTTTAAATTTTCATTAGACGCCCGCCATTTTGCACTGTCTCTTTGGTTTTGCATTGCATTCCTCTGTTGATTTATTTTTGATCTCCTTCTAACCAGGAACCTTCTCGTATTATTTTTCTTTTGTCTAATCACAGTTTGGTTGATTACGACTTCTTATGATTTGTTGGGTTTTCTTAGTGTGGAAAAGCATTCCTCTTGAGCAACTTTTGCCCTTCAAGACGGTAGGAATAAATAAAACGGGTTCAGTTTAATAGTTGCGAGAGTTTTTTTATGGAAAACCGAGAGGAAGGCGGTTTACTTCACGTGCGATTTTAAATAGATCTAAACGAGTCCCGAAAAAGTTCCACGTTTTGTAAAATCCACGTGTGAATTTCGAGATTATTCGTAGTTCGATTGTTCTCTAATCGGTAGCAACAGGAACGTGGCCTCTCCGGCAGCTGGTTGTTATGGAGCGAGCAGCAAAAGGCATAAACAAAATATCAAACAGTCTATGTGGGAAGAGCGATGATGGGCTTGACCGCCGTGTTGCATTGCTGCCGGATATTCACCTGAAACACAATAACTTGGTAAGTAATGTGGTATGTATTCAAACGCTTTTGCACAGTCTTCATGCACGCTTATGTTTTTGTACTATTGTTTTATGATTAATGCATGTCGCTGGACTAGAAAAATCCACCCCTGTGTGGTCACACAAAGGCGATCGCCTTCACGGCTGATTCTTATATAGTTTTCATTATTCATATGTTCTTCTTAAAAACAATTACTATCACTCTAATGTAATAGAGTCAAGTTTGCTATGTGGCAATGCTAGTTCTCCGAGTGTCAAGTTAATTTTCCCTATTTTTAGTTAAAAAGAAATCGTGTTGAACTCAATTTAAAAGTAGTAGGATTTTTGAATAAATCGATAGAATGTGATCGCTGTTTAGTGAGGCCTTTCAAGAAATTTAATCATATTATACTCATTTTATTAATAATTTAGTATCTTTGAAGGATGATTGTATCAATCACGCTTCTTTCAAAGTACTTTTTTTTAGCAGAAATTAGTTTTTCAGCTTAAAGGCGAATCTTTTACGAAATTTTGTCCGTTTAAAGATTTTTCTTTTAATTCTGTGAGTAGTTGATACTTCGTCTAATTAATCGGAAGTAGCGTGAAGAAGTCGTTCAATACTTAAAAAAACCAAAATCCTACGCGCGTGTTTCTGATATGATAATTCATTTGTATTTTGTAGTTGTATTGATTCGAGTACGCGACCCAGGAAAGGGTAGATGTTATTTAAGTAGTCTGGACTAACCGTTGAGAACATGAACGGTGATACTTTTACTTTGTGCATTTGATGGATTGCACTGATACCGCCCCGTGTCTGATGGCTTTGCCTTTTGAATCAGAAGAAAACTAGTTGTGACTTCTCCTTTTTCTGTGATGACGCTGACTCCACCTCTGGGAGAGTCGTAACTTATAATCTGTAATATAAAAATAAAACATATTCACCACACACTTATTAAAATATAATTTACCGAGTTTGACAACATAAACGTTAGTAAACCATCAAAGAAATGTTCAATAAATTACATTTGTAATCAAGGAAAAGAAGGAGTTTCAATGATGGATCACCATTTATATAATGATAATAATTAGTACTTATAATAACATCGAAATGATTGTAAAAATAAAATTGAAAGCAATTATATATTATTGTGAGTCGGCATAGACGGGACTCGGATGAATGACTACGACTGAGTAAGGTTTTTAACAAAAGGATAATTGAATATTTGGCTGCTGTGTGAGGCGGCTGGTCCTTACAGAGACACCAATGACATAAATCTGGATGCTATGGAGCAATCATTGATTTTGTTCTGAATAAAAAAACGAAGACGAAAACGGTGGATTGTGGAAGTTGAGGAACCAAATCCGAGGCTTTAGAGGTTTCCCGGTTTTCCATCTACGTCTAAAAACCAAATCAAATTTACCTAGCATAAATGCATTTCAAAATGAGTAAGAAAAACCATTTTAAAGTCATCACCAAGAAGAATCGTCGGCCACCCTGTCGAGTCCTCTATCCATCGTTTCTACCACTTTTCTTGGGGTAATTTTTTACCGTCCCTTCTTTTATGACACTTTCTGTTGGAAATTCCTTTAAGTGTGGAATTCGAAAAGCATTAAATTTCTAGTTTTTTTTTCTTTTCCTGGCCTCCTTCCATGACGAGAACCACCTTTGCCTTTCGCACCTTCGCATTCTTTTTTTTCCAAAGCCTCACCTCAAGCCTCTCTCTCTCTCTCTGTCGTACTCAGCCAACCTTTCCCTGAACCTTTTCTTCTCTCACCTTCTCTGCTCCCACCTCAATTTCACATCTTTTCCTCGGCACGAAACGAAACACAAAAAAAAATTTAATGATGCGCTGCCGGTGACACTTTCTTGAAAAAGATTGATGGACGTATTGTATATGTGAAAACCGTAGAAACTCAGGTTCCTCTTTTCGAGAAGAAAAAAAAAACGTAATAATAATAAGTAAAACCACGAATATTTTATACGACTCTGACGTTTCACCAAGTACTGCAGTTGTAAATTTTGCTTAGTCTGCTGGCCAAGTCCAAAATTTTTATTTATTGCCTTCTGGTAAGATCTCTTTACCTAATTTCGATTAGCTTTTTTATATATAAATAAATTGGACGACAGAGTCTGGAGTCGGATGGAACGATGACAAACGCAAATATAAGACACCGAAACTGATTCTTGCCTCATTAAAAACTACTTTTCAATCTTTCGGCATGTATTTAGCACTACTTATAAATTTACTTTTACTTACTTTACTTACTAAACTTACAATATAAAAGACATCAATGCCATTATTTATGAGGTTTTCCCTTCCGTTAAAGCATTCCTATTTATTCTAATTGCATTACCAATATTATATCTTTAAATTGAAAAGAAATGCTTGCTTGATTAGGAAAGAGAAACTATGGTTAATAAGCAGTTGTCGTGGAGGAGCCCCCACAAAGGTCTAATTCGATTTATTCAAATCCTCCCCATGTTGATTTTCAATTACTCAAAAGACAAATTTTTCCAGAAATTTCCAGGAATCAAATCGAATTCAATAATTATTTTAAAGAAGACCTAGAGGGCAAGTAGGAGAATTGGGTTTTGCTAAGACGGGACTATTAATTTTTGGTTAACCTAAAATTTAAATTGAGATTCGAGGGAACTCAAAATGGAAGCGAAAGAAGAAACTTTGAAGAAAGTGTTTCTCATGTGACCGGATGGTATTCCTCCGAACTATATCACTAGTTTTTTACGGTTGACGACGTTGCAGAAACTAATAAACCAGACGGTCGGACTTTTATTGCCTTTTTTTACAAAATAAACGACCAAGTTGGCATTTTCACAAGTAGACCTTACGGAGAAGTGAGATCCTGTAGAAACAAAGAGATTTTAACGTGGAAGGAGTCCGGGGCAATGGTCGCAAATTTTTGTCCCGAATTTCAGCCGGAGGAAGGCAAATTTCCGGCTGAGAAAGACGCCGAGGAAGGATGAGATGAAGAGAAGATGAAACGAGGTGAGCTTTTCCCAGAATGATATTTAAAACCATCAAAAGTTGTCAAGAACACGGACAAAAGAACAAATTTGAAGCGGAAAGGCAGCCGACGACTTATTTCACAAAGAGAAAATGAAATTTCAAGTGATTTTTGACATGAGTTGAAACCTGTTTTGCCCCAAAGGCCACCTTTGGCTTTACCATCGTCTGCCTTCCTTTACTTTCCTCCTCCGCATTACAACTATTTCTGACTGAGTTTTTTTTGTTGGCGGCCAAAAGCGAAACATAACAACAAGGCCAAATTCAAAAAGTGCATGTTAATTTAAAGGGAATCAAGTAGGTCACTTCATTAATTGCTTCAGCTTATGTATTTGTTATTTTCCTTATAAATATATACATTAAAATTTGAACGAGAAATATATATTTTTAACTTTAAGGATATTTTATAAACTATAATTTTAAATATTATTTTGCTTTTCATTCTATAATTTTCATTAAATCCTTACACATTGAAAAGGTACCTGATGTTCAATATTCAAATAATATTTCTACATACAAACAATTATTTTTAAAGTTTTATCATTTATTTATTGTTTCTTATACTAGCCATTTACATAGCCACATAAAACATGAAAATGGGAGCGCAAAGACGAATTTAATAACACAAAACGCAATGAAGTCATGGGTTTCGATAAATAAGGTAAAAACCAAACAGATTGACTAAAATTATTAAATGTAGTATTCGTGGAAGTAAAATTGGTACTCACCGCATCATTGTGATTCCAGAAAATGTAGGCAGGCGGTTCTGGGCTGTACAAAACTACACAAGTCAAATTTATGGTACTTCCCCTGTCTATGTATAGATCAGGAGCTCCTATTATATTTGTAGTTGGCTCTGAAATAGAAAATAAAATATTGCTGCAATCAGTACACGGAAATGTCAAGAAATGTAGGTAATTCTCCATCCTTGTAAGAAGAAATGAACTTTCAATTTATTGAAAAGTCCGTGACAAATACATGTGGGGGGGAATACCCTGAGGCTTTAACTTTAAAAGTCAAAAACACAACGTTAAGCCTACTTGATGGACAACTTGATGATTTTCGTATTAAAGTTTGCTCCTGGCAACAGCAACAAAACCATATTATTAAACTTTGTGTAAGCTAATAAATGCTAATTCATTATACACGAGATTCAGCTTGCAACTTAGAAGCTTTTTACTTTTTCCCTCGATTTTAACTTCATAGAAACATAATTTTTGTCTATTTAATATTAGAAAAGTGATTTATACGCACATTGCAAAATTACCTGTTGATTTTTCAGAGGCAAGAAAAACCCAACAGGACAGACACGTAACACGTCAGCGATTGCGAATGGTAAAAGAGGAATAATTATTTAATTTTTCTGAGAAAATTCTTGTGTAATTGTTGAAGGTAAGCAGTATTTACATAAATAATATTTTAATAACAAATAACTCGGTCGATCAGGTAACACATAAGTTACATAAAATATTTCATTTAATCTAGTTATCAATAATTTGTAATTCGTTGCTGCGTTCTTACTCTTTTTTCTCTAACTTGTCAAACAGTAGTTTATTTTTACGGGAAAATACTTATGTATTACGAGTACAATAATTGTTGGTATTTAAAGTAGAATAGTAAAGAGACCAAGGTTTTAAATTTAAACGCTTTAGTGAACGTATGAAGCACACAACAACCGAAGATTAAAGGAAGTTCCTTCAGGTATCAGGTAATGCATTCGGGTAAGCACTCAAACAAGTTCGAGTTTCCCACGAACTAAGTTTTAATGAGTTTCCTCAAGTAGTCCACGATCTGCATAGTCCAACAATGATCAGAAACTTTTATTCAAATAACACGAACCAAAGAATTCATTTGCGGGTAGTCTTCAAAAGAGCTAATCAAGGCCGATGTTGTGTTCGGAAAAAGTGTGGACTGTTCAAAAAACAATTAATAAAATATATGTGTTGAAATATGCCATTTTCAGGGAAAGAAAATTAAAAGAAAACAAAATTCATTCCCTGACATTTTCTTATATAATAATATATCATATAAGATATTGAGTCTAGGCAGGTGTGAAGTTATTCTCCTTTGACGTATGACCTTACTGACCAGCCGGGTAGCGATGATGAACACATAATTATGAATGAAATGAATGACAGAATCGCTACAGTTTATATAGTAAAATAGTACTCTTTATTTTAACAATAGATATAGAAGCATACAATTATTGAAGACGTATTAGTCATAAAATTCAGACGAAATCTGTAGAGATTACGATTTAAACTTCATTTTCAGTTTATTAGAACGTTGCAGATCACAAGTTATTAGTTTATTCGAAAACAGTGTGACTACATGGGAGCAGAGAAAGTTTGAAATTTCACACAATCGAACAGCATGTTTTTTTTCCACTGTCAGTCACAACAAGAGAAAGTTTTTAAAAAAAGTCGTATGACTCAATAAAAGAAATTCCAAGGACCTGTTTGTCATTCAACAGAGATTATATGAAGAAAGAAATAGAAAAATAGATACCAGCGAGATTTGCTTGTGTAGATCAGAACTATGCAGGTGTGTTAACTTTTGTTATTCAGTCAAGGGTAAGAGAATCTGTTTATTTCCGAACGGAAAAATAATTTTGTAACGCGAAGTAAAGCAAATTTCAAATTGCTGGTAGCAAAAGGAAAGAGAGACCGAACGTACAGCACGCAGGTTTTTTTTTTTGTTTCTTCCTCTGTGAATAAGAAAATGTCCATCCGAAAAATTCAAGTTCAAATCAACCTCAAGGTGAAGAAGCTTAGGAAAAAGCGCGATTGGAAAGGTCGGCTTTATGTCTCGCCTAACTAACGAGAATAACAAAAAGCTTTTTGTCAATTTATTTATTTATTTATTTATTTATTCGGCTCTACTTTTTGCTACTTTTCTACTCAAAACTTCGGCACGGTTCTTCTTCTCTTTCTCTGCCATTTCCAACCGACTCACTCCTCCGGCCTACTTTTACTTTAAACTTACGTACGCTTTTCTAAAAATTCAATTTCGTTTCTATCTTTCTACTATTTCTCTTTCCCATTTTCATTACCTACTTTGGATTGCATTGCGACAACGACGAAGTACAAAACCTATTTTCCCTCTCATTTCTTTTGTCTAACTCAGATCTCGTTTTATTCAAATGCCAAAAAATTTCTCTGATGCTGTTGTCGTCGTTGTTGTTGTTGTTGTTGTTGTTTTTTTTTTCTCCTTCTCCTGTCATCCTGACATAATTCAGAAGCAGAAGCGTTACATCCAATTCCTTTAGAACGCGGATTAGTCCTGGATTTGGCGGGACACATACGGCCCATTAAGGACCATCTCATATGTACAGCACACACCTTTGAACCGGAAAATTTCGACCAATTGTCAAATTAAAGGATAATCTGCCAGGGGCTTTGCTCATTCAAAGTGGCATATTAAGTACGTCAAACGAACGGTAAAAACGATTCCGGTGGATTTGTAGTGAGCACGGTCTTTCTACTTCAATTGAACAATGATAGACCAGGCAATCTCGGAGTTACGCGGCTTTTCCTGCACAATTTTAAATTCGGGAAGGTCAACTGAGCTACCCTTTGAAGGAGCAGTCGAAGAGAACCACAGAAATGTCTGTAGACCGCCCTCCAGTTTTTAAAGCTAAAAGTTGGATCGTCGATATTGTCTTCTGTATTATATTAATTCTACTCTGTTAAATAAACATTTCAAATTTGTTTGATTGGGAGAAAATTTTCTTCTATTTTAAATTATTAATAAATAATTAATACTAATTAAAAGCTGATAAAATTTTATTGAATTACGTGTTTAATCGGACGCCTACATTCTGAGTTACAAGAAGTTCAATGTAGACAGACAATTACCAATACTACAATGAACTAGTTTTAGTATACAAGAAATAAAAATAATAATATAATCTATCGGAATCGACCATAATTTGTTCGGTTATTACACTTTATTAGTTAGTGGTAACCGTATTTCCGCAGTGATTTTTTTCCCGGAATGGCACATAATAATAAGGTATAAATTAGACCTAGTACGAACCAGTCTAAATTATTACGCCGAGCAATTGAAATATCGCATGACCCACCATCCGTGCTATTACATTCGCAAATTATGTTGTGTAATTAACTCCCGTGACGACCTGTTTAATGTATTGAAACACATGTTGGACCGAAAAGGTTTCATAACTCCCCGTGGAACGTCCGCATAATCAACGAATAAAATGTGTCGTTTGTGTCAATATGTTTACAAACTACTTGGAAATCACTTTGCATTCACTTCGCAATCCGAGCTTGAATTTGTCTGAAACGAGTTTATTTTTGACTCTGCGACAGCTTCGAGTGCCAAATAGATTACGTAGATCATGTAGAGTGTGTGTGTTTTGTGCTCAGACACTCACATTACTTGTGTTTCACTACTCACGGGTTTAGTGTGATAATTACACACCGGCAATATGTTTACGAGTCACAGTCGGTCACATGAGCAAAAGCTTTAACTATATTTTTACAAAGAGCGGAATAAAGATAAGATGCATTATATATAGAAATTATATGTTGTTTTATTTGTTTATGACTTACTAAAATTTCATCAACCGATTTTTTTTGTTCTACTCATCACCACCTGTAGAAGGAAGTAGAATTTTTATCATAAAATTGTGTAAAATTGAACATCCTTGAAATTATTAGACAGTTTATTTTATTGTCGCTTAAGTCAAAGTTTACCAATCAATATTATGGAACTGATGCATCAATACATTCTATTAAGAACCACTTGATTATTTAATACTATTGTTGGTTTTCTCAGAGCAATAATTTCGCAAGACTTGGTGGTAAAACAAATAGAAAGAAATTTAAAACTTTCTTTGTTTTAACTGGAAACCCTTCAATTGCAGTTTACTCTCATATTTTTTCTTATTTTCGCATTCCTTTCTTAGTTTCATAAATTTACATTTGCGTACAACTGCAGCACAACCAGAAACCAACACGAAGAGTTATTACACTGTAAGTGCCGACAAACCACGTCGTTACTATCCTAGAGTAAAAATTATCAAAACTGTATTTATAATTGCAATTATGGGTTTGCCGAGTTGAACTGCCGTTCCTTGCACTTTTAATAGTTATTAATACATATGGGTAACGAGTCAAATGGCCGTGGTTCCAACTCTCAACAACAACAACAAACAAGTCCTATATAGATAATTATAAGGCCATTAAACGGCGACACATAACGCACAGTCATTAATTTAAATATATGCAAACAGCCGTCTTGTGCCCGTGTATGTGCGCTCGTGTGCAATCGAAAAAGTAAACCTCCTGTATCTGATGGTCAGCACAGGTTAAATCCCCAGAGAGGTAACTTACTCACCTCCTGTGATTTCTTTAAGTCCTACTTGGTCTCGTTGCTTATTCAGCAATTCTAAATTGCAGATTTATTCTATACATATTTGAACAAGGGACACGACTTACATTTTAGTTGGTGTTATTAGTACTGTGGAACTTTTCAACCTGTGCCGGGGAACATTTTACTTTTTATTCTTTCCCTTGCTCCGGTTAAGTGTATTCTTAGCGTTACTTTTGAGTGTGCTCGGAACTTATAGAACAATTCATTCCATCTCTGCTCCATCTCTTCTGCATTACGTATATTTTTATTATTAACGTTTTATGTAATTGTACATTATTTTTTCTCGTTATTCTTTCTTTTATTGTTCGCGTCGGCTTTTAGTTACATAAGAAGTATAAGTGTGTTATAAAATTCGAGGAGGGCAACAAACACACAACCGCTGAGATTCAAGTTGACGAAATGAGAAGAAACCGTCGTGTGCCAAATTGCGAATCGCAGGGAATATGTCGAGAAAGCAGACGCCTCTTTGTCCTCCGAAATCGTTTTGAAAATGAGGAACGATTCCATTTAAAGACGTTTGTTATAAAACGACACAAAGTTTTTCCATTGTCCCGTATATAAAATTTCACAGGAGAAGTAAAAGACAAGTTTAACAATTCGTAAGTGAGTAAAATTCGTTTAAAAGAAAAAACAGATGGGGATGTTTAAACTCGCAAAAGAGAAAAACTCGAATCCGTTAAATGAGATTTATGATGTTTGCCTTATAAATTACGGTAGCTCAGGTGTAATTATTGCCTTAATTTACTCTCATCTTTAAGTATAACAATAAGAAATTATATGGAGGAGAGAAAGAGTGTAAATAAGACGGTGGCAGGCACCCGGGGTTTACGGCCGAAATGTTTAATAATAGAGGAATAGTAGAAATACAAGTAGTGAAACGGTGTCGTAAACTGCTAACACGCACCCCACCTGTATATAATTTCCGCTTCACTACTTGTACAATGGTAAAACATTGAACAAAACTACAACTTTACAACAATTCACACTTCTTTTGGCATTGTAATTACACAGCTTTATTGTTTTTGTATGTTTCCATGCAAATGAAACACGCAGCGAAATAAGTAGTATTATCTGTTTACTAAAAGTTATCTTTCTGTACATTTACTTATACATTACATTGATGTATTACATCACTGTTGTGTTTTTTGTTCTTCTATTTAGAGGTGTTTTAGAAGAAAGCCGAGGTATGCACTTCAACTTGTACTGTTTTTGTCTTGAGACAAAGAGAATGGTCTACAAACAGAAGTAAAAGTTTTTCTTTTCGCTTTAGGTTCGGCTTTTTTCTATTTTATGTAAAATATATTTATCATTTAAGTTTTTTTTTTGGAGGATGCCTCTTTGCAATGAGACTGCACTCCTTCCACAAAGATCTGAATCCTTCGTGACAGTTGGCCTGTCGTGAAGATTATTGTTTGTTGTAGGCGTAACCCTTCTACTTCACAACTCGCGTTGATGAACCATTTTTATTTTATCATGTTTTACCTGTTTTTTAGTGAACAGGTGACACCCTTGAATCAATAAAGAGATCATTATCAGGTGAGTCTTTAGTAAATCAGAATGATCAGCTTGTCGTGATCACATCAGAGCATTCTAATTATTGAAAGTTATTTCCGGGTTTCAGGTACTGACAGTTGAGACAAATGAAATTAAAGGTTCGATTGCGTAGGACGATTAATGTTCGTCTAAGAGTACGTAGAACATAGAGCGATTAAGATTTATGGTAAACAACCAGACGGCGACAAAAAGCAATTGCTCTACCATTCATAAACTAATGAAAATTACTTGTTTCTTCAATAATAAATCATAGAAAAAAATAGTTTTGTATTATCTGCCAAGCCGTTTTAAAAGTAGCGACCTTTTTCCATAACTAAAATTGGACCACCACAGTTCAATGCTCGCCTTCAAACAAATTTGGTTAATTTTTTATTGATATTTTCCAACAATTTTAAAATAAAATCAATGCAAGAGTGAAACTAATCAAGACTTTAGTTGTATAACGGCAATTATGTCCTGTGGGAATGTGTCTATGACTTTCTGTAGTGGAAGTACTTCATCAAATCAACATTAAAGATGCATTGGATACAAGCAGTTAAATAAATTCAATTTTACCGAGTACATTTGCCGAAGTTAGACAGTGACATTATTTAGTGAATTTAAATATACGAATATGACAAAGTCAAGGAGAACATTTACACGGCGATTAAGAAGTAGAAATAAAAAATTATTTTTGGTCCTGAAAAAAAGAGAAAAACGAGGAAAACCATTTTTTACTCATGAATTTTTATAGTGTAACGCAGTGAATGAAGAAAAATTGCCTGAACTTAAAACATCAAATCTCCTGACTTGGTATTTGAACACAACTTTGTTGTATTTGAAACCCTCAAGTATTGCGGTCCTACAGGTAGCAAAAAATATTGCGGTCGGAAGGTAGGAAAACATAAATTAATGTTTTCTAGTAGAGTAAGTGTCACTATTTATGTTTTATACTTAAAGGTATAAACAATGAACAAAAACTGTGTCTAACATATGATTACACCTTATATTTGTCATCGACAACTAAGGAATCATATAGCAAAATCAAGCAAATCAACAAAGACAGTTGAATGTAGCGCATTTTACAAAAATAGAAAAAGCCAATTAGAAATAGTTACAGGTAGGCTGTTGAATCTTTTAGCATTTTGAGCAACAGGTACCCGATCAATTAGTGTGCTCTTTCATACAAAGTTAATAATTTCTTTTTTCCACCCTCCATTTTATGCAGTGAATTAATAGATGAATGTTTATGGCGAGTGACCGATCAAGTAAAGTCCATTTTTCAAGTGATTTATAGCAGTGAAAAAAAAGAGTTTTCTAGTCTCGTGCTATAACTCTGTATCTAAACCGTAAAAAAAAAGAAAGTAAGGAGGAGAAAGAAGTGTGAAATGCGTTTAGTCGGAGCCCGGTGCACTTTAATAATGCACTCTCTAATGAAGATTCACTTTTATTACCTCGAGTATATATAAATATATATATAAAATGGGAAAATGCACAAAGTAATAAATGTTCAACTCGGTGGAAACGTTCGAACGACGAGATTACACCTGATTGTTGTTTCTGATCTGTTTCAGGTAACCTGACTTATGGTCACCTTTATGAAAATTCATAAATGTTACTATTTCGGTCGTAAAATTTGGAAAATTAAAACTTTTTTACACTTCAGCCTGAGGGGACAAACCTGTTGAAATTTTGGATTATTTCATTTGAGTTGAGCACCACACTACTTACAATTTGATATTTTGAGTAAGGAGCAAACATTCGTGAAGTCGCTTCTTTCCTCTTTTGAGTCTTTACGGCATCCAAAAATCCGCTAGTTAATCGTAAAAAATTTAAGTTGAAGTCTCAAAAAAAAAAATATAACTTATTGAATAAACTTTGAGGCCACTCATGCTCTATCGCATCATTTCATCATCAGCAAAAACTTAATTCTGGAAAGTTACATATATATGTATATATATATATAGCTGAGTAACAAATGGCGTAGTAAAGGAAGCAAAAAAAGGTGGCCGGAATGAGATAAAGGCCAAATTAATTTTCAGTTCCTACTGGATAAAAACCAAGTGAAATTTGAGTCGCTTGACAATATAATTTGTGCCTTTATGCTTAGCAGGTAGTTAGCAAGGTGTCGCAATTTATTTAATTGAATTTTAAAACTATTAAGATAATTCGATGATAATTATTTAGCACACACATAAATGAATAAGTTTTCATATTTGAATTAAAGTTCACAATTTACAGACAAATAACGTGCTTTATACACATCAGCACATAAGGTTTGTGCAAGTACACAATCTAAAACTTGGAACATCCTTCCTCGTTCAACATCGAAATCACTGACGTTAAAAAAAAAGGAACACCTTGCTACCTAAATAACTTTCCATTTCATTTACGCGATGTAGATTTCAATTAGCAATTTAGTTTTATATTTTGCAAAATTATAATTTAAGGTACGAGTTACACGAGCCGGAAAAAATTACTTTTTTAAACGGAACGGATGATGCAATTGCTGGAGAAACGAAAAAAGTTGTTAATTGAATAGATTCTTAATTGGAGAAAATGAAGTTGAAAAAAAAGGAGAAGAAAAAGTACAAGACAACAGGAAATTCGGAATAATAGAAAAAAAAACAAATGGCAGCGCAGAAGAAAGAAAAGTTAAAGGGAGTAAGGTACAGATGGGAAAAAGGGAAGAAGAAGAAGAAAGAGACCGGAGAAATCAACCTGGGGCCGAGATGATTAAAACAACTTCAAATAAAAAACAATATAAAAGTATACTGTTAATGGAATTGAACTAATTTTTCAAATGGATTGTAAAAGTGAAAATCCTCGAGCTTTTTAAGCAGCTAATCCTCCCTTTGCTTTTCAAGTCATTTAAACTTTCGAACCTCACACCTTTCGTTTTTACCAAATTTGTTTACAGTAAAATAAAACGATATAAATAAATAGGTAAACTATTAGATAGAATCGAATACACAGACGAACACAGAGAGACTAACTAACGGGCTGATGAGATTAAAGGCAGTGCTTAGGAGTGTGGACTGCAGACAAGTTTTTATGGTCTCAGTCTTATCTATATGTTTATGTATATGTCTTAGTTTTTTTATTAAAGTACTACTCCTTTGGGTAGTGAAAAGTACAGAGTAAATGTTTGTTAAATGCGACACAGAGCTATAAAGCTAATTGTTTAGGTAGTTCTGTAGCTATCAGAACTCTCTTAATTACAATTTGATGGGAGTTCTAATTCCCCTTACTGCCTTTTTTTCAGAACTCTCTTACTTACGTTAGAACATCTGACTCACGACAGAATTGGTACTTCTACTTGTGTAACTTTCGATTACGTTGAATTCCATTGTAACATTTTACACTCCGAAAACTACGCAACAAAACTATTACATTTGTGATTTTAAACTTTTAGTAACACACGAATTAAATTATTAGTTGCAATGATGTCATTACTGTTCAACTGATGCAAATCTGAGCAACACGAGTTGAAAAATAAAAATGGATAAATGTGAAACGTTTTGCTGTTGCATCTAAAAGAGTAAACTTTTACAACAGATTGAGAGATCAATTGGTTGCAGGTAGACTTCGGCATTTGTAAGCTACGAATTACTAATTCGAATACTAAATTAGAGGAAGGGTATTATTTCCGTGGTAAACTGCAACTTTTTTGAGTCCTTCGGCAACAAACGAAAATTCTTCTTTCGAGAAGAATGTGAAAAACATGTTTGCGAACGTGCCGGAAAAGTTTTCTTCACTCGCTTTCAAATCGCAGGATTAGTTTTATTGGTCAGATTAACGGATGGAAAGCACCACAGACCAATCCCAGACAATAATTTGAGTTCGACCCTTGCAAAATTGGACGAAGAAAGTAACGAAGAAAGTGTAAAGAAGAAAGAAGATGCCTTGAGGCTTGTGATAGGAAAAGTGGAATTTTCGGTTTCTTCGGGGGTTTCCTTTCCTTCCCAAACGCTCTAATGAAGAAGAAAAAAACTAATTTGTGATCTTTCTTTGATCAGATATGAGATCACTAGAAATATGTCAAATGTTTCACGAAGTATAAATGTATTTTTAAATGTGCGCAACTAATAATTCAAAGAATGTGTTTTACACGCTGAGTTCTAAGATGTCCATGGAAAATAAAAAAATAAAGTACATAAATAAATTATACACACAAGTTTAACATCTTTTTAAATAATTTAAATTTAATGAGAGATAAATTGATAGATGAGTGAGACAGAGACGCAGTTAATAGATAGATTAATACACTTTAGTTAAAATTCGATACCCCTACAGCAAGGCTTACGATTGATACGAAACGTAAAAACATATCTCCTTCTGCATGACGGGACTACAGAAAACAGCACTTTTGCATGAGCTCGTGAGAACCGAAACGGCATTTTCTAGAAAAAAAGTGCCACCGGCTGTTATTATACTTCCTTTTGTCTACTAAAAAAAAATGATTGACTTGATTTATGGCACTCCCAGAAAAACGAAAATCGAAGGAAAAAGGCAAAATACTGTGAAATCACGTGCAAAGCTTCCACAGATTTTCTCTGCTTTCTCGTTCAAGTCACCGGCTAAAAGGAACTAGAACATTTCTTGGTTTGTCTGGTAGCGTCTACTAATCGATAAAAATAGTTTGTTTTCTTTTCTATTCGTTCCCTACTTAAAGGTGTAAGAAATCAATTAGTGACGCATTTCCTCCAGTTTAGTTTTTAATTGTTGCTCTTTTTTTGCTGCGCTCTAGCAGAACCTTTCAACATAAAGCACCAAAAACCTTTGAGTAACAAACCTTCGCTGGTGCCGGTATTATCGTTGTTCCTATCAGTAAACCCCGTACTTAAGTTTCACCCTTTACCCCAGCAAAACTTTTTCCAATACATCTGAAAATTTTTTAAAAGGGGGGATATCTTTTAATGGAACCGATTTAATTGCTTGCTTAACATTTCTTCTTAAAACTTCTCAGACATGTTGACTGAATCGAATTAAATTTCCATCTCCTTCCCGTTTCATCTGCTTATCCTCTTCCACCTTATTTGATCAATCTGAACTCTGCAAATAAGTTAAACATCGGAAAATTCCATTTGAAATAAGTTGAACAGTAGCAACTGGAAACCAGTAAATCTTCTTCCGACCCGCAATAAATTAAAACACAACTCAGAATTGTGTTAACGAGAATAATTTAAGCATTTTCCGGATAGTATTGGTATTATTAGTATTTTCAGCGACAATTTTTTCGATTTGGGGAAGAAAGTCGAAATTGCCACGATACCCAGAGAGATTTAATTTACTAACTTAGGTACTTAGGTTAGTTATAAAGATTGACAAATCGACACGAATATTTTTCATGGAATGAATGATATTGATTGCAGTTCCCTGCGATGTCAGCTCGGAAGTTAAAAAAGTACTCATTACTAGTATAAAGTACATTTATTGTGCTTCACAAAGCTCGCAAACTATTTAGCCCCGAAAGTTTGGCAATTGCATATACTTCTGTTACTCGCACAGCCATTCATTTTTATCGTTGAATTCCAGCAAAGGCAATCATCCATTAGCAAATTACATTTGATCGGTCACATTGAGAAACGACCTTTCTTCGCTTTCCCTCGCTCGAAGAGAAAATAAAATTTCCTTCAATGGCATGAAAGGTAAGAAGAAAAATATGAGAGAAAAGAAGGCAGAAAGAGAGAGGAGAGAGAGAGAGAGAAAGAGAGAGAGAGAGTGAGAAACGATTTTGCGGTATGAAAGGAACGAAGACATTGACATTTGACAAATAATGACGAAAATTTCGCACGGAATTTCACATGGAAGTAAAGAAAAAGTAGACACATCCACTCAAATAAAAAATTCAAATATGTATAGTAGACGTGTGTGTGTGTGTGTGTGTGTCTGTGGGAAGGAAAAGACCGGGAGGGGATAGGACGTAGAGAAAATCCAAACTTCACAGCGCCAAAGGCGGGAAAAAACAGCAACAGGACACTGTTGGAAAAGCCTTGCCGGTAGCAAAAAAATTCGAAATTTCTGTGGGAAATTCAATGATAATACAGAGGAGAAAAAAAAGGTCGGCTCGTAATGCGAATTCCGTTAAATTTTAAAATAGTTGACGCATCTTTGCGGGCAATTGATTCAAGCCAAAGGAATGTTATTATACTGTTCTGCCAAAGCCGAAATGAAAGGCATGCCGGTGCAACGGAAACAGAACACCTGGAATGCGTTGAATGAAATGAAGTCAACGATGAAATAATTGTTAAACGGCCCTCGTCTACCAAAATACCAAAAGATTCCTGGACGATGTCGCCAATGCACGGGACGACAGGAGAGACTGTCGACCGTCGGCGTCATGTCCGACACCCAAATTAGGCCTTTCCATTAATTTTCTGAATGGGAGAGTGAATTTCACACGGGCACACGACTGCGATTCAACCTCTGATGTACGACTTAGTCGGACATTTTATTAAAATGTATTTTTCATACCGAAAATGTTACCTCGAGCGCTTTAAATGGTGCAATCTTTCTTGGAAACTCACCCCGGTCTAAACATCTATTAAATATTTATAAGCACGAATGGCGGAATACTCAGGGACTTTGAAAAATGAAATGAAACTCTTTTTAGATGACGTTGGGGTGATTCTAAGAAAGACTCTGTCTCTTCATTCCATCTATTAACATGATAAAAAGTACCTGGTAACAATACAATTAACTTCAGTCTTTGCATATATATTTATATATATAAACGGTGATAAAATAAATAAATATCATAAAAATATAAATTTGAGGAACATAAAATTCGAAAATAAATTTTTAAATGAACATAAAATTCTTAAGTCGATTGAGCAACCACCACAAGAGTGACCAATTCGGGAATGTAAAATTGAGATATTTATGTTGGTGAGTGTGTTGGCAGTTTTAGATTTTAACTACAAAATTTCTTTTATATACATAAAGTGCTTGTAATTGAAATTAAGAAATTCAACGTGAGGCAAAATTATGTTCTCTTCGAAAGGCTTTGTACTGCCGTAAAGACAAATCTGTGAAGAGTAAAAAATTTTTGCATTTTTGGAGTGTACCAGAGTACCCTTCTCAAAGTGTTTAATACATGTTAATAGGTGTGTGCGGTAATTTGTGAAAACTTTTAATTGATGAAGTCGCTCCTGATTTACTTTCTTCGAGAACTTTCCTCGTCTTTATTTAAATTTTTGAATTTACATTTTTAGCAACTAGAACAATTCAACTAATGACGTTACGGGTTCACCAAGTTTCCGCGTCTGACACAAACTTAAAAGTATTATTATAATGTATACATGTCAATGCAGTTGATACCTGGAATTTAAGTCGCAGACGATTATGAAACTTCAAGTTCCGCGACAGGTGGACTCCCCGAAAAAAAAAAAAACGGGAGTTACTTTTATTTCGTCTTCGTTAGAAAGGTAAATTCCGTCATGTGATAAAGAGTCTTTGTTTTAAAGGGTTTATTGTTAAGTTTTAGGGCTGAAGAAGGAGAAAGACTTACGACGGAGAAAAACTCGTTAAGAAACGCCAAATGTTGTCCCTCAGGAATGAAATGACTGTAAAAAACTCTGTGGTCAGTACGAGGATTCGACAAATCTCCACTCATCTCTTCCGACTCATTAATTTTGTAACTTCTAAACCTGGATTAGATTTTCTTTTCCTTCTTTACTTTTTGAAATTTTTATTATTGTTGTTACACTTTCCTAGCCGTAGACGAAAAAAAAACCTGCTCCTTTCTACCTTTCTCTTCCCCATTTTTATTTTTCTAAACTTCTCACGTACTTACCAACCTACATAAATATTTATCGTTCTACCTATCCAACGATTCATCTATTTTCCCACCCAGGTAGATATTTACATGTACGATGTAAGAGAGATCGTTTCTTCTCTTTTGTTTTTTATCTTGTCCAGTTTTTATTTTAATTATTTTTTATTCTCCTTTTGCTTGTGGTATACGGCGAAGACGAACGATTGCGACCAAAATTTATCCCTAAAATAAAATTTATGTATTTTACTGTGGGTAATCCTTGAGCTCTTTGCCAAAGACACGTACAGACGCAGATTTACAGGCTCAACTGTAATGAATTAAGCAGTTTAAATTGCTAAAATACAGTTTCGGTAAAACGGAGAGTTGAGAGTTGAGATTGGGGGGAAGATGTATTTATTTCTTCTGTATCTTGGTTTGAAAACAAAAAATTCGGGCTGGAATTAGTGATAGTTTATGTAAACATTACATATCTTTTGAGTACCACAAATTAACTTTCCAATTTCGGGTAAATTCTTTGTGTAAGGAAAACACTTTGAACGAAAACGCATAATGTTTCAGTCAGAAACGTATCAAATTAAGGGTCCCGTCATAATAAATCGGTTTACAATACGGTGTTCTAATTTGAAAACAAAGCCTGAAGTGCACCGGAGAATAGACAAAACTCGGTTATTCCGGGAAAGCTGTTGTTAAACGGCACAGACATCATTATTATTCATAAGGATTAACTCGCCGGAGAGCGGGGCACATCTCTTAATGCACACCTCGGTGCTTTGACGAGAAACACTTCTTCCTGCCTTAAATTACTTCCATACAATAAATTTTTAAAGTTTTTCCTTTGAAAATATATATAAAAATGTTCGACGGGGAGGAATGAGCCAGTCAAAAGGCGAGCCGGTAAGTTACCCGGGGATGCCTGAGAAACTACTGCAGGTAAACTAACGGATATTAAACTTACAACGTAACCCGAAGGGTTTTAGGAACTCCTGGCAAGTACATAAATCATAAGAAACGCGACTCATCCGTTTTTTGATACGTTTCTTATTATTTCAGACGGTGAGACGTTAACAATGTGTACGTTAACGGTAACAAATACGTGAATTTTCTCCGAGGAAGGGTTTTATTTTCGCTAAAAGGAATTGCAGGGCGGCACTCTGATGGCAAACTACAATTTTCATTTCTGCCTCATGCAATAAGCCTGAAAAGGGTTTGGAAAACTGCCGAGAGTGATGGATGTAAAGAAAAGTGATTCGTTTGATTAGAGTCGGCGACTGATCGTCGAAAGCTCCTGAAAGGATTCAACTCCAACGGGGAGAAGCACAATAAAACGTACAGGTAAAAGCCGTATCGGTTACTCAACCAGGTTAACACAAAAAAAACACGAGAACCTGAAACTTTATTTTTATTCGACTCGGATGAAAAATTAATTTACTGCTTTTGCCGGTTGCCTCTGAACTTCCGCTCGAAAGATTTATAATACTCCTTTTTGAAAACAATTTATTTACCGGTCGGTAATCTTATGCGGGTAAATCTAACACGCTGTAGTTTTTCTTCAGGACTGACAACCGCAACTTGACTGCCTTTTAGACCTGCATGCCACCGTCCGAACTTCTGACAGGAGTGGAACCAGGTCAGTACACCAAAACTCACATCTCAGGAGTAACACCCAAACACTCGTGAGAGAGCTTTTACCTCGATGTGTAACTTTTTGTTTTTCTTCACTTCGGAAACAAGGAAGCTTTACTTACCAATTAATTAATTTAATGATGGAACATCCACTCTTTAAGTAACTAAAAAACTGCCTACTAAAATAATTTTATTAAGGATTTAATTTAGAATTTATGTTGTTATTCAGCAACATCTCGTGTTCGCTGCCATCACCAGTATTTATAACAAACCTACAGTTTTAAATAATGTTAATAAAATTTTAAAAAGATCAACGGAATACATTGTTTGAACTGTTTGTAATTTTGTTTGGTAATTGCAAGATTGCGATCTCACGTAACTAAAAAAAAAATTGAAGTGTATGAAATGTATAGAAATATTTGCATATATTAATATGTGGAGAAAACACTTTTGTGTGTATACATTTTCATGTAAAAACTCAAATAACCTTTAAGTTTTAAATGAATTTTTCAGAATTGGCTGAATTCATGTCAGTTAAAAATTTGCATAAAAATTAATAAGAATAATAATAAGAAGAAAGTTTGAAACTTCTGAAAGCCTCTGGGAAACCATTCTGTCGACCCGTTGCAAGGAAAGGTTTGCGCAGAATTGAGGCTACTTGAACGCTTTCTTTTTCCCTGGAACATCAAGACGACTGGAGAACGAACCACCAAAATGTCTTCTTTCCCTTCGAAATCGAATTATACCCACGTACAATTTGCAGATTTTATATTCATCGACAATGGGAGGTCTAATGAAGTTTCTTCTGCGGCGACAATATTTCATTTTTTTTTTTTCTACTAAATTCTCCGGGAAAATTAAATTGCCTATCTCCCCGGCTGATTAGCGTCTTGAGACTTTCTGGTCCCACGTCCGCGAGCACCTTTTTCATCGAAAGGCACCACCGGTAAAAGGTAGGAAAAATCCAGAGCGCCCCTGATTTTATTTAATAAAAAAATTCCGACATTGAAATGGAGTCATAATTTTCCTTTAATGGAGCATAAATTCTCAGTTTGTGATTCCTACCGATGTTTAAGTTTATCGATCTCTCGGAGCTTTTCCCTGTACACCAAGTTGTACGGTCTCACAACTTTTGAATATGAAATGAAGAGTAAAACTGAATTCTTCAAAATAATATTTTTTTTTTCCTGCAGCAACGATGCCTTTCGGCAAAGGGTAAGAGCTTTTCAATAAAAGAATTGTCTTTCGTGAAGGGACAAAGAGGAGAAGAAACCTGTTGAAACAATGAAAACGTGAAAGGTAGAGAAAAAACCGTTCTGACGGAGAAACGACAGGTACTTGGGAAAACCTGAGTCTACAAACGAGTTGAATATTCAATGTAAAATTGTATGAATAATGAGGGATGGAAGGGAAAAGAAAGATGGTGCAGATACTCTGCGATTACATAAATCCAACGAATTAAAATCACCAATCTGCAGAAAAGAAATCAATAATGCTAATGGGAGTAAGAAAAATACCGAACTCACTCGTTAAATATATTAATAAAAAATAAAAATTTATTCAACGGTAGACTAGCAGTTCTTTTGTTGAGGTTGACCGAAAGGCAGAGAGACTTTCACGTGGCAGCAACAGCAGCGGCACAGGTGTTGCACTCAACAGGGGAAGTTACTTCCTTCTTTTTCGCCGTTTCTTGACTTTCACCGATTTATTTCTGTTAGTTGTAGTAAATTTAATAATTCACAATGGTTCAATTTAAGTTGAGTGACCTTAGAAAATACGTAATGATTTATTCAAATTCTACTAGTTTTCTTTTCAGTTAGAAACCACCCGTAGTTCTTCGTTGAGTTCGTCAACTATGTGACGGTTTCGCATACTTTTTCAGTTCATGTTACGTCTAACGTATGAGAGGTAATGTTGCACAACAAAATTTTGTTGTTTTTTTCTTGCAAAGAAACGTTTCGTAAATTTCTGAAAATGAAAATATCACACGCGACGAGCAGCTTAGAGTTGATAACAAATTTCATTTTATGAAAACTCAGGGTGCTCACCGCTCACTTTTGCAACTGCATTATTTACTTAAGTGTTAAGTTAAGCGGGAAAATTGCACCTGTCCAAATTGCAGTTTCGTTACCGGCAAGAAACTTATGTAACGGAGTCCCTTTAACTTTACCCCTGCAGGTAATTCCTAGGCGAGATATCAAGCTTTTCTCGTTGGAAATTGCTTTTATGAAAATTCAACTATAAAACTGAAGGTCACATTTTACGGTTAAGGTTTTAGGTTCAGGTGTAAATTCCGTGGCATGGAGAAGAAAAGGACCGTTGCCCTGTTGGTCGGTCAGATTCACCACAGGAGACCGAACAAGGTGTGAGACTCTTCGGCTTTGTCTTTCGAAAGGTGGTTCACCACATGTTCAATATAGCTCCCCTCTTAAATTTCAATCTGTTTACATTTTGTAGTTAGACTTTGTAAACAACAGCGGTCTAACCGGAGATTATGTTTTGTACGAAATCCACGGACAGGTTGAACTCGAGTAAGAAAAGTTTTCTCTTCCATTTAGCCGGCTGTCGAGTAAAGTGGAATGTTTGACCAACAAATCATCAATCATAATACTTTTTGCTCATCAACGTGCCCACCTTCACGACTCCATGTTAAATGCTGTTGCAAGCGGATCCGACAGCAAGGCGCTTTAATTTAAATCCCGTGAATCCCCAAAGCTGAACTTTTCCCATGTCTTCTTAACTTCATTATCTTTCTCATTTCCTCTACAATTACCACGTCATTGTCAATTTTATATTTTAGATTAGTTAGAAGCTTTATATCACCACCAGACAGTTTCACATTTTCTCGACTTTTATTCTTTTAGAATTTTTTTTATCAGCCATTTTTACTCGGGTTCATTCTCTTACGTCAGAAAACTGCAGCAATACGAATATTTTGCAACACACAATTTCCAGGACGGCAGTTAACTACGGTAAAAATTTTAATATAATACACTTACTGAATAATTAAATCTTCAACACATTTTGAACTAAACTATTGACCTATTGCTATTATTGTTATTAAAAAAATTTTGGACATTAATAGAATGTGGCCCGATAAAACAGTTAAATGTCACTAATAGATTGAAATTTCTGGACATGTGTCCCATTAAAACATAATTATTATTTTCTTGGAAATATTGATAAAAAATTTATAAATTTGGGTGTAAAAATTTAAATAAACCAATTCATGGATATTTCTGCTGTCCACTTAAGGTTTCTTAGATAGAAATGACTGACCCTTGGTTTGAATTATTCCTTCGTTAAAATTTTCCACTTTGAAATAATTTTATTTTGTCGAGGTTATTTCCGATCTGAAACAATTTCCTTTTGTCTATCTTTGTCTATTGTCTATCAGAAGCTGAATCTGATCCCACGCTCTTTTCGTACGTGTGTCAGTCAATTTGGTTGAATTAAATTTTCCTTTTGTGTCATTTACAGAATAAATACATCATCACTCTACTGCAAATAAAGTTAATGTAAATTAAATTTACAGCGAGCAAAGACACTTCGTCAAAGGAACTAATGGAAGTTCTGATCTTATTACTCGTCATAATGCGTTACACAACGGTTATTCGTCTTTATTTGTTCTTTTGTTGGTTTCAGAGAGAGACTAATATAGGGGTACATATATATGTACCGAGTAGTGTGGGTCCTGGCGGTAACGACAAATAACATACTCGTTGTTCCTTGAAATCGTTTCCTACTCAGATTTTTTAAATCGTTAAAGTACAATTTACCTATATAATGAAATTTTCAGACTGGATCGTACTAAATTTAATTTAAAAAATTGTTGGGTACTTCTTGTTGTAGGAGCACCGACTCGGTTAAATTGTAATGTTCCTCGCAAATGTCTTCATGTTGAGTTCTTTAAAAACTTGATTGTAGGAGTCACCTATACTCAGTTGAAGCGGAGAATTTGTATGAAGAATTGAACGTGATTGTTGAATGTATTTTTGTTACCCATAAATTTATCACAGACACGTAAGAAGAGGAATTTGTTCGACAACATTCAAACGTCGGAGCAGTTTGTTAGTGGAAGATAAATTAGACTCACCTACGACGGTAAAATGAATAAAATGACTCAGGTGAGGCGTCGTCGAGATCTGACACTCGTAGATCCCAGAATCCCGGTGCTGGGGATATTTTATCTGAAGGGTCCACTCTTCTGAGTGAACATGATGAATTGCCCGAAACCTTTGATCTGACGTGTACGTGTACCGTCCCACCGTAAGCAGGTGTATGTCACGATGCCTGACCCATGATACCTGAAATAGAAAAGGGAAAAGTCAACTGGAGAAACTTTAACTTGTGTGCGGGATGGAGGAAAATCGAAAATAAATCCGTGTAAAAGTTTTTTTTTTGTTTGACTAACTTCTTAAACCACCGCCATAACTTCTTAAACAAAGTCCATTAAAAGTTTTGATGATCACGTGTCTCGTACGTGATACTTTCCTACAACAAGGAAGTCTCGGTGGTCACCGTACAAGAAATATATAACTATCAGACATTTGTAGAACTAATATATATTCCTTTTAATGTATATATATACATTTCTTGAAGGGTACGGAACGCCATCCATCTACAACCACGAACTACTACATTTCCATATTTTATCTTGCTTCATATTTATTATAAATAAATACAGAAACACATCGAATTCAGTGTGTATAAAAAATACTCGTCTTTAGGGGCTTTTCAGAAATATTCATAGAAAAACCACGGGTTACTAACTTCTTATTCTCAAAAGCTAACGTCACTTAAACCTGTTTACACAAACCTTTACGGGTAATAACACACCAAAACAAACAATATATTTTCCTCCCTTGTTATATACCGTCAAATATTGATTTCTAGTCAACTCGAGTATTAATCGAATATCGGTTGTTCCAAACAAATCGCCACAGATTAGTGACGATTGGTTTACTAAATCCCACCCTTTTAACTCTACTTATGTATTGCAGTCGTGTTATTTATGTATTGAAACAAGTTTGACTCGTGTAAAATATTCGATCATCAATCTCACTTAATGGACATTTAATTATTCAATACATTTTCTCCTTCGCAGTGAAAACATCCACCTTATAATTCAGTTTCCCCGGCATAAATCGCCAAAGGGAAGACTTAATATTTCATCTTTTTGTGTCGGCAAATCAATAAAATATAGCTTACCCGTTTAGGACCGCCTATTTTACCTAAAATAGCTACTGTTTGAAAAATATATTGTAGAGAATACTGGTGTTTTGTAACCAATAAAAATTATTCTCCATCTGTTTATTAATAATAACGCTAGTTTCCTTCAACACCAGCAGTTCACTTACAAATACTACAATACAAAAAATTGTATTTAGTAATAAAATACATAGAAGTTTTATTTAACTTGGTGCCTTCTATTCAGTTCTCAAATGCCGAAGTTTCACACACCCGAACGCTTGTTGAATCATTTATTTGTTATTTAAATTTACAAACCAGAAGAATTAATAATTTGATATGAGTAAAGCATTCCAACTTATAAGCCACATTCCCGCGAGTTCTGATTAATCTGACAAGATTTTATCAATAACATTAATATTTTAATTTAAATACAAAATATATTTTATTAATTCATTAATGAAGCGTCCTTAATTAAAGTTTTAAGTTCGTTACTTCTTCCGGGGGTCCCTTAATTTATCGGAATTTCAATGACATCAACATGTTCCGGGTTAGTCCACTTCATATATTTTATGAAATGTATAATTTTATGTTGTGCAGAAAAGGGCCATTTTTCCACACTGCGGAAGGATGAAATGCGACAGGCTGGAACAAAGGAAATTTTATTTATTTTATTTTTTTGCTTGGGGAAAATAAATAGGCGACAAAATACGAAAATAAAACAGGCAACACAGAGACGAAGAGTTGGAAAAAAATTAATTCTGCAAATAGTTCAACGCGGCCCGGAGTAGAAAACCGAGGAAGACCGCTGTGGTGGTGGTGTTGACGACGACGATGATGATGATGTTGATGTTGATGTTGTGAGGTTGAGACGCAAACACTCGCGTGTAACTAATGTAATGTTATTATATTTAAAAGAGAGAGAGAGAGAGATAAAGAAAAAGTAACATTTCTCTGCTGCTCAGTTTCATTTAAAGTAGTTGGTACTCCCTGGGTACTTTCCCCGGGAGCTTAAAAGAGCTTCTACCACTTGTTCGGCTCGAGACCAGTTGTGAAATGCTCAAGAAAAATTAGAAAACTTTGATTGTTTTTCAAATCCCCAATGGAATCGATGTGTTCTCGGAGAAAAAAAAAATGGAAAAGTCGAGGAAGAGAAAGTGAGGCAACGGAGAGCCTTTAAGTGAAAATTTAACTTTCAACTTATCAAAAAAAGCCTTTTCCGCTACCAATTTTCGTCATGCACACCGATCTTCCGCAGCGGAGCGCTTCTGCAGAAATTTCTTTCGCAAAGTCATTAAGCATTAACGTCAAAATATCTTTTTCGCGTGCTCACAATTCTTTTCTTATTGAAGTGAACAGAAACCTGCGGCAGAACCATTGAATAAACACGTGTTTTCAAATCAATTTGCTGTTGGGGAGTTCTCATACCGTCACCCCCCCCCAATGGTCCGCCATGCCTCGTACCTTATCACCCGGGCAAAAAGTAAATGACTTCGTTCGAAGCGTGCGAAATAAATTTTTTTGAAAATATAAATTGTATTTTTATCATTTTCTCTTGTAGTGGCAGTTCACCGGTAGAATGTCCGCGAAGGTGAGAGAAACGCAGAGTTCAAATAAAAATGACTACAACTTTTGTTGAAGTACGAAGAACTCTTTAAAGAAGATTACAAACATGTAAGAATCGTGATTTAGTTGTAAGAACGAACAATTTGGTATTCTCTACTTTTTATCATCGACGCGTGGTGCACGTGTAACACAACATCAACTTTCTCCTCAAAAAGTGTGAATTTCAACCAAAATTACGTGGTTTAGCGAGCAGAGGAGAAATTCGGTTGTTTTGCTGGCATTCGCTTGGCTTTTGACAAATTCGAACAACAGCAAATTGCGCATGACCGGCAAAACTAATTTATTTATTTAATGACTTTGAAGCAATTGAGACATGAAGATGTTTGTCGAACTAATTCAATATTCATTACATCAATTTACTCCTTCAAATTCAATTCGCACGCAAACAAGGAATAGGTGAATTATTAAACTTCAATTGCAGTGACCCTAAAACTCGTCTCTCTTCTTTTACATGTGTCTCTTGCCGTTCAATCGGTTCTTTTGGGTAGGAAAGGCACCAAGGAGGAACCGGCGAAGGCGAGCCTTTCAGTCAGAAAACAACACGCGGCGAACTTTGACACCAAGAAAGTTGAACCATCACAATTTTCTCCGTGCTGCTGTTTCTAGTTGATTCAATAGACACAATTAGAACAGATGGTTTGCTTCCGCTAGAAATTTATTCATTCAAATTTGTCAAAAATCAATCAACCGAACTCTCCAGTTTAACGGTTGGTGTCTGACATCACCAACGAGTGCATTTTCTATTTGTTGTATTTTTCATTTCATTTCACTCCTTTTGTCAGACGGTCGAAAGAAATGGAAATAAAAGGAATGAGAGAGGGTTATCGAAATCGGTTGGAAAGAGAAAATCTTTGAAACTTGATTGACCTTTGAAAAATATCATTTTCCTTTGACAGAGACAGAGAAGTTAAGGTGGTAGAAAGTAGGCAGGAGAAAGTTACGTATGACGTGCAGTCCGTGTGTGGAGGTTTTAATTTACTGCTAATGTTAAATAATTTTAAAAATAATGTTCTCCTCATCCTCGTTCCCCGTGAAAATTTTGAAAATGGAGTTTGTAAAACGCGAACTAAGGACTACATGAAAATGACATGTTTTTTTTTTGTTTGTATTTTCAAGTGTAGCAGCACATCAATCTTTTCCGGGACCGAAGCATAAATTTTCCAGCAAACTTATTATTCTTTAATAAATATGAACGCCATGATTTATTTCAAATCATGAACACATGGCTACAAATTTTGTGAATTCTAAAATATGAAGAATATTTCGGCATATACCCACACTGTTTTCATTTAAATGGAATAAAACTAACTGATCCTGATAGTTTTTGTGTTTGTTTATAAAATTAAATAAATGTGAATATTCTTTTTGTAATGTTACTCTCAACTCGTAGTTTTTTTAATGTTTTTGTAAATGTTGAAATATTTTTGTTTGTTGCGACACACGTGACAGAAGTTTTATTGATGTCGGCAATGTAAAATATATTTTATTTAAAGTAATGTAAGTAGAGTAGGTAAATTAATAAAATTCTATTTACGTATTAAATATAAGCAGTAAGTACACGTAGAGTAACCTACATGTATTAGAAGTAGCTTATTAAATTTTACGGTAACTCAGCAATTAAATTTTACAACTTCATGTAATTGTTATTTATAAATTTATTTTGAAAGAATTAATTATTTTTAGTACTCAGATATTGCCAACAGGTTTGTGTTTAAAAACAGAGAACTGCCTCAGGAAGTTTGATCGTACAGGTACAGGCAGACTGTCTAAATTCGAGTTAAAGTTCTTTTAAGTCATCCTACGACATCTGGTTTTAATCCAACAAAGGAAGTTGAAAGCTCTGGGAAAGAGACTAGGAGACGTGACTAAACCCAGGTACAAAGTCAGGTATAAAACCCAAAAACGACGGATCGCCTTCAAGACATTCAAATTCAATGACGTGTCACTCGTCACACCACCGCCATCCTTGTGTATTGAACTCTTGGCTAGGAAGTGCGGTAAAAGACCAGTCAGATGATGCTCGATCGAATGAATTTGATTTGAGTCGTGGTCGTGGATGCTCTGTTAGTTAAGAAAAGTTTCACCGACGGGTAACAAACATTTTCGCCGGGCACGTTGGCATTAAAAAAAAAAAAAGGAAGGAAAGGAGCACAATTCCAGATCAATGAAAAATTTACCGCCCACATCGTTGAAAAGAATAAAGGCCAGTGAAGTATCTATTATGCAAGGAACGTTCTCTCTGCCAAGCAAAAATGGAAAGAAAAAAGAATGATGGCGGAGAAGGTTCTCACGCATGAAGCTCTTTTATCTCGTTCCTGTCATTTTTCAAGAAGAAAAGTTTATCCCAGGGCACTCAACACATTAACCGGTATAAAATTAAACTGACATCTGGGACGAAAACTTGGAGTGCCTGACACCTCACGGTCCATGCAATTTTACAGGTTTTCCAAAAAGGTGCGCACCTGCGAAACTCAAAAGAATATCAAGTACCGTACTGCAGGTGTGCAGTTTCACTGTGTGCCGTGCCGAAAAAGAAAAAAAAATTGTACTCTTCTTTCATTTTTACTCCATTTTGAGATTTCATTGAGTCAGGTCGACGGGAAGATTAATGGCACTTCTTCCGATCGACCGAATTACCCCAGTCGAAGTCATTTAATCAATCAATTATGATACGTCTCTGACGGAAAATCATTTCGATTCTTGAACGGTCTAATACCACGAACGTTTCCAGTATTTTTTAGAAATTCAGACGCGATACAAATACAATAAACGTAGAGTCTATTAAACGCAAACACTCGTGTCGAGTTAATAACATAAATTCAATTCAACTTTAGGGACGGGTTAAAATACGGCCAGAACTCGAGCAATCAATTCGCCGACTACGTAAACAGTCTGGAAACGTTTGCCGGGCAGGTACTTGTCCTTTTCTCGTTAGGCAGGTACTCGTGGCACTTTCCACCGTCTCAGAGACCCCCACGAGCAACTCTTTCCGACACTTCAAACAATAATACTTTTACTCATTAATTACACGTCAGAATTTCTACGGCTAATCCAGTTTTGCGATGACAAGTTTTCCCCTTGTAAATCCGCTTTTTCCGTTTTTTTTTTCCGGGAGTTGCTTTTTCTACCAGAACTTTTGTTGCTCTTCTGCTAAGGAGCAGATGCTTGTCCTGCTACAGGAGGAGGACTCTTTAATTTTGGACTTACGAAAAAGAAGTGGTCGTCCCCTCGTGACTTTTATCCGGTTTTAGTTGTCGTTTAGGGGTGACGGAACAAGTCGTCTTTGGTTTGTTCATGTGTCACCGAACGAGAGAGTAGTAAAATTAGTGTGAATGAGTAGTGAGAAATACGCGGTCGATGACTACAATTAGTACGGGTGAACGTTACAATTACTGGTGTAGACAAAACAGCAACCTTTTACTACTTAAAAAATTATTTGCCAAGTTTTGTTGTGTAATTTTCGTTTATTTTTTGTATCATTTTTTGTAGTGCACCGTTGTTTTCCTTTTGTAATGAATAATACGATTTCGGGCGATGAGGAAAATTTCACATATCGACAAGCTGTCAACAGCCATATTTTGCTCTTTTCATTGTCCCTTTTTGTCTCCCGCTGCCTTTCGTCAAAGGCTCAGTCGGTACCTGCTTTAAGCAACCTCTTCCAGGCCTCTTTGTGTTTCTCCCATTTTCCCCTTTCCTCCGCTTTTTGTTTTTCCCGTAACCGATCAATTTCAAAAATGAAAACTGTTATTAAATCAAACGTTCAAACGGAACACTTCGTGTCGGCAAAATACATCAAACTAAATTATATATAAAAGTACACGGGGAGAAAGGGCCGAATTGATATGCAAATCAAAGCTACGGAGCTAATGAATTGATTGATCAATGAATTTATTTCCCGCTCTTCTCTCCGTCCTTTTTGTCCTGTCGAACGTGGCAAAAATAAAAAATAAAAGAAAATTTACCTTCGTAATGGGAAATTTTGACGAGTTTGAAAAATGTCCGCATTCATCAAATGGAATGTAAATCAAATGTTTTTGGGGTTGGCATGGGGTTATGGCTGCACAAGTTGCAACACGTAAGTGCACATCATTCAAATGCAATTGCATATATACTTTTATGCAACTTTGTCTATTTTCACCTGTCTAGAGCATGGAAACTTAACAACCTACAAATACTTTCCAACGTACAATGCTAACCGCAAAGTTGTCCTTCTGCTCGATAGGAGTCGCAGTTACTACAATTACATTACAAAAGCAAAACTCACCCTTGAGAGCACCACTTCAGACAACCAGTAATATTTTCCATCTGCATTTGCTAATTGTCGTGGAAGAATTATAGAGTTGAGTTAATATTTTATGTATACTTATTGGAATTACGGTGTAAATGATCACAAGGAAGGCTCCATCTTATTTCGATCAACCACAAAATTGTTTAATGTTGTTTAATGTAAATTTTTCATTACTTATTAATTTATTTTCTCTGTTTTTATGTAAAAATAATAAAACTTTCACCGAATTATTTGAAACTGAAATTCCTTATCTTTCTATCTGTTTGACGGCTAGAAAATGGCCCACAGCAACTTGTCATTCTTCTTCTGTCTTCTTCCACGTCTTCGTTACCTTCCTCTTGTTCTTTAATTTATTTTAATTGTTTAATAATATTAGTTTATATTTTATAATGTTGCCAGTTCTGGAGAGTACGGATTTTGACTAAAAATTTTCATTCAAGTCTTTTACTTTGTTCGCATTTCTATCTCTCTCTCTCTCTCTCGTCTGGCAGTTCGTTGTTGTTGTTGTTACTTTTAGTCTCTACGTCTCATTTTGGAAAATTTTAATGCACTTCTTGACAAAGGTGCAGTGTGCGCTCTTAACAATGCAACCGGAGTAATTCTTGTTGCTTACAATTACGTGATTGTGTGTTATTTCGTTGAAGTTTTCCCATTTCTCCGACACGCAAAATGTTTATTTACGCAAGCACAGATTTACACTTTTCTCACGGTAGACTTATTATTCTTAGCATTCTAAAACTACTCTATAAAATTGTGTGAAGTTTTCAGTGTAGAAACCATTTGGTGCAGTGCATTTGCTTTGAGGCTGAACTTAAACGAGGCGCTTTCTTAAATGTAGCAGATTAAATTTGTTGCTATCGGTCAACAAATTATTGTGCATTTTTATTTTTAATGAAAGAAAGTAAGGGACGAGACACAAAAGGCAAATGTTAAAAGTAATAAGATTTGTAAGTACTGCCATTAAAAGTCAACAATATACAAATAGTAATGCAGCAAAACTTAAAGACTCTTACTTAGCGCAACACAACTGCGATTCGCTGTTACTGTAGTACACAAAATATTCTGTATGATGTACTTGATAACGCGGAACTCTGTTTCGTTTCGATTGTATGTGTTTATCCGTCTCAAAGAACTCAAAAGAGACTAAATTTTCATTATAATTAAGCAAACCAACGGCATAAAACTATTACGTTATGAGTTATTGGAATAAATGATTCGAATGTTTTTCAAGGCACACCAGGAGGGCAAAGGTTGACTAAAGGACTCGAGGAAAAGGTCACATCCATAAAAACCTTCCACCTGCCCACGTTCAAACCGACAGACGAAAGGTTTTATTTTTTCCACCGGACAGAATAAATGTTTCATGTTTTGCTATAATGGACGATATAAAGTTTCTAGGTTATTGAGTATTTGTTTCGCGTAACCGAGACCCCGACATCGGCAGGTAACGCAAACCTTTTACCTACGCAACGTACCTACCTTTAGTTTTTTAATTATTCAAATGGCACTAATGTATTACGATTCGTACAAATTGAATGTCAACCGACGAAATTATTAATTTTAAAAGGTCGGTTTATTTATTTTCGTAACTTTAAAACATATTCTTCACCTGTATACGACTACACGTACAGGTACGTCGTTGTTGCTTCTCTCCTGCGTTCATCAAAATTGATGGATTGGTTTTATTGAATACCGATGAAATTAAAAAAAAACACAATGGAGTTCTAAATTTTTTTTTCAGGGAAGGTCCTTGTTTTTGTTGAAAGAATTGTTTTAACATTTTTCAAAAGTGTTTTACTGAACCAAAAACCGTAATAATAACGCTCTTTTTTTCTATTTGCCAAACGTGCTTTAGAAAGAAATTAATTTTTTGCTTATTTTTATTTTATTCCGGTAGATCTTAGTCCGTTGGTTTTTTCCCACCCGTTTACTTCGGAGAATCGGTTAACTTCCACTTGGCCACTTTTGTTTTACTTCGAATCTCTTATATTTCAACTACGTCCTTTACGTTTTAGTTAAATTTAGGTGAACACGCTGTGTATGTTATTTCAGAAATAATTTTTTACTTTTAATTTAGTCAGTGTAACAAATTTGTACTCGATGACATAAACTTAAACACACAAATAAGCCTTCAGAGAGGCGTCAAATAAATAAAACAATACCATTTGGAAAATAATGGTGTGGAGAGGAGCTAAAGAAAAAAACGAATGACTAGCCAAGTGAACTTATTGATCAAAACATATTTATTGTTTTGAATAAAAATAAACGCAAAACCAACGAACTCATAAATTGTTGTAGTGTGACTACTACTACTTTGGGCTCGTTATGATGTTTTCGAGAGAGCCACTTGTTGTCCCCGTCGGGGAATAACATCCGACGTGTACTTGCATTAGTTTAATAAAAAAAACTTTTCAGTTTATTAATAAAATTGGTTTTAAGAATGTCTTGGTTGAAGTGAAACCTTCGGGCAGAAAGAGGAAAATTTTCAGGGAAAGCATGGAGAGAGTAGAAAAGAAGCTTTTGTTGCTGCGTAAACTTTTTTTTAAGTTATGTATAGAGGCTGTGGGATGAAGTGAGTTGGTTTACTTTCGACCAACCGTCAAATCATTACAAGCTGAGAGTGTGAAACGTAATCGACAACAGTTTTATGATTAGGGAAAGGAACTAATTTTTCAAGGGGAGCTTTGGGAACTCCAACCCTGACCTAGGGTTGTCTAATGTCGGAAGGAAACTCCCCAGAACTCCGATATCTTTTTCATGGAGGAGGAAACGCACGGACGTGCAATTAATCAAGTTCCTGCTGATTAAATAACATGGTCGTGTTACTAATTCATCCATCAAAATGTGACATTTTAGCAGTCGGACACCGAGTTGTAGTACTAAAATGATTAGTACCGTTACATGGACTCCGACAGTATGAACAAACTGTTACGCGATAAAAATTAATTGAATGATTATAATGCTCAGGGGTTGTGAAACCGCCAACTGAAACATCAATTAAGTTGTTGACCTTTTAAAGGAAAAAACTGGCAAACATTACACGAATGTACAAGTACACTGTACACTTTGTGAACTATATTCTGTCTGACACCTATTGCGAACGTTGAAGCATACTACGTACAAAGTCATGAACCTCTTTGGTTGTCCATTCGGTCTCTCAGACAAAACCACCATAAAATCCACTTCAAGTTCTTTACACACCCCATAACGAAAAAGCTCAATACATCAAATTCAACCCTTAATTTCTATGAGCTGTTTAAAGGAGTCTGCGAGTACGTGAGAGTTCCAGTTAAGAGCATCTCTCTATCTCCACCTCTAAAAGCAAGTAATCAACTTCCCATTCAGCACGTAACAGTTTTCCACTAACTTGACTGAATCACTTTCTAGTCGTTTTTACCTCACACCTGAGTCGTCGAGACTGCCAAAACCGAGATCAGCTCACTCGGTTAAGTGTACTTACTAACAAGTAGGCGGGTTTCCAAGTGTTGTAATAAAAATCTACTATTCCTTGTCTGTCTTTTGCTGTGTCCTCTCCTCCAGAAGAAAAGAAGAAAAACATTCAGGCAAGTTGGTTCGGTCCGCAAGTAAAAATAGACTGTTAGTTACGTCCTCTAAGACGTTTAAATGTTTCTTTCGCTTAATTATTTTATTTACTATGTTTTTATGATCTCTAACAATTTAATTTAATCTGAGTATCACGTGAAAAGGAAAGATCTGTTTTTTGTTTCAGACAAAAGCGCGCCTTTCTTTTTGCTTGGCGCTTCTAACGATTTCAGTACAACAGTATACGAGTACTTAATTTGCTAACTACAACATCATTCATAACATTTGCCATGGCGGCACTCGCAGTCTCTCGTAAGAAACGTTCGCAGCCTTTTCGGTTTGTTTCCTTTCGTGCCTTTCTCTTGTTATTATTATTATTATTTTTTTTTTTTTGCTTCCTGCATGGTTGAAAAATGAGAGTCATTACAGGAGAAGAAGAAGTAGAAGAAAGAAATATAATGGACGTAATTTTATGGTATTTATAAAAATAAGGAGGACTTTGATAAAAGTGCACCCAGAACAGTAATTTTTCTCTTTTCCCACTTTCCTTTCTACTTTCATTTCTGTTTTTCCATCGTCGTCTGTCTCCATCGCCATCTTTCACTTCAATTTGAACGTTGAAGATTATTATCGTTGTTGTATTGCTTTTTTTCCTTTTCGGTTATCTATCAATCGTATTGTGTCCTCTAGTGTGTGCTTACCTACAATTGCCACGACTTTAGTGAAATTTCTTATTATGACCTGTTTGTTGATATATTTTGTAGAAAATAATAGCAACTTTTGCTGCCGAGTAGAAAAAGAAGTTTGGACGAGCCGAGTAAGTACAGGAGTGAGGAAACCACGTGTACTTTCTGCTGATCTGAGCTAAAGTTCCCTTCAGGAACTCAACTAATTCATCGTTATTGACAATGTCTGGTAAGGTAAATGCACGAACACCCGGCGTAAAGGTTAAGTTTATATTTTGCAGTAAAGAACAAGCGTAAAGTCACGTTAAAAAAAAGAGTAACCGTGGAAGGAGAACCTCAACACGGCAATTAAACAGTGACCTTAACGCCCCTGAAATCCCTCAAATAAAACTGGAATACCCAGGTGAGTACCACAATTTAAACATCTCTAGGGAGGCAGACAAATGCACCTTACGCGAATCGCATCTCACATGTTCAAAAGAAGTGCAGCAGAGGTTTTATTAATGCACTTATTGTATTCAGGAGAGAGTCCTGAAAAATACACAAAATGTATTTTATGCGTAGGTTAGAATAGCTACGACCGGACGAGGAAGACAGGTAATGAATAAAAATATGTGATCCGCATCTTCGGTTATAACGGCACCGTTAAAAACGCCATTTCGTAAATATTACATCGTTAAACTTGAAACGTTATTACATAAAACCGCATATAATAAAATTGTGTTATGTGGAAGTTGCGGTCGGAGCAACTTCGAACAGGAAAAAAATTTAAATTCTCATTTTCCCGGTGTTTCATTCGACGTGAGACGATCAAACTCCTCGACGGAAAGATTTGAAATGACCGAAGCTTTCGTGGACTTTCCGGGAAAACGTCTTATTCCAACACCTTAAAACCTTTTGCAAATTGAAAAATTGTTCACTTCCCGGCCGGGAAGAGACGGGAAGAAAAGCCGGTTTATCGAGTTCGAACAAATAACTTCGACTCTTGTACAAATACTTTACTTCTTTCACGCCGAAATTGAAAGAATTGTTTGACTTAAGCAAAAATCAAACGGATAAAAGGTCAATAGACGAAGAGGAAGTGAACGATTGGGTGAGATGAAAAGAGAAATGGAAAACAAATTCGAGACGAAAATACTTGAGAGTCCCACTACTTTCTCCATCGATTCCTTGTTTGATTACGTCTAAGTGAGACGGAAATTTCTGTATATGAAAATTTCACACTCTGTACTAAAAACTTTCACCCCCTTATGGAAGTAAAAATTTCCGAAATAAGACCTGTAGGGTATTAAGTAGTTCAGTTTAATAAAAATCAGTTCCATTTCTACGCGGACTCGACAAAAATAATTTGTCCTGGAGAATTTATATATATAGAATGTACACAAGAAGTTAGAGAGAAAATGGCAAAGTTATTAACTTAAATCAAGAACTTATTCCTGGTTGAACTATTGAAGAAGTGGAAGTTTTATTAATGAGATAGTTACTGAACAAAACTAAATAAACGTTTATGTAAAAATAAGCTTTGAATAATTGAATTTATGTTATTGAAATTAAAAGTCATTATCCAAATGGTACACTTTTTTGTTGGCCTTGGAGTCGAACTACCTGTGGTGAAAATCAGTAAGTCAACAGGTACGTGTGACAGGTTTAACTGAATACATTTTTTTTTTACACCAGAGAATCTTATTAATAGATAAGCTATTTAATCATTAGTAGTTTTTAGTAGATTGTTACGTGTCAGGGATGAAAATTTTGATTTAATTAATTGAGTTAATTCAAGTTAATCGAGTTCTCTCACAGAGATTTTGAATTGAGAGAAAATTAGAGTTCGGGGCACGAAACCCTTCGCTAACTTTAAAGTTTTAACCTTCCGTCCACTTATGACCGTTAAACTTTTGAGTTTTCCAGTTTGAGTTTCCAACTTGGTCCTTTCCAACTACCGTTGCACAATCTTTACGTTTCCTCTCTTTCCTCTACTTTGTATTGAGTTGTATCCGTGTAATTCTAAACTTTTATTAAACAGCACCACCCGATTTGGAAAATTTCTTCATTTGCCTCTTCAGTTGACTCCACCGGTCTTCCCTGCGCTGCCTTTCTTAACTTCGAATTAGAAGGTCTAACAAGTCTGAGCCGTAACCTTTCGGTTTCCACTATGTGTGTACAGTGAATTTTACCAAAAATAATGTCAATGAATGTTGATAATTTATGTACAAACATATGTGACTATTTAGAATGGTTTCACTAATGATGTGGAAACTGAAATGATTTCATCAACATAAGGTTTGCCTTTAAAGGTGATTAGAAGTCTCTGTGTGATGCAGTTTTAGCGTGAACCTAATGGGTGCAGTTAGATTATTAAAATTTATTATAATTAGTATATGCATATACTGTGTGTTATCCAATTAGAGCGGTCCATGTACTTCGTTGTCGGTCAAAATTAACTACCCGGACGTGGTAGCGGATTGTTCCTCCATGTACGAGAGTAGAAGTCACTACGTTGCCGTATGTTAAATAAAATAATTTTACGTCTAACGCAATGCATCGATTGATATTTCAAACTTCTTTTTCCGGCTCAGGACAGGCTCATTTTTCTTCGGGGTAGAAAAAAAAATAACGAAATAAACCAACTTCGCAACCTTTTCCGTTTCCCATCATTAGACTTGTAAAGAAAAATCACGGAAAATTTCATTCTCCTGCCACGGCTTACCTCTTCCCAATTGCTTTCACTGCCGAGGAAGTTCAACCGATATAATAAAAACGAAATCGAGTAATTCTTGTGAAAATTTTTAATAAAACTGACAGATCAAATTTACATTTTCTTCTCTGTTCTTTAACAAAAAATTTTTGTTAAAAAAAATAAATGTAAATCACGAGGTCTCGGTAGGAAATCGGTCGAGGATGTCGTTCCGATGGAGTCTAGCGACACGACCAGTTTCCGCAGAATTTTCCTTTGCTTTGGCGTTCATTAAAAATCCACCCGGCAAAGGAAAGAATTGAAATAGAAAAAAAAATCTTCTTTGGGGAGCCTTCTGCAGACAAGTGAAGTTCAATAGAGTGGTTCTCTTGCCTAAGTCAAGACCTTCAATGTTACACACCGTTTACTAGTAACGGAAAATTGTTTGATAAATGATTGACAACAAAATAAATATAAGATTATATTTGTCTACGATTTACGGATTTTCACTAAAACTTGAAAATCCGTTAAAATTGTATGTTTTCGGTGAGCGCAACAAACAAAATGTCTGCCAATCGTTCGGCATTTCTAAACAGTTGAACAACAAGAACAAGCGAACGATTTCAAACGGAATAAAATAATGAAACCAAGTTTTTGTGAAGTATCAAAAACATACATTGAAAAACATACATAAATAAATGCTAATTTTTAATCAAATAAATATTCAACTGATGGCAGACAAGCTCTCAGAGTTTCTTGTCGTACATTTACAAAAAATCAAATGTTTACTTTTAGTTATAACAACTAGGCGACTATAAAGATTCTTCAATTATCGTAAAACATACTACTTAGTAAATTGTTTGAGATAATAATTTTAAAAAACTTATATTCAATTCCTTCGGATCGGAGGCCCCAACGATATGTTCTAACGAAATTCCCCAAATAAAACATCCAACAGGAACTTCGGTCTGTCGTGTAGGAGTGTTTTTTTTTTTTTGAGTAAACCATACAATCGGTTTTGACTGGTGAAATAAATAATGGTGTGTAAAGTCATATTCTCAAACCCTTTTAATTTGTCTTGGTAGGAGACATTTTCATTTAGCAGTTGGCTAAAAACAATTGGAAGTACCGAAAAACGGTTTGAAACATACAGAGAAGGCGTGGCACGTGTAATATATAATAAAAGAATTTATAACGGCTTGCTGTGAGAGAGAGAGAGAGTGAGGAAGGAGAAAGACTTTCTTCCTGGCAAAATAATGTCTATCCGTTTCCGGCAAAACGAGGCAAAAGAGGCCTTTGTGTTGTACAATTATTCGATAATTAATGTCCCAAGGGCAAGGAGTGTGCGGTTTAAAATGCAAAATTTAAACGGATAGACTCTCTTCTTCAACAGTGTAATGAGACAAGGCTTTTATCGAAACTCTGTGAATTCTCGCAGCTGCACCACCAAGACTTTGTAGACTGAGCAACAAGGCCCACTGCTCCGAGGTACAACAAAACACATTTTCGGCCTTAATGTTTAATAACAACACATTTCGAGTTAATATTCTCGTGGAAACGTAAGCCACGTACATTCTATAATTCTCTGCGGTGGGTTAGGTCAAAATCGCCCAAGACAGACACACACACACAAACAAGTTTCCTCCAGTGGAAATAATTTCTTTTTCACTTGTGTTTTGGGAGTTAACCAGGGTCAGTAACCGACACAAAAGGAGAAAATATAATTAATGCTCATGGCGTATATGATTATTACATTTTTAGTTCTTTACTTATTTAAATGATTCTGCTACATCTTTCTAACGATGCAATTTAGATAGCAATATGTAACTTTACTATTAATATTAGTCTGCGGATTGATTTGATTACATAAATGTATTAAATTCGTGTTTGTAAAACTGCATTCAATCAATAATTAACTATTTCATCACTCTCCTTCTATGAACTGTAAACTGCTGAGCAACGTCAATTAAACACATTCTCCTTCGACTGAAATCAAATTACAGAATGAACTAAAATTATTTACTCAAATTAAACGCGTGTACCATTTAATAGATTTTAATGCTGAAACGTTCCTTGCACTTTGAAAAGGTCAGTTTTAAAAACATTAGAAATCAGTAGGAACTCTCTGTTCAAAACGGTTTTGCTTTTTTTTGGGGGGGCGGTGAGAGTGAAAAATTTAATTACGGAAAAAGTTGTATATTCGGGCAGATGAAAATATCAAAATATCTAGCCCTGGAGATATCCTTGCGAAATGGAAAGGTCACACACAGGGTTTTTTTTTTGTAATTTTCTGGTCGTCTCCTCGACATGCCTTCGGGTAAAAGAAAAAAAGTAACGTAATTTTTAGAAAAAAAAGAACCGTTCAGGAAAAGATTAATGTTTCAAAAAAAGGCATCAATGACATATGTCAACTTCTTCGGATGGAGAAAAATCTTAAAAATGCACACGGGACTCTCCAGACAAGAACCAAGTCGTCGGAACTTAAAAACAATCTGCCTCTGTTGCAGTGCGTTGGTAGAACCCCAAGAAAGCCACGGAGAAGAAGTGCCGGGAGTAAACAACAAGAGAGTGATTTATTCGACTTAATAGAAAATTATGAAGTTAATTATGCGTTGAAGAGGAGGAAGTGAGTTAACGCTCTTTTAGTTAGGAAGCTTTTCATAACCGAGGAGCCTGGTTATGAATAGCCTCACGGGTAGTCTTAAGAGCTAAAGAAAATTAGGATCAGAAAGTTTCGAGTAAAAGGAAACAGAAGTGTTTATTTGGTAGTTGGTTGTATAAAAGATGCGTTACTGGTAGGGTGTATACTGAAGATGAGCATCTGGAGAAAAATAAAAGAACGTTAGACAAATACAGGCGAAATAGTTTAAATTTGTGGTTGACTTGATGACTATTTACTTCCTCAACCTTATTCCTTCAGCTACAATCTGAGAACTCATCACGAACACTAAACTTCACACCTTTGAGCTGTTCTTTAAACTTAAAAGACTTTAACTATAACCTATTAAATTCGATTTACTACTTTAAATTACACTAATATCTCTACCTTAAATATGTACTGTAACATAATATTAGTAAACAGAGAAGTTATCCAAATGTTATTTTGGTCCAATTTAATAATACTTAAAAAATATCACATTATTCTATTAATATTTAGTATTTAGTTACTGAAATAATATTAACTGAGGTAATTATGCCACTAATAAGTAGTATTGGTATTGGGACAATACAATCGCATTACAAGTTAACATAAGACACAATTTCGTACCGAGTGGAAGAATTTCAAAAGCCAATTCTTCTGCATTCGAAGAGAATTTTCTCAAAAAGCAGAACTGCACAACTTTCTCCTTTCTAAAATCCCTGTTAAACTGTGCAAAACACCGGTTTTTCAAAATTATTTCAAGTGAGTATGCACTTCCCATCAATTCGTTTATATAATTTATTTTGAAACAACAATTTAGTTACTATTCGTTCGCATTACAATTTTCGTTACTGTTTAAACAAAATAGTAACGAAATGCTGGATTCTTCGGGGTACATCAAACCCAAGGCAAAAATCATATTAAAAAGCATTCAGGACAGTCCGCCTCGTGTTTCAAAATAAATTTGTTTTGGCAAAGCTCAGAAGTTTTGAGAAAGTGTGTCCGACACAAAAACAACAACAACAACAACAAAAAACCAATATTAGTTGTTTCACTTCGATTATTCCCGATGAAAAGAAAGAAAAAACAAAACAAGCGGGGGTTCCACCCGTTGAAACGAGTTGTTTACATATTTGTCCCGAAAGAATCCCGAAAAAATCAAATCATAATTGATATCGAAATCGCTATTATTATTAATATATAATACTTTGTAATTAATTACTATATAATAATCCATCATTTTTCTTTAGAAAAAGCTCAACGAAGAGTTTAAAAAAAGTCAGTCGTGAAAGGATAATTTATGAATTTAACAGAATTTGACAGGCGTCGTTAACAGCGCGCCCGTGTAAATAGAATCTTAATGTTTCTAGCCGAGACGAATCTTGTCTACTAATGAAATAGAAAAAAAAACTCTATTCCTCATTGATAAAAACGTTTCTATTCAGTAAATCACCGGAAAAGTTATCGGTTTGCTGGCACACGCAAATGGTGGAAAGCAAAGCGATTCCAAGGAAAAAAAAACAGGCAAAGAAATGTGGAAAATGTCATTCGCAGTGCGATGTTTACAGGAATTCGTTTTTTTTTTCAATAAAAAAATAAAATAAATAAATAAATAAATAAATAACGGGGAATAACCAGCTGAAGAGAGTTCCTAATATTACAATTCTCTTATTCTTTCACGTGTACAATGGGAACACAAATAAAAATAATAAAAAAATACAATTCGGTAGCGTTTGATAAGAAAGCCATGGAGAAGACATTGAAGTTGGACGTCGAGAGTTGGGCCTTGGGTTACTCAGACCCAGTCGAGACTGAACCGCCGAGAATGAAGACGACCCTGGCGTACCGGTAATTATGAAAACTTTTAAGCTCGGTTTTTAATAAACGGAGACCAGACGCATCAAAGATGAAAAGAGAAATGTGAGGTAAAAGTCAAGTGAATAGAAAAGAAGATGAAAGCAAGACGCTCTCCGAGTCCAGACGAACTGTCCTAGTTTTACCTTGTGGGTATTTGTATCTCTTCCGACTTTACAGGTGTGATTTACGGATAGTTAGAGTTAAGGTATCTGTACATTAGTATTTATGTATGCTGGCCACTAATTAAAAGAATTAAAATTGTGCACAATCATTCTACTATTAAATAAAATATATATCTCAGTTTAAGTATTCGGATGTACGAAGATCATTTGAACGCGTTATCATAACGCATTATCAATCATTTCAATAAATACAGAGAAGAACACTTTTGAATAGGACAGAAAAAAGATCACTTGAGTTTTTCTCGTCGGTTTGTTTAAGCCCGAGGCCTTTGTGTCTGAGAAAGACGAGAAAAATTTTATTTACAAAAAATTAATTAATAATTCATTCGATTGTATAATTAATTATTTAAAATGTAATTAATTACTTTCGGTATTAGTTTGGATTTAAATGTTGAAAAATGATTTACTTTTCGGTTATTTATAAGTTTTTTGTGCTTTCAATGCCTCAGTGTAATTTCGAGCTCGTAATCTGGTCGCAAAACTTATTAATATTTGAGTTCCATAAATCACGGAAGAAGTTCCAGCCGGATTTAACGGCAGTTCTTATCCCTTACATTCTGCTCTGCCACTTACGGTTTCGTACTTTATTCTGTTCTTCTGAGAAATCGCCGAGTACTCAAAATTCTCCCTGAACTGTCCATATAAAACATTTGCACCAGTAGGATAGTTTAAAAACTACATGTGGGTTTAACGTTACAGTAACTAGTTTTGCTGTGGTTACCACTCCGATACATAAATGGTTGACTTACCGTTTTATTTCCGAGATTTTTTACTCTACAATTGAGGTACGCGGTTTTTCCGAGGAGGGCCGTCACGTTTTTCGACGCGGCCTTGTCGAAAAAAGGCGCTCCACGATTATTGCTAAAGTCTAGTGCGTTGCTGGATGATTCCTTGTTTTTTCCAGTCTCTCTCTGAGCTCCGAAAGCTGAAACAAAAATGGTAATATATTAAAAAAGATAGCAATACTACTTTCGGTGTGTTACACGTGTGAGACAATGTGATGTGACCAGAGAGGGCTTTGAATGCATGGCGATACTAATTACATACTCTGGGTATGTACTACGATTGTTTAGATAATCGGTGAGCTAGTGATTACAGATAGAGAGAGAGAGAAACGTACAAGAGTTGTATAATTTTTATTGCATTTTCAATAAAAGATCTTACTGACAATGCGTCTGTGTGTCTGTGTGTGTGGATGTGTTCGTATGTGTGTGTGTGTGTGTGTGTGTGGGTATGTCATTTCCAAGAGCAAACGTTTTAATTTTTCCGCGAGTTACGAACCATAAAATGTTTCACTCATTGTGCTACAAAATTGTTAAGATAATGAACTATAAATGCCGGACAATAATCATAAAAAGAAAATTGAATTGTATGACATGTAGCAGAAATAAAAAAAAAAAGTTGTAATTTTTCTCTTGCTACAAACAAATGGTTATTAGTATAAAAAAAATATTTCATATTATAAAATAATTTATGTGAAATAAGAAGTTTCCCTTGTTGCGGTTTACACTTTGTACGTACTTAGTGTTTTAAACGAATTAAAACTGAAGAATTACAGTGACATATATTATAATAAAAATAATACAAAAAAACACTGCTTCTACCCCGTCTGAATTTGTCATTTCTACAGTACAATAATTTTTTTCCATAATGTTTACAAAACATTTAAAACTACATAGATTGATGTTACTATGTTTTGTTATGGAAGTCTTTTGGTATAAAACAAGGCGCTGAGAACCAAATATATTTCGTACCATTTTCTTTACATTTAATTGTTTTACGTGTAACTAGAGTTCATTTCATTGTAATAAGAAATACGTAAATAGTTTTGAAATAAGGCCTATTTTAGATCAAGGAAAGAACATAGTTTTCAGTTTTCCGTATTAAATACATTAGAGATGAGATACAGTTAGTAAAATAATAATAAATATTCATTAAACATTAAATTACTTTTATAGTTTTTTATTTCCAACATTCCGTTGGTATCATAAATTGTGCATTAATTAGCTTTAAGTAATTAATTTTCAGTAAATAAGTTGACTAGTTGGATCTTTTCAAAACGAGAAATTCATAGAAAAACTAGTTTGTCTAGAAAATTCTGGGCTTTCCTTCGCTTACTTCGCTTTCCACTGTTTTAAATTTTAAGGTTTAAGGTTTTCTCTCACGCGTCGTTTTTTTACTCAAAGAGTCAACTCGACTTGTTCTATCAGGTGATGAAAACCAAGTTTTCAGTTTTCATTAACTTAATATCGAGCCGAAAGGAAGTTTGGGTAATTTCCTGTTTAGATCGAATTTTGTAGTAAATTCTATAACGGAACTTGGTTTTCCTTAATGAAAACTTGGTGTCTAAATATCTCGCTGTTGCATCTAGTTTTCGTCTAAGAAACTTGAATAGTCTTTTTCAGATATTTAATGTAAACGGGTTTTCATTGTTCTCCTTCTTTTACTTTCTCCCTTTCTCTATATCTCTCTATCTTGTTCTTTCTTTTACAGTGTTTTCCTTATCTTTGTTTGTCCCTTGAAAAATATGGAATTTGACTCAGAAATGGAACGAAATCGGAGAGAGAGAGAGAGAGAGAGAGCAGGAGAGAAACTTAAAAAACTGAGACGGCGAAGAGGAGGAAGGATGAATTCATACAGAGTCGGGCGGTTTCAATAAATGATTAATTTCGAACGATATTGTACTTACAAACGATCGTAGTAAATTGATAGATTTGCAGAAGAAAAATAGAGTGAACAAGTGAACTTATTCACTTCTCCTTTATCCTTCAACAGCTGGTTAGTTTAGGATCCTTACACAATGTTCTACCTTGTGTTTTGTGAGATGTAATGTACACAAAATACGCATTCGTATTTGCGATTAATGTGTTCATTTGTGTGCATTTGTATACATCTTGTATTTATACTCGAAATTACTAGAAGGTTGTACAAATTTTTGCAATCACCTGGATAATTAATTAATATCCCTGGATAATTAAATTTGGAGAGAATTATATGCTTACATACATATATAAATATTGTTTATTGTGCTTAATTAACTTTAAGCGTATGCCAATAATTACAAAGTAAAAATTTCTAAAGAAAAAACTTCAACTTCATTACATTAATATCTTGTTAATATCAATAATTTTCGATCGACTTCTATAGATATTTTAAATGTTGCATGTGACATCATGTTACACTAACTTTTGTTTCTTTAAAAACTCCCTAAACTTCGAGGTATCATCAAGCAACCCCGAAGCCTTTTTCGTTCTCTTTTGCCTTATGTCTTTTCGTTTTCTCCGCTTTCTTTTGCTTTCATAGAGTCTCTCGGAAACTCTCTTGTGGTTGGTCCAAAATTGAATTTACTTCCATCTGCAGGCCTTGACACAGGTGACTTTTTTATATTTTCAAAATAACCCAACCGCTACTTTAAATGTTTGATCCCAAAGGAGTTCACAATTCTACTTTCATTTCTGCACGAAACTAAGCACTGATAGGTAACCATCAGCAAGTACTTTATTAACACATTCTACAGGTGGAATATTTTGAGAGAGTGAAAAAAGTCACTGCTGTTGTTTCTAAACTGCATACGAATAATGACCTGGAAGCAATAGGAAAGAATGACAAGGAATTTTGCACTTGCACCGTAGTAATGTTTTTCATCAAACGCCTTGCTGTCGATGACATTGTGCGCTATTATTTTTAGGTTACCTTGAGAAATAAATTTATCATAAAAAATTTACAATTACAAAAAATAGAATAGTTACAAAACAAGGCAATCCGGTCGCAGGTTCAGAATTTTCAAGTCAGCCGGGAATAAATCCTGAAAAAACTTCTGTCACCAAAAATGTTATCCGTCTATTGCTTTCGCTCTCCGAAGTAGTGGTAAAATATACATAAATCCATTTATCTGACGCAAAACCCGTTTCACAAAAAATGTACATTTCTAAAGAAAAGACCTAGGAGTAATCTTGATGGCACAGAGCAAATGTCACAAAGAGAAATGACTTTTTCGTGTTGTATATGGCTGCATTGAAAACTAACATTACGTTTTCCAGCCTTTCGAATAAATAATAATAGTCTGGACGATTGCTTTCTTTCTTTTCTGACTTTAAAGTAATATATTATTGTGAGTTGGACGGCTTATTTACTCGAAACAAAATTGGACCGAATCAAGTAGAAAATACACCACTTTGAGTATGATTTTTTCTCTATGCGACGACTTCAAGCAGCAGATTAATTATAAATTCTTACGGAGTCGGACACCGTCTAGTTACCTGTGAATGTAACTATCAACTGTAACAAAATCTAGTTATCTAATAATCTAATAAGTAGATAAAATTTACTTACATCATGTCTGCTTACTTGTCTCTTTTACCTTTCTATGTCCATTTACTTATAACGTACCTACTTGTTTTCATTTGATATTTAATATATCATTTAATTTTTATTTGGAACTGTTGATTTACTCTTTTCGTTATTACAACTATTCGGTCATGGTGTCCTTTTATGAACGTCCAGCCGCTCCAAAGAACTACTTTTAATCAATTTTATCGTGTGACCATCTTGACGGAGAGAAAATACTCATGCGAACAGTCAGGCGTTTCACGGTTTTTTGTACTTCGTTGAATTGTACTCTTTTTTGCTGGGACAAATTCTCTTATCGTCGTTCAACACCTTTGGAAAGTATAAATTTACATGGGAAGAGAGTCAGGGACAGGACAGGAGGACAAGAGGAAAGTCCCGGGATGAAAACGACTCGTCTAACATTCACATTTTTGTTCACGAATTTCCATTTGTAATTAGACTGTGCATTTTCCTCTTGAGCACTTGCCAGCCTCGCACGATTTTTACTTTCACCATTTTTCTTTTGATCCGCTAAATCATTTAAATCAATATGTCATAATCCGCATCCTCATTCGTTGCTTTCATCGCTTTTTAAACTCTCTCTTTTCACGTAATAAATTTTACATAAAAAGATCTTTTCCAGCTAGGCCTTCGGTTCGACCCGTCTGCTAGACTTCTCCTACCGGCCATTAAATCCGCCATTTGTTTTTTTTTTAAATCAAAAAAAAAAAGAAACGGACCTTTTCTTTTGTCACCGATTTTCCGATGAATTCGCTACTGATTGATATCCAATAGAAATTGATTTTATTTCTATCATTCTCTTTCCAAAAATTTGTAAAATAAAATTATCGGTTTTTAGCATTTCGAATTAGTTCGAACTAAAAAAAAAAAGTTGCCGCACACCTGAATTGGAGAAGGACCAACAAACATCATTTAAATTAAGTATACTTTAAGTTTGTAGATAACGTGGTTTACGTATGTCTGTATAAGAAAAATATCGCTCAACAAGCACAGTTTGAATGAAGAAAGCATAACGGCAACATCAGCCCCTTACACATCATCGAATTAGCAATAAAATATAACATTAATAGATTTCATCAACCTGAATTTTTAATAAAGTTTTATTAGTTACACGCGACATACATGAAATTTGTTCTTTATTTAGCACGCTGCCCTAAATTGTGATTTTTCACTCTCCAATTTTGCATTGTTCTTTCTAAATATATATATACATATAACTGTAATGCGAAAAAGTTAAAAGTTGATAAATTTCAAGGGATAATTTTGTCTTCGCGACAGTAGTCGACCGGAAAAAAAATGAATGACAATTTAATCTGGCAGAAGCAAAAGACGTGGTTCTCTCTCGCTCTCTCTCTCACCCTGTCGTGGGAGAAAAAGTCAATTTTTCTAAAAGAATTTTAGTCAGATTAGCTGTCTTTTTCTGCGGGGGACGTCAACAAAAGGAACGGGTGGGGTAGTGAAATCCTGCAGGAGAGGTCTGCCGGAACAAGAGATAACAAACCCTGCAAGAAGTAATTTATAAATATAAATATAAATATATATATATATAAATACGTATAAAATGGGAAAGGTTGAAGTGAGCAAAATTAGAAATTACTGTAATGAAGAAAGACGTGGAAAAATAAGCCAAGCGAGATTAATAATGAAGACTGTAATTTATGGAAAGAATGAGGAGGTGAAATTTGGTGAAAACTCGCCAGAAGGTTGCCGCTCAAGAATTTTCACTTTGAGTTTTAGGCTCAACCGTCAAATTCAAAAACATTAAAAAGCTCTCTAAATTAAAAAAATCTTTTGTTAAATGTACGACAACAAATTGAATTATTACTTTGTCTACTTGAGCTATACCAAACTCAGAATTAACTAAAATAAAAAATCAATTGATCTCTTCGGGGAGATCAAATTCTTCCCGGTGATCGAACGTTCGGATTCATCCAACAGACTGACGACAATTAAAACAACCTTTTTTCTCCTCCAATTCAAAGCAGGGGACTAAAATTCTGTCGGAAACTAATCAGGCGACTCCATTTAATAGTTTCTGGAGCGAAATCAGTTTAATTTCTGTGGATTTCTTCCGGGGTGGCAGCAACATTTCGCTCCTGGCCACTGCCTCGAGACGCCATTTCCCCGTCAGAAACAAATGAAATTGATAATTCGTACGATATTTTAAATGTCAGGTTTGCTTTTGGAGTAGTTTTTTGGAACTTGAGAAACTTTTGCGAACTTCATTACGGGGAAATGACACAAATTCTATTGAACTTTGCCTCGTTTACGTGTCATACCGCGCGGGAAGTTTATATTCGTGGATCAAAGGTCATCCGAAGTCGATTTTCATTAATCATATTCGCAAAATGTACGGAAACATGTGTAAGAAGTACACCGCTCTTCAATAAGAAGTACGGGAAATTTAAAATTTATATTCAATCGTGTGTTTTGTGAAATGGAAATGCAATAAGGAGGATTAACTGTAAATATTATATACAATATTGTAGGAGTAAATTTTTGACATTTACACCCTAAAGAAAGCACCTCGGAAATTCTATATATTGTACGGTTCAATTAGTTGATTAACTTAGTTTTACCGTGCCAAATTTGAATGATTTGGAAGGTGGCTCAAACATTTCTTTCTTTATTCATAATTTGTAAGAAAATTTTCTTATTTTTTTGTTCCAAAATTTGTGATTCGATCGAATTTGGTCGGTGGTGCACTTCCACTTCAAAAGAAACGAGAGAAACGCAAATGGGACACGCACACTTTTACTTAGTTGAATAAACAGTCGGTCCTTTGAGTTTGATTTAATCTGATTCCTTTGACGGTTGACTTTCATCCCTTCAACATCTCTCCTCGCTGCTTCACCAAATGAGAAAAAAATGCATCTTCCATCCTTTAAAATTTCATTAGCTGATTATGCGTAAACGATTTCGCCTTTAGTGTGTGCCTTTCGTTAAGTCGACTGATTTCCTTCTCCTAAGAAAAATAATGAACAACCAAAGTTCTACTTCGACTACCCTCATGTACAATTCCGAGGTGAGAAAGACGAAATTAGAACGCGATGAGACGTTTTTGTTCTTCCCTCAAAAGAGACGCGTCAAGAGAAGTTGATTATTTGCGTTGATTCCTCATCGGCACATGACATTCATGCTAACCAATAGTTAAGAGAATGTTAGACAAATATGCATTACCAAAATAGAAATTAGATTAATTAGAGAATGTAAACTCAGTGGTAGGTCGGTAGTGGTTTGTGCATCTGTTAGTTACTTTGTTACCTACAGGAATTGGTAACATAAGCTGGTGCCATTAAAAATTATTAATAATTAATTAAAAATGGGACACTTTGATTAGTCCAGAAAAAGAAACTAAGCAAGGCCAATGGTTATCGAATTGCTATACCTAAATGCTACATCAATGAAACTGTGAAGAAAAAGAACAAAAATAACAGAGAAGGTATTCGTTTGAATTTTACTGTATGCGCTTAATTGATCTGATACATATAAGTTAAATAGAGTCCTCTCGGTCCAACTTTGGTCAAAAGAAAATGAATTAACATTCGGTTGGTTTTTTAAAAAAATGAATTACAAAATGTAAAAGCGTTAATTGTTTTCCTTAATGCAACAACCCTTTAAATAAAGCTGAACGAGTTCAAAACGAACGGTAGGCAAATGAGGAGGCTTCAATTAAAATCTGAATTTTTAATTAAAGTTTAAAACAAAAGTTTATACACCGGGCCAACTAGGCTTTTCTATTAGAGGCAAAGGCAGGTTGCAAGACGTTCATTCTGCGTCATCCAATTATTTACTACTAATTTTACCAATCGTTGTGAACTCTCGTTTCTTTTCCAAAGTTGAAATCATCCGTAAGTGGTTGGTAGAAAGGTGTGGAAAATGAATAATGGCGAAACAAATTTGACTGATATGAAATGAGACAACAAGAATGTTAAAATAAACTGAACATTATTTAGAATGCAAATAGTGTAGAAAATTATTTCTGTACTTTTTCAGACTGATTCGCTCCGGAGTAATCTTCTAATTGTTTTTTTAATAATATCTTTAGTATGTACATTTCAAATTGAACAAGGAGTTGTGAGTGGGTTTTGTAAATTTATGTCTACCTCTAAACAAGGTCAGGTATCCGCGTAGTACTCATTTCTCATCAGCCATTAACTTCTTTCCATCGTCAGGTACTAATTTTCGTGCAAAATATTTTGATAATGAAACACTTGAAGTTTCTATTTATTTTATTTAGACTATGTAGTCGGTGGGAAAGGTGTTGTGCGAAAGCAGGAGCAACGTGAGGGAATACTTCTGGGTCGTCTAATTAGAGAACATAAGTTTCTTTAACGAGGACCATTTTATTCACAGACTTACTCCCTCTCTCTCTCTCTCTCTCTCTCTCTCTTCTCTCTCTCTCTCACTATCCTTTATTACGTAATAATTTGCATCTGTTGTGGGCGTTCGTCTTGGCTTTCGGTAACGGCTTTAAGCAAACACCCGCATACTGCGGAAATAAAATTTTTTATTACTTCCCTTCTGGTTATTTGCAATCTGCCTAATCTACGAGAGACATTAAGCAAATGAGTGGAAGGTTTTGCTACAACAAAATCCAATGTCTCATTCTCTTCTGACTTGTTTCGTCTGCTATTATTTTTCTGTGGTTTGCTGGCTGGTTTACTGCACCTTCGTTTTGCTGTGGGACACTTGAAATTATTGCGGCAGGCAATTAAAAACGCTTGTGCAGTGCCGTTTTACTCTTAGACATGGAATTAAACAACAGTCGTACCCAGGATATTGTGCGTACAACTTAAATAACAAAGTTGTACAGACGTGTCAATGTATAACAAAAGTAAAAGTATAACAGTAGCATAATAGTAGTAATAGTACTAGAATGTACCCTTATCTGAGGTTACCGAAGGAAGAATACCATTGTTCAGGTGGAAAGGTCACTTTGATTGACAAAATTTTAGTAGTAACATTATCAGTAAAAAACCTGATTTAGTAATAATTACAAAATTTATCAGAAGTCGGTAAATCGGTATAAATAGTAAATTATCACGGCTATAAAAAGTTAAGTATTTACATATTTAAAAATATTTATAAACACAGCTTAGTTAACTCACGTATTGGTCAACTAGTCTAGTTATGTAGCTTCTAATAAAATGTATGAAAAAAACACAAACGACGACTATTTAAATCTATTTATTTAAAGGAAGGAATATAAACGTACGTGGTAATGCGCATGGTAATGTGTACATTATGTACACTTCCACGGTTCCACATTAGAAGAAAGGAGAATCATCAAATTTAAATGTAAAACTGAAATATATGAGTGAAAGTCTTGGGGAAACTCCGTGGCAGGAGTTTGAGGCTCCAGTCATCTCTTCGGGACATTATTCATAAGTCGTTTTTCTCTCTTTTTCCTTTCTACTTAATTTCATCCAACTTCTAACCTCCTTTTCCACTTTTGCTGCTGCTGGTCCTCCTGCTGCTGCCTCTGCTCGGCCGCAAAAAAAAAAAAACTCAACCGAACAAAATTCTCCTTCTTTTTTTCACTTTTTCTTTTAGAAGAAAAATAAATTTACGTTAGATAACAGTAAATTCTCGCGAGCTTCTCCTTCTTCGTCTATTTTTTTAGACTTTAGAAAAACTGTTTTACATAAAATAATGCGACCCTGCGACACGGTTGGATGTCGCTTAAAATTCTTTTCCGCAATTTTTCCACCTCTCTCGCGTTGAAGAAGGCAAAAAAAGGAAGAAAGAAAGAGGGGGAGTAGACAGAGAAAACTTGTGTTTTCAGGTATAAATGGAAAAGGTGAGGAGCCAGAGATTCGCTAATGGCAAACAGCACTTTACCAAGCCGATTTCGATAAATTGAAATTTGATTTATAGCCATCCCCCGCGCGTGTTCTTTTCCCCCCCTTCTCTCAGAAACTTTCACCTTTCACCTTTCACCTTTGTTCACAGTTTTCACGGGAGCCAAAAAAAAATAAATAATTTTCACTCGGTCGTTCTTCTTTGTGTGATATTTTTTTTTAGAAATCATCACTCATTTTTGTAAAGAAGTTCTCATTCAACTGATGAAAGAAGTCTGGAATAAATTGAAATTAAATTAATGCCATGTCGCCGAGTGAATTCGCCAATTCAATTTGTCACCGCGTTTAACTTCCCGTAGGAAACATTTTTTTTATTTCTTCTTATATTTTCAATGCAAATAATTATTGTAGAATAAGAAAAAAAAATATTCATTGTCAGAGTTAAGTAACGTTCGATGAAAAATGTGCGAATCGGAGGGAAAATCTACGCAAGAAAAATAATATAGGGGGGTTTTTTTGTAATCGAAGGGCGCGGATGGAAGCTCCATGTGTTGCTTCACTCACAACGAAGGTGAAAACTGGCCGTTGAACTCGAGTTTTTAACTTTATTGATTCATCTGTCCCAGACGAAACTAAAACAGAAAACTATTTAATGAGTTGAATTCACTACAACGAGATTTTTCTTGGAGAGTTTTGGTATATCCGTGACTTTTTTGCAAATAAAGAAAGTTGTGTTTTGCTATTAACAAAAGTCCAATTACGTAGGTAGGAAGTTTACAGACGTGGCACAACCTGAATTTCTGTTCAACGATGGACAGGAACAAAAGTCCACTACACTCAAGTGGTATCCGGTTAGTGTTACTTTTGCATTTTTTTTAAAATATATTAAACAACATAATTTAATGCGATTGTTTGTCTTCATAATTTCTTCTCACGCATAATTCACAGTACAGTAAACCTGGAAAGAATTCCTCCCTCGCTTACTGGTTACAGGCCTATTTCCTTCGCTACTCGTCGGGAAAATTTATGAAATTTATATGGGACAATTACAGAAGGTTTGAGTTTATTTTTTGCCTTTTGTCCTAGCAGCTTTCACCGACCCGATGCGACACGGTTAGGTTAGTAATAAGGTGGAGAAGAAGCTCGTCCCGAGCACGATTGTCATTGACAGACGAGAAAGTTTATCACGTTCGACGACGGCATGGATCTGCTTAATAAAGAACCTTAAGAGTCACGTTCACCGTTGCAAAAGGATTATTGCATTAATAAAAGCCAGAGAGTTTGATTACAAAAATTTTACCGGGTTGGATGAGTCCTTGTCGAAGATTAATTACCCTAAAAATACCGGATTTTGTCAGAAATTTCGTTCTGCGCACTTTGATCAAAAAAAATTTATACGTTGAATGTTTTCTGGGAAAAGGAAGTACCGTGAAAGCACAAACACACAAAGGTCTGTTGTAAATGACAATGTAAATAAATGTAGTGTCCCTGAAGTTGATTGATGTGATAGTTTCTGGTTATGGTAAATTAATATTTTATATTATATATATTTTCAAAAATGTTATTTAATTATTTGTTGGAAAGTTGTGAAGTAAGTGTAGTAGATTGGAAATGGGATGAACTGACCTTAAAATGAAAATACAAGATGGAACGTAACACATTGATTTGATTGTCACGTGGCGTGGAAAATGCCAGCTGTTTGTTATAAAAAAAGTACATAAACATATCGTTATTTATGTAATAAATAAGTGTGTTATTAACAAATTTTACTATCAGCAAAAAATATTATTCCTTTCTTTTCCATGAGGGTACCTTGCCCATACCACGTCAGACAACCGACCTCCTCTGACTGCACAACAAGCTCTCTTCTCCGCTCAGAGTCAGATCATTCCCTGATCTGAAAAAGAAAATCCTTCAAGTTGAAGGAAAATAAATTGACCGATGCTGATCTCAACAATTTTTTTGTCCTTTCTGGTGGCCCAAAGTGGAAAGGCCCACCGTCGAACACGTTTTGTCTTGCATGTCATCTACTTCCGTTTCCTCCGAAAGCTTCCTCTGACTTTTAATGTGTTTCCTCCTCATTCCCTCGGTCTTTCCTCAGTTTCGTCTTTTTACTGGTCCGCTCTCCCGACCAGTAACCCGTCAAAGACGATGATGGTACATTTTTCAAGGGAGTTGATAAGATTTCTTCGGGTTCCCGGAGTAAATGTCATTTTTGCTAGCGGAAAGAAATAGCGAAATGTGAGGGAAGTGTGACGGAAACGTGCGAATTTGGGTTCTTTATTTTGTTCCTTGCTTCTCTAGAATCATAGATAAAAAATGAACCAGAGAAAGAAGTAGATAAAACGTCGACGCTCTAAACGCCAGCTTGTTTGTATGAGAGGACAGGTTTCTGTTATGTGATGCACATATTTAATAATAAGTTTCATAGGAATTAATAATAATAGTTGTATTTTTCACGGTATGCGATGTTAGAATGTCCTGAAGTCTCACAATTTCATTTTATTCTTATTCTCATGGTCTATTTTTATAATATTTATTGACTTATGTGTGTAAGAATTACATGCTTCTTCAACTTCTTTCATGAGAACCTGTCATATTTCAGTTTTTTGTTTCCTGGGCAAAAATTTGTTTGCTTGTGTAATGTCGACTGATCTGATTTTTATTGATCCCATCATTATAGTGCAATACAGCACAGAGGACATGCTGTTTAAATTATATATGAATTTTTAAATAAGTAAAACGTGAAATAGTGAACATTTTAAGTTTTTTTTAATGATAAACCTTTACTTGTCTCATTCGAAAGTTTCTTGTTATTACGAGAAAGCAACAAAACCAGAATGAATGAAGTTACATGTGCTCGAAGCCTTAGAAAAGGTAGAAATAATTACTTTTAAGCAATCAATATAGGAAATTTTATTGGAACCCGGGAAAAGTCTAATTGTTCTCTTAAAGTCTGGAAATTGTTTTTCAACTAGAGGAAGAGGACTGGTTTAGAAAAGTTCTGACAGGTTCACATGTACTTTTTAGTTTTTTAGATGATTCCAATAATTTCTGTGCAGTTTATAACAATTTGAGAGAGTTTCCTTGTAATACAATTGTACGGTACGAATATTTACGTGCTTTATATTACTTATATATGCTTTACATATACATTGTTCAAATGGTAATAAATTTGGGTGTGAATTTAAAATTTAAAAACTCAATGCTGCAAAGTAGGTTAAGCCGAATCAACCTAACAACCAGATATTCTGAATAGCTAATAGTGACTCATTATATACTTTTTAGATATTGCAGTATTGTTGTTATGTCAAATAAGAAAAGAAAAAATTGCTAGACAGACGTAGAGGTGCAGAGAAAATGAATTTCAAATGCAAAACACTGTGCAGCAACCTGTGACATCTGAACGTTATGTATAGTCCTTTTTATATTTAAATTTATATTGCGAAACAACCACATTTAGCACATATTTAAGAATCATGCGCAAATACATGAGGTAAAGCGTTCAAGGATGTTGATATTTTTAATGTCCGGGCTATTTTAAATAACCGAAAACCTACAATATGTAAACTTTGATTAGAAGAAAGTTTGTTGAGCAGTGCGGATTTATACTATTTGCGACCGCTAATTATACTAATGCCGGAACACGATACAACTCCCCATCGTACCAACTGGTTGATTAATATCAGAAGGAGCAGTTCTATCAGATTTTAGAGACTTGGATTTATGCTAGGAGAAAATAAATATAATATATGTATATACGCAATAATCCTACGTATATCGCGACTTGTTCATCTCGTGGTCGTCGGAGCTTTCCCAAATCTATAAAATAGTTTTCAGATATTAGAGGTTGGAAGTTGTCCAAAAGATTTATCTGTCTTCCTGTCGAATGTACAAACAGCAAGAATTTCGGATCAGGAAACAAATCTCAAGAACTGAATTTACCGAGCTCTCGAATGATTGCGCCGCAAAAGAGAAATTACACATTTTCCGGACACTCGTATCGGTCAAATCCTATCTAACCGGGTTTGCTGGATCGAATTATGCCTAAATCACGAAAGCGAAAATGATGAAACGAATGTAATTTTAGTTATTAATTAAACGGGCCAAGGAAGGAGAAGCGTTATAATAAGAATACTGCCGGGGATGAATAAAAAACTTCTTGGAAATTCTCTATCAATTGTAAGTTAATTAGAACTGAAATCCGTTTTAATTAATGTCACGCCGTGGATCAAACCCTTTAACTGTATCGGTGTTTGTAAAACAAGTCACACAAATTAGATGTTAATGTTCTTACGTTCGTCCTCATTAGAATCGCCCAACAGAGAGTGAATTTGAATTGTTTTTTAGACTTAATATCGGGCTACAAAAGTCTACCTCACTGATATTTTTAAAGTATTATTAATAAATTCAAGATCCTGAAAAAATAAGCATGAAACGTTAAAACGCAACATTCGTAGAACAAAAAATTATATTAAAAAATGTTAGGTTACGTCGAACACTACGTAATTCTACGTACATAATTCAAGTAGTTGTATATATGTAACCTAATAACTGCTATAATTCGAGTAAAATTATATGTACGGGAACGTGAAATTGTTCGACATTGAAACTTTGTATGAATCCATTTTATCATTTATAAGTAAATTCAGTTAAAGGAAACGTCTAGATTTTGCTCTGGTGATTTTTCTTTATTAAATCGGGCCGGTCGCTTTTATGAAATTAATAAAAAATAACTTTAAAGGTCATAAAATCTAAGAGTGGAATGAATTTAAGGACTAAGAAGAAGAGAAAAGTAGGTCAAAAAGGTTACGAAAACAAGTTGTGCAAGAGGAAATTTGAAATTAATAAATTGTAAGTTTTCCTTTTTAGCAAACTGAGACGACTCGATTGATTCATGCAAAAGATGATCGTGTAATTACATTATACAGTTTCCGGTGAGTTATGTAGACAGTTAATAAGCCTTTCTTTTGCACGAATTAAAATCAAAAAAGTGTAGCAAATGTTTGCTGTTGTTCCCTGCCGGGTTTATGCCGAGAATGTAAATCCTCCGTCTCCGGACGCTTCTTCCAATTTCAGGCCTCCATTTGAGAGTTGCGGCTATTTGTCACGGGGAATCAACAAGTAAAATGTCAAAGGTTAACCGAAAAGAAGGACAATTTCTTTTACTGTCCCTTGTCTGAATTTCGGAAAAAGGAAACATTCCACGGGAAGTTTAATTAAAGTTTGTCTGCCCGTGTGTCTCTTTTCTTCTTTTTGTGTCACGTGGAAATAAAAAATTTCTCTTTTTTAGCAATTAGAAAATGACTGACGGTAACCCAAATAGAAAAAACATTTTAAAATACAAGTTTTATTAAAAGCTTTAAGATACACATAGACACAGGGAGAATTAATTTAAGAAAATAACAGGTAAGTAAGTACTTTTATCGTGAATAATAACGAAAGAGAAAGGTCAGAATAAGAATGTAAAACTGAAACATAATATAACTGTCACTTGAGTATAGGAACATATGCTAGAACACAGGGAACAGGTATTTGCAGCCGGTATGCAGTAAATGCGGTACCTACTCCTTAGGAGTTATGTTTGGATTTTGAAATAATCCATCCATACTTTTCCTACTTGGATAATATATTTCTTGTTTTCAATATGATATATTTTTTATAGTATTATATATTTTTGGTTTTAAGTGTTTGGTTACATAATTCGGCTAATGCAAATGTGAGTTACTATGACTTGCTGTTTTGGAAAGTACATTTTTCTAAAGATTATAGAGAGAGATTTTTACCTAAACGTAGAATCAGAGACATTAAGTTAAGGAATGAGTAAACAATAAACAATCAATTCAAAAATAAGTTAAAAGATAATCGAGAAATTCGTTTCCATATTTTTAAAAGAAAGGTGTCGTTCTAGTGAAAAACACGTCTTCCACCTTATCGTGGAATTTTTTACTTTTTCACATTTGAAAAATTCACTTTCAGGGCTTGCTTAGGACAGTGCAACTTCAAGATTTTGGGAAAGGTTTTGTCACCTACCCAATAATTTTTACAGAAAACTAAATTAAAGTTAGAAAAATAAAGTAGAGTTTACTGTAGATTTACTTAAAGAGTTTTTAAGTAACTTTACAGAATCTACGAAGTTAAATAATTGAAACGAATATTCAATATTTTGGTGAAAATCAAAGAAAGCCATAGGAGAACTGGTGAAGATGTGGTTCTCATTGTAAAGGAGGGTAGGACTCAATTTGAGGTTACCAATGAAAGTAACACGTTTGTCTTTCTTGAGTTGTGTAAGTTTCCCTCAGTTACCCTATTAATTTCACATTAATAACAATTCAATAAAGTGTAAATAAAACTACTTTTAGTTGTGTCGTTTTGAAACATTTTCTTCTATCGGTAAATTCGTTTTCTTACTTCAAATCCGCATTAAAGAATTTTCCCTGTTTCCTCTATAATTTCAATTCGTTTGACATTGCAATCAACCGACTGCAAGTTTCCCGTAATCGATTGATATTTCACGTACTTCATCGGCTTCTTCCACGAAAGCTTTAAGACCTTTCCATCTTTTCATCTAAGTCCGTCGCGGTACAATCAATCTTATTTCTATTCGCATTTCATCTTTATAACAAGCTTTTGCAAAAATCCGACAGCGGATGTACAAAATAACCCCTGACATGATCTCGCGCAGTGAAAATTGAAAAAAAAAAACCAGGTAAGTCTGATCCCTAGGGAATAGTTCGCTCCAATTTCCGCCCTGCACATTATTTAATTAAAACCATTCGGCACGGGCTTTGCTCGCCTGTCAACGAACTCAAATAACAAAATCAGGCAATGTGGAACGAGGACGTGACCCGGGACAAATTCTTAATTGGAAAACCGGTGAAAATTTGTTTGGCAGGAAAAAGTCATCAATTTGACTATAGCAAAAGCACGTAACGGGGACACCTAAAACAAGTTGACACACAATAAAACCTAGACAACTACATCTGTGTGTGCGTTCGCGTTTTTATGTACATAACCCCGAGAAGGGAGAGTCGTCTTCCGGTAAACAGAAAAACTAATTTTCTCTTTTTCACCTTTTCCTAATGAAACGTCACCAATTTAATAAAGATAATAATAAATAAATAAATAAATAAATAAATAATTCCACAATGTAATTTTGTTTTAAAGGAGAAAATTAACAAAAACTTTTCCGGGGAAAAGTTAACAAATTTGGTTGATTTAATGTAATTTTTAACGGGGCCCTGAATCGGAAACCGTAACCCTAGGAAAAGAGACTTTATCGGTCGTCCGACCTCATCCTCAAAAAAATTTTGCTGTCGTTCACACCCCCCCAAAAACCGGGAAAAGAGTCAAACAAATAAAACGGAAATGAACCTGTTGGCGCGGAGCTTTTTTTGAAACTTTTTTTTGTTGTTTCTGTCACCGTAAAAAAATTAAGTTAGTTAACGGATTACCGAAATACGTCAAATTCGTATGGCGAAAATGAAAATTGAACTTCCTGTGGGAGCCACCCATGATAGAAAGCTCAACGTCAAAGGACCGAAGCTCCTCCACCAAGGCTTAATAATAGACTTTTCGTTCAGTTTTCCTTTCTCCGGCGTCTCTTTCCCACTCCTGCAACTGCTCTGTTATTAATGCCGGTTTCCTTTGCTCGTCGCTCCGGAAAATTCTAAAAGCTTTCTCTGACTCCGTAGAAAATGTCTTTGTCAAGATGAAGAAAATGAAAGCGTCACAATAAAACAAAATTAAACTTGCCGGAAACCTGACGAAAGTGGCCGGCTGTCAATGCATTTGCCCACTAGAAAATTTATAGTTAATTTTATAGTTTCCATGTACGCCTAATAAGTGTTTTCGATTTTCTCAAACTACCCCTGTTACATCCTCACCGCGTTTAAGAATTTCAGGATGTGCTCCTCTACTTTGAATTTTTCAAAATGTCTCCTCTGCCGCACACCGTGCACCGTGGAGATGATTCCCGTTCTGTTTAATTCAAGAATAATAAGATTAAAGTATGTACTACATGTCATTGTTACATATTTTCCCACGCTTGGTGCTCATTCGGCTACCGTTAATTGTCATGTAAATCGACGAAGAAAGTAGTTTTGTGTCGCACTCAGGAGGGCGAGTGTAACTTTCAACCCCTGCAAAGTTCCGGTTCTTGCCGGGGTGGTTTTTGCTATTCCCATGGTGAATTTGTTAAATCGTCCCGCTAAATTCCGTTATAATTTATATAATAACACCGTTCTGTTGTCTGGGTGGGCTGACAATAAAATTTCATTCACTTTTTGTACACGGGGGCTCCGTTAATTTATCATTCAACTCGGTCAACAGGATAAATTTATCACGGAGAATATTTAATTATGTGTTTTCAACATGTAAAAACAGGTTTAAGAAGATGTGTAACGTACGAGTGTGAAAATCGGACCGTCAACTTCAAAGCGGGCCTCGTTTCATTTGTTTTGTGGTGATACGCTCGGTCCGCCGAGAACCTCAACTTCAACATTGTTTTTCCTATATTGTAATTGTTCTCGTGGCTCGACTAGAATCTTCGGTTCTTCGTTCGGGTAAATTTAAATTAGAGTAATAGGAAACCGATGCTCTCGGACAGGTTCTGCCATTGTTGAGAAATCGACTTTGATGTTTTTGTCGAATGGTCTCGTTACTACGGAGAAACAAGTAAATGAAATGACGCTTTTAACTGTAACAAAAAAAAAGAGTTCCTCCAAAATTTTGTTAAGAAGTTTTAAATCAATGAATTCAATTTTACTACTTGAAGTTTTACTACTTCTGCAATTCATTTTGGACGCATTCGGAAGGCTTTTCATTGTCAATTCTAAAACATAACTCACTTTTAAGTGAAATTTAAAATTTTATTCGTTTAAAATTCGTTCTGTAAATTTGTGTCGCTCGGTTTCTTTGTTTGGCTGTTGGCCACGTTCTTATTGAAATAAAACATTTCGTTCCCCGTCTTTTGTCTAACCGTCTCACTGTATATAAAGTAACGGTAGAAAGCTACACAAGGTTGGTGCGTCCCAACTTTCTCACTATTCATCACTCTTGTCTTGTACTGTCCTTATTTTCCTTTGGTTTCTTGTTAAACAGATGAAATTTTTTTTCAAAATTGACCAATATTTGAAGGGGAAATGAAGCTATTAGATAGGTTTCGGTTTCCATGATTTTTATCACTACAAAAATTTCACCAACCGTCACAGTCAAAATGAGCTTTTTTTTTCTCTGAAATGTCGACGTTTAGCCCGGGGTGGTTTCTTCATGGATTTGGGGCGGTCATCCACGATGTTGTACAAGGCAAAACTTTTAGGAAACCGAGACAAACATACACGGTGTGAACAAAACTTAATGTTCCTTTTATGTTTTCTTTCACGTGCATACACTCCCAGATTTTTGCCTGTTCGAATAATATTCGTTTAATAAAAGCTCAGGAAACAGGATGAAAGTTTGTCCTTACCAAGGTAGAAGGAAATTCGTGTGAAAAATGCCAGCTTTGAGGCTTTCCTTTACTTCTTTTCCACATTTTCCTAATGTCATTGAAAGTAAATTCAATTTTTTTTCTCATTTGGATTGCTGTCATTTGTGTATGTTTTGGAGCGACGACAGCAAAAGTTTTACTAATAATTTTTTTCGGGATTTTCGCAAAAAACAAGAGGAACCTGAACATTTGACTGACCCTAAGTATACTCCTCATCCTGTATTTCTTATTCTCTCGGGGTTTTTTTTTCTTTCACAACTTCTCCTTTTACTGTCTGGTGCTTCTTTTTTGTTTTTGTAATATTAAGACCTTTCCGACATTAGAATTTAAAGTTCCAGTTGGGTCTGGAAAGTGGGACAGTCAGAAAGCAGTCAAAAAACCTTGGGATTTTGAACAACACCAAGGTCGTCCTTGTCGTAAAGTTTATTGCACACCCAATAATTTCAAATTAAATTCTTTGACTAGTCTCCATAATTTTGGTTTCTGTGTAAGAACACCACTTGACGGTGACACACTTTTGTGATTCTACCAAGACTTGATCCTGTTCTTCATTATAAATATAAATAACGAACATCGCGTTATTTAAGGGTTTACGCTATCTATACGTTTTTCACGTGCATAACATTAAATTAGAGTTATTGTCTTAGTCCGTCTGAACGAGAATTTCAGAAAAGTGACATAGACATTTACTGAAATATACTTTTAACAATGGTCACGTATCAAAAGTTCTCATAAAAGAAATTAGTTCAATACGAACATTAAAAACGTAAATTGGACTCAAAAACTTTTTTTCTGCAATTTAATACTTCAACGTAAAACATCTAAAGTTATGTCTTCTTATAGGGTAATACTACTAAACAAATTATCTACAACAGTCGAAGCGTTTATTGTTTTAGTAATCCTAGTAGATCACCGATAATAAATAAATTGCTACGAATTTGTAATTTCACTTCTTCCAAGGCAACAAAAAGCGCGGACAAAATCGATTTTACTACACGAGGAACGAAATTGCGTGTTCCAAACGTTTAGTTTGACCGTTTTAAAATCCAATCACTGACTTACAGCAAAAGGAAATAAAACGATCGATCACCCGCAAGAATTATTTAAGAATATTAAAAAATTTATTCCTCTTTTTATCATATTATGTAGTTTTTCTTCAGACAAGAAGGAATGATTTGCGTTATTGATTGGTATTTAAATGATTGAGTGCTGTTGAAAATGAAAAAAAAACACCCAACTTGAGCTGAACTCGTCTAAGATTTGGGCAGCACCAACCGTGGACGCAAATTTTGTATTTGTCAGGTTTCACGATCGAGAACGAAGAGCCTTTAGTAGTGTAAACTGAAGTTCGAATCATAAAACAAAAACATTTGACTGACGACAAAACGACAGGATTCAACAACACACGACTCGTCACACAATCAACTTAAACACTAGTGACAAGAAATACAGTCTAGGTTGGAAATTAAAGGTGAAACACACTTGTATATATGCGTTTTACGCAACAGAGACTTAATAAAGAGTCATAAAAGGTTCTGAAGCATCTGCACACCCAGAGAAACTTGCACAAACGGAACTTTTCTTAATATAAATGAACATAATATAAGAAAGTGTTTTTTTTACCTGCTGGAAGGATTATTACTAAATTTCAATTAGTGAGATAAATTTCTTAAGAAATTAAACTTCTTAGGAAAATTATACGGCTTTGGCGTAATCACTCGAAATTTCTCGTAAACACACAAACAACTCTTTAACAATTTTCTTCTTCTTTCTTCTGCTCTTTCTTGCTGATTTTGTCGCTGATTCCCCGCTGAATTTGAATCAAAGTTTTATTTGACTCTGCGAACCGAAGACCACCTGACAGGTACGCGTCGAAATGTAGGATGACTGAGAAATAGGTCGGATTTGAAGTAAAACAATTTCTGCAAATTCACAAGAGGTCCTGTTTAAGCAAGAGCTCTACTTTATTTTGTCTAGGCCAAATTTCTAAGATGCAAAAACACATCCAGGAAGAATTCCGTGTCATAAATTTGCTCTTGCACGATCCTTTCAAAGTCTCTCACCCTCTCCCTGGATCCTTCGTTTTCCCCAAGCGCACATTCTTTGCCCGATTTTAAAGTACTCTTTTGATATGGTTCGAATCTTTCTGAAATACCCAATAAATGCGGTCGATTTACGCGTCTCATACCTTTACCAGAATCTAAAAAAAGAGACCATTATACTTTTCTCATGCCGTGCTTTCGTCATTTCAAATGACATGGGCAAAGGAAAAGAAAAGAAAAGAAATATCCTCTTTTCGAGACGAAATGTACAGGGCTGGAAGAACACAAAAGGTTTCGCATTTTTTTCTCTTTGAAATTAAAAAAAGGTCGTAAAACCTTTCGCTAAAGCTTACAGCGTTGCATTCTTCTAAATTAAAAAAAAAATAAATAAATAAATAAAGACGAAAAAGGAGTCAGCCGCCTGGCCAAGCGGCAAGTCCTACACAAATTTTTACAACGAAATGCGAGAGCTTTAAAGTCAGGTTCGCAGGTTCGAAGGTTCGAAGGTTGTCAATGAGGTGTAAGAGCATAAGTCACCAAAAAGAGAATGAAGACGTATGTTTGATGATTAAACAACACACAAACCAGACGGTTGGAGAAGAAGAAGATGCGTATGGGACAACTAAAAACGTAAATTAAGTTAAAACTTGAGAATGACTACCGTAAATTGTTTGGGGAACTAAGATGACAGACGCTTGACGGTAAGTCGGTAAAGTAAAGCTTAAACCCACTCGCACTGTGACTCACTCACTCTGCTCTAAGTAACATAAATTAACTTAAACTTAAGAATGAATAACTAAAATTGCTACGCGTGCGCCCCACCGTCAGACTTTTAAAATTTCCGGAATTAAAATTAAGTTCGGGTCACGAAAGCATGAAGAACACCGTCGACTCCTGTGTCTTGACTTTCCGTGTTGCTGGTAAAACCATTGAGGTAACACTGCGTTAATCCGAAACTGCAGAAGAGTTTCGTCAGAATTAAAATATACATAAATTTGTGTAATTTTGCCTGGAAGCCTTTGGAATTCAGCGAGGCCCAACATTTTGGACTTTTTGTTGTCTTCTCGCACCCTCGACTTCTCTTCTGAAACTCTTCAGTTTTCACACAAGTTAGTTAATTGTCTTTCGTCAACCGTCAAGGAAGTAAACTCTCTCCCTTGTTCGCGTCAACGTAATCTTTTTTTCTTTCTGCAATAAAAACAGATAAATCTGGAATGTAAAAAAAAGGAGAGCTGAGTTTTGGAGATGGCCCTTCTTCACGCGAGAAGACCATTGTATGGAACTACACACAACAATCTTTCTCAGAAGGAGAAACAATTTCTTTTGTGCTGCTTTTCGACTACCCTCCACCGGCAACCTCCAGAACTGAGGGCCGTAAAAATTTTTTAATGTCACAAAAATCGCTTGGGGCATCACTTTCCATTCAGGAGAAAAAAAAAAGAACAGGACAATGAAAACCTAAGTTACTCTGCAAGTACAAGACGGAACGAAAGAGAAACGGCAACGCGAATGCTTCCTTTCCATCTTTCTCATCCTTCCCATGCGCTTCTCAACCTTTTCTTCTTCGTGATGACTTGCCCCCGAACGAAACCAACAAATTATCGTTTAAAGGTAGGTCAGAACAGTTTCTCCTTGTCATTAACTTTTAACTCGAACGTTTCCGAACTATTAAGTTTTATAGAAAATTCACTAGTGTCGAAAAGCCGTGGAAGAAGAGCCAAGAGAAAAGGGCTACGAAATTTTTCAGAGAAAAAAAGAAAAACACTTTGGGAAAATGCTCGAAATGCGTCGATGTCCGAATTCAAATCGGTTTAATAAATGTTTGACAAGGGTTATTGATTTCAAAATGACTTCTAATAAAACAAATCAAAGTGAAAAAAAAGGAAATTTCAGAAATGACGCTGGCAGGACAAAGGAAAATTATAGGGAAGACATTGCTTTGAGGAAACTGTTGCAGATCACAAATTACAAACAAGCCAAGTTCGTAAATAAGTGTACTTCAATATCTTTGCAGAGTTTCCGTGTCATTGCATTTTTAATTCATTCACATGCAACTGCTTGAAAACGCCTACACAACTCCTGTCCGATTAATGACTTATGGAAGAAGGTTATTAAAAAATAATAAAAATGTGTTTCATTAAAAAGGCTTAGATGTGAAAAACTCAGTTCGTGGAATTATTCAAAGGCTCATTACTAGTTTATTAAATTATCTTATTTAATTTGATCTCTGCTTTGCAAAACTACTAATCCGATCCGTCAGGCTGAATAAAAGAATAGGTTGTGAATAAAGGAAGGTATGTGATATGTGAAAAAGGACCAAATTAAGCGAAAATTTTTTTGTGTTTTGTTCTATGACCGTGACATTTTGTGTTGTAACATGACTGTTTGTTTTAAATACTTGGACTTGACGCCAAGATTAGTAACCGGACATGATGTGCCTCATTCATAATTTTTTTTAGATTTGGTACAAATTATATATGCATATTTATATTTTTATAATAATAAGTATCGGTTTATTTTTCTAGTGTCCAGTTTCGTTCGTACAAAAAGTTAAGAGTGTTGTTACCGAACGGATCAACTGCAATGCTTCAACATGTTCTGTTTTTTTTGTTTACAAAACTACCGACAACCGAGAAAAAACTATTTTCCACTGCATTTTCAGTTTGTAAAGTTCAATTTTTTATTGATAACTAATAACGGTCTTTCAGGCGTACCGAAACATACTCGTTGGAAAAAGTTTCAAGGACTTTCTCATTCGGCTGGAACTCGAAGAAACTGCCTGTTTTGACTTTCACTTCTAGAATCTTCTATTACCCCGAAGGAACTTGCTTTATACGTAATTTCTTACTTTATAACATTAAACCCGGATTTTGAAATCGAGAAAGTTGCATTCGGAGCGATCCTCAAACGCAGTGTCTGTTGCATACGAAATCCATCCAACTTCATTTCCATGTAATTTTCCCTGCGTACGTCAAACTTTTGATGGAGTTCATTTCGTACCTGTTTCTAAACTACTTCATCTGCTTGTGCCGCGTGCAATAAAAAAAAATAGGAGACAGAACTACAGAGAAAAATCAACGTAAACTTTTACATTAGGAGGAGTTCGCAAGAGGAGGAAAGTCGCCGGAAAGCCTCGGGCCTGTTCTTCTTTCTCAATTTACCCAGGGTCGTTTACAAATTGAAAATTATAAACCACGGTAAAATGAAAATCAACTTGTAAAAGTCTTTAATTTCATTCCAATTAATTACAAGGAGTAATCGAAGACGAGAAGGAATTTCAAGTGGCCTTTCTCGGTGAATAAAGAAAAAAAAGAATTCTTCTCGGCTAACAACCACAAAATTCATTTACATTTTGCTCGTGTAAATAATACCCACAGCTTCTGCTTTGGTCTCGTTCGACAGGGCCGAGTTTCCACCTCTGAAAACTGCGAGAAAAGAGAAAAATCCTTTCGTCTATGTCTCTATGTCTATTTTTCGACTGGATGTGAAGACCCAATTATAAGGCGACCTATTTTGTTTATCCTCCTGAGGCCATCAGCCATAGCATAATTCTTAGCGTGATGAATGGCCGTACGAGTGGAATTTGAGTGAAGGTGCTTGATCTTTCTCCTGAGGTTGTTCAACCCTGAATATTCTTTAGGGTTAATACATCATAACAAGGCTGACAGCGTTTCCAGAGAAATGATCAAATTGATAAATTTCATCGGACGTTTGAATGTTTGAGTCTGATTGAATTTTACACACAAAATATTCTATTCTACTTCATCATCCATTTGTTTCTCCGCCGGATTCCAACTTTAAAAAACCCTAAGTTTTTTAAATAAGAAATAATTTCGTTATAATTTAATAACGATAGAGTTGTACGTAAGTATTCATTTAAATGACAGTCACAAATTGATGTTGTTGCAGAGCTTTCTCCGTAAAAGAAATGTGTTTCTTTTATTTAACATTTCAAATTTTGTACAATTTATATCTTCTTAAACATATTTTACGTACTACATCTTTATTTTGTAGTTATCAAGTACCAAATATTTGTATATTGTTTTTCATTAATTTTTTTCTTTTAAATATGTTCAGTGTTCCACAACTTATATGCCTGTTCTTAGTCACTATTGTCACGATCAACACGTTTTCTGTTTACTTGCAGACCCAACAGGTCTGAACAGTTGTATTATAGTACTGTGCCCTTTGATTTTTTTAATAAAGCATGAAATGTATATTTATTTATACTGCACATATATTCATGTATATTGCACTGCTGCGTTTAACACCCTGCCGGGGAACTCTTCGTTATTAGGTAGTTAAACACTTTTTTTAGTAGGTTGAGCCGCGTAGGTTAGAACTAAAAGGTGCCTGAAAAAATAAGAATGAAATACCGGAAAGCTGAAGTGAATTCATTAAACGAATTTTGCACAATTCACGGTTAAGAAAAATCCTTTTGAATAAAAAGTTATGAACGTCAACTCCACATTATTAATATAACCAATTAAGCATATTAAACGAAATACAAAGTGTAAAATTCACGTCGGTTGTTTACGCTTCTCTCAAATTCCCAGGTTTAACCGGGACGAGCAGACCTGTCACTCTAATGAGAGTTTTAGTTTTGCTTCATTTTCCTTTTGTCTAGGGCTTACACGGTTCAGTTTGGGTGGTGGATTTGGATGAGAGGCAGAGACAGCGAAGAAAGATAAACTAAAGTTAGTTAAGCTCCATCAAAACAGTTAATCGGAAGAATACGACTTGTGGGATTAGATTTCGTCGAGGCAACTAAGCTCGGATTCTCCAGGGAACATCTTCTCTTGCCCGGAATAAACCTCCCCGACGCCGTACTAGACGTATCGCCAAATAATTTCTGCTTTTGCCGTTTTGTTTTTTTTTCGCCATCGAGCTTTTTCCCCAATTGAGTCTTGCCTTTCTCCCACGAGACGGACACACGTCTGTCTTTGTCTCACACCTCCCAGACTTCCGACAGATAACTATCTATCACAAGTATTTTTGGGAAACCTTCGTGAGCAGATCGTTATAAACTCTCTTTTATAAAACGAAAATATAATAAAATACAAGAAAGAGAAGACTTAATAACTCTCGGAAAACCTCGTAATGGGTTTAATACACGACACTATTATTTTTTTTTTGCAATCTACTTTTATTCTACTCACTCAAGCCATTGACAAAACTAGTAGAAATTAATTTACTTTATGATATCAACTGAACGTGTCATGCTGGTTTTGAGCGCTCTTCGGTTGACCTCGTTACGTCACATTTTTATTTATTAATTAATAATGCAGGGAACACAAAGTAATAAATTGATACACTTATGTAGGCAACATCCAAAATAACATTTAGTACAATAAGAAATATAAAAACATTGGTATTACTTTTGTGTCGGTACTTGGTCGTGGTAGTCTCATGTTTTTCATCAGTGCGGGCAACTCATCCGTCAGTTTCTTTTGATAGACAGTTGTTTCACTAGTAGTACCTTAGATGTGACAGATCTTACGGTTGAAATTTGCCCTTTGCCCGAATAATAAAAACTTTTTTCAACTTGGAAAACGGTTTCCCAATACCGTCGAGCGAGAAGAAAATTTTCATTTAAATTTCCAGACCGTCCCCGTTGAATTTAAATGTAATTTCTTCTTCTTTTATTCAATCAATTTAATGATGTGTCTTGCGCGCTTAGTTATGCCTAACTATTTACATAAATTTCCGTGACTTCGAAAGTAATTTTAAGAAAACGTAGAAAGCGAAGAGGGCCCTGCGGAGGGCCCAGTGACCCTCATTTAATTACGTCACGGTCTGCCTACTTTCCTCTAGTTGTGCATCTTCTTCTCTTGCGGGTCTCTGTTGACTCTGACAAAGATTTAAATTTAGTTCAATTTATTATTCTGGTTCGCCGGAATCTAATTTACTTGTTTACTTTTAATATATTAATGAATTTACTTCGTCACGCGTAAATAAATAAACAAAAAATTAACCGCTATTTATCACTCTATTTAAGAATATTTAATTGCTGACGCTAAGAAATCTCAACGCCAGAAGAACTGAAGGACTAAACAAACCCAAAAAAGGAACTTTAACTTTTCACCTGTGTTTTTTTTTTAGTAATAAACCACATTTTACAAAACAAAAACACATATATATTATTAATTCAATGTAATGTACACTCCGTTACAGGAAGAGTTACCTGTTCTCTGAAATTATACTAAAACGTGGTTCGACTTACTAATTTCACCGTTTTTCTTTTCTTGAGGGTCGGACTAAATTTGCGGAAATTATACAAAATATATACATACATACAGATATAAAATACCTGTTAGCTGGAATGAAAGTCATAAAACAAGCTTTGAACTTTTTCTAAAAAATTATACCTTTTTCCGAGAACTAATTTGTTATTTTCCAGGTAAAGTTTTCTTACTTATGAAATTTCCGGGCGAGGTCACTTCGCAAACGTTACATACCTCGTGTATTTTTCTTTGTTACTCCTTCAGTTCACACACAAAAACCCGAGATATAGTTTTTACCTTGAGAGCTTAGGTAAGGTTAGGTTACGAGCTTTGTCTTCCTGTCAGTGTGACAAACTGATAACCTCAGTTAAGTTACCTCTGAAACATTCAGAGACTTCCTCTGTCTTGTCTATCTTGAGTTCCTTCGACCGACACGGCAAATGCTAATCTATGAAACGCAGATGCAAACATCCGTTGCCGTCCTGTCTGAGGGTGGAAAGACGGCTTTGGCAGTGAGTCTGACCAGAAACAGCAATCGGAACAACCGCCTTATGCATCTCAGGTAATTTATTACCTGTTCTTTGTGAAAATTACTTAACCGCACGTTGATATGGCCGAAATTCTTGGGGCGACCCCGGGGGGGTGGGGGTGGGGGTTCAAACGTCAGAGAAACGTACGCCCGCGTTTCCAGAGCTTTCGCCGGGAAATATTTAATGGAAATTAAAAGTTGAGAAAGCCGTGCGTTTAATTACTATTACTTTCTTCTCTCTCTCTCTCTCTCTCTCTCTCTTTAGGCCTCTGTTCTCATTTAATTTATTCTCAGCAAAAGAAATGACATTTAGATGAAAAAAAATTGTACGAAAAACTTAATTTATATTAGATTGTGTTAAAGCAAAAAAGTTGTATTTAATTATCTGTTCTGTTGCAATAGCCCGGGAAATAGAAAACTTTAACCGCACTGTAAATCATTATTTTACGCCCCGTTTCTTTAAAACTAAAACATTTAATTGTATTTGCGAAAAGTGTGTTCCCTCTTCTGCTCTCTCTCTCTCTCTCTCTCTCTCCTCCCCCAACCAAAATTCAACGAGAAGGAGGTGTGCCTGGAAAAGTATGGAAAATGTAAACCAAAGCTTGAGAGAATAAAAACAAAAAGTTGGGCGAAAAGAGAATTATTCGAAAAGAAAGTTGAGTTAATACGGAACGTGAAAGAGGGCAGTAAGTTGAGTGGATTTTTTTGTCAAAAGAGGCAGAAGTAAACGACCGGCAAAGGAATCGTGAAACACACAAAGGTGAAGCAATAAAACGAAACAGAAAAGGGTGTTCATGGAAAGGAGAGTGAGTTATTAGAAAAATACTGTAGCAGACATGAGAAAAAAGGACCGTAGCAGTTTGTATGAGAAAAACAATCAGGTTTTTCGAAGAGGTCGGATGAGAGTCAATTGTGAAGCAGTAGCAGTTTGAGTATGAAGCAGAAGCGGAACAATAACTAAAAGTGTGAGTCTACCCTGAAGAAATAGAAAAAGAAGTCGACGAAAGGTTCAGAGACAAATAAACACATTTAGAATTTTAAAGAGTACAACGAAACGAAAACAGAAAAGTAAAATGGAGTACGCGGACGAATGCAGACAATTACAAGAAACCAGGCACATCAAGGCGAACAGTCAAAATTCTTCAAGGTTTGATTTCAACTAATAAAAAAAAATAAATAATTTCAGGTTGTCTGTAAACTGGAAATTTCCGAAGTTCTCATTAGACTTCACCAGCTTAAAACCGGAAGTGGAAAGTTAGTTCCGGCCGTTTCTTCAATGGTTGACATTATCTAATTTCTACTTTCGTTACCTCTCTTTTCCTTTGTCGATATGGAAAATTGTACTACCACGGTATCGTGTGTTCCACGATGAGTTGTCTCTTACCTAAAAGAAACATAAAAAACTCTGATCGGGTCGAAATCCACTTCACAAACATCACAACAGCAAATCAAATTATCCTGGCCCACACATTTGTTTCGGATCATCAAATTGCTGTTTACAAATTGTAAAAGCAAAAAGAAGTTTCTATTATGTAAATCGTGGATTATTGTCTATTTACGTTCGACCGATTTCCAAATCAATGTAAATTATGTATAATCAATACACTTCCGGATGGGGTGCTTCCTCCTCTAGAGGAACGAAAAACGCGAGCTTCCAGTAAAAAAAAAAAAAAACTCTTTCAGTCGACAGAAAAACCAACTTTTTAATTTAATTTGCTTACGTCTACGTATGTAACATGTGACGGCAGGACAAGTAGTATTCATCTTTGACATTCGCTTGGTTAATTATGTACTTTATGCGATTGAATTGTAAACAAGTTTTCAAATGAATAAAAACTAATGAAAAATAAAAATGTTACTTATCAAGTCTGAGTGTCTTCTGCTAGTTAAATTTTGTGTATATAAATTTTTAGATTTGGAACATTGATTTCTGACGTTCTGTATAGTTTTAGGGGGAGAAAGGCAACAAGAATTTACATCACGCTGCAATGTGTTGCAGACAACCTACAAACCTCTATGTTTTCGTAATATTTGGTTATGTTAAATAAGTATGTTGAACTGTTAAGTGCTAAAATTCACCCGTTGCACATGAGATTTGTGCGGATGCAAAACATCTTCAGTCATTCAATACGGTAGATGCACATGAGAAATTTTAATGTATTTTATTAAAATCCAACTTATCTCCTCTATAATATAATACGATCGATTTATTAATAATATTCCTGCCGGAAGTAGATGTTTGAACATTTGTTCCTCCTTCTTCTTCTTCTTCTTTCTAAAACAACTGGAAGAATTTTAACGTTGGAAAAACCTTTTCGAAGGTCAGAGATGCTAAATAAAAATTCAGACTCGGTTAAAAGTGTCACAAGAAGACCGGGTGAAACGGGTGAACGGGTAAGAGAAATATCGTGGCGATAGAAATGGAAAATCAAAGGTTGTTTTATTTCAACCGGTGAAACAACGCAAAAGACAATATTGACCCAGGAAATTGAAAAGGCAGAAGAAGAAAGTTCATCGGGTTGTTTTTGTTGGGTCACACCAGGAGAAAAACCTCAGTGTTTTTTCTTCGTTTCCGTTTCCGCCGGAACCCGGATTTATTTTACGTTCATTACGTTTATTCCCGTCATGTTTTAATTATTCTGGAACCTTTTAGACGAAATTTATTTCTGAGGCGGCGGATCAGACTTTCGACAGACATCTTCGATAGAACTTTAAATCGTTAAATTATGGGAATTGGCTTCGAACGAAAGTGTACACTCTCCCCCATGTACAAATGGACCTGGATAAACTTAAATTGTAGTTGAACAATAAGATAAAGCGTTAATTTCACCTCGTTTATCTACAAAGATAAAAAATACCCAGTAATAAAAACTTAACAGTAGTTTAAAAATTTAGTTTAAGAGAAACTTGTCTAGAAGAGGAGCAAGCCATAGCGCAGTTCATGGAAACTTCATCTGATTTATTCTAAATCCACGGATAGATGAATACTCCAGAATTTGTTTGGTAAGCTCACGTTTTGAATAACCCTGAACTACGACTAACTATTAATTTACTATTAATTACTTAATAAAATTCTATCTCGCTGCCGCATAAAGTCTGGTTTTTAGAAACACAGAAAAGTTTTTGTCTCTGTGGAAGAATTTTCGGAACTTCACGAAACAAAGAATAGAACACGACTTTTCCCAGCAGAACATTACTTACAAGCCCGATGTAGTTTCAAAAATTTCTACTTTATTTTTATTGTTTTCAAAAATTTATGGTTTTACGAGGGCATCGTTTTTTCTTTTTCCCTTTTATGTTTTCCTACAGAATCTCTGTTGTAGCAAAAACCACAGCAAAAGGACCATGAGTTGAATTGCAAATAATAACGTCGGCACACAATCTGAATAGTAAACCGTACAAAGTACTTTATAGTAAACTAGTTGTAGTAGTAGTGTGAGTATTTAGCGGGTAGTTTAATTTCCAAACATAATAATTTCCTTTAAAATTCTATACACCAAATAACTTGGAGTGATTTTATTTAAGGTGGGTGTTCGACAGGTACTCTGTTTACTTCTGTTTACTCCTCATCTTCCAGGTAATGAGCCAGGTACTTTTACCTTTTGTAACGGACCACTGTGTGACAGAGAGCTGAAGTGTTTAAATTTAAATTTAGGGCCGACCTGTGAAACATCCAGACAACAAAAAATTCTCGTCTATATCTAACAGTATAAACATATCACAATAATATTCGACAGTGTTTTATTGGCTTTCGGGTAAAAGTTTTCTGGTGGAAACTTTTCCGAAAACTTTTTAAAAGCTCTCGAATGTTACAGAATTTTTATAGTCTTCGACTTTTCGAAAGCAACGTGCCGGAATCCTCAAATCTCGAACTTTTGACTTTATCTATAGTCTCCCAGGGCTTTGCCTAGCACCTTCTCCACTTTTGCTTTGCATATTTTGATTTGCATACCTCTGAGGTGTGCCACATGGTAGAAATTTTCCACCACGGAGAACAGATGAAAAGAAAATTAATGTGCTTGAGGACTTGTTGTCTGCAGACTCAATCAGATTATGTTGAATTTCAAAAGGGCAACCCCAGTGTGTGTGTGTGTGTGTGTGTGTGTGTGATAGAAAGAGAGAGAGAGGAATTAATGATTTTGCTGGTTTCAAAATTTCAAACCAGAAGATCCGAATCAGAGGAATATTATGTTATAAAAAACTTCATACTTGTACATAAAATAATTCAAATAATAATACAAAATAATAGTTTTAGATTTGAATCAAAACTATTACCTCTACCAGCTGCGACGTAAAATATTCAAACCTTTACTTGTACCAAAAAATAAAAAAAAATATTTTACTCAAGCGAGAAAATACTGAATAGAGTTAACCATAACACCGACACATATATAGTGAACCACAAAGCAATAATCCGGTACTAAACACTTTCTGACTCTTTGAACTTTTTCTTCAACACGAAATTTATTTCTGGTTATTTTGTTTGTAGTGAGGTTTCCAACTATTACAATCGGTACGGCAGACTAGGCGAAAACAAAGGCAAATTAATAGAGGCAGTGAGAACTCATAAAGTTCTACATAAAATTCATTGTGAGTGCGCACAAAAGAATAAAACGAATCCGATCGAAGAAGGTCAAAATAGAAAAACCTAAACCGCAATTGAATGGGATAATCAATTGAATTTTTCATTTTTATTTTTCACGCCATACACTTTTTTTTCAACATTATTAAATTTATCTTTTCATTTAGGATTATTTTTATGAGTTGAAAAACGAGGAAACTGCGACACAGACAGTGGAACGAATAAAAAAAAAACGCTTGATAGAAAAGATAAATTGGATCAAATGGTGAATTGTAAAGGGTGCGTGTATGTGTCTGTGTGTGTGTGTTGTGGTGTGGAGTGTGTGTGTGTGTGTGTGTGTGTGTGAAGACACTGGAGAATCCTGTGGGATAATCGAAAACTGAGTTTTATTCTTCGTATGAACGTTTTCACATCCGTTTCCTACCCGGAAAGACCAAATTATACTTCTCTTTTCTTTTAGAACAGCCTTCGTCATAAACTAAAGCAGTCAGCAAACTTTTATTTTCGGTGCGGTGGTTGGCGGCAGTAAAAAAATAAAGTGGCCGTGAACGTCGACTTGTAATTTAAGTCTTTTCACCCGCATAAAAATACTTAAACTTCATCTACTTTAAATTTAATGAAGAATCTGCTTGGATTTCATTTCTAATTTCGCCTTTAAATGGTCTAAACCACTATGAGTTCCAAAATACCTGGAATGTGGTGCTGAAGTGAAGAACTACGGTAAACGTTTCAGGAGTAGTTAGAGTTGTGCTGCAGCAATACATAAGTTCTCTACTTGCGATCATTGTTATTTACAGTAATGAGCGTCCATGGATGTTTGACATTGGTTTAACTGAATTTTACAATCCCAGAGCAATAGAAGTGGTCTAGTCTTATGCTTTCCTCATGTTCCTTGTCTTGGAGTAGAAACTTTTTTACAACCTTCCAGAAAGACGGGTTTCTACGTAAGTTTCGCCTCAACACTCTTCAACGGTGAAATGAAGCGTTTTGGCAAGGGATCTTATGAATATTTTTAAGAAATTGAATCGATTTGCCTTGCCTCAGCCTTCTGTGGAAACTAACACACAAAGCTACGCAACACTAGGACTTAGAACTTAAAATTTTATATTCTATGTTGACCTAAAACTATTTGAAAGTGTTGTGTTTCGGTGTAATGTGTTCATACTGCCCTAGTAAGTTGTCCAGTCTTTAACAATACGACTGTCACTCTGACTTTGGATTTACCAAGTTATATAGTTCTCTAAAGCAATGGCTTTCTATAATAATCAGAATATTATCAGAATAAAATATTACGCAGTGAAACATATTGATAGGTTGGCATTTATTAATGCAAAAAGCAATTGTGACGGTTTGTCTGTTTCTACGTGCACTATAGTCTCGGACTAAATTGTTTCTCTACCATTTTCTAAAGCGGAAGTTGTGAAAGCTTGCAAAAACAAAATAAATCCTGAAAAATTTTAAACTTAACAGTTCGAAATTCATAAACGTCATTTGAAAATTCGAAGACCGAATGCGAATCTCAAATTTCTGTAATTCTGCAAGTGCACAACATCTGACCGATAAGTAAAACACAAATGTCGGATTACAATAATTTTATTTTGTACTTGCACGGGCAGTTGGAGTTTTATGGAGAGTAAGATCATCATAACATCAGTTACAAATGTGATGATTCCGAACATAAAATTTACCGTCTACCGTCACGTCGCAGGATGCGATTTGCGCAAAATGATTTACGATTATCCCAAAATCGGTCTGGAGAAATTGTAATGAATTTATGTAGATTATAAAATTCTGCCCGAAGTCGTTAAAACAGGGTTTATTGCTTTACAAAAAAAAAAGAAAAGCTTTTCTTATCTGTGCTGACATGTACGGGGGACCAGGGAGTCCAGGAGCAGGACCGGCATTTATCGAATCAATCTTCTTAAGCCGGTCGCAATGGGTGTGCTCGTAAAATATTATATATAGTTATGCGAGTGGCGTACAAGAAATTTCAGATTAGAAAATAGGAAGGAACGGTCGAGGGATCGGAAGTGCCCGAGGCAAAAATTTGACTTGGATTGATTTCGGCAATGCATCTTCGGGAACCCTTCGCCCAACCTCGCCACCGTTCAGGTACTACAGAAGACAACAAATTTTGCTCTTGCGAGAACCAACTCGGAAGTTCATTAGGCAGTGAAAACACGTCAAGACGGAGCCTCCGGGATCAAATGTCGGCCTCGATTTGAAAGACGGGCTCGAGATGTCTTCCAAAAGGATGGAAACTCACCTAGACTTATGTAATTAATACGTAATTAATGCCTTGAAAATTCTTCTAACCTGCTGGAGAAAAATTCTTCTCCTGAGGAAAAGAAATTTATCGCTTCTTTCTGCCGTCTTACGCCACCTGGAAAACAAATTACCGGGAAAACTCTTCGTCGTTGCATAATTTATAACGGAGACTCGGAGTCTGGAAGAACACGGAAGCACAAGAGGAAGGCTAGGAGAGAAAGGTTCGAAAGGTTTGACAGGAACCGGAGAGAGAGAGAGAGAGAAATTTTGCATTTAATGAATACAAAGGTGGAGCGATTAAATCAATATGTCCCTTGTCAGGCAAATTCAAATTAGCAATTGACACTGAGGCGAATTTCGATAGTTTTTCTCTGTCGTGTGGGACACCACGCGAACTATGATCTTTTCATCTGGCGACGGCGTTGTCTACATTTTCTTTCTTTCTGCTCGGACTCTTTGTCGTTTTTCTTGTATTTTTAATTGGATTCCTCTTTACAAATTGACTCCAGCTTTATTCATTAAAAATGACAGGAGTGCGTGAATTTTTAAAAACGAGAGTGTTGCACCGGTGAAGCGCTCGGCCTCGATAAAACTATAAAATCGCTGCTATAAAAACGCTACAAAGAGACGATATGCACTCGAATTATACATGAATAATTCAGTTTTATGGAAAGGCAAAATGGATGAACATGCCGACAAAACTCCAAAATCATAATCATAGAATTTGTATTTTACTGAAACGCCAGTCTATCATGTTCGTCTCTTATTAGGCTCAGATTGAGTGTGCAGGCAACACGACATGTAACGTGGTTACCAACTACTTTGGTAGAGCAAAATGTCTCCGACAAAGCAGGAAATCAGTTAAATAAATCTGTTCGCTAATAACTCAAATTCTACAACCAAGAAAGTTAACAGAAATGTATAATTGAACCGAGAATTTGTAATTTTCATTCGAAGGAAAACCAAATTTACCGAGGGTAGAAGAAACATCAAGACAGAAGACTGTTAGAAAACTGTTTATAACAAATCTGTAAATTGGATGTAATTAGTGTGATGCACTTTGACGTCGAATACAGGCTGAGTTCATTCGAACAATTATTGTACTAGGAAGGGAGGGAATCAACTACAATGAGGTATTGTGTCGACTGTGCGTCTGAAAGAGTAGTCTGAACTTGTTAGAGGCGTAGTAATATATTTTTATAATACAAACACTAACTACATAAGAGTGTATTTACATTAAGGCGTGACGTAGGAAACGTACAATTTTCAAAGGATTACAAGCCCAATGTTATTTGTACATTTGACCACTCACAATGCCTTCCCTTCAGGCCCCCAAAAATGTCGTCTTTTCTCAATTCAAAAATTTCATTTCGTTTCTTTGCCTCTGTTGAACTACTGACTCCCTGGTGGACTGTGTAAAAATGAATTCAAATGTTCGGATTACGGTGTCTAAATATTCCAACAACACGGGTAACGACATGAATAGAGCGCGGTGTGTCAATCAATATTATAAACGGGGAAAAAGTAGCATAAGAAATAATTGATGGGTTTTCGATAAGGTCAATTTCGGATGAATGACAGCACGCCAGAACGTCATAGAGGTTTAATTTTTCACGCCTTCTAATCAAGAGTAATGTACCTGTAAAGAGTTAATCTCTTTCTCCCTGAAACTCTTTTTTTCTGCTTTCGATTTTTTGAAGTACTAAAAAAAAAAGACAGTCGGGAAAATGGAAATTGGAGAGTCGGAAATATTATCTGCCGGTTCGAATTGACTGCGGGGGTGGGACGTGATAAAAAAAAATTGAGTGAGAGATAGAGTGACAGAAAGGGAAAAACAGTAGGAAAGAAAATGAGAAAGAAATATGAGTGAATAGAAGAGACTCAGAGAGTGGAAAAAGATGAGAGAGCTCTGGTAAGAAACACAGAAGAGAATAGTACAGAATGAATGGTAGGAAAAAGAGTGAGAGAAAAGTTGTAAAGGATAAATTATTATAAGAGATAGCAGACGTGTGCTGTCGTGGCGAATAAGAGACGAATAAGAGACGAACAGCGAGATGGAGAGCAGAAAAGAGAGAAACTCCCCGAAAAGTAGGGAGAATGCAAGTGAAATAGAGACAGGAGAATAGATAATAGGAAAGATAATAAAAAGAAGAGTTTGAGGAAGACAGGAGCGGAGATAGAGAGTTAGGATGGTAGAGGTAGGTGGATAGCAAAATAGATGACTAGATAAAAAAAGGCGTAGAGCCTGAAATGAAAAGAATTAGGCAGGAAATTCGAATTCCTCGGCCGGATTATCCGAAGTTGAATTTTCTTCGTGAAAATTGTAATTCCGCGGGAAAAACTTGAAATTCCCAACCGAATTCCTTCAGTTCTCATCCTCTCCGTGCGTTTAAAAGAATTTATTAAAATTTAATAATTTCATTTTTTTTTCGCCGTTGTTGGTTCGTTTAATATCGCATTCCCAATTTCTGCCAGTCGCTTCGTTGCGTTACATTTCGTTTCCGGTGAAAGTGAAATTTCACAGGAAACGCGAAAAAAAAAGCGGAAGCGAAAGAAGACGACTTAATGAGAAGCCCCGGTGTTCGCGTTCAAGTCACAATGCAGAAATTCAATCAATTCCTTATTTAATTTTTTTTTTTTTTCGGTCACACCAGGTGGGTTTTTATGTGTTTGGACAACACTCGAAGAAGTCGCAAGGAGGAACCGCCAGAACGTGCTAAATGTAGGGCACACAGGGACACACGAGACCACAAAAATAATAAAAACCCAGTCGGAAAATATTTGTTGGTCAAAATGTGAGAAAAATTTGACAAAAATTGTTTCATCCTAACTTAAAACTAGAAACTAAATTGTTTCTACATTATTTATTGTATTCCTCGCGTTCTATTATTTTTGTCAGAGGTAAAATCACACAGAAACTCATCAAACTCGCGATCAAAGTCTCATCATCTCATGCATACAAATTTTCACGTGGTTTAATCTACACAAACTTATTAAATTTAAAAAAAAAAATGTTACCTACTCACGTCTCGGTGATGAAAAATCAGTTACCCGAAACTAAATTGTACAGATCTATTCACTAATAATTTCATACCAATAAAATTAATCGAAAAATTGCTCTTTATGTAAGTTATTGAAACTGATATTGACGAAAAAAGAGAGAGAGAGAGAGAGAGATATGTGGGGGAGAACACGTGCACGCATACAACCACACACAAAATTAAACATTTTTTCAATATTCTTTATTAACGTTGCATACAACAAAGGTGAAGCGTTTAATTTCCGGTTACCTGGCACACGAGAATGAGGCTTTACATTAAATTCCAATCAGTCTATTTATTTTTTATGTATCGCATCGCACAGGCCGCTTTGACTGCATTTATTTTAAATCGAAGCGAAACGCATTCGTTTTTCGCGAGTTTTCTACTTAAAAAGCTTAAAACGCAACGCTGTTTTTCTCCTTTCCGTTGACGCCTCCTCGTGCTGCTTTCCTTCCTAACGAGATGCCGGGCGAGGAGATTTGTCCCGTCAAAATTCCGGCTTTCCTCCGGTGTGTCTCAGTTTACCCAAATCGGAACCAGATGATTTGGTTTTTGGCAAGGAACCGCAACCAAATTGATCCATTTGTATTCTGCCTACTTGACTCTTCCGGCCGTTCAACTCGGCTTCGATTGACTAAAAACTGCTTGCCTGGCTTACCAATTTTCCACAGTTATGAAAGGTACGTTTTTATTCTGCTCCGGAAAACCTCCCTCTCGGTGGCAATATCATTTTTTTCTATTCTGTTTTTTATTTTTATGTATCTGATCGCATCTTTCGCTGTCTAACATTTGCCTAATGTTTCTTTTCTCTCGGTTTTATCACATCGTTTTCATTTCGTTTTAATTTTTACATTGCCCTATCGTTTTTCTCTTTATCACAACGATAAACTGTTATGACTTCGACTTATGTATCATTGGAATTTTTTGTATTTTGCAGGTGCATTTAAATGAAGTGACTACTAGTATTTGATTTTGTTGTATTGAACACTCTTGAAACCTACAGACTGAACAAAATGTTCAGAAACCTAAATTTCCTCGAAGTACATAAACTAAGGTTTCGACTATGCATTAATAATTACTATTTCTACTGTAAATAACTGTAACGAGAGCGATATGTAAAGGTAAAATTTTAAAATTACGTTTTTAATACTGGAGTGACAAATATACATTCGAAATAGACGGGACAGAGGGGAAGGAAAGGAAAGAATACAAAAAATGAAGCTATTTAATGTTGTTCAAATGGACAGAAATTACTTAATTATGTATTGTACATAAATAACAGTAAGAATAGGTAAAGGAGAAAGAAAACATTTTTTAGTGAAGTGTTTCATCAATGGGTTTTGTTGTACGTTACATTTCACAACATTCGGGGTTGTATACTTCCTTTCTCTGCCCTTATGTTACGGTTATGTATTTTATTAATTATAAGCTTCCTTCGTTTTTATGTATCTACCAGTTGAAGCGAACAAAACGAGAGTGCTGCTTGCTCGCGTTCCCACGTTTTCTTTTTTAATAAAATACCTAATTTCCGCTGCCGTTAGCGACAGGATATTCTCCATTCTAACTTCTTAAAATTCATGTTTTATCCTCTTTGTCGTTTGTAAAATAAATAACAACTCAGGTGTTGCTGCTTCGATGGCTTTTTGTAACCAATACGGTGACGTTACAGAGAGTCGTGATGCATTGTTTTTATTATTTATACAAAACTATTATTATTACTAGAATTTTCGAACATTTCAGCTCTCCTTCCTCACCTTAGACTCTCAACTTTAAATGTGTGCTGGTCTCATGTACTTACCTCGTGTATGTTTTTTATTACCAAAACGATACGAGTCGCGGTCGTACACCAACATGTAGCATTGTTCCATTTGAAAAGCATTAGATATCTGGCCAAGTACATAAAAACGTGCAATACATAAAATAATACACTTTGTTATTTATTGTCCAGCGTGGCAGATGAAAATTTCAAGAGGTTCCCTTCGAATGCACCACTTTTTCGAATTTCGGTCTTTCTCCTCATCAACTGCAGCTTTGCATTTGTTGGCTGCTGTCGTTTAGAGTTGAAATTTTGCATGGATATTTAATTGCAGTTTCAGATGATTCCACATCAATTTATGGGAATTCCTTTATTTACATTTCATTAGTTATTTGCTCTTCGCTCCATTCCTTTTGGCATAATTTCAAATGACGTAGAACAGCTACCCGAATTCTTACCCTACCACCACCACCAACAGCGCGCTACAGCTTCTGTTCGTCCGTCTAAGTGTCGGTTCTCCAGTAACGGGAACAAAGGATATTTATTTTTTAACCTTTTCATCAACAATACACCGAGTGAAATATTTTACGAAATATAAGAACGCGAGTTTACGTAAATTCGTTTATGTATACATAACCTGAAGCGTGAAAATTAATAAAGAAGAAATTAAAGTTGTCCTCTTGACCGCTCGGCAACTTCAATGGTCAAAGAACCTTCTCAAGTTTCAACAAGTACAGAAAACACACGCTCGTTCAGGTGCACAACGACACCTTTACAGATGCGAGGTATTAACAGCTAAAGAGCACGAATATTTATTCTAAATAAAATTATAATTATAAATTTTAGAAAACAGATATAAACACATATGTATAAACAAATAAATGAAAACCTAATCACAGCCAATGAGGTGAAAAGGATGCTGTTGAGCATTCTACTACTTGTTTGAGAAAATTATATACAATAATAAATCTAGTATTATTTCGGAACCCATTTTTTTCTATTTCAGTTCTTTAAACTTCGGTTATTGGCTACTTTCATAACTTTTTTTGGTATTGAAAAATAGTGGATAAAGTGAAGCAAAGGGAAAGCTAGGGGCCAGCCCTCGGGAATTTCGTTGTCCTAAAAGCAGATTGCATCTACAAACTCCTGTCATAATTTTTTTTAAAAGCAAAAATTTCTCTTCATCTTCCTCATTTTAGTTTTCCGCAAGCGTTTGAGTGGGTTCTGAAAACAATGGAACTTGACTACGTCATTTATTATGATTGACCAAGAGCCGTCTGAATGGTCTGTTTTGGTTCTCCCATGTTCGAGCTTATTTGTATTTTGTAACTTCATTACACTTAGAATGCCTGCGGCCTTAATAAGTATCCTTACATTATTTTGCACAAAGTGTTATGTTCTCAAAGAATAAACAGTAACGAATAACTGAAAACCCGAAGATCCAAAGAAACAGAACCCAACACTAACTTTCTTCTTCTACAAGGTATAAAATCTCAAGTAGTACTTATTGTATGTACATAACTTTACAATTAAATTCTACGTGTCAAGCAACTCGTCCATCTTCAAACTTCACGCCAACAACTTGGACTCCTTCAGCTCAAACCCTCACAGAAGTGAATCCATAAAACAAACAATCCAAGGCAATTAATTGTCAAAGTCAAATACATAATGTTTATTTATGTGGTCATTATGGATTAAGTAGGCCATTGAATTTTGCGGAATACTTTAGAGAGAACTGATTAAGTTGGTCGAAACATCGATTCTCCGATTTTATGGAATCGGGGAAAAAAACTATAATTTTTAGTTTTACTCCGAGCTTTGTACACATCCTTAGGTATTAATTTAGAAATGTCACTTGAGTAGGAAACACCACGCTACGACACGCAATTGTGTAATAATAATCACATGTAACTGTATTTTTCAATGGCTTAACGACGTTACAACTTTACTTCTTGTTATATTTACGGTGGTGGTCGATGACCTCTTTCTAATTGAAAGAGAATGAACTATTTCTCTTCTATTGTATTGAGTTGTATTGTAAGTTAATAAAAATACTTTACCCAAAATTTTTTAATGTTAAAAATTGCACCGAGGTGACAACATACACCACCAATTGCTGTTACGTTAATGGGTAAATCACAAATGAGAACTTCACTGTTATTTATCGTACAGAAGTGATATTTCCTACCATAAGAATCATTCTCACGAATGACGGAAAGCAGTAGTTGCTTGTACTGGTTGAAGAGCTCATAGACAGGATATCCACAACAGCAGTTTTAATAAAAACTTACTTTACAATTGTGTCAAAACATAATAACTGATACTTGTTACTTGGATTCAAGATGTACAATTAACTTTGAACCTACAAAGTCTTTTTGGGTCGCACAAAACAAACCGTTCTCTCAGTTACTAACCTTTAGGCAAACGGTGGACTAGGAAGAACAACATGGAAGAGGGTGAACAGTCTGCCATAGTTTATTACCCCCTAAAATATGAGCTGTTGGTCCAAGAATCCGGCTCTTGGCGCCTACCGACAAAAAACTACCAAAGTCTGAATCTCATGGAAAAGGCTACTGGCGTCGAGCCATTCAAGTTGTTACTGAAACTGTTAGTGCGAGCCTTTTCACCCCACAGGAAGTCCTGTGACATTCCTCTTTCTGTCACCAGACAAACTCCATTTTCTCTACTCGTATTTTTTTTATACTGAAAAAAAACGTATTCTTACGGATTTGTGAAAAATAAAGCAAACAGTAAATTTTATTTAAGCAAGACGTATTTATTGTTTGCGTACACTTTGTTAATAGTTTTTTTGTATATATTGCACTTAAGTGAACTTAGAATTAAATATTGTCTTTTTAAGGGCGAGCCTCTTGTATTTTTGTCTTTTCCACCTCTTGCCACGTCTCGTTAATGTATAGACGTACTCCTTAGGAACTAACAGTAATATTTTTTATATACATCTAAACTTTTCATTTTGATTTTTGTCTGTCTCCGCTTTACAACAATACGCAGTCGTAGACGGTGTCAGGCTTTAAAGTCTTTTGAATGCTTACGCTACTCTCAGTTAAAAAAATCTCGTAAAGAGTAACGGAATTCGAAAACTAACTTAAACTTGAAAACTTGAACAGAAGAGTAACTCAAACAATTAAATCGAGAAAAAAAAGGTGTAAACTTCGACGTAAAGTTTCTTAACTTAAAGAGTCGAGTAATCAAATGATTAAGAAAAACGATACTCGAAATGGGGAACGAGTAAGAAGAAACTAACACGTGAAAAGTGATGAAATTAAAGTTCACAAAGTAACTTAACCGTACTAACTTTGGTACAAAAAAAAAAATACAAGAGAAGAGAAAAAGAAAAACGTAACAAGTTTATTAATATATCGGCTGTTAGTGCGGCCATTTTTGTAATCTTCACGGTTTTTTTCCTCATTCGGATGGGTAATTAACCTCAGCGGCAATAAGTTAAAATGAATTGATGTGGCCGAGGGATGATGGGCCGGAGACGTGAAAGTCAAAAAAATAATAAAAAAAAAAGACTGGAGCCCGTGAAAAAAGAGTAGGGCGAAAAGTTCTGGTCCATTCAGCGAACCGAATAAAGCAAATTACCAAAATGTGCGAGAGTGAAAGCTACGGGAAAGCTTTGGGTGGTGCGAAAGCAGGTAGGACGGCAGCCGGTGAGTTGGTCCAGGACAATTTGAACGTTCTCCCGTAGCTTTGTCACCAATGATTATATTACGGTTCAGAAAACCCTTTGGCAGTTTCAGTTGAAATTTTAAAGCAATCTAATTTTATGTCGTTTTATGTTTCTCAATGAGAGATTAGTTCCGTTTGGAGTAGACAATCCGGGACTTTTGGGAGCTGGGAAACTTTTCAATTCGTCCCGTTTCTGCCTCCCCAACAGTCCCGGCCTCTCTCCCGTGCTCACTCCCTATATTTTGACTTCAATCATCAAAAACAAATATTGTTTTACTGCTGTATCAAAATATAACCCCAATGGACCCAAACAAACTAATTCACTTTGCAACTAGAAGAAATGGAAATGATTCCTCGCTCGCATGTTCATCCTTCGTTACGTGCACCGACTCAGACGCAATCCTACACTCTCGCAGACTGCAGAGATGCGACGTGAACAACTTTTGTCGTCAAGGATTCGTTAAAGAAAATCGATAATAAGATTTCATAACTCTTGTGAGTGTTTTTTAATACGTGGATAAAACCAAAAAATAATTCATTACCGGAAAAACTTCGTAATTTGTAGTTACATGGTTGGAAAATTTGGTACAAATAATAAGTTGCATGTAAATAATTGTAATTGACACATCGAATTCACGCCCGATAATAAATTATAAATAATCAGTAAGTGGCCTGGATGGTTTTGGTGCGTCTGGAACATTTTTTTTCACTGTGGGAAATTCCATACGTAGTGTAATGTTTCCGCAGTCAGAATTCGTACCTTTTGTAGAGTCAGGTGCAAACTGTTTATTTATTCACGAGAGCCAGAAACTCCCAGGTTTTGACTAGTGCGCGGGTAGTAAGCCATTTAATATTCAAAAATCTACTACTTTTTGCACCGAATTTTTTAAATTGAACGACTAAGAGCGAGAAGAACGAGCAATTTAATTACAAAACTCGTGACCACAGCGGCTCTGAATTTTTCCATTTGAAATTTTCCTTTTTTCCTACCTCGAACGCACGACGAAAATCATTATACTTCACTTGTAATGAAGCCAGAGCAACTTAATTGCTCGACCGTTAAAGCGAACGCAAGTGGAATACGACCGGATAAAAAGATGATTTATGTTCTTTCGACATGTTTCGAATTCAAAATTGTAACGCGGTCACTTTTGGAAATATCAATATTTATGCAGTCGCCGTTGAAGAGGACGTTTTACATATATTTTTAAAGCAGAAAGGAGTTAAGATGCGCATAACTCACCCAAAACAATATTATCAATCTGTCCTGATGTTCACGTTCATTTTATTAGTCGGCATATACAGTTTAGAAGACACTTAATTTTGGGTGTTGAAATTGTACGGTTCTGTCGCAGTCACCAAACTATCGAAATGAACCAATCTTCTTGTTGATCGAAAATAAAAATGGAGGTCAACACCCGTCCTCGGATCTTGTGAAATGTCAATCATGTCAGAGTGAGAAACATTTGCACCTCAATTCAATTAGGTAATCGACGGTAATTTAATCAACTTTGAAATAAATTTGATGTAACTGATGTGCAGTGTGGTGTTGTTTGTGCAAATCAATAAGAAAGACAACGAAAAAAGAAGAGTTTTGCTTCGGTTGTCCAAGAAAATACTACTTATTAAAAAATACTATTTGTACTAAAAAGATACAGGTTGTAGTGATTTTTATTTATTTTACAAACACGTTTATTCCAATATTTATTAACGAAATTTTCAATAAGTCTTATTTCGCCAGGCTCGCTGTCGTGATCGTCCCCCGGATCGGTCGATTCATCTCCTGTCGGGGCACTCTGCCACCTTCCCAAGATTTTATGTCATTTCTATTGTAAATCTCAAGATAATGGAAGTTTTCAAAGCGTCGATTTTTATGGCGCATTACGAATAAGAAAGAAGTCAAAAAATAAAAATGTCGTGTTTTTTTTGGGGTCAAGGCCGGAGAAAGGGGCAAAAGCTCGGAGCTTCCTGAGGCTTTTCAATAAAGTATCCAGGAAAATTCCAGGCTGACGTTTTGTATTTTTCAACGAATTTTATTAATATTCGTTTTATTTATTTTTTTTTGGGGGCAGATTATTACGCGCGTCGGTCGACGTGAATGAGCTTTCCTGACCCGAACTGACATTTTTTGTCCTTTTTCCCGACATGATCCCATGGGAAAATAATATTTTCAAATGTTTAAGAATGTGCCCAAGAATGTCCGCGAGTATTGCGACTATCATCGGTGAACGAACTCCGACAGTTCTCCTGTTGCCAGCGTGGTATTTAAAATAAGGAAGTGTCCCGTCGCATGAATTAAATTTACCCTAAAAATTACACCGGACCACGTGCAAAATTTTAATGATCTGCTTTTTTGCGAATTTTCGAAAAAGTTTCGGTTTCGTTAAGTTCCAAACATCTCCGGTGGTACGCAGGAAAGTAAACAATTAATTAAAAAAATACGCCGTAAATACTGATAAAGGCTCGCTATCATTACGAGGAACTCATCTTCGGATTATTTCTACTCGTTTCCCTCGCTACTCGTCTGAAACACTCCACGATAAACACAAATCCCGCAGCTTTTTTTTTCTTCTTATTCTCATTTAATGACTGCCAACGTTGAACATCAACAGTTTTACCAGTGGTAATTAATTAGCTGAGTAATGAACTTTGGAACAATTATTAAGTTTCGAAACTCGAATGCCGTAAAACCGGAGAAAACTCACTTAGTTCTCATCAGCTGTGTTTGTTGTTGTGGTTGTTGTTTCTTCCATTTTCCCCTTTTTGTTGGACTAGACTTAAGTGAAAGGCAGACGTTGTGTAAATTGATTTCTAAAATTTTCAACTCACTTGGAGGAATGAGAAAAATTCTCGTCCGTGTTGTTCTTGTTCCACGCACGTTAGACCGGGACCCTTTCAATTTCATTATTACTACAACCTCTTGTTCCACGACGGGCTCACAAGAGGCAATTTTCAACGCACAATTTTTTTCACAAAATGGTGGGCATAGCTGGCTAACATTTCATTCGTATATTACTTTTATTTAGCAAACCTGATAAATTATCATTCTTTGTCGGCGCAGAACAAAAACCTCCTGAGAAAAGTCAACAAAACGTTTCCGCGGTGAAATCGGTTTCTCTTTAGTTATAGAATTTTTTTGGACACCAAACAACAATTTTTCTGCAAGTTTTTCACAGCTTTTACTCCCGTCACGAACACCCAAAACCCATCCCATAAATTTACATTAATACTTTAATGAGTTCCTTGCAGTGTCAAACGAGTTCCTCTAACCGAGTTCCACTGTATTCTCGTAATGGCAGGGCTCAATTACAACAAACACTAACTGAGAACTTCGTTTGACTTTAAACTCTCGCTGAAATTACGTTGGCTAATCGCCTAATACTGCAATGAGTAAAAATTAATTTCTTTTGATACCGAAAAGTACTGAACTGAATTTATAAAGGAAAATAGTTTTATTTACCGGGATCAAAGTGCAGTCAACCTGCCTTTTTCCACTCTGAGCCACGTTTATGTTTGAAGACGATACTCCCCACGGATATTGCTAGATGAAATTGAACTTTGTGATCAATAAATTTTAAACGTTACTTCGGGGAAAACTTATGATTGAAAAGAATGGAAAAAAGTAGTTTTTTATTCTGGAAATAACCGGGTCACCAGATCACCAGGAAAACTGTGGCATTGAAATGCAATTCCTTACTGTGTTTTATTAACATGACATCTTGTCGGAATTCAAAGTTGATGTTTTAAAATACGTAAATTAAAATGTCTAAAAAGAACGAAAGAACCTCAAATCAAATTAAAAAATGATGCGGTGGAAATTTTACTTACATTCACACAATGTTAAAATCAAAAGTAGACGTTGAATTGTAGTTCTTACCTGCAATGAAAAATTACGCATTATAACATTGTAACTGTAATTTTACATTTTAGAACATATACATAAAACATATAGAACATATAACCGTGAGAAGTCTTGTACTATCTGGTTGGTTTAAGGCTTGTATAAAATTTTGAATTTTTCAATACTTACTTTCTTCTTATTGGTAGTAATAATTATTAATAAACGACTAACGCTTTTTGTTCCAAAACATAAAAACGTGTGCGTGACGCAGTTTAGGTTTAAATGTTTGTAACCATGTTTAATCTCATGACAAAATGTTTTATTATCATTAGTGTTAATATAGCAATTTTCTTTAGTTAGTAAGGTATTAATAGTACTGTCTTATTTATAAGTCTTTTTAATTTATTAGTTAATACATTAATTTCTCTTAATATTCTTGCTCTGGTAACTAATGTAAACATATACTTGTTGTGCATTCATTGTGTACCCATGAATTTAATATTAAAAATTTATTTAAAAAATTATTAAAACCGGCAAATGTTTAATTCTCTCACGAAAAGTTTTATCCGACGGTCCGAGATTCTTCCAAATAATGAATTTCACCGCCTGTCAGGAGCATTTGTTTTTGCACAATGCCATGCCTTTATTACTGCTCTCTCTCTCTCTCTCTCTCCCTTTGTATTTCTCATTCTCTTTTCACCTCTTTCTCGTTTCCCCGACAGCAATCGACCACGGGTTTTGTCTTTGATTACGGCCAAAAGTAAGAACAAACACAAAGCCGAGTAGTAAAAATTGCAAAGACATTGAGGGTTAGAAAAAAAACCACAGAGGGTTTTGACATTTGATGCACTTCATTCGTTAGGCTGGCGTGCACCCTTAAAGGCATCGTACGAGGGTAAAGCCCACCGTGAACCTTCTAACGATGTCATTACTGTCTCTTCAGCTGCAATCTTAGTATTGTCAGATTTTACTCTAAATTTTCAGTCCGAGTAAAAGATGAACTCTTCTGGTTTGTCTGAACCGATTCCGGGAAATGTAACATTTCGTTAGAGATCATTTTGTTTTAGACTTTGTCATTTAATTCCAACGCGGATTAATTGAACGGGACTCCTTCGGGGCCTTTTCGAAGTTCGACCGTGTGGTTTTGACACTAGTGAAACTTGTTCTTCTTCTACTTCATCATCGTGATCGGCCCTGATGAAGGTCCTGACGGGTGTCTCTCTGCTATGAAACGAACCTGTTTCGTCCAGGTTCCACAGACGACCGGACCAATTCAAATTTTTGGTTGGATTAACGAAAATCCTCTGGAAGCTTTCGTGACGGGAACCTCCGGGAAATTTTCCCATTCGATTCGGCTCAGACTAGCGGAATTAACGTATTTGTCTGCTTCCACGTTAAACGAAAATTATTCTCTAATTAGTGGTTCTAAAAATAAAGTTCGTGGTATAATAATTGCGAGACGTAATAATTTCTTTGTTAATTACTGGTGATTTTGTCAGTTGCAGGGAAAACATTTGTCCGCTTTCTCAAGCCCCGGAAAATTTCAAATTTTGGAAAACGGTCCGGTTTTCCTAACCGAAAGCTCGTTTTCTAGCACTCATGAGAGTTGCGGCAGAAAGACAAGAAACAGAAATTTCACTTGGGGCTGTTGCAGAGTCAAAAATGGAGAGCCTTAACCGAGTTTAAATATGTATTTTAAGAGTTTATTCACACAATATTTTAAGCAAATATAATTTTATACCGTAACTATATACAGAATAATTTCACCGTTTACAGCTCATATCATTACTTTCAATCAAGAAAGTACTACAGTATAATACTCCAACGGAATCGTATTAAACAAATGTTGCTGTACCTGTAATTTTATATGGGAGTCTGTACATAATTTTCCTTTCATATAAATTTTACACTTCAAATACAAGACTTTTTCACTCGGAACTAATAATTATTACTTACTAAAGAGACGCAGACAACTGCAGAAAGTTATTGGATAACAATTGAAGTCCCCTTGCCCAAAAACTATTAATTACAGAAGTTTTTTTTAATAATTTTTCTCCTTGTCGGGAATAATTTAAAAATGTGTGAAATATTGATTTATGTAAAATTTCTCGTGAGACTTGAGTATCTTTCACCTCCTACAACCGATCTTTAATTACCACTTACCTTGGATCTTCTGGAACACTGACTGTAGAGTCTATATTAATAAAATAATAATTTAATACAGAAAACTTGGAAGGAGAACAATCTGGCGTGGTAGACGCGTGAAACTTATTAATAATGAATTTCGAGAACTAAGACAATCGCTCAAAAGTGGAATGACGGGCGGAATGAGAAAAAAAAATGCCCGAATTGAACTCAAAATAAAATGAATAAAGTTCCTTAATAATCGGAACAAAAAAAAATAATAATAGAATGATTTCCCCATTAATAATATCTGCTATTTCGACGGATGATAAATCGTGGAAGAATCCGATAGGAAGAATCAACGAACAGACAATGAGATTTAATTTTCCACTCGACGCAACGGGAAAGGAAGAAAATAATTTTACAAAAGGAAAATTTTATTTTCTTAAGATTTAAGAATCAAATTCTTCTTTCCAGTTAATCTTACAGAAACCTAGTATATACAGTTTTTAATTTCAAACAACGCTCGTGTGCCCTTGCCCGTAATTTAAATAGACGAAGTAAAAAATAATACTCGGTGCCCATCAAAATAAGGTGCACTGCCACCATGTTGTGTTTTAATTTTAGTCTCAACGACTTCGACTTGTGTGTTATCGTTTGAACTTATTGTACTAAGTTAGAGTCGATATCGGATTATTAAACAGATTAACCGTAACTCATTAAGTTTTCACGTGAACCGAACGAAGTACAGAACTGTTTCATACAGATAAGAAGGTTCAAACTATTAAGCAGAGAGTGTGCGAATGCATCATTTTTATTTCTAATATGACGACATCTTTTTCTCGTACAAAAGAAATTTCAGTGGAGTCAACTTCAGAGAAGAAATAATTACAATCTTAAGACCGAATAATGCGGATAGGAAGAAAATGGAACGGTGCCGGAGTTGGAAGATATCAAAAAACTATTTGAAAAGTCATTTTCCAGTGAGGCCATCTCGCTTGTTTTTATGGATCGGAGTTTTGCAAAAGTAGTCAGAAGACGAGCAAAAAAAAAGTAGAAATCAACGGCACAAGTTTTCAGTTTTCCTGGAGAAAAGGAAGGTTCTGCCAAGGTTTGCCAGCTGGCTTGTCTAGGTGTAACATGACACTTAAACTGAAGTATGGCTTTCTGCTCCTCCTAGCCTCTTTTCAACTCCCTCCTCGGTTTAAACCTTCTGTCCAGGTGTTTTCCCAGCAAACCTTTTCCAATTTTTATGCGACAATAAAAGTTTGTCGTACGGTTTAGTGTTTTAGGCGTATTTTCAAGCTCCATAAAACGTATATTGTACCAATGTTCGATTCTTTTCGAATAACTCTTTTGACCCCTTCCCTCTGCGAACTCCATTTTGCACGACTGAAGTTCATGCAATCCGAGTTATTATTCCGTTTCTGTGTGATGGAATCAAATTCTTTCATGGTTCATTCCATCAGAATGGAAATTAAATGCTCTTTTGCGGGGGAAAAAAATACACAACTAAAAGTCAAAACCTATCCTCTGCCATCAGTTTTCTCTATTGAAGATTGTAATTAATAGAAGTTTAATTTTGACTGGCAGGTGTACTTGACAGCGGTTTGTGTGGGTACGAGATTTTCCTCGAAAAATAAACTATATGCCTTTTTTAATTATTAATCATGTTCTAGTTACGATAAACCGTGTTGCATTGCCAGAGATGTAAAAAATTATTTAGAACCAAAGCGGACACCATTACAAAAAATAAATGTAACTGACGTAAACAAACAGTGTGACACCAATAACTCGGCAACATTGTCATTATTGACTCTTTTACTCGGCCTGGGTAAGAGATTAAAAGTGAGCATGTCGTACAAAACAGATGTAAAGAGACAAAAATACAAAATTTCAAACAAATAGCAGGTTAGTAGAAATGCTAGTGAGATAATTCCAGTGGAAATATTTTTCTGACGAACCCACGTGAACTTAACCCAACTAGACGTTTTTAGGAATTTCTAAAAATATTTTTGCTACGCTCAACCTTTCTAATAGAAATAATAATTAAAACTCTTTAGCATTACCAAGAATTGTGTTAATCTTAAGGAATCGAGAGCTCAAGGTACTAATTAATACATTAAAACATTATTTATATTTAAGTTCCCGTATTATTGCCATGCTACGAGGCTTAGGGTCGGTTACAAAACTAATTTTTTATAGCAAAATGTCTTCAGGTTCAACCATTTGGAAAGGTCTCGTTTATGTAAATGATAAAAGAGACGGAGAGGCGTTATTAATTTACGGCAACTTGAATCAATTAATAAAATTATTTAATGCTCCTTTTATGTTGAATTTTATTAACACCTTTCTATTGGTACGGATTAGATAAATAACAAATTTTCCAGTCTCATTAAAGCCTTTTTTTGAAAAGAGTTTTGGTAAAAAGAAATAAAACCGTCTAGAATTGAATCTTTTTGTCAGAGGAAAAGAAGTCGAATTATCCGAACGAGTCTCGAACGGTAGACAAAGTGAAGTGGTCCCAGGGTTGAAATTCTAATTTTCGGGGCTGGGTCAAGGGAAAACGAAACTCCGCGGTTTCCAACTTCCAGGAACGGTGTCTTCTTCTGTTTTGGTTCTTCCGTTGGGATTGGGACGTCGACCGTTCCAACAATTGGGACGTGGACCACGACAATTTTTGGACACAAGCAAACACGAGCGTCAATCCTGTGCAGATCACTTTGGCAAAGTGTATTGATCTCTCTCTCATTCCCTCAAGAAGTTCCTCATCAATTTTCTACTACCAGCCTATCGTCCCGCGCCAAAAATATTACAAAAAATTTATTAAATATTAACTTGATGAATGGGGTGAATTAATCATAAATAAGATTTATCGTGGTTTATTTGCTCAAAGTGTGTATTATCGATCACGAGGACGATCGTAAATTGCCGGGCAATAAAATAAAGTCAAATTGTTTGTGTTTAAAATTAATGTGCGGGCAAACACCGCTGTCGTTCGGTCCGCTGTTGCCCGGTTCTTCTTTCTTTCCTCGCCCTTCCAGAATTTGTTTCGCGGACTTCGTTCGAGTCCCAAATTAAATGTGTCACCTTTGCGAAAGGTAAAATTAAAACTAAACCCCCGCATGTACTTAGTAATTTCTTTTTTCTTTTTCGAGTGTGTTGTTTTTCATGCGATTCACACGTTCAAAACGTCCCACTCTCACATGCACATTAACACGTCGTCACTGTAATTAAAAGGAAAATAAATAGAAACAAGAACCGCACAACCGTTGTAAGTTTATTACTTTTTCTGAGGTGTAAATATGAGTTACCATTTACGCAAAGTGTTAAAACACATGCTTGACGACCGCAAAATCCGCCCTGGAAAAAAAAAGAGAGCAAAATCTCCGCACGCTCCGCACTTGTCTCCTTCATTGTTATTTGCACTGACAAAATACTTTTTCCTCGTCTGCTCTTTCAACATTTGGCCGTTGGGTTTTTTTACACTTCTAACTGAATAGCCAAAGCGAACAAAATGTAGTTATTAAAAATAAATAACGGCATGTTCGGATGTGACTAATAAATTAATTTCAACTGTGAAGTGCTCTCATTCGGCCTACACTGGCTCTCCCGTCCCTTCTGTCTCTTCTGCCTAGAAATCCATTTTTAGTTAACTCGTGTGAGTAATTCAAAAGAGGGAAAACACTTTAAAAGCCTGCCACCAAATACATAAATAAGAAATTAACGAATTTGTGGCTGACCGCTATCCTAGAGTATTGGAATTATGTAGTGATGGGTTGTTGTTCTACTCCAACCATAGTCATTGAGCTAAATAACTTTAATTTAGTATTCAATACGGTCACATTACAGGATCAGGATGTTGTTGCCAAAAATTTTATTTGTTTGTGTACTTGTACTACTGATGGAACAACCTGCAGCAATTGTATTCTTAGGTAAGATACTTCAACCATTTACAAGTTGCGTGCGCGTGTTTGTAATATGTTAGTAGTACGACTTTAAATATTTAAGTATTACCACCCACGTATAGTATTTATAAAATACAAAGTATTTTCTTAAAAAAATTTTAACAAGAGAATACGTAATGTATACGTAGATGTCATTAATAAAAAATATTTTATTGCGTCGCACCCTAGTTCTGCCTTTTCCTACCCGTTCAAACTATTCTTTACAGACGTTTTAGATATGTATATTAATGTCTTATTAATGCAAACCACTACATATTTTTATATGTTAAAAAGCATGAGGATTCCTTTGAAATGTATCAAATATCTCGTTTCGTAGCTGTCTCCAAGGAAGAACGGCCCCCTGGTGCCTCCATTTTAAGTCGTCTAATTTAAGTGAAAACTATTTCAACTAGACTCTCCGGAAAGGAAAAAAAAATCCCATCGAACAAGATGACATTTCAAAAACTTTTCATTGTACGTTATTAATAAATAAATAAGGTGTTGGAGACATGTGGTAGCGAATCATAGCGACAGGATTTACATTAAAAATTAAAAATTTCATCACCGGCATGACAAATAAAATTCAGTTTGATCGAATTGAGGTCTCGCAAAAAGGAAAAGACCAGGGAAACCGTCCGAAAAAAGATGGAGGAAGAACGACTTCCGCTTGAAGAAACGTAACATTCATCTTTTCCGCCGGAATAATGAGACTTTTAAGGCTTGTGGGAATAAAATCGGATCCACCGTCGTTTTAGAACTTTTATTAATGTTCAATGAATGGGACGAACGACAGTCATCTTTCTGAATATGTCGTCTACCTGTGCCTGAAACTTCTGTCTCACAAATTATGCGAAGATTCGAACCTCTGCGACATTACAACTTTCAATATTTTATTCCATCCAAAGGAAGTATCAGTTTCAACATTCATGACGTCAACGTTTCTTACAGTATATATACTGTCTGATAGTTTGCGACAGAATGTACATCCGGAAAACTCACCTTTCAACAGTGGTTTTTTTCGCTCGCATCGACACCTTACTTTTAGTTCAGAATTACAATGTCACCGTCTTACGCAGGAAGTACTTCCACAACCTCCAACATTCACCTACCCGTTTGGTGCACTCCACTCCACTGTTTTTCATTCCAAAGGGTAATTCAGACGAATGTTGACGACGCAAAAGGTGTCAATTAATGTGTAAATGCCTAGTGCATGCTGATGTAATGTCACACCAATCCAGGTAAATGTTGAAACAGTAAAAGCCGGTGGTAACCTGAAATTCTACTTAGCTGTAAAATGACAGTTAAGCTAATGAGATATTGCAGCACTAAAATCACATATTGCTTTAGAAGAGAGTTCTATTCTTCTTCGTGAACTGCAGTGAATTGTTATAAGTCGAGTAAATTTGCACACCTTTGTATTTCAAAATAACTGCACTTTCAAATTTTTTACTAAATTGATTTTTGTGCTAACTATTTTCTTATACTGAAGTTTCGTACCAACAATGACTTTGCTGAACCATCCACTTGACAACTACCATGGCTAATAAATCTCCCAGGATATTTTTGTTCTTGTGGTGTCTTCATTTTTCAGATCAAGACAAAGAGGTCAGCGATATCGCAAACTCAAGGTTCCTATCTATTAAATTCTTATTGATTTATTTGACTTCTATGTATGAGAAATAACCATTCTGAAAGGAGTGCGTGAGTAACAAGTTTAATAAACGACAGTAAAACTTTTTTATGTACAAGTCCTTTGTCTTTCGAATTACTCCGTCCTAGAGAACCAAAATATCAAATTTCTGTATCCTCTTAAGTCGAAACAGTTCGGCTAGGGATTTGAACTGCCGATAAAAAGTTTTCCAAATAAGAAACAAGTTGTCTTCTCTTTTTGTCTCGAGGCTAAATGCACGATAAGAAACGCACCGGAAAAAATATATAGTACAACTGAGAAGGTTTTCCGTTACCCAATTCTTCCCTTAATAATAAAATACATTATATTTTTTTAGCGTGTTATCTGCCGTAGGACGGTTCTTCATGGTACAGTCATTTTCCAGACGGTCCCGACAGAAATATCAAAAGACAAAAACGGAAAAATACGTCATTTCATTTTGTTTCTTTTCTCTCTCTCTCTCTCTCTCTCTCTCTCTCTTTGTCTATTTCGGTCGTTGAAGAAGAAAACTCTCACAACAGTTTTCGTCGTGGCTGGTCGGTCTCTGGCGTCCGTTGATAACACCGATCCAACATTTGGAAATTATCTGAAATCCTTGTGTCCTTGTGTCACGAGACTGACTTGGATGCTGGCAAACAAGATTTCTTCTCGTTTCAGCATCGAATGTTTTTGTGTACATTATTTTCTTGGTATTGCCCGGGAAAATTTCCTGAGTTTGTTTGTACGTCCGAGTTACTCCAACGAGACTTCCCCTGGGAAGCTTCTTCAATCCTATCAAAGGTTCTCCTGTTGCACTTGTGCCCTACGCTTCTCGAAATTCTCCATCTCTTCAACCGGTCTCTTCCAAAATTCATTCATTCCATCTATCTGTCCTGCTGACTCGGGTTTGGCTGATAAGTCTTTTCTATTGCTAGAAATATACATTTCATAATTTTCCTTCACACTGGTCAGATTTTTTTGGAATAGAAAGGATAGGATTGGACAGTTACTCCTGCCGTCGTACTTCCAAAACATAGTAGAATTAACAAGCATTAAATTCATTATGCGTTTCACAACGAACGGCAATCTGTACAAAAATAAAAATATTCCAAAAATAGTAAAAATAAATGCAAGCTAACAATTCGAGTGAACTTGGTCAGGGTTTAAATGAAAAAAGGAGGAATAATCAAAAATTGTAAGAGTACAAATATACTTGACCTAGTGAGGCGTGGAGTCTACGTACAGTCATTCAATTCTACTGTTCTATAAATGTATACATAAGCATGTATAAGTGAAAAATTTTCAAATTAAACTGGTTGGCTTTGCACTTCACTTCTTCTGCAGTCTGGTTGTTTTGCACATTAATTGCAGCAATAAATGTAGCTCGGAATACAACGCAGGCCTAAATCGAAGGGGCACTAAGTACAAAAATAAATTGAGAATGATTTATTGGAAAAACAAAAACATGTCATAAAAACCAAACGGGGAATGATGAGTGTTCTCCTTTAAAAGTGATATTGATAAATTATTGATTTTATAAGGAGATGATGAAATAAAACGGGTCAGGAATAAACAAATTAAATTAGATTCGTGGAGGAGAGTGAGGTCAAGAGTGAAACTAAGTGAAAGTCGAATAGTTTTCCTAGGAAAACCAAGTTATAGCGACAATGGAAAGAAGAGAGGAGGAAAAAAGGTAATGAAAAATGAATGAAAGCTTCAAGGATGATAAAGTTGGGATTCGGCTTGCTGGCATTAAATAATAAAACACATCCATAACCAGACAGGCAGAGCTAGTAGAGATTCTCACTTTACAAGTAGATGTTGTCTTTTTTCTAAGTCGGTAAAATTGCAGGGATTTTCCGGGAAAATAAGATGGAATTTTCGCGTATGAAAAGATACTTAAAACGTTGAGGCCTAAATGTGGAAAGCGGCATTAATAATAATGAAGGCGACGGGAGCTATGCTGCAGCGATGCTACTGCTGTTGTTGTTGCTTCTGCCGCTGCTGGTGATGATAATGATGATGATAATAACAGAGAGAGAAATAGACTATAATTGTTACGAAAGATCCTGACGTCTTTTTTTACTTTCTTTTTCTGTCGACAATGGTGTCGAGTACGTAAAATCCAAAGCCACATTTATTTTCGATTGTATTGCTTCGAGGAGAATAAGAGAAAATGAAACTTTCAATCTGAAAGATAAAATTAATGGTATTCAAATGATGCTCGTCTCCAAGTCTGACTTTCAATCCGAATATTCTCAACTGAACGAAAACTTAAACGCCGCGTTTTACTTAAGTTCTCTTTTAAACTCAAGGCTTTTACATTCCCTTAAGTCTGCTCTTCTCTCGTACCCCATCTTGACACTTTTCTAACACTTCCTTCCCAGTTGAGTTGCATTTCCTGTCTCCTTCTTTTTAATGTTTTCCTTAATGTCACGCGAAGTCATTTTTTTACACGTGTACTTAAGCGGTAAGTGGTAAAAGTCAAAAAAGTGAGCGACCTGTGACAACCACCTCAAGGACACCCCAAAAACTGTGCGTACACCTAGCCATACGGGGACGTGTCATCTCAGTGACAACAGTTTTTTTTTTTTTTATTCTACACAATTATATTATTGAATGGGATGAAACTTGTATTTATGAGACAATGAAAGAACAGGAAGAATAAAATTGGATCGGATGTAGTTTGACGTTTTATTCGATGTATGACAAAAAGAAACCATTTTTCTCAGTTGGGGTCAGAAAATAGCCATTGTGGGGAGTAGAAAATTTTGTCACTCCTAGTTTTACTCCAGACTTTGGTTTTCATCTTGAGCTTCGACGTAGGAACATTTGCTAAGAATTTGATCTAAAGGAATTAGTAAATTAACATACTTTTGTTAAAAGAGAAAAATGTCTCACAAAGAAAAGGCAAACAACAATGGAAACAAAGGAAGAAAAGTTGAACAGTTGATGAGTTGGAAGAAATAAATTTCAAGAAGTTAGGGGACACGTCAGTGAGAACGCAAAAGGCGATGTGACACGAAGCAGAAAGGTTTGCCCCACTGTACAAATTTGATATTTCTTATTTCTTCTGACCGATTGAAGTGCTTGGATCTAATTAATAGAAACGGAAAATTTTAGGGAAGTTATTAAAATTCGAGCTGGAAAGACACGCACTGAGTCACACAGTAGGAAAATGGTCTTTGAACGTGTAAAAATACTTATTTTTTTGACAAGACACCCAAAAATTGTCCATTTCTAATTGTCTATCCTGAAACCTACAGATTATATACACGTAAAACCGTATCCTGCCTTAATTTTCATTGTCGCGGGAAAAAAAAACACAATGTAACTGGGATGTTGGAGCAACGACAGAAAACAAGCTGAACCTGAGAGACAACACATCAACAGAAGAAGAAGAAAATCACGGAGGTTCAGTTGACTTGACTCTCAGGTTGAACATTTACATTTAACGTTGTGTTCCACCGTGAGGACGAGTCAAGAAGAAGACAAAAAACAGAAAAGCAGAAGACAGATAAGACAGCTCGAAGCTAAGCTTTAAAAGTAAATTAAATTGTGATGTAAATATTTTTTGTTATTTTAATGGTTTTAAGGCAAAATGTGCACCGTCAAAACCTTGAAGAGGAGACGTTACGGAGGGACCTTTTAAACAACAAGATACACACAAAAAAAATACACTTTTTGGAGACATTGTGTTCTTCGGTAGGGTTGTTCTTCCTCAAGTCAAAAACTCAATTGTTTAACGCGTAGCTATCATTTAAAAAACATAGCTACATTAATATTTGACTGTGTGAAGTGAAACAAAAAAAAGTTTCATTTTAATAATTATCATTTATTGAGACAACTTATTCTGTTTTCATTTAAGGTAAAACATTAAAAAAAATAACTTTGCTAGCTTGACTACCAAATTTTCTTCATTTATAGATGCTTTAAAAAAAAACTTAAGAAAAGAACGTGAAGAAATATAAAGTTTCTCAAACGTTTTTCACATTAATCATCTCCGTTTCCCAAATCTTCGAAATATCATTTTATCAACGTATTGATTAAAGAATCCTCACAGGAGTAACTTCATTTACTGAGGAAACTTTCTCTCTCTCTCTCTCTCTCTCTCTCTATGTAAGCAAAACAAATGAAAGCCATCTTTGAAATGAAAACTCCGAGGCAAAGATTCGGGTCACCTCTGAGACGATAAAACAGGAAACTTCTTCACTGTGAATACGTCAAGTAAATAGGTTTTTATTCGGTCCGAAGTTACTTTAGAACAACCATAATCTATTAAATCATAGGCACACCAATCGTTACAAAAACTTATGTAGTCAGTTATGGAAAAAATTCCAATTTGGTCGCAGTCACCTGGAGTGTTATTTATGTAAATATTTCAAATTGCTAAAATTCTTGAATGAAAAGAATTTCTCGGGTATTCGGAGCTTTCGGGAAAGAACAAAAAAAAAGGAAAAATTTCTATTTTATAGAAAAAAAAATAACGAGAAGCCGTGAAAGAAGTTGGAAGAAACTCTAGACAGTTACATGTTAGGACACCAAAAGTGGCATGCTCAACTACATTCCCTTTGTGTTGGAACAAACGGAACCAATCCTTTTTTAATTTAAATTAATTTCATTCATTTTTTGTCGAAAACTAAAAATCTCAACTCAAGTCAATGGACGGGCATTTCGATTTTCAACCAGCCGTGTGCGTTTAACCGGGCAATCGAAAAATCGATGACTTACGAGAACGGTAAATTATATATATTTTCAGGACAGTTTTCAACGCCCCAACGTTTCGTACAACCCAAACTCAGGTCGATCCTTTGGGACTTCATTTCCCTTTTGTAAATACCATCCATTATAACAACAGAACCGGATGTACCGTCGGGGAAAACACATGGGAAAGATCGCTTATTTGATAATGACGTTATTAACATCTGTCAGGATGTTTCTCTAACGAGGTAAAAACAGGTGAAATCCACGTGGAATGAGAAAAAAAAACTTTCCGCATTTAATTTAACTCATTAAAGCGAAGTGGTAGGAGTTTAGTGTGAAGCGAAGAAAATACGAGGTGTCACACAACTGGGAGATTTTTTCGAAAACTCTTCCACTAACGAGTCATTAATTTAAAAATTAATACTAAAGTTATTTATTTAAACGCAAATAGAAAAAAATAGAAATTGGTTACATTAGTGAACTTGGACGACTGTTTCAGATGCCTTACTTAACGGTTCCCAGACACTCTATGTACATGCGAAACTTATTAACATAAATCGGGTGAGTTTCTTACAGGATTATGCAAACAATTGAACAACGTAAAAATGAAATCAGATGCCTGTTAAAACCGACGCCCATAACTCTGTGTATCATCCGAAGCGAGTTTCTCACTCCGAAGCGCAATCATATTATATCATTCCGGTTGAAGTGATAATGATGAGGTCATTAAGTGTCTGATAACGGGTTACACCCATGTCTGAAGTCATAAATTTTAAGGGTGCATCCCACGGTAACGACCGAGTGCATCAAATGTCAAATCCCAACGTTGTGGGGATCATCTGACTAGCTTGACGTCATAGACAATTTTTTTTCCTACTTGCTATTTATATCTACAGATACATAACACTAAGATTCAAACCGGTGGCTAAAGGTTAAAGGGAGTGAGAGACAAAGGAAGAGAAAGAGGAAGTGCAGCACGAAGGCATTCCTTTGTGTAAAAACAAATGTTCCTGACAGGCGGTGAAATTCATTATTTGGAAGTAGCTCTGACCGTTGAATAAAGCAGTTGCTAGGAGAATTAAACGTTTTGCCGATTTTAATTCTCACGATTTTTTGAAAGTGTTCAGAACACAAAGCAAGTCAACGACAGTTACAGAACCAATAAAAATAAAAAAAAAATAATAATTTGAACCAACTTCAAAGAATTAGTGAAGCCTAAAACACGTACAAAATACTACGAATGGGACATTCAGTTGGTGTGGCGGACATCCTCTGAAATTCTACACAAATTTCTGACGACTTGATAAAACACTGTTGCTGATTTCTTCTAAACAAAACGAAAAAAGAAAACATTATGATATTCCAGAAAATTGTAATTTAGAAGTGGAATATGATCAAAGGTAAAAACAAATACGGGCACAAACAAGCAGTCGATGTAATTCGGCCAACAGACGCAATGTCCTCTGTTCTAACTCATGTGGATTAGCAAAGGGAGAGAGAAAGGCAGAGAGAGAGAGAGAGAGAGAGTTGTTACAATGTTGAATCATTTGCTAAACCCTGCTGGTCATGTTGAAAAGTTTGACAGCCACTTTGAAGTTACAAAAGTAGAAAGGGTTGCTGTAGAATGAGAAGAATAGAAAATCAAGAAGAGATGTTAATGGCTCAATTGAACTGTGCAACCACATAGTTCGAAACGGACGAGGTCAGGCACACCAGCCGAAACCGCAGTTGCACGTCCTATTTTATGTTAAGGTGACAACTACGAACCGTTCAACTACCACAAAATTTTCCTAATGGAGGCTTTAGTTCTGTCTAGTTTCGTGGTCAGAAGAGGAAATGGGAAAACCAAAACATAATCTGTAGTGAAGAACTAAAACAAAGTCACAAGTATGGAATGATTCAATTCAACTTAAAAATTGAACTCCTCTCCGGAAGTCTGGGATTTAGTCAGACCAGGACGTCAATGAATTTTTAGTAGCTTTCTGGCAAGTCAACTTAGGTTTGACCGATATTTTATTAACCATGTGTGTCGAGTTTAAGTTCTTTATTTAAGTTGAAAGTATTGTCGTCACAGGTTTTGAACGAAATAGGAAAGAATCAAGACGTAGCAATATATAAGGGAGCTTCGAGTTTTAGTTTTATAAAATAGTTCTTTTGCACCTGCCCAGACTGACATCAACGTCTCTTTTCGACGGCCACGGTGAGATTCCTATATTTCTTCTCGGATTTTTTTGTGAAGGTATGTAGTTAGGTACAAACACGAACCGTAAAAAATCAAACATTTCGGCATCTCCTCCTTGCAGCGTCACTCTACTGTTACACGCAGTCGTCATAGTTCGCTTCTTGCGACTGCAGGAAACAAGAAAGGTAAGCAACATTACTTTAGGCGATCCATAAATTAAAAACGCTTTTTGTTAAAACGAGAAGTAACTTCTGTCAAGATCGAAACGCGATCACAAAAAAATCAAAGATCAAAATCTTTTTTGAAGTAGGTGAAACAGAAAGATCCGCGGTCCAACTTGACTTTCTTTTGACTGGTTCCCTTAATAATAAAAACTCGCATAAACAGTTTTCAGTTTTCTCGTTTGAAATGGACTTTTTTCGACTGACAGACGACCGATTTAAACAAACAAACTAGAAAATAGTTCATAGATGCGCGATTACCCATAGGGAACATAAACAGTTGTACAAATGCGGGAAATAAAGTTACTGTGGCTGCAGAGGATTAGGCAGGATCCGGTGGGAGAAATCAAAACATTAACGCTCAACTAAAATAAATAAAAAAAAAACATTATTTTGTTAATTTTGTTGTCGATAGAATTTTAAAATTCAAAAAATAGGCAAAGAAACCAAAATTTCTCACCGAGGCCTACGCAACAGAATTTGAACCTTCTAAATTTATCTTACGGTGGAGGGAACCTCTCGAGAGAACCTTATTCATCGGTCTGTTAATTAGCACTTTTGAAATTTTCAAAATACCTCCTCGACAGGATTTCAGTCTTTTGATTACACGATGGGAAGTCCATCGAGGCCACATACGTTCAACTGTAAACTAACTCAAATCGAAGATGACATTGAATGAATTCGTTACATTTAACTTTCATTGCATCTAATAGAAAAAGAATCAAAATTCCATTAGAGTTTCCAAAAGAATTGTGAAAATTCTCATTAATCAAATATTATTAACAATAACAGTTATTAAAGTTACAATTATACAATTTATGTTATACATATACCGTATTATATAAATATGTTATAACGAGGTCGTCACTTCAGTGACAGGAGCAGTCATAATATAGCATCATACAGAATGAATAAGAATATAATAATATATAATAAATAATAGATGAATGTATAGAATACTAAGAACATAATTTAATACGTGTAAAGTAAAATGAGTGAATGCTTTTTTCTAAATTATTTGTGTGTGTGTGCGTCGCTCTTGAACTGTTTAACTGATTTACAATTTCAACTCTCAACAGTAGTAATGCTAATAATGTGGTTTGGGTCGGTCAGGGCTTCTTCTGAGGTTTTGTGAAGTAATAAATTAAACGTCCGACATTTACAAACGACTCCTTTTAAATAATACGGAGCTTTCTAGAAATTAAATTCAATGCTTTTCAGAGATCGAGAAGTTACTGATGTTGAATTAATTAATATTAATTAATAGGTAAGGGTTCAGAGTTCAGAGAACATCACTTGTTGTGTGAATTAAACGACAAGGAGCAAACTGTCACCAGCGACCACCTTCAACTAGCCAAGTAGCAAAAGTATCTTTTCGGGTACTTCTCCCTCTCATCTGTCAAAAACAAATTTCTTCTTGTCCGGCCCTTGGCTTCGGTTGTAAATTCGCTGCGTCTACTGCACCACTTGAGATTTTTACACGGTCGTTTTTCTTGTCGGTGTCGCAGTCGCCGAATCTAAAAAGTTTTCAACAAGTCACGGAATTACTTGGTTGGAAAAATAATTTTGGATTTCACTTTCTTTGCAAACGGATAAGATTTCACCGGTCTGCAAGTGATGAATTGTTCAATTTTGGTAGAACACATGTCTTAGAAAAGTTACAGTTTAAAGTGGAAAGCCATTATAACTGTTAAATGCTATGTAATAGACTCAAATCATGAAGTTACAGTATGTTCATGTTAAAGAATCAAATCGTCACCTGGTTAGCGCAGAAGACCGATAACTATGATAAAGATAGTTTTGCATCATGTCCCTGGTTCTTCGCTGTCGTATCCTTAAGAAACTTAAGAACACTCACATAAATAACAACAACGGTGGGATCAAACTTTCAGTATTCTTTAGAGAAGTACGGGGCAACGTGTGTGCATTTCGTCCAGCTGTGGAGTTTCCTTTTCCGGCTATAAAACAAAAAAAAACTATCAAACACAATACCTGTTACTTGAATACCGTTTCCCATTTCCTAGTAATAAATTCTATTATTGGGAAATGCACCGAGAGGAAATTAAGAAGCGAGCTTTCTACTTAGCGGACCGGATAAGTGCAGGGGGTTCCCAGTAGAAATAATCGTGTACACCGCGGATGTTTCAGACAAAGGAGATGAAAAATCGAAAAAGAACTGATGGAAAACCTCAGTGAAAAGGATGGGAATGAAAGACGGGAAGAAATACGGACAGCCGTTTTCCAGGCTTTCCTTCGTATTATAATTTTAAATTAATGGAAATTTCTCTCGACTGAGTATTTGAACGGAAGCAAAATCTCATTAAGAAACACAATAAATACCACTTTCATATATATATTTCAATTATTTGTAGAAATAGAAAACACTGAAGTGCAGATCTTCACGTGAACTATGAATTCTATATATATATATATATATATATAGAATACCTGAGCTTTAATCATCGGAATTGTACAGAAAGATATCCTTTTCTAGGACAACGTCTTTTTCTCTGCTGGAGGAGGAAATGTTGTTACAACCAGTGATTATGGAGAGAGCAAAAGGAAAAAAAAAGAAGAGTTAGGAAATCGTGGGAGAGGATCCATTGACTTTTCCGTAGAAAATTCCGGCGGAAGAGAAACAAAGATACACACGCAAGGAGAGAGAGAGACTTAAAGCGTGAAACTTTTCTTTGTTGTTTGAAATCTTTCGTTGAAAGTACTGAAAACCAGAAATAAGAGAAAGCTAACGAGGAAAGTGGAGCTGGGAAGGGATTGCCACGGAGAAAAAGTTAACGAAACAGAATTTTCTCAATTCCCGCCTAGAAAAACTGTGACCAAAAAAAAAAGAAAACTAGAAATAGAAACAGAAGGAAGTGACGTTTCACGACAAAGTTAAAATCCGAAGAGAAATTAAAAAAAAAAAAATGTGTGAAGAAGAACTGGCGACTTTGTAAGTGAACTCAATCGGTAGATAATTATAAATTTTGACATTATACCTTCAACTATTACAGTATAAGTACTACAGTAAGTAGGTAATTAATTATTTTATTACATTGTGGGTCCATATGTTATGAAGATGTGCTCTTAGATAATCGACAGCATCGTCGTATATCCCTCAATGAGTTTGTCCCCGTCAGAGGAGCAGAAGAACAGGACTAGACAGACCTGAGAATATTCTTCTTGGCGGTAGCGCCGTCTTGCCGTCCGCCTAGCAAACCAAGCAAGCCAAATGTATAATTAAAAATTCACTTTATTTCTTCCTATTACAAGTTATTTTATATTAAATTAATTAACTATATATATATATAGTTTCACTGGATTGGGAGTCAGGTTTTGAGGAATCAATAAAACAGTACAAAGAGCCAAAAAGGTCTAACGAGGGTGAACGTTTTGGGTGTGGCTCTACGTCTGACAATAATAATAATTCCTTTCACTAAAACAAAATAAAAAGTTTTGTCTGAGAAGGTACCGTCTTTTTTGTTCCTGTTGTTTTAGTTTTTGAAAGTGTAGGATGAATCAGACAGATTATTTTCCGTCCCGCAGGTAGCGACGCTCACCTCAACGTACACAGTCTTTTTTTGCATAAGTACGTTTAATTGATTTTTGAGCTACCGTAAGTCGGGTTCAAATGAATAAACAGAAAGACTGGACGAAGAAACATTGACAGGGGTTGCAAATAAGGGTTTCACGATTAGAAAACTAGAATGCAGGACGAAGCAGAGAACAATGACGGATTGGAACCAGGTTTTGGGCATGAGACACCAAGCACAAATAAACAAAAAGAAGACTCGACGAGGTCATTCTAATGGTGGCGTGAGTTGTATCATGTGATTTATGAAGTAAAAGATATTTGGAAAGAATCATGGACTTGGAACACTCTTCACCCTTAAGAGTTATTCCTACTCTAACATATACATCGCACGTGACACATTGTAGAATCAGCGTCATTGTTTGAATCAAGTACATCTCCTGGTGAAAGGAATAAAAGTAAGTTAACAAAAGACAAAACTGAAAATGTTAACATTCTCTGCGACAAAGGAAAGTCGTTAAATGCCTAAGGTGATTCTCAGCGACCAAAAAGGTCCTAAAAAGTCAACACTTTTCCCAAACTATTAATATATAATATAAACCGTGGAGGGTTGCCACATTATTGTTATTTTCCTCTCAAACTTCAATAAAACCTTTTGGATTGTAAAATTCAAATTGGCTCATTGTCATCGTGTAAGATTGGAAATTTCCAGGGGAAACTTTCTTCAAGTTGAAATTCCTCTGACTTGAGTAATTTTGAAGTAGTCGCATGTGTACGGGAATTATTTAAAACCTTTTCCTTTTCTTCACTTAAGCGTGAACAAAAAGTTTCTAATGAGTTTGTAGAAAAAAGGTACATTCCAAATAAGGGAACGCAGGTATTCAACAGGTAATTGAGTTAATCATTAAACTTCGCCGAATGAAATTAAAAAAAAGGCATCCATCACTGGTAGTCGCTACCAAAAACAGATCAGGAAGAAATGATTCGAGCGGGAGTGGGTCGCATGAGAAACGAGAAGAAAAAAAAATTTTCTTTGAGATTCAGTCATTCCGTGAATGAAATCATTCTCAAGTGCTTCGCCGAGGAGGAACTTTTTTCAAAATTCGTAATTCCGGGTTCTTCACAACGACGAAACGCAAAAGCAGTACTCTGCTGTTCTTTCTGGAACGGTCGAACTGTACGTACAAAAACTGTCCGGAAAGTCTACTGCCACGACAATTCCCTCTGCCTGTTTTCTTTATCCACTTGCCTAGAAAATGAATGTTTCAGGATAAAGGCCGGAATAAAAGCATTTTATTCTTTTTTACAACTCTCAGCTTAAATACTAAAGAAGCATATTATGGATGAAGAGTACCCAAGTTTATTATTCGACTCCGTGGCAGAAGAAAAAAATTCATGAAGAGCCCGCAATCCAAAAACTTCCTGAATATCTTTTACTTTCTGATTTTTCCTCTCTCTCTCTTTCTCACTCGACTGGAGAGGTCTTATACAATATAAATTTCTTCAACTACAGATTAGTTGGGACAAAGCCAACTTATACCAATGAGAGAGAAACTAACGGCGAATGAAACAGGGAGAGAGAGAGAGAGAGAGAGACAAGGGTGGGTCCTTGGTTAGATCAGAATGGATAAGATGGAGACGATTTGACTGCGTGGCGAAGCAAAGAAAGTAGATGGGGATGATAAAAACGTTATCAATACACGGCTCTTCTTCTTTGATAACGTTTAAATGAATGCCACCATCACAGGTAACCTAAAATTATCTTTCTGCAATGTCAGGCTCCCATACAGAACGTACAAAGGACGGAAAACAACAACGAAAAGCCAAGTAATTTAATAAAATTTAATTGCTCGTTTTCTAAAAGTAATGTAATTTGTAGCGTGCTAACCGGTGTTGCGGGCTCAATCATTTGACTTTAACTTTGTTTATAGCTAAATATTCGTAACGTTGAGACTCAACCTCTACTTTCAGTTGAGAGTTAATTTGATGTACAATGTGCACATAATGTTGTATAACATAAGAAGTTTATATAACAAAAACCAAATGAGATTTTCGCGACCTATGTTCTATTTGTTAAAAATAATAAAATGATATTAATTTTAATATACCTGAATTAACACAATTGGTATTAACACAATAATTTATCATATGCACTAAAAATTGAAAATAAAAACAAGTACAATAAAATTATAGTCGAAACTTGAACGGTGAAGTATGCAAGAAGTAATATTCTGCTTGATTTGTAGTTGAAAAAAACTAAATTTGATAGAAGCGGTTTGATAGTTAGAATCGGAACTTCTTCATTGTTCTTCTATTTGAATTTGTTACAAATATTATTTTTCTATTTAAAATTCTTTGTCGTAATTCACTAATATAAAGGCTTAGGAGATTCTTAGTTTTACCAAACTTAACAATATTTGCTTAAAGTCGGATTGTGTTAACTTTAAGAGCAACCCATTTAGTTGTACAGCACGGGTTAAGAAAATTTCGTAACAAAGTTTGTAAAACGTCGTTACAATAATGCGATAGATTTTTCATTTCATCAATAACTAATTACTTTAATAAATTAGTCTTCTCACATAAGTGGAAGTCATGAGTAAGCAGCCAATGTACTTCACCGATGTCTGATTTACAACCCAATAAACTAATAGAATAAGAAAATCAATAGATCCGACATAAATTAAGTGAAGTTAGGAAAACGATTTGAGAGAATGAGGTGAGAGACGGCAGTCTGAGGTCACTTCTGTCCCGTCTGATATATGTGAGCTACACTTTTGGGGAAGCTCTAACTGCAACCTTTCGAGCCGACTGCAACTCCAATAAATTTAAAGATTTCAAATTTTGGTAATTTAAATTGATATATTCAAACGCATACTTATACCAAAAATCCATTAATTAAAATTAACTTATTGGACCCGCGAGAAATCGTCTCGAAGGCAGGTGGATGCCAAAAATTTTGCGCCAAAAGTTTTAATACCTCCAGTTGTTTCAGGTGCAGGCTCATTTTGTCAATTTCAAACTTACCTGTAAAGAAAATAAAAAAAAATTATGTCACGTGGAACAAACTAGTGTAAATAGTTTACAACAAATATTTTAGCTTATACAGTTTATTATTACAAAATGCGTAATTTTATTTCGCAGTAGATGACTTTTTTATGATATTTTAAATAGTATACTGTTAGAAATAGTGCCATATAAAAAGTCTTGCTTGGAATCACTTGGACTGCAAGTAGTGTAGTGGACTGCAAGTAAGAGAACACAACCGTTCTCTATTTTTTCTTTGTTTTCTGATTGTTTAATGTATAAACAAAATAGTCTTGTTTAATTGCTCAACATATACATTATTTTTTAAACAATTTATTATTATCACAAGAACAAGTCGTGGTTACCTTTCATATATTACATGATAATTGTACGATATGTAGTATTTGAAATACAAAAGTAAACCATAAATAATTCGATTTGTGTCATGAAACTTTCGCAGATTAATAATAAAAATAATAGCAATAGTTAAACAAATAAAATAGTCCTGTAAAAATTAAAATAAAAAATTTTCTGAGTGATGTTCACATTCGTAGAGTGAAGAAGATTCCTTCTCTGACCACTGCGCAGTTATTTTCATCGCTTACTTAGATCGAACCGGGTTTTCTTTCATGTTCGGTTGAAGGAAGGATCTTTGAACCTCTGACATGCATAAGACGTTCGTAAAATATTAATTGGCTACATAATATTGCACCATTCTTCGACATGTTCTTTTCATGCAGTTGAATCGGCATTGTGCGGTTCGTCGAAATGGAACACGACTTTAAACTTTTCATTCAGAATTAATAATGTTTCAAATCGAGAAAAATTAAAGTACGTAAAATGGTGTCTTTCGCATAAATTAGTCGTTCGGTTCGTTCGGCTCAAGACTTGAACAGCTCACATGCAAAAGAGCAATAAACCTTTATTATTCCTTTTCATTTCTACCTCCGTGAGAATCTGTCATCTGTGTTATTAGCAATTAGGAAAGGCTTGAGGTTGGAAGGAAAAGGCCGGCATCGGCAGAAGGTTCAAGACTTTTTAGATAAAAACTCTCCAATAAATGTGTTATTTATAAATTTCATAAATAGTTGGCTGAGGTGAAAAAGAGGACAGGAGACCTTTGAGGGTTGCACGAAGGAATGCAAAGAATCCTTCACCAGAAATGGTAGGTTCCAAAAAATTCCTCCAACCTTCCCTCAGCTCTCAGAAGCTCCTCTCGGACAATTAAGCATCTGAAATAGATCAATACCGGCTAGGCAAATAGACACACTTAGCAATTGTAGAGGACACCTTGAGAGAGGCAAGGTTTTCCATTTTGTTAAGATGGATCAAATAGTTCAATCAAACCGCAGCTCAGTTCCGATAGGAAAACGGAAGCCGATGATGTTCCAGAAAATTGGAAAATCCGGGAACAGGGAACCTATTCATAAAATCGGTTCGGATGTGATTTTCATTCAAACCTGTCTGACATCGTCGGGAGTCGGGAGAAATCGATTCGCCATGTGTTTTCAACAGAAACCATTTTAAAAAGTTGCAAAAGTTCAATGCGTCGGAGATTTCATTAAATACAGATACAAAAACATTCAATACATAAATTTACTTATGGAATTGTGTTAAAAGTGCGACACTGCTGAATTTTCCAGAATATTCAGACGCGGAAGGAGAAGTAACAAATTGTTATTAAGAATTGAATTCAACGAGCCTCTCCGATATAGGGTAGTCTATATGTAGACATTCCGAGGCGTTTGAACCTTTTGCAGAGGACTGAAAACACATAAAAGGCGGGCATATTGAAAGTTATGAGATGGAGAAAGCTGAAAAGAAGGAAGTTCCAAAGTATTGTGCGATTCACAAGCACGAAACGATGACATTATACATTGTCGATGTCTGTACTCGAGATCGATTTCCATTCTCGTCTGTTAACTCCAAGTTAGCGTACTACGACTCTATTCAATGAACTGCCCCTAGATAAAATTCTTTCCAGACAAGGATTTTTAGGGTTTTACGCGATGTACGAGAAGGTGACGAGGTTCGACTTTTCATGACAGCACGAGAAGTCATTCAACGATTTTATATATTTAGATTCGACCGGGTCGTTTGACTTTTATTAATTTTTCTCAGAGGCTAGAAATGCTAGATGCAGAACTTTGTGATTTATTATTTATTAAAGATGTTAATTTTAGTTACATTTTGGCGTGTATTGGTGCCATGAGAGAATCAAGTCCTTGTCACGAACATAAAGAAGCTTTTTGATTGCGACGTCGTCATTCATTTAACGTTCGTTCTGTCAAATTTTATGTTACGTTAGCCTTTCAATACATTTTATGAACTAGTACTTCTTTCGTACGTTCAACATTCCCGTTTAATTATAAACTTGTTTATTTTAAAATTATATTAATATACAACTTATAATTTTATAAAATTTAAAATTTTTAAATCGACTCACTAAATGAACAACAGCATTTATACAATTAATTGACAAGTATTACTCTGAAGTTATACATGAGTAAAACACAATGAAATCTTAACTCATAAATTGCAGATTGCAAGCTTTCAAGAAAGTATAATAAAATAAAGAATCACCATGGCACGCGTAGAGTTTGACTTAGTCGTAAGACCACTTTTTGATGTATAGCAGCACATATAAGCAATACATCTTTGACATTATGACGAGAACAACCGCAGAACTTTTCCTAAAATAGAAAGAACCTAATTTTTATAAACCAGAAAGTCGTATGCTTCTTTACACGAGTAAAAGAAACACCCGCCGCTTGAACGGTCTGCTCTTAACTTCCTTTCAGGTCCCATTTACTTTCATGCATTATGAAGATATTTAGTACAGCAATGACTGCCAAGACTTTTTACGAACCCGAGAGAGCGAAATTTCTAGAACACTTTCAAAGGTATTTCTCCACGGAGAATTCTAAATAATAAACAATTCGTTTTACTGCATCTTTTTCCCCCCACCTAGCTACCGTGGTTGTGAAAGGTAAAGCACGGAGTTATGAAAAAAAAAAAAAAAATGGAACCGAATCGTACCCGTTTCGTTCGGTTCAGGTTTCTGTTATGAACTTCAATGATTGGATCTGACCGTTCCTAGACAATCAATAAATGTAGACGCAAGTGAAGAGAATGAAATTGCAGAGGACAGAAAGAGCTTTTTTTATGGTTTTTCTCTTCTGAATAGATTCGGAGGTGGATTTTCCTATTTGCGGCGTTAGAAGAAAAAAAAATTGAAGTTCCCAAAGAGAAATGCAAGTTACGACACACGGAGACAAGTACCTTTTTTGCCCTTGTTGCCAAAGGTAGTCTGCCACCTGCCAACTACGAAGAGTTCATTTTCAGACAGTCCAAGCATAAATTTAAATTTTTATGTGTTTTTTTTTTAATAAAAGAAGAACCGATTGCTACGAACAAATGCCGGAAAATGCTGAAAGGTACTTGGTGAAGTCACCTGTACATAATTTAAAAGAGAATGTCGGAAAGTATTGCACGCTACAAAAACGGTAGAAAACCGTTTAATTAAAATTTTGACTTGATGTTCCGAGAATTAATAATTAAACGATTCTTACATCGATTGACTATTAAACTCCTAGTATTATGCATTACGGTGTTACATAATACGACATAATTTCTTATGTATAAATTTTACAATATTGAAAGAATGCTTATTTTTAAACCCCCATGTACTCGTGATGTGGTGGCACACAGGATGTTCAGGGAGTCAAACTCCCCATAGCAACGCACCTAATACTACCTGAGAGAGGGTCCAACCAACAATTTTTTTTTATATTTTTGTCCCACCCACATACGCAAAGTAGTATTTTTTGAAAGGTAATAAATTTCTTAAAATTTTAGCTCTCAATCTTAAAACCGGCTCACCTGACTCTTTCCCTGTCAAACTGGGACAAACACGGCCAAAGTTCCGTTTTTGTAATCAGTCAGCTTTACGTTGCTTAAACTAATATTTGAAATTAATTACCCTTATTTAAAATGTATCACGTATCAAGAATGTACTGAATAAATCTGAGTCTAGTTACTTAAACTTAAACTTAAACTTAATTATTACTAAATATTCGATTAATATAACAAAAAATCAGTAAAATCATTCCGAACGTTAAGTGTTTATTAAAATACCGGAGCACTCCGTGTAATTCTTTGGGAGCCAACGTGATTGCATTATTTGTAGTGAACAACATTTAACTTAAGGTTTTTATTTCGCAAGGTAAAAGAATCCGCAACCATTAATTTAAGTTAAATTGAACGCAAAAAGAAAGAATGCTGAGAGAAAGCAATTTAAATCAATTGTTCCTGGCGGAGGTGATAAATTTAGAATTTAATTTATACAAGACGTTTCTTTTAAAAACAGAGAAGCAGTAAGAGGATGTAAAAGAATAGTGTTGTAAAGTAAAAGTGAGAAATAGTGAGTTTCAGGTAGGCCACGTCCGTCTGACGTTTTAAGCACCACCTAAATTCTTTTGTAATTTGAAAACGACTTTTCGATTTGGCGAATCCTTTCCTCGGGTTTACACCGTGGGAGATGGAAAATTTATATTCACTTCGACCTCAATTTACCTGTTCCTTGTAAGACTTGAAAGGTTTTCCGAGTGGGTTCCCGGGCCTTTTCTGCCGGGTTTCCCCGACAACGAACCTTTCTACAGCGAATTGTAATTAAGTACATGCAATAAAATTCGAGAAATTCCATTTTATACCCGAAACATATGCAGCCACCGGTCGACCGAAGCTTATCGTTAAACTTAGGAGCCAACTTTAAAGAGGAAGTAAGTCGTCAAACTGTTCTCAAGTCACGTTCGTCAGCAAACACACAAGACGAATATTTGACGTGTGCTACCGTTAAGCTATGCACGGGGTCAAATGAAAGGGAAACGTTGGAAAAATTAAAAAAATAATACTGAAATGAAATAAATAAGAAGTTGAAGAACGAATTTTCGGATAGGTCGTGTTTGGAGTCGACACCAGTTGGAGTCCTATAGTTCTATATTAAAAAAAAAAATGTTTTTTATTTGTTAGAAATAAAAAGGACGAAAATAGCACTGGTTGTCAATGGGGGATGTTGAGGGTGAGGTTTGCATGATTTCTCCTACACCAGGGGGATTGAAATTAAATTTAAAAATTCAAGTCCACACTTAATATGCATAATTAAAACACAAGGTCGACAAAACGGTTGAATAAAATTAGACATTAAATAATTTTTTTTTTTAGATCGGCCTCTTACCATTCTTTTGCTGTCTGCAGCACGTACAATTTCATTCTTCCGAGCAGTTGTACTTTGCGTATGCGTAACGTTACCTTGTCGTATTCTTTCAACAAGAACACAAACTAAACCAAATATTCACATATTTCCAATACATAATATTTTCGTTATTATTAATGTTATTAAGTTCGTTCTTTGCTGTTGTAACTGCTCATTATGTTTATAACAGGAACTTGGGTATATGCTACACAATACAAATAGATGTATATATGTTATACATGCTAAAGAGGAATATTTGTCACTAGTAAACTAAATCAATTGAATTATGTAATTCTGAATTGATTAATAAATAATGCAAATAAAATAATTTAATAAATAATAACGTAATAAAGAATTTAAAAACATGTATGTTAAGTAGCCTTTTTCACAAAATCAATCAAGAAATATTGTACGAAAATTTCAAAAGTCAAGGTTTTCTATGTTGCCCCTTAAGAAATTTCTTTCTTAAACTTTCGATTACACGAGTTCCCCTCGTTCTGAGTCCTCCTCGCATTCTAAGATTAACAGATATATGCATATTTATTGTTCGGCTAGCGTTTTTTCGAAAAACATGAAACCAACTACTTTGCATTTGTGCCCTCCATGTTTGTTGTGCGTGTCAAATAACCGCTCTGCGTTCAAAAAAAAAAAAAAAAAGACGCAGAATATTTATAAAGGAGGCCACGGAACGAGAGTTGGCTTTATTTGGGATGGCAAAGCAGAAAGTAAAAAGTAGAAAGAATATTTCTTTCGCTAAATTAAATGAGTCCTATTAAACATCACAAAGTAATTTCTCAACGAGACAAAAAGAAGTCTCCTAAGAGAGATTTTTTTTTCGAGGGAGAAGTGAAAATTCAGTCACGATGATGAATATTTTGTTTGTTTTTGCAGTGTCTTAAGTGAGAAGAAATAGAAAGGAAAAATGGCCGACGCTATTTTACTGCTTTCTCTGAAGAGTTTGGTTACGTCCAGCAAAGATAAAACAATTCTCTAAGAGACAAAAAGAATTCAGGTGAGTTGTACTTGCAGTGGGTTGATATACTCGGTCGTAGAGTACACTTAAACTCAGGTACTACTCCACAACACTTTTCACAGGTACAAAGCGTACTGTCGAAATAAAAAATAAAATAAGAAAAATGAGTAAATAAATGTTATGTCAAGTAAACATTCGTTTTCCTACTACTATCTTGGTCCTAACAAGAATTTCTTAACAGTTAGAATACAACAAAATCAATGACATTCTCCACGACGACTAAATTTTACATTATGTAAAAGGCTCATTATTTTAATATTTTTTTATTAACATTGAAGATTCGCATCACCAAGAAATTGTTTTTTACACCTGAAGTTTTGTTACTGAAAAAAATTGTCCGCTTAAAAAGCAATCTGCACCAACAGGTGTTGTTTACTCTACATTATTCGAAAATTAATATGAAAACTTTCCTATTTAATAATGACCTATTTTTCTAACTTTCATCCAATAACAGTTGTTTTTTTTTTGGGGGGGGGGGCGCAAGATATGAAATTGAATATTAATTTTTTATACCAACGTTTTGCAATATCACATCAATCAGGCAGACATTTTCCTCTCCACAGAAAACACAGTCTGCTTGAGAAAATGAGCAACACAGTGTTTCCTTCCGTGCTCTTTCCGTCAGGTTCACAAAGAACATAAACATTTTTTTTTAATAAAAAGAAATTTCCCGTAGTTGGAAAGCTCCACGACGAACGAAAACATTCAATTTGGTTAACCAATTTTTATTAATTTTCACGAATCCGCTGAGACATTAAAGATTTCCTCATTTAAAGTTATATAAATGCGAGTTCCGCAATAAAGTAATTTAGGAATGATTTTAATTGCATTTCAAACTTAAGTTGTGCGGATTAGATGTCAAAGCAATTAAGTTCAACAATGTCGTTTATTAACTTAGAATGAGATACTTTGGCAATTTGACGTACTAATCTTTGAAATTTGAACTCTTTCACGTATTACAAAGTTAATAATATCCTACTGGAATATTGTAGGTTTTCTGATAGTTCCGGGCGTACATTCGTTAGGACTAAGTTATTTTCAACATACCGAAAAAAATATAAGTAAGTCACCTCAATCGTTTTATTTAAAAATACTGGGACAAGGATCGTGTTAGGTATTCAAACGTAAACAATTTAACAAAATAGAGTATTCTAAATTCACACATCATTATAAATACATAAATAAAATAATGTAAGTATATTTACAAATACCACGAACATTTTAAAATTAATTAAGAAAAATTTTTCTTTGTAAGGCAACCAGTTTTATTCTCAGATTTATAAAAAAATTAATGCATTATGTATTAAATATGAACATAATAACTGTGCACATCAATGGACGTTGCAACGGATAAATCTAGTAAATATTATCATTTCTATTCCTTACTTTTCCTCCTTCCCTTAAAAAAATCTCAGAATTTATAATTTAATATTATTTTATTGTTTTTATATTATATTATTTTTACTACGTTTATATTTACTATTTTATTTAATTATGTTTATTATGTTTATTATCTTTTTATCATGTCAAAATTTGTCAACACTGCCTAAGACATAGTATTAGAATACTTTTCTATTTTGCTAAAGATTTAATTTGTTTTCATGCCTATTTTGTGCATGTTTTGAATCTTGTGGTATTGAGGCTATAGTTGTAGAACGACAGCATCAAACCTGAAGTGGCGAATGCACTTAATTCGAACTTAAGTGTTACTCAATCGTAAGTATCCATTAGTTACATCAAGCTTTACTTGTTTCATACCTTGGATTTTCACATTTTCTAACTCGCATTTTCTCTTTCGCCCAGAATTGAAGTATAGCAAATTTATTTAAGAATTTCAAGTCTTTATGACCGCGAGCACAATTTTAAATGGCGCTGTCCGGTAAGATAAGTATTTTGGAGGAAGAGCAACTGCTACATCAATGAGAAATTCCGAAAGCAAATCTCACGGGAATATGTTTCTATACCGAATAAAAATACATAAAGTAAATAAAAGTAGCATATTGCCGTTTATTCATTTCGTCAGAAGAAACCAAACGGAGTATGCTTGAAAAATGCATTGTATAATTTTATTGAACGATTTATCGTTTGCCTGCACATGACAAAGGAGATGTACGAGCGTCAACCGTTCCATTCAAATCGATCCAGAGAAAGTCGCTTGACAAATAGGTCGAACAAGACCGAAAAGTTTTCCATATTTAGCATAATATAAATTGAAATTTCTTTTGATTTGCTCGCAGACACAGTTACGCGTACGTTTGTGTGATACTAATAATTTAACTAAATATGAAATGTTGTGAAGTAAAAACCCGTGAATATAATCAATAATTGTCGATATTCAAGTGATGAGTGCACGCAACTCACTTCAATTCAAATATTTCACAGGTGTTCTGGACCGTTAAAGTGATTTTTTCACTTTACATATACATTTATTTACCTTTCCGACTGAAAATCATGTGCTTGATTTGAGTTCGTCCACATCCTTTTTGCTTCACGCAATCGAACCTTTTTTTTTCGTTCTTTAGTATTTTTATATTTTTAGGTTTTTTCGGCAAACAGAAAATTTTTTGTTGTCGAGACCGTGACAAACGACAAAAGCTTTTTTTCCCATGAAGTGAGAAAATTTGAAAATTTGAATCGAGTCGGGTGCCATTATGGGTTACCCTGCGGTTCCAGACAAAAAAGATCAAAAAAACGCCCTCGTGTTCATCGGCCACGGATACCTGAACTTTCGGACGAAAGCGTTTTTGTCATCGAAATGTTTGTTTTCTGACGCGAGTTCCTCACTTCGCAACTACTCGATGGTACGTTTCTTCGTCTTTAACTCAACTTTCTCCTTCTCTCTCTCTCTCTCTCTCTCTCTCCTGCAGTTTACTACTGTCGGCCTGATGGATAAAAATGCAAATTAAACTCATGTAATTCTCTTCCTGGTGATTTTCTACTTTACGACCTAACCGGAATGACATGCGGTCGCAGTTCAGGTAACCCAGAGAATCAAAAATGCAAATGTGAGAAAACAATTACCGACTCTTTTTACGACTTATACTTTCACCCTAAAACGATTTTTCCAATGGATACAGCCCGTTCAGCAAAGCAGTTAACCTTTCGCAAATGATGAATTAAATTCAAACGAGTACACAGAAGAATAAGACGAAGATGGAAGTTGTACGACCTTCAAGTCAAACGGTTTAACACCTGGGGTGGGGTTTTCTTGTTAAGTAGTGTGCTAGCTGTGTAAGTAGCCCGTGTAGCTCGGTAATTAATTACACACATTTGTATTCCGCTGGGCATCTCCTGTTATCTACAATATGATGCGTACACATCTATAAAGTAGCCTCAGAGTGTGAGGTATCTACAGAATATTCTCACAAGGCACAAAACATAAAGTCTAAAGGGAAATGTAAGAGGTGGATGTTACTGACCTAATCGTAAATTGCGTTGCTGTGTTGATCAAAGGCGTCAGACTAAGAGCATTAAAATTATTAATGATTCTACACAAATATTATCTTGGCAAGTTTTAACCTCTCACTGTAGTTAACTTCTCGATTCAGACAATTTTGACGTATATATTTTATATGCAATAATAAAACTAATCCTTTTTTTATTTGAACTTTGGCCCTCGGGTAGCGAAGTTCAACTTTTCATTGTGCGGAAAAGGAACATAACAGGAGTCACCCCTCATCAAACATCACCTTCTAAAAGCAACTCCACGAACCCCAAAAAGGAAACACGAAAACAAATTTCTCGAGGGTGAAAAATTTGTTTCTCTTAGAAAACCATACTTTTTTTCTATTCTTTATTTTTCTATCATTTTTCAAATCGCAATCTAACGGATTCGTGTTGGTTCATCTAAGGCGTCCGTTTCCTCCGGTACACAGATGATAAAAAGCGAAACAAATTTTTCTTCAAATAAAATCTGATGAGTCGAATTTGTGCAAACAGAAGGAAAAGAAAAAATTTCTAGAGGAGCTGGACATCCACAAAGAAATAAACACCTGAGATGAAACCGAGAAGAATAAACACATGAAAATGAACAAATACAAAGTATATACAAATATAGTAATGGAAGGAAAACTACAAAATAATAAGTTGTTCCCATTATAATTTTCTTCCTCTGCTCGATTAGACACGAGTACACGAGTTGCTGTAACGAATGTTTAGAGTCAAAAACGATCTGCTCGTGCACGGAATACTCTCATTTCCATTATCTCCAATTAAAGCAAAGCATAAATCAAAATATATATATTTATATATATATATATATATATATGTAAATTCAGCGTAACGTAACATAAAGAATAAAATATTTTTCCCGAACCAAAAAACAAATATTGCCGAATAATTGAATACATGACAACGAGATATGAAAATTATTTCGAACATCAAAAAATTTGCGTGAGCCGTTCAGTTAAATCCGAGGGATTGGCATTGTTCGAAACTCGAAATGACATTCTTTTCTTTGGCCCAATGTAATCATCTGAAGAAAATCAGTTAGAAAAGCTTTTCACTTTGAGTGTTACGTTCGGTTCGAGACGTAGTTTGACAGTTTCCCTCTTATCACTTCTTTCACTGTGTCGATAACCTTTGTGAAGGGCCCCGAAAAAGGAAAAAGAAGGAAACGGAGGCCTATTTCCGGTTCGAATTCCACTTGAAAGTGTTTTGCCCTTCACTCTTTCTAATTAGATGAATTCTATTCGCGACACGAAGTACCGAAATAAAATACTCGATTGAATCACTCGAGTGAAATTGACTTTGGAAATAATCATTTTTAAGCTGCGGAATAGGAAATGGCAAAATAATAAACACGAGAGAAGAATAGGAAAATAACACGGGAGAAGGAGTCGTTTCCTTTTCTTCTTCTTCTGGAACGTCGCGGAGGGCCCCGGAGTAACCAGAAAGAAGCGCAAACAATGAATAACTCGTGGCAACTATTTTGATTAATTTTCACCTGGAGAATTTAATTTTTCACCTTCCTTTCCAGGTAAAATTTCAGACGTATGAAAATGTAGCAAAAGATAAGAAGGATATCAAGTTGTAAATGGAAGGTCCGATGTGTGGGAAAAGCTGACTGACTTGACTTTAATTTTTCCAGGAAGAAGTGACTGGTTCCAGTTCTCGGGCAATGTCATTTTAAAAATTTCAACTATCAATTAAGGGGCGCCATTAAGTGTGAGTAGCATTATCTATTTCTATTTCTCTATCTCTCTGTTTCTGCAAAAATTAATCGATTAATACAAGCCCATAAACTTTCGTTTGAGTAATTTACTTAATTGCCGGATTGCTCTAAATGAGAACGAGGCAAAACTTAAAGTTTAATTTCGCATTTCGGCTCTCTGCTGAGCTCTCCGTTCCCCGAGACGGAGTTTCCCATCGATTTGACTCAATTTTTTGTAATCCCGGAGAAATAGAGTTTTATAGGTCTGTTTTTGGGTCCCTGGAACATCGGTTTGTATAGCACATTAAGCAACGCTGCTGTTGTTGTTTTAGAATCCAACAGCAATTTCAAAAACTTCTCACGCTTCACTACTAATTATTCTTTCCACTACTTCTATTCTTCCGATCTATTCATTTGGTTTGCATTAAAATAAATGACAGGCAACAGCTTCAACGTACATCTGCTTTATTGTTTTTACAAACGCGTAGAAACCGTCTGCTTTAGTGTGTCCCAATGAAATGTTACAACTCGTATCAGAAATCAAATTTCACAAAATTCAAAACAAAATTACTTTCTGCAGTGCTTGGCCACAAGTAGGCTCACGTCCAGCTGAAATTTGCTTCAGAATAAAATTAGATTAAAATAAATAAATATTTAAAAAACTTTTCCTGCGAGTGAACACACAGAAGACATTCACACACCGAAATATTCTAAGTATGAATGAGTAATAAAAAACTTCCTGTTGGTTTTGAAGCGAAGAAACAGTGAAAAATAACATTTGTAACTGAACATCCGCCCTCGATGACTGAAGAGAAGAAAACCTCCTGATTATTCAGTCTTTGCCTAACATCTTGTATTCTATTTTTATTAGCCGGAAGATGAAGCATCTTGAGGAACAGTAACTTGGTAACAGGAACAGTGAATTGGTAAGCGACATGTTATTATTACAAATTACAATAATTTATTGTGGTTATATATATATAATTTTATTCGACTTGAAATGAGAAAAAACTGATGCCTTGCAGTTAGAATTGTAATTTTGAGAGGTTAGTGTGACAGGACGAGGGCAGACATTTTGCACTTTCAATATTGTAAAAAATTTCTTGAATAAAAAGAATAAAAGAAATCAAATCAGGCCATTGAGAGAGAGAGAGAGAGAGAGAGAGAGACTTGCACATCAACTCCTATGTGTTACTTCTTCTGTCCAAAGTGAAAATTGTCAATGACTCAGCAATGATTTTCATTCTTCTTTTCTTCCGACTGTTTTTTGGGCCCCTTTTTTTCAATGGTCCTGGCTCAATCCAAACAAAAAATTTCCCACTTCCTTTGTTACCGGACTTTTCGCCCAAAATCCACGGGAAAACACAGATTTATTTGTAGAGTTTCTTGCTACTCGAAAAGCAAGCAAGTGAAAATTGTATTTTGGGAAATTTGTATTTGCATGCGACATGCGTTTTGGGGGTAACCACCTTTTGTACTTTAATGTATGTAAATTATACTCAATTGGATACGGCAATTCTGTTTTCAAAAACCTTGAAACTCCGTTTTCGATTTAAACACGCACACGGATCTGGAAATAATGTTGCAATTTAGGTTCGTCGACAATGAAAATTTTTTCGTCTGCTGTTGACAAATTGTCCTACTCCACCCATGTTTTCATTCATAAAATGCGTACAACCCTCGACGAAATACAACTTCACTTAGAGTGAAATCGAGCATTTCTCTATACGATTTTATATAAATTTCATCGGTTGCGTTACTTTTATTTTCATGCTTTGGTACAACCACGGCAGTTTACCCTTCTTTTAATATTCTAGGTAACGCAACACTTCAACACTACAACCGTATTAAAAACCATCACCTGAACATCACTAAATTCTATTATAATTGTAAAGTCAACCCGATTTACATTACAACTGTTGGTGTGTTAAACGACCCACAAAGTCCATTCATAGTTACTTCACTCTAATGTTTAATAATGGCTCTTCGTCCTTCTGAAAAACAAATTTTAGCATTTTCATTTGCAATTAAATGGCGTTGGGAAGCAACTCAAGAAGACGGGAGCGACAGGAGAAATAAATAAATTAAAACCGTGTTTATATGTATAAAATTATGTGATTTTCTCCTTCGCATATAAAAATTTTTCCTTTCGGAAATCTGGAAGGAGCAGAAAGAAAGTACTTTATTTTCATGAACCGGCGTTGCGTCGTGACGCACGCGTTTTTCCGTTCAACTTGTTCCCAGATTCTGCAACATGCAAAATTGATTTTCACATGTGTACGTTTTTTAAATATTGATTACGAGTTCAAATGTCTAAGGATGTAAAGGCAAAAGTCAGAAAAAATGGAAAAAACCGCCCTGTTCGTTCCTTGCCTGCTTGCCCGAGGGGCATTTCGTTCGCAACATTTTTGTTAAAATTCGGAAATCATATAAATTCCAGATAAAAACTATGTACCCGATACGAATAGAAACTTGTATCTCGTAGTATGTAGACTATTTTATTTTTTATACATAAAACATAGAGGTCAGGACAAACCACTTACATCTGTTACAAAAACACGCATTTTGTTACTTTCTATATCTCCTGCGAGTTAACGTAATGTGTCATTTATTTTATGTAAATAAAACATGTGTCATACATATGTTTATAAATACAATAAATGTAAAACTTCAGTGTGAATATGACATTAACAAAATTTGTATTGAATAAGTTGTTTAATTAATTAATTCTATATTTTGCATGTTATTAGTCAAATTGAAATGAGTAGCAAACTGATGGACGTAACAGGAATACAAACTTTAGTCAAATCAAAGTTGACCTCTCCTAATTCAAGTCTCCTGCCTAACCAAATTATTTTCCGCAACTAACCAAGCAATATTTAATTATTCGGCAAGAGTTAATGTTACGCTGAGATTCACTTTAAAGTAAATCTTTAAAATATTTTCTAAAATATCCTGAAAACTCTCAATAAAATCTAATTTGAGTTCCCGAGAATATTATCTTTTCCTGTTGTTTTTTCTCGCGGATCGAATTGGAAGAAACCAAACTACCGGAGGAAAATAAATGAGTTCAAAGTAAGAGAAAAGGGTCGGGAATAAAGAAAAACGGGATTAATTTCTACGAATGTGTCACAGTTTCTCCTAATTAATTGCCCGAAAATTTCAGGCAAAGCAAATACCAAAAACTTGCCAGGTATGCCAGCCTTCACTGAATTTTACTCCTTCAAACTGCCATCTGATTTACCGAACTGTCTGGTGTTCTTAAAATTTGGTCCACTTACATAAATTCAATATTTGCATATTATTTATTTTTCAATTTTGCCCTACGAAGATTCGAATTTGTGGAATGTTGGACTAAGTCATTTTTATTTCTCCTGCCGCCAGCAAAAGTGCATTTTCACAAAAAGTGAGTTCAAATATTTATTTACTTATAAATAAATAAGTAATGATAATTCACATGTATCATATGAATATCTGTCTGTTTTTTCAATTGTGATAAAATGTAAGGAATGAAGTGAGATGACATGACTTCGGTTAAGTAAATAAAACTGTGGTCCTCCTGCGCGGCGGGCTACGTATTCTTAAATAGTGATTAGTGTACAAAACAGAGACATTCATAGTTTAATTCTATGGAATCGTTCAAATATTTTTATGAATTGAAACTACTCTTACATGACCATGAAATTCATGATAGTTGTAATTTAATTATACATATATATATACGATGCGAAGAAAACGCCCTTTCTCTGAATTATGTATAATCATTCTTTGATAGAATTTATGTAAACAGGAGACGGCACCACTAAATAACTTTCAATTACTGATACATACAATAGATAAGACATGGCAGGAAAACTCGCAGCAGGTAATTCCTTGAAGACCTTTAAATATAAGTTAAAAGGTCAAACGGAAACCCTGGAGACGGAGATGAAATTTCACGCAGAAGAAAAATTAAATATAAAGAAAGTTTAAATTAGAAAATAAAAAAGAGAATTGGGGTGCATGGTGAGCTTTCGTATGAATACTAGAAACATAATGTCAAAGAACCACGCCGCCCTGGGTCGTGCTTTTACATAACAAATTCGCACAAAGCTCAACGACCCCCAAAGCTTGTCGACGACTCTGCAAATCTCCCCTGGAAATCATTCTGGAATGACAAATTTTAGAAATGACAAAAAAAAACCCGGAAAATGTCCAGACGGAAGCCATTGTTGAGAGATAATAAAATCGATGACAAACACACATCAAATCAGAAATCCATGTCAACATCTTTATTTCTATCCATTTCACAAGTTAAGATTTTTCATAAACAGAACTCATTTCGGAGTTATGTATCAACTCAAATTTGGAGCCGAATCAAGTCGGTTTATTCCGACTTCGACCTCGCGAAAGGAGTCTGATTGTCAGCTCAGCTTTCGGAAGGAAAGCAGACGCGTCTTGGAAGGTACCCCGATGTCTCTCACGTACCAGAAATTTCTGCTTGAGTTATTTTTCTGGCAGAGTGCAGGCAGAAAGACCAGAAAATATCAGCTTTTGTAGTCTGGTAATTAGTGCCGTCAGTGAGGCGGTAATTTATTTTGTCATAAAGTAAATTAGAAAGTGAGATTCCTAGACGTAACTAGACTCCGTTCCACCGGAGTTCCTTGCTTTATTTCTATATATATATTTTTTTTACTTGACAGTGTGCTTAAGAAAACTTGGCGAAATTCCTGCGTTGAAAAATTTGGCAGAATCTCCGAGAATCTCCTCCTGCGACTGGAAAATCTGTTTTTTACTGTCCATCAGAAAACTTCCAAGTTTAACGTTCTCCAACACTTTCCATTTCTTTTGTTTCCAGCGACTTTACTTAAGTTGTCTTGCCAAACAACGACACAGGAGCAACTGTACACCCCAGTACAAAAGGAATGTTACATGCACAAAACTATATGTTCAATCGCTTGTTAATTAATATTAAATGGCGAGGGGTTTCACTAATTACAAAGTTCTCCTGAGAAACCCGACAGAATTTGGATATTAATAACTTACCCCTGAGTTGTCTAACGTAAAACGAGGGTGGTGAAATTTATTTACAGATTTCGTTTGACCAATGTTGTTTTTTTGTATTACAAAACAAAAAATTGAAAATGTCTGGCATAAAGTGTGTCATCTCGTTAAATTATTTAACAATTAGTGAATGTTAACATTGCAAAAATGAGTTTTAATTGTTGATATGTTCCCTGCATTCAATCAAAATACTGTTAAGCTGTTTAAGATATTAACTGCATAGATAAAATAAAATTTTTATTTACTCGAATATATTTAAGTACCTAAAAGTTTGAATTACTCAGACTAAGTGATAAGCTCCATATCGGGACCAATTAATTCATATAACGTCGTTTCCTTGAAATCTGCTGGGAAACTACAGGATTCATCAACCTTCACACCACCGACATTCTGTTCTTTCCTGTTCTGACCTCTTCGTTGTTGCACGGTTGGGTGCACCAACAAGATGGACAGGCTTGTGAGACTTGTGTCTCACTCTGCCACGTCACTCAACACGCCACCACGCATTCCATTGTCTTATACTATTTTTATCAAGGACGTTCAGTGGATCAGGAGAGAGACTACCTGGCGACTAAATTCAGTGTTCAACATTCGACTGAGAACTAGAAATCCACACTGAATGGACGCACCAACATTCATTTATATTCTTTACATCGTAACCCTCGTTTCTTCGAGCGATACGTCAGACCTACAGGTACTTGTGTGGCTTCTACGCCCTTTCCAACCTTTCTTGCAAAGGTTTTGAATCAAATGAGTTTCCCAAGAAGACCCGCATTCACTCGCAGACAACATTCTGTGGTCAGTTTAGGAATGAGACGATCCAAACGAATTGAAATTTCATCCCTTGCTCACTTGTTCTTTTCGTGTCCTCCCCCTAAATTGCGTTGAGTGATTCGTCTTTCATTTCTCATTTGCCGTGCGTTTGCCTTTTCCACGTTTTCCTTCTCGTCTGACGTGATTGAATGACATCCAATAGGGTGAAAAGATTCCTTCCTTTTTGTTTCTTCTCTGCCTTTCTGCCTTTTCCAAACCTTACAAGGCTGAGGGAAACGGTGAACTTCACCCGATGGAGGCTTCCTCTCTTTAACAAAGCCTTCTCTCTCTCTTTCCAACATTCAACCGCTTTATTTCTTTTAGGTTGGAAACCATCTCTCACGACATTATTTCACAACTGTTTTGCTCTCCTTTTCCCGGGGGTTCAGGGTAATCCGATTAACAAAAAATCTTTCACCTTGTGAATGTACGCAGCCCCGATGTCGTCAACCAAGGGTGAGATGTGTTCGCTTCCCGTCACAAGAGTAATGGACTTGTTTAGCAGAACAGAAACGCTTTCGACGACTACAACTTTCGCAGTATCGATACGTTTCTAGAAACCGATAGTTGTATTGACAAATTCTTACGTCATAAGTAGATTTGAACCCGTGGCTTCGAACTTCATGTGGATCGATAGAGCAAAAGCTCACGTCTAGGTGAAACATTAATTTTTAGTCCTATCGAGTTTCTCATGTTCAGAGTAGTTTCGAAATTTGATCGGACGAATGCCCAACTAAAATGTTGACTCCTTTCTCCGAGGTCTGACGAAAGAGTAAAATAATTTGACAACGGAATGCAGTAGGTAAGACCTCCACGTCTCTTCTTCAGATAGGGCCAAATAAGTATCCTTTGAATTCGGTTACATACGTTTTCATCCGTCTAACAATAAGAAAAAAAATCTGCTAACCTTTAAATCCGACTAGTAGTTTGGAAGAATCCCTGACGCCTCCGAAAATTTACGGATGAATTATTTGACATTTAAAGTCATTCAACTGACTTTTCAAGATGCTTTTATCAATTTCAGTTTTTATGGTTTAAACTCGAGAAAATTTCCCAGGGTGTTAACGGGCAGCAAAATAACAGTAAAACCGAACAATGCGTTCGACGGATTCTTTTTTTTTCCATCTTCGGGATTCGCTTGCTTTTTCCAACGGTCGTAATGGAAAATTACTGACGCTATCATCGTTTGTCTAGTGTCAGATAGAGAAAGCGAATTTATCTAGGCGATACGACATGCAAAAGGTTACGCTTCTTCTTCCACCTCCGGGTCATTTGCTTTTCCTTCGACCCTTTCACCTAATCCTAAAAGAAGATTTCGGGTACTCGGATTTTGCTGGGAACCCGTTGAAATAAAATGACCCGAAAAGTCAAAAGATGGCGACGACATCTTTATGGTTTACGAGATGATTCTGTTTTTTTTTTCACATCGACATTTTATTATTATTAATAAGTCACACTAAATAAGAGATTCTCCTATGTTAATAATGTTGTAAATTATTATATTTTAGTGTGGGAGAAAAGAAAGGAAAGGCACCTTATTATTGTTTTACCAAATTAAAACCCTAAACAACAATCTAAACGTGAAAATTCTCAAACGTTCGCTTGATAAAAATTTAATGAGAGAAATTCTAAAAATTTTAATACTCTTGAGAAGTAGTAAAAATGGCGGAACTCACTCCCCTGAGCCTTCTTAACACATCGCAGTTGGGTACATTTCAAATATAAAAACAGGTGAGTATACTTTCTGAAAAGTGTAAATGAATTTACTTCGAGTTGGGCACCTGTAATATTTCCCTATAAAATTTCTATATATTTTTATTACTGCTCGCACAATAGACCTCTTTAAGACGTCGGTTTCTGCTGCCGACGAGGCCATCAAAAATTTGTTGCCATAATTAAGACATAAGAAATTCAAACGTTATTTTGCCCGAAATAATGTAAGGCACGCAAGAGTTTCTATAATGTAATTTTAAAGAAAATACGTCAAAAGAAATAAATCACTCTATTGAGTATTACAATTGTTTTGAAAGCTTACTGGCAATTAATTCACACATAAATGAGAGAATCAAATTTTAAAAACAACATTTAAATTGACGATATTTAATGTGTTTGAGTAAATATTAATATTAGAACCTGTGAGCTTCTTAAGAATGTTTGAGTTCAAAAAAAGCCATTTTGGTAGATCCAAGTCCTTTCACAGAACTCTGGAGATTGTTTATGTAAGTTGTTGCCTAAGCATGGGTTTCAGGTATTGTTGGGCATGTATCTTACTTTTGAGTCTCACCGGCTCAGGTAGTTCTGGTAGTGAGCTTAAATTGATGCCATTTACAGTCAGCTTCTCAAAAAAAAGTACACCGTACAATATTTCCAATTTAAGAATCATATTAAGCCCTCGGATGGTTCAAGGTGTAAAGTTATGTTATTGGCAAAAGATCATGCGAAGACGAGGAAACGATTTTCAGGAATTTCATAAGAAGAGTTTTCAAATTAATTCGGAGGTATCTGCAGTAATTAAGCTTAACTCCTGCATATTGCTGCTGCGTTGCTGTGCAACGCTCTCAACAGGAATTAAAACTAAAAATCAGATTTACGGCTGAAAGTTGAGCCAAAGAATGGCAACCGTAAAATCCAAGGACAAACATTGGTCAAGTGCTGCACACACGGGTTATCACAACTTGGAAAACAAGTCTAAAGAACTCTGACCGAAGGAAAAATAAAACTATCGAACGACTAACTTTACTTTAGAAAGATAGAAATTTGAAAGAAATTCAACTGGGTTTGTATGAAATTCGAGATGTAAGCAGCGGTTACGAGGTTTTCATAACTTCTGGTCGTATGCATTGAGTGAAATATTTTATTTCTTAGGATTTTGAGTATTTCTTCTGCTTTCCCTTGCCTTCATCTCGAACAAAACTCAAACATTAGGATTAATAGTAACGGGTCACCGCATCTCCAGATCATTCTTTACTTTTGTCAGTTAAACGCGAAAAAAATAAATTCACGTAAACACAAATCTCCGATACAAACGTGAAACGTCTGAAGTAAAAAAAAATATGCAATAGTTTATAAACAGAAATGTTATTTCTCTTCTGAAAGATAGAATGTTATCTCCTGGCTCCTTGTTTGAAAATTATGATTAGAAATATATCATACAGTCCCGATATTTCACATTTTTGTACCTTTTTTACCTTAACCGAGGCTCTTATTCTGGAAATTCAGTCATTTACTAACTTGTGTTAAAAATATATACTCTCCTCAAATACATATTAATTAAATTATCGATCTACAAACCCTGCTTTTATTTAATTATTCTTTATAAACTGAGTAACTTACGTTTAAAATTTTGTAGTTAATATTGATAATCCTAATTTGTATACCAAAATATAACATTTAAGTATGCTATGTCTCCTTAAATTTTGTTTTTGTAATCTTTAGGTTCTTCCTCTTTGTTATATTAAAAAGGTTTAGACAGGCTACTACACATGTTAAGTATTACATTTATGTTAGAGGAACCTCTGATGGCCAGAAGATGTTTAACTCTGGAACAAGTAAATATCTAAACAACAAAATTGTAATGTACTAGTGTTACTAATGTAGAGTAAGTGTGGTACAGAATTCCTACTAAGAGATGGAACTTTTACTGAATTCTTTTTGTCGTATTAGAAAGGGCTAACTAAACTTTTAGGGCAAGTTAAATTCCAATCGTGGTTCTTTGACGACGAGAAGTAAGAGAGGAGCCTAGAAGAAGTTACTTTCGGACAAATTAAACACACCCAAACCTGAGGTTGTCAAGTAAAAGAACTAAAAATTGACATTGTTTCAATGTCTCGATGTTATTAAGGTCTCGTCTTGTTGTTTCCCTTACCAACCTTTTTTTTTCAAATTCACTGCGGTAATGTCACATGAAAAAGTCTAATCAGGTTTCTCTTGAATTTCCCCGAGGGAAAGCAATTCCCAAACGTTTCACCATCGGTCGAGTTTTACGCCTCAGACGAGTAAAACGCGGATCCCATAAAAAAAAATTAATGGATTCCCGTTGAAAACACAGAGGATGTTAGACCGTGTTGACATTGACTTTTATAGGTTGAAAGTCTTACCCGAGCAAGGAAATTGCAAGCTGCATTTTCCAAGGAAACCTTCAACTAATCCTTTTCCATATATATGTTTTTCCCCGCCATTTATTTTCGTTCATCCGCAAACAATCAACAATTCCGGGAATGAATTATTTAGAAAAGAGCACAAACACATACTGAATTCTGTATCAAGTTATTCATTACCTGCACTTTATATATTGAACAGTAATTTTTGTAAATAAAACAAATATTACTGATTAATTATGTTAATCTGCTCAAGTAGACAAAAATTAAGAGGCGCAAATTTTAAATTAATTCTTTAGATCAAGTAACTTGTTTTATATATATTTAATAATGTAGTGTCTACATATTAATGTAGGGTTATTAATTGATTTATTTATTTTTAATATTTATAATACATATGTTGCAAATTCTAACTGGCGATAAGCCGTTTGTCAGAATTACAATATATTTATTTAATATATTTAGGTACTAGTCAATAATTTGTGTTTACTGCAGCTCGGTGGTCGGTTTCCAACGTTTCACACCGCTTACTGCCACAAAAAGAAATAGAGATAGATAGATAGTCGAGATGACATTGTTGAAATGAAATTCAAGTTAGATTTAACATTCAAATACCATTCAACATGTTCCTTAATGAAACATTTTGGTCGAAAATTATGCATGATACCGAGGAATACTTCCTCCGTGCATGTTCGCAAACCGACTGAATTTTACTTCACATTAATAAAACATATATTTCTCATCGCAAATATTTCTTTTTTTCTCTGAATGAATCGCATTGGGTTATTTTTATTAAACAAAAAAATAATAATACGAACGTTTCATTTATTTTCCCAGAAATTCATATTTAAACTCTTCTTTTTCGCAAACAAATTGCTAATTTTTCATTTCAAAACATCTGTTTTGCTTTACATTTTGCCAATTTCATTCTTGCGTCTCTCGTTTTTTTTTCCTGCGGTTACTTCGATTCAAAGATGCGCTTTGAACCGTAGAAAAAGGCTTTTAACAATTAAAGCTAATGAAATTAACAGTAGTCTTTGTCATTCTGATATTACTAAGGTATCATCTGCTTATGTTCTTTGCCATTCCGACGTCAGGTTGTCTGCTCTTCGGTATTTTCATAGATTTAGTCACGCTATTTATCATTGTCTACTGTATATAATTGCATGTGATTGGAGAAAATGTGTGTCGTGCATTTTCGGAACAAAGTTTCTCCCGAATTCTTCCGCAACTAACAAACTAACTAAAACAAAAACAAATAGAATAAAAATTTTTTCATAAAACGGTTGAAATTAAAGTTCTATGAATGTTATTGGCAAATAAGTTAATTTTAATAATATGTAAAACGTGTCGTGCAATTCAGTAGCAGTGATGATGTGTTAAGTTACTTTATTTTTCAGTAGGAAAATTTTTTCATCAATATATTAAGAGCTTTCAGTTGAAAAAAAAAAACTTATCTTTAACTACTCAAAGTACAACTTCTGTTTAACTATACAATTCGAACCTTACACGACCGTAGTGCAGATGACACGACAACTTGAACTTTATTAAACAATGAAAAATTCAAAATTTAATTGAGCGCCGTGTGTGACGTTTGAACGAGAGTTCCACTAAATTTTCCGTGAGGTTAATAGCCCAAAATAAATCGAATAATATCAAGATGGACGGATGCTGTAAGAGACAGACAGAAGCCGTAAAACGCTGACACAAACCTCCATTACTTTTTTTTTATCAAAACTTTACCGGTGTCCGTTTGTTTCAGTTAAGATGTCTGTCATCATGGCCGGAGTAAAAAAACATAAAAATCGTGTGTTGAAGATTTGCTCATCACATCACACGAGGGTTTTCACTGCCTTGACAGAAGCCGTTGCCACCATTGTCTTTATCACCTGAATGTGCCAATAAAAGCGACGGTTCCACCGTCTTTTGAATCGACGAAAAGAGTTACTGTCCATCAGGTGGTACACATGAAACGTTTAAGTCCTCAAACGCTCACCCTCACCCTCTCGGTTCTCATACATAAACTTGAAATTCTGCTAGGTTTCTGAATTAATCCCTCGTAAATTTTCTTTTTTTTCTGCTTTGACTACCACTTTTACGAAAACCGAATAAAAGAAGAAGAGCAGTAAAAAAAAAAAAAAATGGAATCCGCTGAGTAAACCGATTATTAACATTAATGGCGAAGATCAATAATCGAAGTTTAATTCGGAAAACCCGGGCGGAGTTTCCATCCGTCACAAATTTTCACCGGAAACGAAATTTCATTGAAATTTTCCAAATCAAAAATTCAACTTCTTTGAAAATCGGATGATGGCAATTAGTGAGTGTTTAGCGAATGTAGTTCAAGTAGAAATCAATCCTTACATTTGGTCAAAATTGTGAGTTATTAAAAACCTTAATAAAATTCAGATAATGGCGCGCAAAAAATTTTTCAACTTAATTCATCAACGGCACCAGTCTGAATGACAAAATCAGCCTCTCTTAATATATTGGTTCGATAATGATTTTACAAAAATGTAAAAATAATTCTAAATAATTAGATAATCTATGAAAATATAAAAAAAATGTTTTAACTATGAATGTCCCTCTGGTTTGCGTTTTCCCTACGACATTATGTTTTGTTAAGCTGAATTTCGGAAAATTATCGAGTGTCATTTGAACATTTTCAAAATTATCTAAACTACCCGTTTGTTAATTAAACCCGAGCAGAAACTCACAAGTCGGTTTCCTCTCGAAGCGGAAACTCTAATGTTCCGGAAGAGGAAAACAGTCGGACCAAATGACAACGACGAAATCTTACTATTATTATTTATTTTTAATTTATACCCTCGACGTCGCGTTTGCGTTTAGCAAAAAGCATCAAATGATTGCGAGCAAAAGCGAACGAGAGGTTTAATTACTACCGTCTAATGGTGGGACTCGTTTAAGATACACGCCTCTCTCTCTCTCTCTCTCTCTCTCTGTTCTCCCGCCAAAAATTAATTTATTTTTACATTAGTTTTTGGTTTCGCAAAATGGCGACGGCCATAGACGTCCCTGTCACAGGTCACCCACCTCCTTTTCTGTATTTATTTTATCGTCGGACTGATAAAATCACTTAATCAATGTCTGCCTTCTGTTTGGTTTTTAACAGCATTATTTATGTACCACCCTGTATTATTTATTATCCTGTCATTTGCGTTTTAAATTGGCCGTAATTACAATTAAATGGAAAGCCGTGTTTTCAAATCTCTCTCTCTCTCTCTCTCTCTCTCTCCTCTAATAACTCTTCGTTGCATTGTTCCATGTGCACAGTCTCACACCTTAGGCTTCTGCTATTACCTGTGCGTTAAGTGCATTTTTATTTTGATTCCAAGTTATCAAACCGAGTGAGTGGAATTCTATGTAGTTTTTACCTCTCAGTCTCGTTTGTAAGATTCACTCGAAGTTCAAGGGTCAGAGTTTTCCATGCCAAAGAGATTTTCCACTCGATTAAATCGTTTCTCCATGTGAGAACTTTTGTCACTGACCGCGAGCAAAGTTTTTCCTTTGGGTGGCAGCAAAATAGCTTTTCCTTTTTATTGCGTGTCGCGACCCTCACGGGGAAAAGGCTACATTCTCCGATAATCTGAAACTAAAAGTCCACTCCCCACAGGAAAACAGTGCTCGGACTCAACCCTGACGGAAATGCATAAAGAGCGAGCAACGCGCGATTAATAGGGCAATTAAAATAGACCCGTTTTCCCTTGCACGGCTACATTAAATTTCAAATTAATATTATTAATGGAATGTGTGGCTGGACAAAAAAAAATTAGTCCCGTTCTGAGAAAATTCACTCAAAATCGGAAAAATGAAAAAAAAAACTGGAAAACATTTAAAATGCATTTCGTGAAATTTCTGAACTCTTGCCATTCCACAAAAGTATTTTTGTGCTCGAATCAAAATTATTACAATAAGACCGTGTTAGTATGCAGTACTTTAATGTAATTCAGGTGGTGGAGTAGAATTATGGCTGTGTGAAATGGAGTGCTATGAATCCTCTCTTTTTAAACACAAGCTTAAGTTTGGGTACCATTCTTTTCCAAGTCTAAGCTAATTTTTGGTTCCTCCTAAATTTGGGTAGTGTCGTTCGTGCACATGAGAGGAAATTGAGTTACAAAATTCTAGCAAATACTCTCTCTCTCTTCAACATTTCGTTTCCACAAAAAAAAGAAAGAAGAAGTTTCCTGTCGTATAGATTTCTCGAAACCATGACGACAAGATGCCGAATAGTAAGAGATATGATAGTTGAAAGAAGAGAAAAAGAAACTATCGCGGGGCAACAGTGAAAATCACAATTTTATCCATGTCGTTGTGTAATTTACGATATCCCGACTAATCCGAAGCTTCTTTCTCCGTTCCTCCGTATCCTATCACCCTCTGGGATCGCCAATTGAAAATCCAGTGGAAAACTATCTCAAAAACTATTGTCGAATTTTGGCGAATAAAAGTTTCCAACTAGGAAGAAAAAACGAGTACGTAATGTTTGCAAAAATAAAAACTATATTTTTTGGTAGGATTCACTCCGATTTGTAAGTTTTATTAATTCGTATCCAAAATACTAAAAAAAATATTCGTTTTGAAAACAAAACGTAGAACAACATTGACATGAATAGTAAAAGAACTAAAAAACGTTGACTTCCTCTCTTAATTTTCGTGAAAGCCTCGCAAATAAGACTTGGGAAAGGTTTCGCCCTTCAGCCTCAGGTCAATCAGGTCCAGGTAGGTGTGACGGGATTTTTGGGGATTTTTATAAGCGGAGATGCTAATAATCGTTACCCTTGTTATTATGTTACCCAAAAGATACATAAACCCTGAAATAAAAACGTCCAAGCTAGTGAGAAGGGAGAAGTATCGAATTGCTTGTTAGTACAGCTCATGTAATAATAAAATCAAGGCAAGTTACTCGGCTGTGCACCTTCCGAAGAACTTAATAAATAAAAACTGTCATTCATATTTTAATATTGTGAATTTTAAATCAATATTTCTGCTTATTAATTACTTATTAAACAATTTACTACGGCAAATTCAAGTAGTTTAACCATTCGTAGAATAAAATTAATTTTTCTATATTGTAAGGACAACATGTAAAAAAATTAAAAGGCATCGCTGAGTTTATTAATTTACTTTTTTGTTTAAATATAGAAATTGCAATTCACTCGTAATGTAAATTCCCTTTATTAATATTTAATTTTAACATGAAACTCTATAAATACTCTTTGGCATGCGTTAATAACTACGAAGATTAATGTATACAAACCAAAATGTAAATATAAACAAGCACACTTAAAGAAACATTACACAATTTCAGTAGTTAAAAATATGTGTTTATCGTTACGCACACTACATCCATTTACTCGGTTCATGTTGATGTTTGTAGTTTGTAGTCGTGCCTCGAGTTTTGTTTCTCATCAATTTTTATTATATGCGAAAAAGTTCGAAGGTTCAAGCAGGTTAAAACAAATTAGAAGTTTAATGTGAGGCTCGAATCGTTCAAAATCTCATTAGTGGAGTGCAAACTCCAATTGAGGGGTAAAAAGTTGAATAAAATTAAAAATAAATTAAAAGTTTAATTGTACAGGCTCATTACGTTGTAGTACTGTAGAATTTGTCTGACCGGGGCGGTTCTACGAAATCGACAGACAGTGCAATTAAAACCAAATCTTGTAGTGAAATGCAGAGTGAGGTACTACAAATAAATAACAACCAAAAGGAATTGTATTTCAAACACGAAATACATTTTATGTACTTAAAAACGTGAGCATCAAAATAATTGGTACCAGAGTCCAACTTGATCAATCACCTTACATTTACATCCTCGTGATGTAAGTTATCAATTTATTTGATATACATAAAAAATTCAAAGACCGGTGAAACTGATTTCATACAAAACAAGTACCGGGTCGCAATTGGTAGTGAAGGAGACCGTACTTGTTAGTCGAAAGGAAGACAACTTAATTTTTGAGCCTACATAAAGGTTAAATTCTCGTTACACAAACAACATAAATTATTGAAACTGAACATCAAAACCAAACAACTTGTAAAACAGCTTACTACTTTATTATTGGGAATTCTCTCACTATATTAATTACAAAACTACGGCTAATACATCTTATTACATCGTACCACGGATTCATTCGATAAATAACAGTATCCTACGATTTCACAACATGATTCGTTTACGGCAACATATACAGATTACCAATACGTTGTAAGTCACTACAATTGTAATTTAAATCTAAATGAAGTTCAATCGCCTGCTTACTCTCAATACGAGTGCGGATTAATACATTAGGAATTGTGAGTTTGCCGACATCACCGACATAATTAATTGAGAAATCGATCATTTCTGAACGTGTACAACGAACTCAAATAAATTATTTAATATTATTAAGTTCCTCGATGCAAAACCTGACATGTGCTGAGAAGACGTAAACACTGAAATTGCATCAACGAGAAGTTGAATATGGAAAATTGTAGAAAAGAATGGCGTCTATTTCAGTTGAATATATTCATCTCTGCGTTTATTGGAGAAGTAGATGTGGCCCAGAGAGGAACATCGAGATTGTTACGGTCAATTGCGATTGTATTTGTATGATTCTGTTTTACTACGTCGGGTTAACAAGCATCGGGTAGGACCTATTTGCTATCCGCCATGTTGCTACGTGACAACTCTATGGATAAATTCAAACGAACAAGACAAGAGTTCATTTTCCTATTTATTCCGAACTGTCAAAATATTATCCGGTTTCTCGTCACACTTAACGAACAACATTTTTTTTTTATTTCTCCTGATTATTTTCTTCGTCTTGTCCTGTCGGTTCGGAAACTTCTTCCTAATTTTCTTACCGGCCAAGACGTTCTCCTTCTGTCGTCTGTCTTTCATGGCTTTCTCTTCCACCTTGACCGATTCCTTCATTTTTATTTCAAGCTTCTTCATGAGGTCCGGCAGGGACTCGATCGAGCCGAGGTCGTCCTTGTCGTCGTCTTCCTCCTCTTCGGAGAACGTGCTACCCTCCTCGATCTGCTTGAAGTAGGTCTCGCCGTAGAAGTTTGCGTTCACGACGTGCTCGTAGTTCCTGTAGGGCGTTTTGAGCAACCTCAGGGACTGTTGAACGCTTCCCGTCTCGCAGAGTGCCTTCCAAGCCGAGTAAGGATCGAATCCGTAGCTGATTATCTGCAGGAGTTGCAGCTGCAGGCACCTGACGTGCAAACTTTCGTCCTCGACCAAGTCCAGAGCCGTTCTGTATTCCTTCTCGGCTTCCGAGTACCTTTTCATAATTGTAAGCACTTCACCCTTGCGTACGTACCCCTTGACGAAGTCCGGGTAGTTCTCGATGAGGTATTCGGCATCGGCGAGGGCATTCTCCAAATCGAACGTTTGTATGTAACTGCAGCAGCGATTGTTGTAGAGACGTTTGTCATCTGGGTACCTCCAGAGGGCCGTGTTGATCACTTCAATGGCTTCGCGGTGACGGCCGAACGTGGCTAATATGCATGCTCTAGAACCCAAGTCTTCGAGGTTTCCAACGTCGGCAGTCATGTAAGTCCAAAAGGGACAGCTCAAATCTGGTCCTTTCCGTTGCAAGTCAAACGAAAAATTATTTTTTATTTATTATGAATACTGTTTTTTTTTGTTTCATTAAGTTGAACGGTAACGGCTGAGTAAACCGGAGAAATTCATAGGCCCGAAAAAAATAAGAAGAATTTTATTTTTCCTTATCTGCGAATTAATAAGTTTTATTATTGAACTGGTGATCTGTAAACAAACAGAAGCAGAAGAAAGGCAGCCGACGACTAAATCGAAAACAAATTTTAGGAACAATTAGAATTCGAAGTCAATTTTCGATTTCCTCCATTTTTCCCGGAAAAAAATTGTCTGCTCTAGTAGAACTCGTTTTGCAGACACACTAAAATTCAGAAGTGGCCATACAAAAATAGAAAGAAAATAATAATTTCCAATGGCGTTCCACGGCTCGTAGATGACTTTTCAATCGTTTGAAGTGGAAAAAAATTTTTATTGACTTTCTATTTTCCTTTCAGGTCGTTCGTGATCGAATGCATCCGGTTCTGCCATTTTATTTTATTTTTCAAAGAATTTCATTAATAAAGTAGTAATCGATTATCACTTGTTGACGAGTACTCTCTGCTAATAAATACCGAAGTGAATTAATAATGTTTTTTGCGGTCGTTGAGATCACCTTGAAATTACAACCCTTTGCCCTACACGTCCCACACGTGTTTCAGTAATTTATCTAACACTACACAATATCTATTTCAATTTTTGTGATTTTAGTGGTGTAACTAGTAGTTCCCATTAATGTGATTCAACACAACTCGAGTGAGGCAAGAAAGCGTGCTGGAAGTATTTGAATAAAAGAAAATAGGATTTGCTTCCGAGCTTAATCAGAAAATCATTGTTTTTAGACACCTGTGTATTAATATTACATTCGCTTGATTATTATTCACATGTGTGTAGCATTAATCAGACGTTATACAAATAAGTTTATTACATTATTAAAGAATAAGACGAATTTAAAATCTTATTTTAAATGCAAGTAAGATGGTCTTCAGGGTTACTTTCTAAGTCCTGCTACAAACACAAATATTTTACATATTGTAAAGTGCTCTAACGAAAAGAAAGAAAAAGGAACTCCAAATTGTCTAAAGTACAAGCTCAAAATGCAACTCACATCAACATAATATTCAAATAAATAATAAATCTTTATTTGTGTGCAACAGAATTCACTGTTAGGTAGTCAAGTACTTTCTAATTTTCGAATTCCAATTTTGTTGGATTGTCCACTTAAATAATATCTTATATATATATTTTTGTGTACTTTAATTTTCAGATTATCACCTCAAAAATTCATTGATATAAATATATATAGCAAAATTGATCGGATCATCGAAACGACTACGTTTGTTCGTTTTTAATCACCGGGATTTTCCGGATTTTTTTAAACTGTGGCCTTCTTTTTCACCATTTAAATGATCAGATTATCGGACTTAAGAGATCATCGGATTTTATTAGGCGGATCCCCACAATCCTCTAAGCTTTCAAACACTTCCTGTTCGAAAAGTCGTTTTTTTTTTCGAAACGGTTTTTGCTACGGTTAAGACGACCAAAAAAAAAAAAAAGATGGCTTCTCCGATGAAAATTCCTCCTCGAGTAAAACAATTTCATCGATCGAACACGTGCCTATTGTGTCTCAGGCTGTTGACGACTTTTATGTCTATTTTCTATCTTCATTCCATTTCTATTTTCTCTTTTAGCGATCCTACCGAATTTGGCAAGAGCTCCGTCTCCGATACAAGTTCCGATAAATTTAAAAGGTAATGGAACGATTAATTAAAGCGATTACACGGCATGATTCCGAAGTGGAACTTAATTAGGCGAGCAATATTTTCCAATTTCTCTGTCGATGGGAAGAAAGCAGTAAAAGAAAATGGCGTTCACACTTTGCTTAAACGGATTTGTACCGATGTACAGTTTTTAAAATTCCAAACGAGAAAGACGTAGAGATTCGGCGAAAGATTTAAAATTCGCCGCTTAAACGAAGACACGATTTGGGCGCACCGAATTGGGTGGAAAACAGCGAAAGTTTGCATGGTTTTGTATTTCTCATGGACTTCCGCTCTCGGAAAGGAAGTTGGGGAAATAATTAAGATGAAGACGCCGGAAGTGAACAGAAACCTAATTCTACATAACGTGTGGATTTTTACACTGCAAAAATGGAGCCTGGAAACCCGAATCAAAGTTCTTCCATCAGTTCCTCAATGTCCATAACATTAAATAACACCGTTTAAAATTGGTTCGATATATCTAAGTATCTCGCAGGTTTTATTTACGGGTTTCTACTAAATTTTTGTACGGTTCTTTGCACCCACTTCCGTTCCCTCCGTAAATTACAATTAAATGATCCGTTCTGACGTACAATTAGTGAAATCGTTATTGGTTTATAAATTAATCCCCTTTATTTTCCTGGTGCGGGACGGATTTTTGGCCAGTTTTAACTTTCCCAGTCTTCAATATACGGTTTTAATAATGACAAAAAGTAAAACTCCAGAACCAACCGAACGTTGTGTACCAGAAATGGAATATTTACCCGCGGGGGGGCTTTTGATTAATTTTCAACTCTTTCATAAATTTAACTATGAATGGAATGTCACGGAAAAGGCTTTTAGCTTAATAATTTTAATTCGTGGACCCCCGACTTTGGCAAAAAAAGACTGAAACCCTATAATTTTACACACCGAATCATTAATAATATAAAACATATATTATTCATTTTGTCTGATTTTGTGAATTAGTTCATTCACTGACTTTCTCCGACGTTTTCCTATTCCACAAAAAATACAAATGACTTTTAACAACTATTAACGCTTAATGTATATTGTAATACGTGGAACCATTTTGTTAACCTTACCATTAAGTTTTAGTCACCTTTTGATGATGTGAAATTGACAATTGCTACAGATTATAAATAATGAATAGTTTTTGATAAGTTACAAAATAAAATTTTAGTGAGAAATATTGAAAAATTCAAGTGAATCATCAAGGTTTTTAAAATTAAACTTATGTTTAATTCTTTTTTCTATCGCAGCGATGAAAATAATTAATTGTTTTAATTTATACTTCTGTGTAGCGGCACTTGTGTGGTAGTCCTCTGTTTATCCAAACTCTTTTAATTATTTATTCGGAGAAACTAGTTCGGTGGTTGGCCAAACAACTTGAAAGTCAACTTACAGTACTGTACTCAGTACATAAGTAGTGTTATGCACTGACTGGTACAGGACAGGAAATCTTTACCGACTTACCGTATTGTGTCGCAGACAGAAGGAAGAAAGCAGCAATGTAATAAAACCATCTTCCATTGTCCATCTCATTTCTGCGGGAAGCCTTCGAGAGAGATGAAATGTTCACCATTGTCGAACTTATTCACTTTTGTCGCATTTTTGAAAAAACCCGCGCGTCGTCACGAGTTCATCGAATCCCCGTGTTTCACATTTTATACCCTGAAACAGAAGAAGACAGAAAAATGTTAAGACACATTGAATAATAAAATTAAGCACCGAAAGAGTCAGTTGAGTTCAGTGAATGAACAACTACCGAGTACACATCCGTACCTGCAAGTAGAAACATTGGGCTTAGAAGAAAATGACGTATCTGCCGAGGATGGGCCTTTTTCTACTCGTCAAAAGTAATCGAACTTAAAAATTAGAGTGTAACAAGCTTAAAATTACAAAATTTACCAGTCGGTGGCTGTTGTAATGGAGACACGCGTTCATAACGGTGGAAGAGCGAAAAAAATTCGATTATTATTAGTGGAAGACTCCGTCGATTGGAACGAATCGGGAAATCGTTCGATGTAATCAAAACCTTCGACTCGCTAAAATTCAATTTTCCAAATAATTTTATAGAAATATTATGTCAAGAAAGATTACGGGAAAGTTGTTCGTGTCGTGTCGGGTTTCGCTGCGCTGTTGTACACAACGGTGAAAATATTATATTGAGTTATCGGGTGATTGTATGGGCGAGAGGAAACGGTACGATTAGTGTGAAGACCCACACTGTTCGATAAATTGCATTTCTAGGAACGTATCGAGCGAGTAAGAAGTACAGTTCTGCCTGTGACGGTGCAAAACTGACAACCACACGTCTACGGTCACCAACAGCAGAAACAGAACCAAGTTACGAGAGGCACTGACGACGTTCTAACGCAATTCGAGGAGACATTAATTAATAATAAATAAATAAACCTCCAGGTTTCCTACTTCGCCAAACAAAGGAAAAGGCTCACAGGAAACATTCTAGTCGAAATGTATTGAATAAGTAAATGTGTTTCTTGAAAATTCAACGAGAGCAAATTTAAATTATGTCAAATAATACTAGGCATGCACATCCGGAATGTCTTCTTTTGTTCCGCCCCCGGGGAAAGAGCTACCATTCCTTTTTCAATTTTCCTTTTCCATTTTTTTTTCTTCAATTTTTCAAACTGAACCGTTCAAAAATTAAGTTGTCCGACAATGGAAAGCAAATTTCCATTGCGAAAAAAGGCAGGGAGTGAGTGAGTAAGGAAGGAAGGAAGAAAGAAAGGGAGGCAGGCAGGCAGGCAGGCAGGCACACATACACAAACACATAAACCATTTTCACTGCTCTGGAGTTTTCAACTCTTTAAAATCTCTTGTTAGATAAATATTTGAACCAAATTATATTCTCTACTTGGGGAAAAGGTCTATCCAATTTTATTTTCGACTGAAACAACAATGAACAAATTTCGATTTTCTTTGTTGGAGGTTGATGCGCATAAGAAAGGAAGGATGAAGTTTCCTTTTACGGAAATGATTCGCCTTTCCACGCTTTTCCAAAGGCAAAAGAAATTCTCCTTTCTTCTGACAGATTCGCCTTTTTCTTACGTGGAGAACTCGTCAACGGCAAATTTTCCCGCACGCTCCAATTCATCCGAAGAAACGCCACGTAAAACGCAAGTATGGACGACGGATGTAGTCGGTTCGAGGCGAGCGTTTCACCCCAAAAAAAAAAAAAATCCTCAAACAATTTGATTGGAGGAATTCATGGTATTTGGCCCATTACCCTTGTCCCTGAGCGAGACCACATTTCGTCAAGTAGAATTAATTGCATTGTTATTATTATTTATTGATACTTCACTTTACACTGTACTTTACTTCACAGTGGACTATTTCTATTGAAGAATGTTTTTACGATGTAATTAAAAAAAAAAAATACAGCGAGTTACATAAAAATAAAACACACAGTTTGTTGAATTCTGTATTCGTGTAAACAACTTATAAGAAAAATTTCGCACTAATACATTATTTAAAATTACCATAAATATATGAGTAAATATTCTTAAAATATCCATTTAATTTTGTTGTTTTTTAAATTACTTAGAATTTGAAGAGTAAATAACTATTTCCGTTTCAAGAATCAACATCTCTGAAATATTTACTTCATTACAATTTCAGTAAGTAATACATTTTTTCTTATTCATAGCTTCAAGCGGTGATTTAAGGATATTAAATAATTTAAATTATTAGAGCAGACTTTTACGTCTTCTACTGTCGGTACTACTACTAGTAAATTTAAATCAATAAATTAAAAAACAAATCCTGAATAATTTAAAAACTACTCAGTGAATTTAAATATTTTTCTATTTCATTCGGCCTACCCGGTTTTTCTATCGTTTCAAACTCTGAAATTCTGTGTTTTTTTTTTACTAAACGTAAAGGGAATCATAAATCTTAACTCTAAATTCCTTAGAATTCCTTTTAATTGTTGAAAATCTCAGAACCAGTTGGAATTTCTTTTCACCACCCTTAAGAGGAATGGGCGTCGAAGTTAGTTAATTGTACACCATGGAGAGGGTAAATAAATGGAACAATGCGTTGTCTGGCAAATGAAAGGCGATGCCATCACGGCGACATGAAACGACGCAAGTTCCCTGGAGTATAAAGACAACAACCGCTACAGTATAAGTTTAAAAAACATTCGAAACGTAAACTTTACAGAACAAGCTGCACATTGTGAAAGTTCAAATTAGCAGTTAGCAGGCGCACGGCGCTAATAAACGTAGTTTTGTCTCATCGGTACGGACTCGTTCGAATGGTCTCCGGATAAGACTTAAAAGTTTCACGAAACAACTTGTGTTGCACCCGACTCATTCTTAACTTTTCAATTTATAAACTTTGATTATTAAAAATTTATAGATGTTGATCAATATTCCTAAACTAATATCGATTTCACTTGTGTGATGTCACTTCCCATCAATTACAAACCTGACTGTGCTAATGAAAATGGATAAATGTAAATTGCTTTATAATAAGATATGCATAAAAACTTAAAGCAGACTCTCTCTCTCTCTCTCTTAGAGAAACTTAATAACTTAAGTGATTACCCACAAGCAGAAGCAAGAAATAATAAGTGTCAGGTCAAGTTGCGCGGTTTAACTCGCTCTCATAGAACATTTCATGCGGAAGACGATCTCACCTAGACGTTTCTATTCTTTTCTACTTGTTTTTTTTTGTTGCCGGCTCCCACGTCACACAACATCCCGATTATCCGAGTGTTCATTTATTAAAGTTCATTCTGTCGTGCATTTCCAAAGCGTCAAGGAAAACTTTAGACGAGATCGGATTTCGACGGACGTTTACCGTCTGAAAATTAAAATTCCAGGTGAAAACCTGTGGTGTTCGGCGTGAAGACACCTGCGATGGTTCGGTTCCTCCTGCAACTTTTTATAGTTTTCATGGAAATGTAAGAGTTCCATTTTCCGTTGGCAACTTCTCGTGAAAGGCATTTTTCCAAAGTGTGAGATTTATTTCGATCGTCAGCACTTGAAGTGATTTAATCCGATTAAAATTTTGGGAAAAGTGAAGGCGACGGTGACGGTGAGCTTTTCTCATTTTTCACAGATGAGTTGACGAGCTTTAATGTCGCTTCTTTTTTATGCTTCAAATGCGTTTCGTTCTACCACTCTTCCACATCTTCTTCTGATATTTCCTAGATGGAACGCCGTTGGAAACCACTTGACTAAAATCCATGGATGCCCAAAGTGACTCTTTTCTCAACGAACCTTGACCTACTTTGTAATATATTTTTTTTTTAAATTGTCGTGCCATTACCAAGTTACATAGAAACATCGACTTACGTCACTAATCGATTTATTCTAAAGTAAAATAAACATGCCATGCTAATTGCCTCCTCGTGAGGAATCAAAATCTGAGGGACATATCCAGGTGGTTTGAGATTGGACCATTCAACCGAGCATCAAATACCAAATATTTTTTCTAACCATAACGTCTTTTGTCCATTCGAACACCGAAATTCTAATACCGAAATCTCCTTCCCACACCAATTAGTCCCAGCTCTCCTTTTGAGCGTCCGTTTTTGGTCCCTTTAGATGTTATTTGACTCGGTTCGAGTGAGTAACAATTATCGCTAAAAGACGGTTCTAACCACTGATGATGCCAGCAGCTGGGAAAGCTGGCCAAACGTTTGGGAAGGAGGGTAACCCTCGTCACCAAAACAGGACACGGTGCTAGTCGACACAAAATAATGATAAGTGTACATGTGTACGCCGTGAAAATTTAAGTTCTATACCATTGATTTTACTACAAACCAGGCAACGTACGAGTACATCCTGTGTTGATTTTTGTTAGCTGTGACGGCAACGGGTTAGTAGAAGTGTTACAGATGAAGTACAGATGAAAATGAAATTGACATATTTGAAGAGTGTGGAAATGGTAATGAGAGACTGATGTAAGAGCCGATTAGGTGGAAACCGGCTGTGGTAAGTATGAGTAAAATCTAACGATAGTTCAAGAGTATAACGGCCATTTTTGATTTGCAGGATAATTTTCGTTAAAGATCGTTATTAGAGAAAATGGATTGTTAACGATGCTGTTGATGATGAAGTCAAAAATGGCGTGTGAAAGAATGATGAGTTGGACAGTGGCTGTTTTTGTCGTTTCTATTTGAGGAAGCAATGGCTGTAATTATCACATCATACCTTGCAGTTTTGTTCACTTCTTTTTACCGTTCCTTCGAACCTTCACAAGAGCAGTTGGTAGGTCACAATGGATCATCTGATTCGACTGTGAAAGATCTCATTTTTACAACTACAGTGTGCATAAATTGTAATTCTTTGTCGTAATATTACTGATATATTTTCCATCAATTACACAAAGGTTACGGTCAGTTGGAGCGTTTATACATTTAGTTATGTAAAATAATATAAATTGCTACATATCTGTGGTATATTTCTTTATTTTAATTGATACGCAGTCGGCTCACAAAAGTTATAAAATATAAAACGAAAGTTTTGGAGTGGTGTGCACTTTTTAGATTTTAAACAGTTAAGCAGACTTATTTGTATTGATCAGTCGTTCGTCTTCGGAGGTTTTTCCTGCAGGATTCAACCCCAGGAGACGACCCTACAACAGAACAGAAAGTGTTCAATCCCTTAAATTTATCCCAGTTCACACCTAACTACTCCGGCCGTTAGTTTTTTTCCCCGGCAAAAGAACGTGACTGCAAATAGTTTTTTATTTTCCGGATGGCCTAAGCTTGGCAGAGACGCGTAAAACAGACCATCGGGTTAACTCTGGAAGATTTCAACATTTCTTTTGATTTAGAAAATGTTCAGCGTGTAAGGCAAAGAATAAAATTGATATTTCATAATCTTAGAAGTTGATATGGTGAAAAAATATTGGAGCACGTGGAACTCTGCCAGAGCTGCACTCCCCAGGGAAACCAATTTTTTGCACGGCCTCCATTTTCACCCTAAAAGTTTGGCAGAAGCAAAGGTGCAACGTGAAAGAAACTAGGAACTTGGGCTGTGAGGGTGTGTCATTATTAAACGGTGTTATTGTACCAGAGAAATTATCCACAAAGTATAGTTAAACAAAAAATTTCGAGTGTGAATGTTTAAATGTTTAAAAAAATAGAAATTTTATAAAAATGGTTGTCAGATGAAACAATAAAGTTGTAATATCAGTAAAAATATTAAGTGATGTACGAATTAAGTGAATAAATGCAGTTAATAAAAATAAAAAACTTATTAATTATTATTGAGTGATGTATATGCCCTTTTTAAAGAGATTTGATTTATTTATTTATTAATATCATTGTGTTTGGTGACCAGAAGTACCAGACTCATCAGTAAAATTCATTTTTTGTTTCGACCCCGTCCGAGACTATTACAGCGGCTCTTTATTTGGCGATGAAAATACAAAAATAACACTCTCTCGGTTTACTTCATTTTTAGTTTCAAAAGTTTAACATCAAAGTCACTGATTGTGGACATTTACAGCAGAAGTGACAAGACCAGAGCCCACTACTTTGACAACGGTAAACAGTTATGCATTCGTAACAATTTCAGAGTCGGCTCCTAAGAACTTTCAGTTGTTTCCAAAACTTCAAAACAGATTTTCTCTCTCGGAGGAGTCAAAATTTAGTTGTCCTCATTTTGTGTACGTTAATTAACGTACATGTATTTATTTTGTAATGTAACCAAACGAAAACACACATTGAATAACAATTACTCGGAATTGAGGTTTTCAAATTAATTCAATTCCCTGTAATCTCCTTTCCTTAAGACTAACAGGAAGGCAGTTTATTAAAATAAATTTTAATGATATTTTTATTGGAAAAAGGCAAAGTCATGGGGAAGAATTCATGGCTGAGAAGGAGAAGTAACGCCGAATGAAATCCCTGATTTAAATTTTGAGGGATGAAAATAAGTACTCTTCTGGTCCATATTTGGAAAAATTGATAATTTTATAAATTATTTACGAGTATTATGTTAATACAAATCAAGAATAATAAATCACTTGCATGTTCACCATTTTTATCCTTATTTTTAATTTCAAACTTAACTCCTTCAGGATCTAAATTATTTTAATTGTTTACAGAAATTTTTTTACTGTAAAGAACATGATTTTTACATTATGTTGTGTATACTTATTATTATTATGTGCATGCTTATACTGTAATGAGACTCAGATTTGTGCCAAAACATTGTACCTTTTTCTGGCTTTTTACTCAAAACGCGTTCGTCAACCGAGCCAAAGGCAAGAGCCGATGCTTCGAATTAAAAATTTGATTCGCATTCTTTTTTTTTTAATGACTGTGTTTCCTCGGTCATTGCCTGGCCTGTTAACAATAAAAAAATGCAAATTAAACCTCATTTTACTCTCTTTCGAGTGATATTATGCTTTATGACATGCACGCAATGGCTGAGAACCGTAATGGCCGTTTTGCAGAAGTGAACTCCTGTGGGGCGAAAAAAAAAGTGTTGCTAATTGCCCGGCGACTGAGCTCTGCAGGCGATGAGATGTGATGTGAACGATTCAAAAGTGGAATCAGAGAAAGAGCGAAGTATGAAAGAACGGGACCGATTTAGATAAGACGACGCTAATAAAAGAATAGTTACGAAAAAAAAAGAAACTAATGGGAAGAATAAAAATTTAAGAAAATAATAGAGACAAAGACGTATAGCGTGTAAGATAGGAAATAAAAACTCAAGATGAAAGTGATGCATGAGGCGAAGAAGAAATATTATTAGGAAGTTTCTGAGTTCAAGGAATATTGATTAGAACAAATCAATACTCAAGCGTAGAAATTAAGTCTGAAAAATTAGACAAATTTACGAAACTTCTTGTTTGGAACCATGTAGTTTACGTCAACAGGAACCAAACTTGCTTCCAACTACTAATTCTACGTGTTCTGACACAAGCAGAATCGGAGAGTAACTACCGAAGACGATGACTTCTTATTCTTTCGAAGAGAACTCAAAGTCAAATCTGCTTTTTCTCCATCGTAAAGTCAATATTGTTTTTTCCCAGGGGGATATTTTAAACCGATTTTGAGACCGGTCGGATTTGTAAAAGGATCAAGGAATGTGGATGAAAAAGAATCAAAAATAGATCGAACTTTAAATGATGCATATGGCTGACAGTCAGGGGAAATTAATTTCATCGAAACCGAGTTGAACACCACTTTAACCGAAATGTTTATGATGCGTAACATCAAACGTCAAAAATGGAAAACCAGCTGAGACAGAAAAAGAAAGCAATTGACTGAGAGAGAAAATGGAGGTCTTGAGGTAAACATGAAATCTCTGACCGACTACTGACACTAATTTTTTTTTAGTTAACACTTTGTCAAAGACAAATTTAACACATTCATTGAAGCATGTTTTACTCCCCTACATATATATAATGCTTTACATAAGTGAAAAATAATAAGCAGACTAAGAATATTTGAAGAAACAAATGTAATGTAGTGTGGTAAAATAGTTCATCTCCATCAGGTTTATTTAACAAGTGAAAGAATGTAAAAAAAGTACGATTTTTTGCGGAAAGCGGTCTCTGTTTAGAAGAGCAAATTTTGAGGCAACAAATTTTTAGGCTAGGAAATTGTAAGTCCAAGTCCCTCCCCAATAGTTTTCAACTTTACCTCACTCAAAAATTAAGTGCTTCATACTTTCTTCCTCTGGGCGAGGAACTCAACTCAAAACTCTCTTGGTCAAACTACCACTACGTTTTTACCATTTTTGAGTGCAGTACATTATTAAAATTCCATTCGGTGTGATTGCCTCGGGTTTCCCGAAGACTTCTAAAAAAAAGAAAAAAAACTAAACTAAAATAAAATAAAAGGCGTGTAATGGAATTCAAATAGAATTCAGGTCGGTTAGGTCGAGTTTCCTCCCGTGCCTGCGAAGAAACGTGTGAAACCGAAAAGAAATGAATCCGGAAAAGTTGGATGCGTGAAATTGCGTTTTGCAAAATGGCTGAACGTGAGAAAGGTGAAATTGAACATGTTCGGAATAAAATTAGAAAGCTGCTTTCTCAGGTATCAATTAACGAATTGATGAACGATGAAAGCAGTCATTTCATCGGGGCTTCACTTGCTCTCTATTACATCCTAGACTTCTTCGGCTCGTCTCCTCTTCGACGTACAACCAAACTACATGACAAATGAACAGTGCGAGACACACAGCCCACAATAGCAAACTAACTAGGAGAATTTTTTCATTATTATTTGACGAACGGTTTGTTGTTCCTGCAATTTCACTGACGCACCGATTCAATGGAAAAATCAATATTATCTACCGACTTATCTATCACGAGTACACAAATTAAAATACCGTGCAAACAATGGAGAGTACGATCGAAAATTTGTTTGCATTAATATTATATATATAGAGAGATAGACAGATAGATAGAGAGAGAGAGAGAGAGAGAAAGAGAGAGAGAGAGAAAGAGAGAGAGAGAGCACAGGGGGTGGAAAATAAAAGCTTTCACTAACGGGATTTCCGTTCCGTTGAGTACTTTTCAAGAGGTTCCTCTAAGAGAGAAGAAAAAGCTCAGGTACTCGAATCGAACACCTGTTTTACTTTTTTTTCTATACTTTACCCTATTTGAATTTCACATTCGAAGCTTTTCTCTTTTCCTCTGACAATCGCTCTCAATAGGAATGATGAAAAATTTTCCGAGAGCAAGTAATTCTATTAGTTTCGATGGGGCTTTCAAATCATAGCGTTAACAACGCTTTTTAGAAACGGGTTTCCAACAGCGAAATAACTCCCCGTGAGTACCCCCGGGGAATGCCACTCATTGAATAGGTGTTTTTTTTTTCTCCAGAATTAATTATTCGAACCGACGGCAAAAGGAAACATCAAGCAATTTCATCAAGATCCGAACTGTAAGCTTTGAATTTTGCTCTGTTCACGACAGAGTCAGTTCGGTGTCAAGTGTCCTAGAATAACCGGTATTAGATTATAGTTTTGTCGTAGTTCGCTTCGAGTTCGACTAATGCCGACGGGAATAATACTCGAGGGATTATCTCCAATTTTGGTAAGTGCCGTTTCGGTTACTTTTTAAAATTCTTATGCATCTCAAATTTGTATATTTATAACGATATATTTAGAACGAGTTGAGAGGATAATTTCAAGTTAAGGAAGCCATTTCTCGAAGAAGATGATCCGAAGATAAAACAACAAAAATTTTTATATTGCCCGTAAAAGAATGAAAAATTTAGTGCATTGGGAATTGGAGCCGCAATTTATAAAAGATAGGTTATAACAGAATCTAAGATCTGCACGCCCATTGCATATACCCACGCGGGCAGTTACCAGGACAGACTAATAACGAGATAGGCAGAAGAAGAAGAAGAAGAAGAAGAAAAAAAAAATTCTTGTTAGATGTGCTGCAGCCTCCGGGAAAGGAGGAACGTGCTTACTCAAAATAAATTAATGGGAATCGTACAGTAGCAGCGGCAGCAGGAGGAGCATCAGCAGAAGCAGCAGCAGAACCAAACTTTTTCAGAACTTCCTTTCCTCCGCCGACAGCAGGAAAAACCCTTTTGCCGCGTGGAAAACATTTACACTTGATTTTTTCAGAATTCGGAAATTCGGTCAACTTAAAATTTTTTTTGCCCTTTCATAAACATAAATAAAATTTTTGAATGAGACATGATTTGCTGTTTGAAATCCAGTTGAACGTATTTTTTTTAAATTAAAGTTTTGTATTCAAAAGAGTAAAGAGTTTCGATGTGCCTTTGTTTTTTTTTTCAAATCTGAAATTCTACTTTCTTAGTCTCTTTGTTCTTTGTTACTTCACATGTGACAAATTAAGTAATTGTGTGTTCGTTATGTTCCTGAGAAATAGCTCTACATAATCTTGCTCAGTAAAAGGCTTTAGTAGGAACACAATAAATGTAATATAATATTTAAATAGTTGCTCAAGTGAGCTTTCTTAACTGTAAACTTTAGGGAACGCTGAAAAGGTAGGAATTCATTTGGTTTGTGCAACAATTAGGTGAGATTATACAAAACTGACTGTCGTGCGAAACAGTCAAAATAACTCTACATAAGTAATTGCGTTAAGGTAATTTTATGCTCTCGGTGTGTACAAAAATTAATTCGTTGAATCAACTAAAATTATTCTTATTTCACCTTTTCCTTATTTCGAGCCTTTTCATTAGTTTCCGTTGAAATCTCCCGACAAAAGAGTTGCAATAGAAGGAACTGTAATTTAACAACCCATAATTGAATTAATCAACTGTGAATATCAAATTGAAAACTAAGAGCTTGGAGCTCATCCTTTTTGTACAAGTAAAAGAAGTTGAATTACACCTGAAATGAAAATTTACTTCCTGCAAAAAGAATTGTATTTTATCGTAAAAGTATCTCTTGGAAAAGTGTATTTTTCTGGCCGTGACAGAAACTGGAGTACGGTAAAATAAAGAAACACTCTGCGTAGTACACTAATCTGTGTCTATGGTTCAAATACATTGCAGACAATTTTTTATTAATTATTGATTTATTTAGTAGAAATTTAGGTTATTCTTCCAAGTGGACACAATAATCTACCCAAAAATAACTTAAGGGTTCTTGTAAACAATCACTTTCTATTACTTTTGTATACAATTTTATACAATACAATTTTGTTGTTGTAACTAGTTTTTATGTGACTGTATAAGAAATACAATTCACCTACATTGGTAATCAGAAGATAAAATTATTTTCAGATACAAAAATACGAACACCCGGTTATTTGGAGACAAAATTTAATTATTCTGCGTTGTTGCCTCAACCACTTGACCGTCATACATAAATCATTCTAATTATGTTGAATACAAAAACTTTTAAAGGGAAATTTTTTTAACAGGAGTGACATTTCATTCGGAAATTTTATTTTTAAATTCACGTGGGACTTCTATGGACGGTGGGTGGCTTACATGTTTAATTTAAAACAAAAATTGTTTGCATCCGCTGTAGGTCACGTAAGTAGCACCGGAGGAAAATTAGCGGTGCGCAACATCAATCAATCCAAGTGACGAATTGACGTTTTACAATGAAAACTACAACTCGAAATAGAAAATGACTCGACAGCGGGTTACAAACTGACGTTCACTTCAAACTCAAAAGTCCGAAAATCAATTTATGCTGAGGTCTACTGTGAGGGCTCCTTTTCTCTGAAATTTTTATAATCAGGAGATTTCAGTCAGGTCAGTTCGTGGCAGCCATAAAACCCCAATTAGCCTCATTTGCCTTTGTTACGACAAAGGAAAATAAAATAACGTGGGTTTCCACGTTGTCAAGAAGAAAAGAATACTTCTGAGAGTATCCTCGCGTATTTGTATCACACGAAAATTCTAATTTATGCTTGTTAAACCTACAAGAACAATATTTTTATCGTAAAGCAAGTGAACTTATTTTTCAAATATGACTGACAACCTTTTTGGAAAAATTTAACGAGCAAAGAGTTCCTCTGTCAGAATGATCTGCACCTCATTTCCGTTGTCTTTTTTACCAAGGAACTCGACGGTTGAATGTTCAACATCAACTTTATACTAAAATTTGCTTTTACCTAACCTTCTGTGGATTTTTATTTTCGGCTTCCACGTCATTACACCCGCTATACACAAGTTATTCTTTCCGATGTCCAGTCCGTCACATTTTCAACAGTTAGGTTTAAGTTATCATTGTTTTGCCCATTTGTTTATTTGCCCAGGTAATTCTCTACAAATAACACAAAGACCGACATGCCGAAAAATATTTCGGGGTTACAATGACCTTGCGAAATTTTCTAGCGTAACTTAAAGTTCATTTTACAAAACTCACTTTTAATTGGATTTCCCTTCTGAGAAATCTAATTTTGAGTCTGTTGAAAGCAAATTCAGCCTCCGGCATGTGGGTTTCATTAAAGAAAATCCCTCAGGAGATTCTCTCGCGATGGTCAAAAGGAAAGAGGTAACGTGTTGCCAAGGTTGTCATTTACGTTTTCGGACGGTCCGGATCAAAGAAACGGAAAATATGTAAGAAATTAGAAAGACTTGTGTTGCCCTACGTCTGCCCAGTTATGAGCTTAACTAACAAAAAGAGGTAGTAGGTAGTAGTTGCACTACTACAAGGAGTTCACGTCGCAAAGAGTTTCGAGTGTTTCGACTAATACAAGGGAAACTATAAGATTTTCTCTAACGATTGATGAAACAGTGGCAGTTTCTTATATTTAAATAAAATATATATAAATGATATAAGATTAATCTGTTATGATATATTAAGACAGATAATGATATTATTTGAACTAAAATTTTTGAATACATAAACTAGAACACAACTACACTTGGTTGTGACTCGGTTTAAACTGAGATTTGAATGAATGATTGACTGAAACTGACTAAGGTTTTAATATACAAATAGTTTCATATTTCGCTGCTATGTGAGGAAGCTAGTTCTTACGTAGTATCGATAGTTAAGTAACAAACTTATTGACGGATATCATCAAGATCACTTCTTTTTCTTTTACGTAATAAACCAATTTAGTTTGACACTACTAATGACGGGAGGAAAACGAGGAAACTATAATAGTAACACTGATTCTTATGGATGATAAATTTCTGAACTTACACAGAGTTAAGATAAATCTTGAGAAGTCATTAAGAACCATCCCTCAAAGGTCTTTGACATTGACCCTTCGCGGCCCTTTGCCATTTTCAGTTCAGTTTTCTCTACTTACAAGTTGGGTTCCATTATTCTTTTATTGTGTTTTACTTTACCTTCAACTATTCACTCCTACACTAACAATATTATTCGTTTTTGTTGCTCTCGTTTTATCCTTCTGTTTACACAGCGAAAAGTTCATTGCTTTCAATAATTCGATACAACAAAAAATGACGTAAGTTTTTTTTGTGTAACTCTTTACTCGATGAGTTTTACTATAGGAATCTAGTTTGTCCAGCAGGCAAGAAATAGTTTTTCGTTACTACAAACACAACTGTGAAAGACCTAAAGATCCTTTAAAAATGATTTGTTGTTATTTCTGATGTAAAATCCGTTTTGCAGCAATTTATCAGGGTAGATGCGGTATAATTTTTTATAAACAAATTGAACTTTAATTATTGAAAATTCCCTCGCTCGTTACAACGTCCAATAGAGAGGTCTTAACAATCTCTGGGAAAAGAATGGCGTGAGTCCGTGTGAAGTTCACCTGAAACCGAGTGCAAAGAAGAAAAACAATTCAGTTCTACGGGTAAACTAAAATGACTCGGCGCCATTAAACGAGGGTGCAGTCCAGGGTGAATGGCTCAACGTTTTGCGGTGAGTTCAGCAATTATTTGCTGAAAATTATCGACACTCAAACGGGTTTCCACATCTTCATTAAAGAAGTGACGTGTCCAATTGAATTATGGTTCAAACGTTTGGCTCCAATTGGGACGAGAGGGTTAGTTACAAAACCTTTGAATCTGTTCCAAGAAAATATGATTGAACTTAAAGGTCCACAAAATAATTTCGGCCACTTTTACCAGGGGAAACTCGAAAGCCCACATTATTTATTTAGTCGGGTTTATTTATGACGCCATTTTTATGTAAGGAACTTGAAAAACGTCACAAACACCGTGCCCGTAGAGTTGGAGCGGTGTTCAACCAAAATCACTAAAGTTGGTGTTTTTCGAAGTGTTCCACTCGTTCAAGTGTTAATTGTACAAAATTTTAAAGTTTAAGTTTTAAGTTTTTAAAGTTTAATTGCGGTTATTCTATATACTTTTTAAGTCATACGTCTGATTTGTCGTGATTGATCAAAGTAATAGATGCCAGACACCTGAATCAGCACCGTACACCGACTTTTTAGTTTAATTCATAAGTTAAATTTTAATATTTTAAATTTTAGTTATTTTTCCAAGTATTAATTAATTTAAAAAATTTTTAATTAAACACATGGATTTATTAATTTACATTCAAGGAAATTTTAATGGTATCTTTATGCTGTGACGTGTTGTAAATTCACTGAGTCGTACCCGACACTCGTCGTGAAAGTCCTCGAATACTCAGCCATTTTGTATTAAAAACCAAATTTTTAACATTCAAGATTCCTGTTGGAAAACTGCGTGTGTATCAATTGGAAAAATTTTCCACTATTTTTGTTAATAGTTGAGTAATAAATTACTTCGCCTCCTCAAAAAGCAACTGTCAAGAACAAAAGCGAGATAATGCACACGAATATATATTGTACATCATGCAAAACTTGAAATTGAAATTTCATTTTCAACTTGAACCTCTCTCGCTCTCATTTTGTATCTTTTTCTCTGGCCTTTCGGTCCACCTCTGGCTCTCGCCATCTTCCTTCTTTAACTTTATTGCTACTACAAAGAGAATTCTAATTTTCAGAGGCGCTTTGATAAAATCATCCTATTTTATTGCTTTACCTAGCTCCGGGGAAAGCCTCTGCCCAGACTGAAATAAAATTTAATTTTTAGAGAAATCTGTAAAAAGCACCAGTTGTGAAAATCAACAAAACGGAGCGAAAACAGCGGGAAGAATTTGTTGAGGCCAAACTAGAAGAATATGAAGAGAAACAGGAGGAAAGGGAAAGGGTCGGACCGGTGATCGAGAAGGTTAAATGTACGCCTAATGCGTTGAACATGTACGCCCTGTTTGCTCTTGAAGTCAATTAGAATTATTCAAACTCCTTTCATCAGTAAGTGAAAATAACTGTATGTTATTGTGCGAGCAATATACGAGAGAGAACTCTACTTCACATGAGAACTAAGTACATAAGAAGCACTCACTAAGGGCTGGTCAAAATCTATCTTACATTAATATATCTTACACATTAGTGTAGTACTGTAGTACCATACACTGGGAATAGTTTCTATATATATATATTGAATTAAATTGATATTTTTTAATATGATCCATAGTGTAGGTTAAGTTTTAAAAGTTAAAGTTAGTAATATTTAAGTGTTATTGGCAACTATTGAGGTACCAATCAAAATATTCGATCTCTTTTGGAGACTGCTCCGAAATGGCTCCTGTAATGTTTCCTTATACATTAAATTGTATTTATTTGTCTGCATTATTTATGAAATTGTCGGATACCTTTCAAGGCGTATCTCTGCAGTAAAGCTGTAATATATCTTGAATTACTCTATTATATTAATTAATAACGGGCTCAGAGGAACTTACACACGTATTCACCCCGTTTCTGCCAATAAGATTCATAAATATGGTTGAGAGTAATCCGATTAGAGAACCTACTCAAACGAGTGCAGACTTACGGAAAATCTTATTGATTTTATTTTCCAATAGGTTCCTTTGAATTACACAATCGAACGTTTCGGTTTCGCCGCGGGAACGGGAAAACATCTTTAGACTGCAAAAGAATTAGAACAGAAAATTTCCCAAATTTGCATATCATTTTCCGTAACGCCGGTTTTGTACTTATTTTTCTTCTTTTTCTTTTGTCCCCCATTGGAAATATTCAAACTCTCCCAAGTAAATGCACACTCGATCCTTACGAACACAACAACTGTATTTCCATGTATAATAATTTACGGTATAATGCTTTGAGCCGTGAATCTATGTATACGTACGTGTACTTACTATAAAAATAAATGAATTTAGAGATTTTGTGGCGCATTTTAATAAAATTAAGGGGAAAAGTCGAGTTTTTGCCCCGTTGGGAAAACCAGTCGTTCGTTACACCCAAATTTGATTGCTTTCCCGAGGGGGTTTTCAATAGCAAAAGCATCAAGAATGAAAATGCAGGTTTTTGCTGCGGTTAAGCATTATACCCTTTCACTTTGATAAGTAAGAAATAATTAGGTCAAGCAAATTTCAGAATTTTTCCTTGTCATTGCTTCTCTTAAGTATTTGTTTTAGGGTAATTAATTAATTGACATTTTTTTAAAAATAAATTTCTTTCTAATTGACTAATTCCTCCTACGAAGAAGAGCAACGATAATAAATAATATTAAATAACTGAAACAATTAACTTTAAAAAAAGATGTATATCATTGATGTACCCGACGTTAAATGATATTAAATCACAACAGTCGCATATCTCATGACAAAGTTAAAGTTTTCTTTAATTTAAAATTACATAATCACTTGACTACAAAGATTCTTACTAAACCTACTTAATAATTTTATTTTTTATCAAGATGTTTTCCGCTTTTATTTATTACCTGGGTTTTACTCTCATATTTTTTGCTAAAATCTTGGTTAGCATTTTTACACATGAGCTTGTACATGAGTCTTACGGAGTAAGCTCCTTCCAATCCGAACGTTTTTCAGTTTTACGAATATAAAAAAAGAAGTCAACCTAAGAAGATTACGCTATTTTCTAAAAACTACATTATTATGTATTTTAACTTTGTAGATTGAAAAACAAAAGAGTATAAGATCCTTCTTCTTCTTCTTCTAAACTCTACAATTCTTCTTCTGCAGCTAAATTTTAAGTAGTTTTATTTATATACATTTTACATAAAACCTTAATTGTATAAATGAATTTATCGTTCTCATCAGAGGGTTGATATACAGAACTGTGCGTTTAAACCAAAAGTACAGTATAAGCCTGAAGAGAAGTTTACATAAAAGCAAAAGGTCAATTCCTATGTGTTTCTCTTTTGTCATTTTTAGCACAACTCAAATTTATCATACAAAACTAGTCTCGGAGCGTGTGAAACTTTCTATAAACCGGGAAAAATGAAGTTGTTCTTTCAATGGAAAAAAACAAAAAAAGAAAACGGCCGTCGTTGAGACTCAGAATGCTGCTGTGCAGACCTAAACGACGTCTCATTTTCGACGAAACTAACAAATTATTTTTGTATTCCAAAGGAAAAAATCACGGTCGAGTTGTATCTGCGAACGTGTTTAGACTTTTTGAACAGGAGCAAAAGCAGAAAAAGGAGCAGCAGCAGTAGCAGCAGCAGCAGCAGCAGCAGCGGCGGCGGCGGCGGCATAGTCCGAGATAAGTTGAGATGGAAATCGATTTCTCTGTCGTGTGCTTCACGTTTGAGAGGTTTTCGGGGGGACTGGCACAGAAATCTAGAGAAGGTCTAAGAAGTCGAAATGATTCGCTCCATTGGCCATTTCTCTTAACCGAAGGGTCCAAGTAGGCAGAGCTTTGATACCCTTCATGTCTTCTCTGCTGGGTCCCGCAGCATTAATTATTTTATATTTTTCTTCAAATATAAATGATTCGGTCCTGGGGTCCCCTGGGGTTTAAAATCAAACTCTTAATTACGGCGGGTTAAAAAAAAGTTCCTGCAGCACTGTGAAAACAGCTGTTACGGATTTAGAGCGTCCACCAAAAAGTGCACCGAATTATAATTTACATAATTACATAAAACAAAAAACGGGTTACCCGGGCGAGGAGTTTTTCCAGCAGCAAGAGATTTATGCATGGCGGTGTACGAGGCACGAGAAAACTTTTCCGAAATATATGGATGATGTCTCGAGTCTCTTAACTTTGCGAAGAAGAAAGGAGAAGATGAGTCGATTAGATGAGAAAGTAAATTTAAAAGAGAAATTCAACTTACGGAAGCAAAATATTTAAAAACTCGTGTCTTATTGGAAAGGTAAAAGTCATCTTCCCTCCGAGGTAACCAAAAACCGAACGAACACTTACTTATTATTAACTTATATCAATAGTACATAAGGTTCAGTACAAAAACTTGAATGCATTGGGGTTAATTTATAGAAAATTATAGCGTCTAATAAAATTTCAGAGGTTGGTGTTCTATTTTTGTTTATTAAAATTTAAACATGAAATTAATTGGTGATGAATAGATCAATCGGACTTTTCAACTCCTTTGGGTGCACCTTAAAATAACACAAATTAATATATACGTCTTTCTCTGTTCTGACATTAAGTCAAATGTACGAGTCTGTTGATTAGCAGATGAGTAGAGAAGGGAGCTTTTAGGAACCCGACTACAAGCAATCCATCGTCAGATCCGAACATAAATATTTCACAAGCTGCTACATTGGAGAGGTGGAGGCTGCAGAGCAACGGGTTTTCGGGGCCTTTCAGTGTGCCTCGGGGCCCTTTATTGCTTCTGATTAAATTTATTCCATTTGAAATGGTCTCATCGTGAGATGAGTTAAATACGACGCATTACACGTCAAATCATCTCTACGTTACGACTCTATTCAGAGTCTGAGTGACGCGCACAATCCGCCGACGAACTTACGTTCACGGCTTATGTTTTATGAAGTTCAAAGCTCAAAGCTTCTAACAACCGATTGAAATTATACGTGTCACAAAGTTGTAAACTTCAACGGTACGACGGCGAAAAAAAAATGCAACTTTTTAACGTTTGACTGTACGAAATTACGCAAATCAACCGGAATTGCCGCGGTTTCTGTTTTCTAATTTCAAAAACTTTTCGGCTCTCTCGCTTTCTCTTCGTATTCAAAGCTCGAAATTTCGTACCCGTCTTTCCTTCTCCAATTTTAAACCAATTCATGAGGTCGGAATTATCCGAGGGGAAAGTTCAACACGTCGTAAATCAAATGCAACATCCTTTTGCTAGCTCTGCCTCTGTGAAACGGACCACTTCGGTTGGTCGTTTTCTGGTACGCCTGTTTTTGTTTTAAAATATCGTAGTGATTAATAATCATTATTTATTTATTTTTTTAAGTAAATACACAAATTATAAATATACAATCAATACAATTCTTAAGACCCGAACTTAAAAATTTTACTACTTTGTAGGGAGCAATCTAAAATTCGACGAGTGAGCTGTCTGCAACATTTATTTGATTCGGTTACTACTACGTTTTTCCTATGCATATAGATCCTTATATATTAGTGATCCTTATATATTATCCTTATATATATTAGAGTAATTAAAACTAACTTTACTGCGGGACCTTTTATTACCCGTTACGAAAGAAGACGAACAAAACAAGAGTTATAAAAATGGGGCGCCACTTGTAAATTTGCCATTTTGAATTCGCTGCAGCAGATAATCAGCGAGAAATGGTTCTGAGCGACAGAAAATGCCCGTGACAAATTAAAAGCAAAGATTCTGTTACGCTGATGAAGCGTGTCTTATTTTATTTCTAAATCAACCTCTTCATACGACGGGGCTCTATTTAAAGCACGTGTTTTGCCATTCGAAGCTGCCGGGAAACATGGCAAATTCGTCACGTAGAGTGTGTGTGTGTGTGTGTCCCCACTCTGGGTAGTGAGTGAAAATGCAGTTGTGCAGTAGTACAGTTAGCGTGTTACTTAATACCATTTTGAAACGTGCGAAAACAAAATTCTGAATTAAACTAAAATGACAATAATTAATAGCGAAGTGAACTCGTTTTGAACACGTTAAAACGACAATTGCGGAAAATACAAGGCTCAGTATAACACAGGGAGACTTCGTATTACACGTCTCGTGTCATAATTTAAAAATAATATTGTTATTTAATATTTTACAACGAGTGAGCCACTTTAATTTTCTACTGCTTATTAGATTCGAAGCACAATGTTATCGATCTCCATTTTGTTTTACTCTCCCTACCTTGGGAACAACTTCATTTTCAACTTGTCTTAGGTGTGTTTATTACAAAGAAAAACTACACCAACTCAAGAGAGCCAAGTGACCCACTTACCTACACACTCCTTCCCTCGATAGAAGGTTTTCCGGCACAAATTTAGCATATGCTCGAAAGCGGTAAGTTTCACAATTAATTATTGCCACTCCGTTTCATTCTGACATTGATTCTAATTAAATACAGTTACTTACATCGTGTGCTTTGGTTTCATTTTCAGACTCGTACTTTTCCAGAGGAGAAAAGGAGAAATCCTTGGTCAGTGAAAGTAGAAAAAAATTCTTTAAAAAAATAATTTCGGCTTAAAAACTTATCTAATTTTTCTCCTCGCCATTCGCTCTGACCGAGTTTTCTAGTAGTTTTTCTACGTAATAAAGTCGGAATTTCAAATCTGCCCGTGGTATTTTCCCAAAGAAAGAGATAAGGCAAGAAATTTCGGGAAAGGGACGTTAAAGTTAGAGCAGACACTAATTAATTTAATGAGCGAGCTTTGGGTTTATGGGAGTCAAGCCCAGAACGAGTCCTTTCGTGGGGGGTTTTTGGATGCGAGGACTCCAGAAAGAAGTAAAAAACTGACGTCATTCAACGAGTGGTACCCGTATGGCAGGAGTCCTTGAACTTAACAAAAAGAAAGTCTCGGTAAAAATTGAGTACATGTGATGTTTCTCACAGGGCTGGTTTGTCACCACCGACGGAAAGTTGGGAAATTAGGCGGAAATAAAAGGAAAACGTGCTCTCCTAGATGTCTTCTTTCTCAAGCGGAATATGCTTTTGACATCAAAGACAATTCAAAGTTAATTATATTGAAAGTTTGGTACGGAGATTGTTCTCAAGTAAGGCAAAATCAAGGAGGAAAAACCTATTTTTCCAGGCTTGTATCGGCCTTGCGTTGACAAAAGGAAAAAGGTTTGTCCTACCCTTTTTTTGGTACCCAGGAAACATGTCCAAGCAGAAAGGACCCCGTTGGGACGGAATGTCCAGTACTGTGGGACTCGAACCCACTTAAACATCCTTGCACACCTGCCTCCGTTGACACGTCAGTCGCCTCTTACGACACCCAGTGCTTAGGTTGGTCCTATTCTGTCCCGTAGGCCACACGCCGAGGTTTGTCCTACCCTGGGCCATCCTTGAATTCATCGAGACGAAAAATTCTAGGGGTGTTATTTTATTCTCTATCACCTGCGTCGAGATTATGGCGCTCGTAATAAATGCAAACGGTATAAAACCATCCATTAAATCTAATCTGAACTTGATGCAAAAGCTCTACCTGAGGTTCAGATGAAGTGAGCGGCTATGAAAAATCATAATCTGACATTTTCGAGATGATGGATTCTGGAAGATCTTAAAACAAGAGAAAATAACAAGATCGCTTTTTATTTCCGCTCTTTTTGAGCTCCTATTTATCGCATTACCTTGAAAAAATTTTCCATGGTCGAAACCGACCTTTTTGTGGAAAATTTGGCCACCTCAAAGATCAAATTTTCAGGTGTAAAGGCCTTTTGCCACGGGGAAAATTCGAAACCTGAGTCAACAGATGCTTTCTCGAGCATTCAGCCATTTTACTCTCTCTTGTTTAGTGTCAGTTTTTTCCTGTTTCCTTCCTCTTTTTCACCCATTCTCTCTTTGTTCTTAACAAGCAGATGATACCTCTTTCATTTGCGACTCTCTCCAACAGCTCAGTCTGTCTTCTGATTGTTGAAAAAGTAAAATAAACTTTATGAATATCCCGCTGCGATAATTAAAATTGACTAAACATTTCTTGGAAATATTTAAATTAAAGTTTTCCCTTTGTTGGACAGAAGTGTGACTGGATGTTTCACCGGTAAAAGTAAAGTACTAATTGAATGCAAAAACCCGCGGCAAAGAGCGTGTTCAGGGGGTGAGTGAAATAAGTTATGAAAAAATAAATTAGGCGACACTTAGAAGCGTCAGAACAAATATTTAAAACTGCAATGAAAACCTGCCAACCGCCGCCTGACCTTTCAACCTTCCAAGTCTAAAAGATTAATGAATCAAAGACTTACTTAAATGTGAGTCAAACGCATTTTGAAATTGTGCACTCGTCACTTCAACAGCTTTATTTTCAGACTATTGCTGATGTATTTTTGTGGAAATATAAAAAAAGTTTCTACTTCGCAACACCTACACAAAACTCATTAAAATTCTACGCCTTGAAATTTCTATCCTTTCCAGTCTTTATGCCAGTCTGCGGCCACGTGTTTGACTACACCCACTACCTTTCAAATCTTTTTGCAGGGAACGGGATTTGTGTGGGAATGTCTGCTAAGTGTCACGGTCAGAAAGCTTTTAAATGGTCAAATCTAACGGGGAGTAGATTGACACCCTCGAAATTTTGGTTCATTTCGAACGAGATTTGCATCTTTGCACACAAACCCAAAATTAACCATGCGATTTATTTTTAAATTTTGGGGCGGCTTGTTATTTCCTACAAATAGGAGTGCGGTTGGAAGGAGTGATTTAGAATGATTATTCTGAGCTACTCACTATATTGTTGGCTGGTGTACATATTTGGCACTGGCGAGAGATCCGGCAGCAGGTCACCAAAACTAAACACAACTGAACTGAACTGAACTGCACATTGTCAAATCTCACTGTTGCACTTTTGCACTGGCTGATTGTTACCGATAAAAACGCAGTAATCTCCTTCTACGAACTGATCTTTGCATATATATATCTATTCATTCATTAAGGGACGTCAGGGAGAAAGGTACTGGGTACAGCTCTGCTCTACCCGGGTCCTCAAGGACAAGGGAAAGAGAAAAAGGAAAGGTTCCTTTGTCCGTACCCGGCAATAAACCCTTGACCTAAAGTCTATTGTCAAATAGATTCGGATTTGGTACTTGTTCTATGAATGACGAATGAATAGGAAAGGAATAAGACCTAGTGTTGAGGCCAACGCCAAGAATGTAAAGGGTCGACCTGTTTTATGACAACCCAATGGAAAAGGTTCTTTACAATATTGGTAGCGGTGGTCCCTACAAAATAAATTTACATATTGCATTGGATTTTTATACTTTCTGTGCACTATTATAATATACAACTGAAGTTGGGTACTTGTTTCGTTATTTCGTGTCGTTTTTAGGTCGCCTTTATTAAAACTTTTAATGAACATACTGTGTAAATAGAAAATGAGAAGAGTTGGGACATGTACATTCTCCGCTGTACAACTTATTAAACTCAAAAATGCAGTAACTAACACTCTGCCACATAAAATTCGTACGCAACATCTGTTTATAGTACCGAATCCGTTTTTAGTCGTTTCTACTTGTCCAAATAAGTGAACGTGTAATATGCAAAGCACTAACTCACCGCTACATTGTTAAAATAGTATTAAAATTCTACAACTTGCTGTTTTTATTATTTTTTTTGTGTGGCTGATGTTTGCCAGACACACATATCACAAGTAAAATTATTAAAAATTGATTTTCCATAATTCAATAAGCAATATGAACAACAAATTTCCAATGGAGCCATTGCAGCAGAGACGTTTACGAAATTTTTCCCAATTGAAAAACCTGACGTCGGGTTTCCATTCGAGGAAACAAATCTTACGAAACAATTTTGAATGTTTGAAAACTTTCCAGAAAAATGGTAACTCCTTTCTTACCTTCCCGCCTGAATTATGAAACAATTTTCTGAACCTTGAGTTGTTCACAGAGAAATTAAGCGTTACACCTACAACGGCGGTAGGTCATTTCAAAAAATGAGTTAAAAGGTCAAAATTTATCTGGTTTCCCGCTCAGATATTTTTCTAAGTAAAACACTCACGAGTTTAACACAAACAAAACTTTCGTATCAATCACTCTAAGGCAGATGAAAATTTGACATTGAACAAAATCTAAATTTCTGTTTTACATGGCAACAACAGTTTCTCCTCCACAACGACAATTATAAATATAAATAAATATAGCGTCTAAAGGTTGAAGGTTAGCATTTTTCCCTCGTTTGGATTCATGGGAAATTATTCTGACCGCACCTGAGAAGAGTAGAATGTTCCCCTTCGAACAGATCGAACTTAATCGAAACTTATCGACAGCTCCAACAGTGAAATTTTTAGGTGTCAGGGTCGGCTTGGGTAAAGTCCGAGTGCTTTGAAACGTTGCACAGTCCCGAATTGAGTCCCGAGCAACCTCGTCAATTACGTCTAACCTACACGACGGCAATAAAAAGGTTTTAATACAATTGTTTGTCGGGTTCGAGTGGTCTGATCCTGTACAATTTTTCAATTTCAATTTTCTAAATTGATTCTTGAAAAAAAAAGGCGTTTGAATAGAACATATGAAGCGAAAAGGCGTAATTCAATTAGCCTCAAAACTTATCAAATTATTTTACGGATTATTGAACGGAGCTTTTCATTTTTCCTAGTTCCTGTGCTTTTACATTTGCCGCCTCCCCAAACGTCTCATTCCGTTAGTTTCACTCCTCTTTTGGCAAACTATCGCGATGAAATGAATTGGAAACTGTCAGCTTTTAGTAGTCGTTTTGCGGTTGTGCCGGCCGCGGTCGTAGCAGAAGAAAAAACAAAAAATGGCTCCCGGAAAGAGAAATCGGGATTTGGAAAATCCGTTGACCCGAGCTTATTAGCCCGAGATTAACTCGCCCGCGGTTTATTTCTACGTTAATAAAACAATTTTAATTGTTACATCCTTTCTGCTTTTATAGAAAATATTTCTGGTGTGATGTGCAGTGCAGCGCAGCGCAAAAATACCGGAATTAAAATTTTCTAGTACATAAAAAATAATGTAAGTAATGGAGGTAAACTGTGGTAGAACACAAATGAACTTGTTTTGCAGACGAAATATTACCGAAATAAACAAATCATATTTATGTATTATACATATTAAAGTTTTTCCAATCGATTATATCCATAACTTTTATACTAAAATGGCGCCGTCTATTCAACCCGACTCTGATGTTTTATTAATTCATGAATTTCTTAAAATCGTTAATTATAAGATAGTAATATACATAATCTAGCTATTTTACAATTTGTTTTGATTTCTACTATCATTATTTATGAATTTCATCAATGCATATCTGCGCTGTCTTGAGTAGTTCAACGCAAAACTTATTGCAGTCAGGCAAAGGTTTAATAATGGAAACAACTCACTGCGATATTTCTATTTTATTTATTTCGATGAAAACCATAAATTTTGTTGGTTTTGCTACGTCCTTTATTCCATAAAATTTCACCGACAGTTATTTAAATATTAATAATGAAAACTTTTCGAGCATAAATTGTCAAAAGCATGACACCTTTCGGTTCGATCCTTTAAATACGTTGTAAAAGTTTATTCAGTGATTTAATAGGATGAATCACGCTAAATAAAATGAACCGATCGGTTTTAAGTTGTCCTCAAGAGCCCCGTTTAAGAAGTTGTTTATTATGCAGGTCCGCGAAATGACACGTGGTTCAACTGCAGCAAGAAAAACCAACAGATACCATACTTTCAAAAATTAAGTTGTACTTCGTAAACATTTTTAGTATTTCTACCGTGCAGAGAATCGTGCAGAAATCGTACAGAGTTGTAAGACATTTGGAAAAAAAATACAGGAAAAAGTATTTTTATACAAACCAAGAGCGAAATTCCAAGATAAACTCACGTATTGAGTGTAGAAAGAAGTGAAGAGGAAAAAGGAGTAACAGAAAGTAGGAAAAAGATGGTGATACGTAAGAAATAACTAAGCCGTGGAACCGGAGCCAATCTTGGAAAAGGCGTGGCAGCAGAATAATGGGAAAACTGGATCAACAGAGACCGAACAAATCTCATTCGCACGTTAAACTTTTTGAGGCGAAGACAAATTTATTTAAATCAACTTGTGCTCATCCGAAGCGAAAGTTTCTCATACCGAGTTAATAAATAAATAAATACGTTTACAAAAAGGAAAAGGAAAATGAAAAGGTCCCTTATTTTTAAAACTTTGATATAAATTTAAATCCCCGTTAAATTCATATTTCACAAGGAGAGAGTCGATCATTTTGAGTTTGACTTTAAATTTATGACGCAATAAATTGAGCAAAACATTTTTATTAATGATATGTATTTAATAACACTGTAATTTTCGTGGTTCTGTTCGCAATGAACAACTCTTTTGGGTTTTTAATAGTTTTCACTGAAATTTTCTCCGGACTTACATTAAAAATAAGGTTTTGTAAATATAAAACATACCGTTTTATGAAAGTGGTGCGTACAGCTGCAATAAGGAGAGCAGGAAATTTATACACCGCTTAAATTACTAATATTTTTTTGCGTTGTCGAAACAATTTTTATAGAAAATTATATTTCAAGGCCTGAGCAAAGAGAACAGTGGCCAGTTCACGGACAAATTTCAGTTCAAAAGTCGATGCTACCAACAGCATCTTCGAGTGAAGATGCTGGAAGAATTTAATAGTTAAGAATGTGACAACTCCGTGGAAAGATAACTTGTTCGATTCAGCGTTCTCGATGAGAAAACGCGTAACACAAAACGTAACGAACGAGGTGGGCTGGAAAACGAAAGGTCGAACAACAAAAAAAAGTTTTCCTTCGTACACGAGGCCTGGGAAGGAAGGAAGGAAGGAAGGAAAGAGGCCAAAGTCGGATTGAAAGAATTCACCGAATCGCAAATGAGTTTCTGTCTCCGGTGATTTTACAAACAAAAATCACAAACTTTTTTCTTTCCATTTGACAACAAGAGAAAACCAGAAGTGAAAGACAACAAGAAGCGTGGAAAAAGAAAAGAAATTTCAACAAGTCAAAGTTATTTTCAGCTTGACGTTTGTGCAGATCATCGTGATGGTCTCAACAATACAAATGGCACTTCTTTCTATTAAGGTAGAATTAAAATTAAACGTACCTAGCTCAAGTGTGCCTACATTACCACTACCTAGGCTTGTATCACGTACACTGATAAGCTGATAATAAAGGAACTAATTAAGTTATGTAACATTAATTTACACTAATTTGCCTTTATATTAAAGTTGATGTTAACTTCAAAGTTCAATTTGGAAGTACCTGCTACCGACTCCCTTGAGCTTTATAATGTACAAGTTACTTATGTTATACGATCATAAAGTTCTTCGCAGTTGGAAATATTGTGTAAAATTGATTTTGTTGACCAAATGCTCGGTCTCACTTTACAAATAAAATTAACCTTAAAAAGACAAATGCTTCCGCAGTTGTGGTTTCTCGTCCGTGAGGAAACGTATACAGCCACCACATGTAGACTACACACTCGCTATATACGTTTACAACACATAGAGTCAGCTATGTGGATTTGCCATCACCTCCCACCAAAAACCGCGTAGAGAAACCTATTGAAACTGAAGAGAATTAATAAAATATTTCCTCTTTCGCCTCGTCAATCCGACTTATTCCTACGATTGATTTGTCATTGTCCATTCGTAAGATCAGGTGCTCCGACGCTTTCCACCTTATTTGCTGCGATCATCGTTGTCAGAAACATGACACGAAATACTGACGTGGGAGTAGATGAAACACGAGGGTTGGACCGGCAAAAAAAGCATAATGAAAATAAGAGAAAAGTCGTCTTGTCTCCCTGGAGAGAGTAAAGTCGACATGAAAAATGATATTTTAGAAACGTGTTGCCGTTTTTTTTTTTTTTTTTACCAATGACTTGATCGTAAATATTGATTGAACTGTAAAATGCAGACAAATGTCTACGAGAGCATTTGTACACGTACAGATGTACACTTCACACGGAACTATCACCGTGAAAAATGTTTCATGCATAAAATTATTTTGATTTCATAAAGAAAACAACTTTTCCTTGGGTTATTGTGAATATTACTGCTGTCACCACGCAAATAAATAACAGAAATATTTTATTTATTGTTCTTATAACTTAATAATTTCTTATTGGCGCCGCTCTACGAGCAACATCTGATTTATTCAAATCTCGATGGAAATTTATAAGAAGCTACAGAATGTTGTTGTGCAGAAGGACCGGGTGAGTTGTAGTCAAACCCAAAAGTAATAAAAATGCCGATTTATTGTAAGGTCCTGTTGTTTTGGGGGTAGTATTTCCTCGTTGTAAGAAATACCGACAAGTTGGACGCCTGAAACGGGTCTCTGGGTGGCACCCGCTGCCGCTCTGGCCATCCCCCAGGGAATCTGACGAAATCTTTCTCTGACCCCGCGCAATAAAAATGAAATGAAACATACGATACTACCTTTTTCGCACCTTCCCGGAGTGGTTTCTCTTCTTTCGAACTTGAAAAACAATTTAAATTTGAAAATATGTGGTGTCAGTGACCAGTATGACCTTACCTGAAACAAAAAAAGACAATAATTTAGCACAAGAACAGGTAGTATGAAAGAAAACAATAAACTCCTGGTGGTGTGCAGAGACCCAAGTAAAAATAAGAAAAAAAAGAAAAATAAAAAGTATCTACCAAATATGCCAAAATAATTTTAATTTACCATTATACTAAATGTAAGAGAACTTATTTTTCCTAGATTTTAATAAATATTTTATGAACAATAGATGAGAGGTAGAGTGCGAACTTGAACACATAATAATATATAAATCAGTAATGGATTACTCCAGGTAATCAAATTCTCGCAACAGAATCCCTAAAATCGAACCAAAATCCAGGGTGTTAGACATCAATAGTTGGAGTTTGAGTTTTGAAATTTACATCAAAGTTAAGTTAAGTTTTGTTCTCTCAATAACCCGTCGCATTTAGTAAGAAGTTTCTAAACTCCGCGCAACGTAGTTTACGTTCACTTTTTGCTGTATTAACAATCCCTCGAAACGAGAGACGTTATAAATTTGAAGAAGTCAAATTTCTGGGAGGAAAAAAAAAATAGTGGCGGAACCGGCAGAACCAGCAGAAAGAGAATAAGGTGCAGAAGAAGAATGATAAAAAGAAGTAAGCGTTTGACTGAAGTGTTTACTTTGTACAAAACGGCGAACGCCAAAATTTTTTCTAATTAAAAGTTTTCTGCGCACCTGTTCCGCAGCAAAAAAAAAATGACAACCAATAAATAACATTGAAAGTTTCACGAGCTTTCGTTCGGGTTTTGCCGGTTTTGTTTTGCAGCTAATACCCCTTTTTGAAACGCACAGAGCAGAACGCCTGGTAAAAACAAAAGAAGGATTTACGAGACGTGTGCAGCAAACCTTAAAAGGCCTGGCAGGGGCAAAGGAGTGGAAGAGAGAGAGAGAGAGAAAGGCAGGATAGAAACCCGAACTAGTAGCAACAGAAAGAAAAATGAGAAGGTACATGGAATGACGAAAACTATTTTTAATCAGGGGGTAGAAAACCTGGATGGTGCCCGCAAGGGAGATGTAAATGGGGCATGTTCGACAAAAAAGGCGAGCGAAAAGGTTACGTTGCTCCAAAAAACCCACACTTGGGGCGTGGGGGTGGCGAATTCTACCGGGTATCATCCTGATAACGAAGAATCCATCCAACGAATGGAAAACTAATGAGGCAACTTCCTCCGAAACTATCTAAGTGATACTTAAATAAACGATTTGGTCACGAAATGCGAAACGGTTAATTTAATTCGGTTACCTTTTGAGTTACACCCCTGACATTTTTACGGTCAATTTGAATTCCACGGCAGAATCGTGTGCAGACTTTCTTTCCCACCCTGGTTTGGTTAACCGACACATAGCAATTATTTGGCAAAATAATGAAACAAATGGGTTGGTACGGGTAATGAACCTTGTTAAGCATCCCAAACACCTGAATTTTACCCTCGTTACGTGGGCATCGTACGACTCTCTTCTCAAAAGCAGTTCACCTTTAACTTCCTGAAGTTCTTGATGGCATCTCTGTGAGGTTAGGAGGAGGCTTCAGACCACTAAGGCACGGTGGGAGAACAAAGGACTGCACTTAAGGGTAGTTGCACTGTTTTCTCATTTCCTTTTTTTTTATAAAAAGCCAACAGTAACAGTTTGAGACGAAGACAATTAGCGGTCACAGAGTGTCGGGATTTTTAAACTCGATTGTTTTGGCGCAAAAACGTTAAATGAGAAAGAAAAATAAATGAGTCGAAAGGGTGGAGGAAAAAAAGCACCCCTTGAGCAACGTACAAAAGGTGGTTACGAGAATAATGTAATAATTTAACTAATTAGGTGACTGACAGCGAAGAACATAAATTTCACCAGGGTTGTGAAATGTTTTTTCTCCGTGTCCGTGCGTGTCACTCGGAAATGCGTGTTTGTTTTTGTCGCACATTTGACTAATTGTCGAATCCGTGCAGATGCTACAAAAATCATCGGTGGGGTAGGAAACGATTTCTGAAAAATGCATGAAGGGAGACATTAGATGTGGTGTACTTCGGGGGTTCACCACGAGAAGAAAAACTATCGCGTTTACCACAACTATTGGCAAACCATTGCTTTTTCCGCACGGGATTTACCCCCTCTTTTATTTCTTTCATTTCTGTTGACTCTCTTTCATAACTTGGAGTTTGATTCATTTGTGACTTGGCTCAAGTCGACGACGATTTATTTTTCAAAACCGATTTGGTTAGCTGATAAAAGAGCTTTAAGCAAGTTCTAGTAGTATTTGTGACTCGAGGCACGAAAATCCGGCTAACAAATGGCGGAAACCGGAATCTGTAACTTTTTTTTAAAAAAATAAACAAATTTATTCAAAATACATAAGTACTTCATGCGGATGAATAGAATTAAATGGATGATATGATAGTGTTGTCAATTGATAAGTTATTCAAACGATGTATATTCGTACTTCGGACCACTCCTAAATTAAAAAAAAAAAAATAAAATTACCATACGCTCAGTTTTAATAGTATTTAACGAATTACTAGACGTAGTAAAATCTTCTACGTTTTTTTTTGAGTCAAAACAAAGTATATGTGATTGTTGGTAGTTGAAGAATTATGTAATCTTATGTTTTGAGGTTCATTTTTTATATTTTTTATGTAAAATAAAAGGCTGTAAGGTAAAAAATTTAATGCAAAAAGAACCCTAAATAAATTAGTTGTCTGGATTCGACTGCATTATATCATTTTGTACGTAGCATAAATTTTTAATAATACATCATAATTTTCTATAATTACATAATTTTTCGAAAGGCTCCATATTTATTTAAAACATTGAAAAATAAAAATTTATTTATTAATTGAGTATTTAAAATTTTTATTTTATTCCACAAAATCTAATTGAGTTTGAAGGCAACTGAGAGTAGAAATCGGTGAGTGGTTTCATCCGTTTGTTATTATTTGACCGTAACAGAGAGCAGAAAGAATGATTCAATGCTCGTTGCCTTGCATGTGTGTTTTCTCATTTTCTGCGGCAACAAAATAAAATCCTGAGTAGAAGGAAGCCCTTCCTAGTCGTTCGTCCAAACTTTATCGGTCATTTCGTGATAGACGTTTGTCTTTTATGGTGCTCTCGAGTGCAACTTTACGAGAAAATTTGTGTTGAATTGAGGCGGTTGCGATTCACCCGAAAGCTAGGACAAATAAAACGTTTGTTTACTTCCCAGGAATTATAAGCTGAAACAGTTCCCGAAAAACGGGACAATAATAGGGACGGAAAAGAAATGTTAGCACCAGCTCAAGTGAGCTTGGACCTTGGAAGACATGAGCCAGAAGGAAACAGACAGAAAGGCGTTCGCAGGGCGAGGATGAAGGGGGAGATCGGGTGTTTGTATGTGTGTATGTGTGTGTGTGTGTGTGTGTGTGTGTGTGTGTGTGTCACGTCACGAAGAAGAATCCTCCGGCCGGGCACTGGAAACCCGCGTAGGTTGGACAAAAGGAAATTCTACTCAATTCTGGTAAATCCGAGTCTGACCAAAAAACACCGGCAACTTTTCATCCGGATTTAGACGAGAACATAAGAAGGAAAGCAATGCAGCAGAAGAAAAGGGAGCAACCTTTTACTTAAACTTTAAGTAAGAGAAAAGAAAGGGGAAAGACGTAATTTTTCGGGATTTTGCCGAATGAATTTCCCAACTCTGAAATCCTCCGAGTTCCATTAAAAACGAGTTTAAGGAAATTGTATACGGAGTTTCCATCAGTTTTTGCTGGCACTTTTTATCCTTTTTGCTCTCGTTTAGTGCTTTTTCCATTTCACAGAAATTACCAGATGTATTTCTGCAGTTTACATTTTCCTTTAATTAGTTAATAAAAGTTTATTTATTTCCGCTTATTTCTACCTAAAAACGATTTTTACAGTTTAAAGGATAAACAAATATTCGGGTTTTCTCATGACGCTGTGACGTTTTTCAATCGCTTTTTCTCTCCGCGTCCATCTTTCTTCTTTTCCCATTGTCTCGTACTTTATTTCATTTACTTTTTACTTTGTCTTTCTTTATGCTTCAGTTGTCTACGCGTACTCAAGCACCTGCTGTGGTCTGGCACACGGATGTGTCACATCTCTTCACTTTCATTATTTTACTGTTCTTTCTCAATTTATATTATTCTATTCCCAAATGGTATACACGTAGTTATAAATTGTGTATAACATATAATAGTGCTTTTCAACTTTAACTGTCACTTTTATTTTTCACACTGTAATTCGACTTTATTTTGGACATCAGTGTCCAGTTTACAACAAAATAAATACAAGGTGTATTTTATGTAATAATTTGGTTAAACACATAAAGCAACTTAAATTATTTTTCATTTAGGTTTTCATTCCAACATCTGCTCTGCTGCGAATAACTTTATTACTGCAGTAGTTTAATTAAGAATAAATCGACCGAAGATGTAAATAAAAGTTGAAATGTCTTTGAAAGTACAAGAGAACAAAAATAAATGAAAACAAAAACTGTATGTTTTGAATATAAAAATGTTCCCGGAAGGAAGAAATAGACGTCCACGGCTTATGTACAGCTCGAGGAGTTTTCTCTTTTGTATTCATTCGGTTCGACTAACGCCAATAAAAGTTCAAAATACCTAAAACTTCAAAACAAAGACTTCAAAAGCACTGACCTAATTAAATAACTTTCATTTCATCTTCTCACTGCTTTCAGTTTAAATTCACCTTCGGTGTAAAAACTGGTTAGAGTCTGAGTAGACAATTGTTACTTTCAAAATTCTTATAATTAACAGTTTAAGTTATGCATTTGAGAATCATCAATTACTACAATGTAATAAACAGATTTAGTTAATTCTTCGGTGCTTAAGGTTATTGTCGAGACCACAAGCCATTGAACGAGGTATTTTAGAACTGCACTCTAGCACCCCTCCGGTATTCATTTGGCATTTATTAAAAGAACAACATAAATTAAAAAATTTTTCAGTACCATCGGTACAAGTCGTTGACTTAAACGACTGCAACTCGTTGACTTCCTGCAGAAAAAGACGCAGTGTAAATTTAACAAAACGAAATGCTTTCAGTGCACGTGCAGTTTTCTTAAAAAAGTAACAGAATAAACAGATGTCATTACTTATTAATTTGGAGCATGAAATTCGCTTTTCAGCTGTTCACCACTTGCTAACTGCCGAAAAGAAAAAATTTTGCGTTTCACAACTGACTTGGACGACAAGGCAATGGCAGTCTTCTTGTAGAAAGGTTTGAGATTACATTTTATTTTTACACCATTTTTAAAAAATTAACGTATTTTTATAAATAATTATAAATTATATGATACGCGCAAACCTCGCTTAATAAACTTGAGTCAGTATATTTATTTAAAGCACATTAAAACAATTCCATTTTAACAATCGGAACTTTATCAGGGATTTATAATAGGAAAAAAATTACAGTTACATTCAACTACTTGCACATTGTGTTTCTCTATATAAAGAAGACATGCATGCGTCAGGACGTATGTAAAAACGGAACGCATTCAACGCGTGGTGAATGAAAAGCGTCCATTCAACAAATTCAGAAAAGAAAGGAAAACGAACAAAATTTTAATGAACCGGAAATCCTGGAGTTAACGAACACCCAAACGTGACTTTGGTAATTTGACTAGGTAGTCGAAAGGAAGTGTGTGTGTTGGAGAGAGAAGAACAGGTAGAAAAAGACACCGTGTACTGTGTAAACCTACATACCTTCCGAGTGAGCGTTCACATTAGAGTTTTTATTTACATAAAAAAGTAATAGTACAATGTATACAGGAAAGTAATTGAAACCGCCGATTCCAATATGTCCGGAGATATTGAAAAATTTTGTGCCCAAATGAAGTTCAATGGCGGCGTACGATTTCATAATTCTTTCACGTGGGAAGAAGCGCGGATGGAGTGAGACATATTGAACTAATATTGCATCTTGTTTGAAATATATTACTTCATGAATATAAATCAAATTTAAAGGAATAAATTACGGTGGTACCGGCGGTGTTTCACTCAATCTTTTGTAGAGTGACATTTAACTACGAAAGGAGTCGCGTGTCGCGTTACAACGGAGATGTAAACGAGTCACAGGTATCCGAATGCTGTAGCTAGAGCATTTTGAATTTTAACACTTGTCACCTTTCAGTGTCTAATGGTGATGAATATAAAGAGGAGTAATTGGTTATTGTACTCTGATGAATAGCTGGAAGTAGAAAAGTGGAAGCTGATTAGGAGATTCTTTTAGGAATGTGCTAACATCTAAGAAGTACTTTTGCGTATGCATTTGCGTAGCGTAACAAGAGATAGCTCCAGATCATCGAGCATAACACCTTGTCTTTATAGAACTATTTTAACATCATTAGATAAGTTCACTTTGAAATATTACTAACCGACCTTCGTAAACGTATTACTTCGTACCGTATTTTTGACTCGTAGTAAGATAAATATAAACACATTAAGAAGAAAACGTAGTTTTAGTCTTTTTTTTACTCAAAAAAATTGAATTTGAAGCAGATCTGAATTTTAAGTCCTCGGTTGTGAGGAAAAAAGCTCTTTGTGACAACGTCAAAGTCACTTCAATCGCGGAGCAGTCTTTAGTTTTATTTAGTGTGACCAATGCACCATGTCACAAGTGACAAATACATAAAGTAAGTGACATGGCGACGAATGTCATTTAACTCGCAAGCGAGGTAATTAATTGTTTTCTATTGGTTATGTTTTCGAAACAAGTCCAAAAGCGGCGTGTTCGTATTATACCTTCCCTTATTTCCCAGAACAGAAACATGACGTTATGTTAATTCACTATTCATAGCATTCATGTAAATAGGTCTGTTTCCGGCTTTTGAAGAGAGGCGACATTATGAATTTCCCCGTGCAATTGCAGAAACTCCCCAGTTCGTAGGGTGGGAAATGGACGAAAGATGCAACGAGCAAAATTAACAAGGGTAAGACGAGATGGAACTCCGTCTCGTTCAAAATAAACAAAGCCATACGGTTGTGTTTCCGTTTTTATTGGTTTCCCTTACGTTTCCCTTTAACTCCGAGCCATTTCTCAATCCGCAACAGATTTCTTTTTCATTTCTCTGTCATTTCATCTGCAAATAAAACAAGTCAAGTAAACAATCGTGAAAGTTTCAAAGTTTTAAGTATTCCTCGTAAATAAATGGCAATTATAAAAGTTCACCTAAAATGACAGTGAAACTTTTATTCTCGCGCTGACCCCCGATGCAATATGGATTATTAATGTCCGTCATAAATTATATGGGTGTAAAAAAAATAAAAAGGACGAAAAGACAAAGAGGAACGCATTCAAGGAAAAGCACAATCCCAGTTACGTGGAGATAAATAGACAATTTACGACGGGCAAGTGTAGAAAATGTTTGCGAAACAGTCGCTCGCATCTTTTGCTGTCGGAAGAGAAACGTTTGCCTGAGCGAGAGCAAGTTTGAAACGGAAATTTGTTAAATTTAAAACCTTTTCGAGAGTCGGGAATGACCAAAGAATAACCGCAGCAAAGAAGTTGAAGGAAGGAAGCCGGCAAGCAAAGGCCAGCTCTGAACCGAGTTAGTTTTTTTTTTGTTCCATCAAGTTTTTCAACTACAAAGAAAAAGAAAAAGTTGATTGTGCACCATCAGAAGAAGTGAAATTGCATTAAATGAGGGAAAGGACCAAGCAGAAATTTAATCATTTTCAAGCCGAAATACTTCACGGGTAAATGAATTACTTACAACTTCTTTTCGGATATTAAAAGCTGTCTGAAATTCAGTCTCGGACGAAATGCAAATTTGAACTGGAAGTAAAACAGAAATTAACTTTGATGAAAAAGTGGTGTACTTGCGGTGACACCCCAAAATCGGTTACATTTTTATCGCGGGGACAATTATTTTTCATCAGAACGGTCCTCCTGCAAGGATTCTTTGTGAGTGAACAAAACTCATTGTTTCATTGGATAAAGAATGACGTTAATGTTTTTAAGGCAATATTTCAAAATTGTATCAAAACAACAATTAAATTCCGCGCACAAAGCACTCAAAGTGGAAACAACGTTGTGTGAGGAAGGGTTTGAACAGATCTTTGAACAGATCTCACCAATTCCAAACTGAAATCTGTCTATTCTTTCGGGGCATCGATGTCTTCGTAGCCTGCTGTATCTTCACCAAAAAAAATATTGAGTTTGTTCTAATGTCCATTCAAAGTGACAATAAACAAGTAATGCGAGAGAGATATGGAAATCTAATTGAGACAATCGAATATGTTTAATTAACACCAAATACATGATTTTTCATCAAGTGTCTACACTTTCGAGACACTCACGAGACAGAATTGTCCCCTATACAGTAACACTCTCCTTTTCCAGTGTAAGAAATCAGTCGGATAACTTATGTTATCCTAAACAGTTGAGTGTAAATTAATTTTTACTACTCTGAAAAGACTACTCGGGCACATTTCCACTCCTTTCAAATTTAATAAAAACTCTTTACTGTGCCAGGTCTGGGGTACTCGTAACCACCGTGACATTCTCCCAGACAATATAAAAAGAAACGTAATAAAAGTAAAACCGAAACGTCGCAGCTTAAATCGACCGACTTATTTGAAGACTTTGTCTTTCCCAATTATTTCTGTCGGAAAATCAAATAACGCTGTTTATCGAGAAATGAAAGAAAGATTTTCCTCTGCTGAAAACAATAGAAAACATAAAATGGAGACAGCGCGGCTCATAGGAATTCCATATAAGTTTTACATTATTGTTGTTCGTTTGAATTTTAAATTTTTTCCCGTTGTTTCAGTCGGATTGCTCCATTAAAATTACAAAAGGATAAATCTTTGAGAGAGAGAGAGAGAGTTTCTCCCGTGGTACTTGCAGACTCCACCATAAATTCCGAGTTGCATTCTTTTTTATCAACCCCTGAGCATAAACCCCGTGGGTCGAACATACAAGAAAGGATAGGAGACGAGCGGAAGGACACGGAGGAAAAACTGGGGCAAATTTCTGCTCATTGTGCACACACAAACACACACACAACACTCACAATACACACAAATTGAACGTCTAGGAGATAAGTTATCAAACTTAAATCGGCTCTAATAAAAATAAATTAAGCTAACTCTTTCCTCCTCCCAAACGACCGCTCCCATTAAGTCTCCAGCCGCAGTTATCAGACAACAGTAAGAAGATTTCTCATCCAATCGTCCTATATACTTTATTTATTGTCTATCTCTCTGAGAAATGTTTCCATTCGAAGAGCAAAACATTAGAAAATATTCTCTCAACTTAACCGTAAATTTTAGTGGAATCGATCGAAAGCACCAAGACTTACTTAAATTAGACTAAAGACATCTGGCTAAGCGCCTCGAACCGACAGAGCTAATAAATTCTTTGCCCTGCTCGCACACCACCTAGTTGTCTTCTGCTGTTGCCGCTGTCCGACTTTCCTCCGGCACATCCACCTAATCCCCGATGGCCTAATAAAGAAAAATCACTTGGAACATCGAAAACAAAACTTTATTTTTAAGAAAAAGAAGTCCGGAGGCAAGCAAAACGAACTCGGTCGTTTCGGGAGCTTTTTCCCTTTGCTTCGCCAACGTTTGAAATTTAATTGAAAACTAGACGAAGATCCACAAGTATAAGTAGAAATTCTAATTTCCCTTAATCTTCGTTTGGTCGCGGTAATGTGCAAATAAATTTTGGAAGACGAGAAAAGTTCATCTCGAGGAGTAAACAAGATTTGCACCGAATTAAGTCAATAAAAAAATAGTTTTTTAAATTCCATCAGAATTTAAAAATTTTAAACCGAAAGCAAACTAAAAATGACTGTTTAAAAGTTGTGCTCAACCAACTAGGGCAGTGATAAATCAAAACCTTTAATTTATAAAAGGTAAAATATAATTAAAAATTAAAAATAGAACGTCAACTTCTGGTCTGGGTGAGAAGAAAAATTCGTTGGAAGGTGCTTTGCTGCATCTTGTCTATGGCGGTCATTAAAATTTATCGATGTGATCACGCAAATACCAAAGTTGAAGGCGCAGAGGTAAGTTCGTCAGGTGAGAAAAGGAGGCAGGACCCGTTCCTTCTAAGAAGGCGGGAAAGGTTTCAGGATACCCACAAACGGGTAGCTGCCAGACATTTTCCGGCGTTTCCAATCAAACGTTTCTCATGCAAGGAATTCTGGACATTTTCGTCGTTGCATTCCGAGCATTTTGCCTTGACCCTGCCGTTAAACGCATCCATCGAATTCATTTTCAAAATTCATTTACTTCTTAACGATACTCTTATTTGTTTTATTTAATCAAAATGTGCACTTTTAACACTCACGAGTAGGAATAATCTCCGACAGGGAACATTCAACTTAGTTCTTTGGTGTCGTTGATCTTCAATTTACGACCACGTAAGAGTCGGTGCAATTGAAATGGCTCAGCCACCAGTCAGGTACCAAACAATTCGTTACAAGGTAACTTCAGCCTTTGTAACGAGAACAAATTCAAATTCCCAAATATCCATTGTCTCCTGCATATATTATAAGGTCAGTGCTGCATGGCTTTATTGTTTCTTCCACTTACAGTCATTCCCTTAGTTTTCCTTCAGTTTAAGTCCAACTGTAAACATTTGTTTCTCTACGGGCTCTCCTTCATTAGCACTGTACCGGTGTACTTGCGACCGAGGATTGAGGTTTGTATTTTTATGTTCGTTTGTGTGGTTTTGTTGTTTCCTTTTGTGGGGTTGACTTGAACATTCGGTTGACTCACGTCAGAGACAACTTCTTTTGGCGTTATTGTGCTGAATAAAGATTTATTGGGCACAAAGTCTGCATGCAAATGTACCGTGAATTGAAGTCGGAGTGCTTACCGCACACCAACAAATCCAAGCAATTTTATTTTTATAAGTTTTTCGTTTAACAGTTTAACATTGCCAGTCGTTTCACATGTGAACTGTTAAATTTGAAGTGTTTCCCAAGACCACCAATTTGGAAATTCATTAGTTCGGGCTGAGTTCTTTTCCCGACAAAAAATACAAGCACACACACACACACCCACAGAGTCACAGTTTATTGCGCATTTCATTCTTCTTCTACTTGTACTTTCTTCCTCTTGTTCCTCATGGTCATACAAATTTCATCAGGTCTCCGTTTGCAGCATAAGAAAGAAAGTAAACTTAGAACTCCAATTTGACAAATTCGAGAAAACTCGCGCAAATTCCCAGAAATTTAATAAAAATTCTATACGGTCTGACTGAAACGCGTCTTTGTTACGCCGTCGGATGTGGAACGGAAGTTAAGAAAAGAATTCCGTGGAAAAATTCCGTGATGAAAACTTGTAGAATGTTTTCGAAATTTTTCAAATAAAAGAAAGGTGAGTTAAGGCCTACACACAAACGGCAGCCGCGGCATATAAAGTGAAATTCTCACGGGAATGAAAATAACTCCGGGTAAGCCGGTGATGCGACGGTGAAGAGTTCAGAATACTAAGGGAAACCCTGCCAGAATTCCTCTTAGTAAATTACTTTGTGAAACCTTAAACTTTAACTCTAAACTGCGAACTACTTTCTTATTTACAACTTATTCATTTTTTCTCACAGAATTAATTTGACTACTGTATAATAGTAACACAAGTACGCCAACACAACCTTTCAACGTTCACTGTCACTTCACTAACAATTAAACTTTGTTCGAAATGTCTCACTCAATGTTTCATATGTTTATTTCAGTACAGAATAAGGAGCATGACAGAGTATAGAATAATACCTTTGCAATATGCAGAGTGCAGTAATGTTGTCTTTTTAAACCGGTTCCGCAAACTTAAACTTTAATTTTTTAAGTTCCCATATTATTATTTCCAAAATACGGATCATGAAACTTTGATAAAACATAGAGTGAGGACTTAATTACTCGCCCAGAACTTCAAAGAAAAGAACAAAATATCAACATCACCACACACACATTTGATGTCATTCAAAATCTCTTTTAGAAATTTAAATTACTCCAACTTTGCCTCAAACACACTGCTCTATGGGTGACTTATAATTAATAAACACATACATTTATTTATTTTATGTTTTGTACTGACACAAGGTTTATGGCCAGTTAGAATTTGAATTTCAATCTATTATTACAACAATTATGACAAATAAAAAAGCATATTTTGTACTCGGAGTTACAGACTGTGCCTGTCAATTAATAACAAAATAAATAGCCCATCTTAAACATATTACTATTCAACAAAAATATCAGGAAACAATAGAATAACACGGCACTGCCAGTAGTCAACAAAAGAGGTGGAAGAATTAATTGTATAGGAAACTCCCTATGGGAGCTACCTGAAATTAAACAAAAATACAAAATTGGATTGTTTTGTTTAGCTTATCTTTAGCTTTGCATCATCAAAACAGAGCAAAAATCTCAAGCTCGAATTAAATTGTCGTTCCATTTTTTACGAACACGTGAAAAAATATATTACACATTTTTGTTGTGTGTGATGAGTACGCATTCAGATTTTCTCTTTCTTCGTCGGCGAAAATAGGGAAAAAAATAATGCAACAGGGAAGCTTCTTCTGTAAATTCTTTGTAAATCTCATTTTCTACAACTCTGCCAATCTTCGCCCGACCCGCCAGAAAAAGGTAGAAAGCTGCTACTTCCGGTTCTTCCGGCTGTGCAAACGATTTAAAAAAACTCAACTTGAACTTCACACGTAAATGCAAATCAGGTACGGCCGAATAGAATAACCGAGCCCTTGGAAAACACCTAGGAACAAACCCCTTGCACACTTCTATTTCAACTATATACCATTCCTCGGTAGAAACCGGAAAGCGAAAAAAGAAATCTTAAGGTTATACCTTTCAGGTAAGTATTAACATAATCTTCCATTTTATTATTTAACCTTCCGGCTAGCCTTTGTTAAAAGAATTTTACCAGGATTTTACCGAAAAAAAAATAATAATAATTGTATCTCTATATTATTCAGAGGGGAGTCAGAGTTTTAGCAGGAAATTGCAAGAAACTAACTGTTTTCCATAGAGAACAGCAGGAGAGAGAGAGAGAGAGAGCACTCCAGGCGATAATATCACTATCATTTTGATTCTGAATAGAAAAATTTAAAGAGATTGACCCGAATTGGCTCTGTAGGTCGCTGCACAGCTTCACGTGGAGCTGTGACACAAATCTGGAGGCTGTGGACTCCACTGGATATCAGCCATGGATCGCGACGAATAGTTAACTTTAATTTTTACTTTATGAAAAGACCAAGCAGCAGATTCTACGCTGTGGTGTGTACCTCAGGGTTACATATTTTAAAATCATCGCTTGTACACCAAGTAGATTATATATTTTTGAGACGCAGTTTAGATTCCTAACATAGATTTTAAATTTACTTGTTCAGAATGAACTTAAACGTCTGGTAAAAACACAACTCGATGTCTCGTTCTTCGCGTTTCGTTTTCAATTCTTTTAATAAAAGATAAGTAAGTGATTGGTCCTACTTAGTGATAGACGACCCGTACAAGTACCACAAGTACAACTCCTTCCTCATCAAAATCGTTAAACAAATGGTTAGGTCGGCACTTGCGGTTTCCGCGGCATTTGAAACTGTTTTTAATGCCAGCAGCACATTGTTACTCCTATGGGAAAGAAAACGGCGGATGAGACGCAAGCCCAAACAAATTACACTGATGAATAACTTAAAACGGAACTTTAACTAAGCTTCTCTGGATTTGTAAAAAGTTAAATGTAAATATGAAAAAGTTTGAAGCTTTTTATTTCTGTAAACAAGTGCAACATTGCTCTTGCTGAGAGAAAAAAAAATTTCAAAAGCCCTCAACCTTTCCAGTCAGCCTTCGCATCTCTCTCTCTCTCTCTCTCTCTCTCTCTCTCTCTCTCTTGAGGTGTAAAAATTTCTAAAGATTTGTTCTTAGAATTAGCAATGTCGTCCTCCTTCTCCTACAGTAGAATTCCTTCGTTAGCGTAAAAGTTATAAATTTTTATGAAAACGTCTCCACCCCTTGTGACCATGTTCGTGAGGGCTTTTTGGACTTCTTTAGAGCAGCTACCGACCGGACAAAAGTAGAGATGGGAAGAAATGTAACAAATGACAGGTACTTAGTACAATCACTGAAAAAACCATACAACTATATAACTAATTAGAGTAACAGAAGACAACACAAGACATCTACTTGTTTCATTATTTATTATATATATATATATATATATCGCATCATAAAAATTCAGCATGTGATGAAAGAAAAACATGTTTCATTTAAGAGACAATACGATGGAAAACTATTTTATTTTTTTTCTGTTGAGGGGGAATAGTGCTGATCTCGAATGTTTTCATGCTGGAACTGGAAAAGGCAAAGAATGTATTAATACACTCAGATGGCACACTGGAAAATTTTGATGGTTTCACATCAGCACTTAAGTTCAATCAGCACTTTTCGTTTTATGCGCAAGTTATAAAATCGTCAAACTGTCGCAAAATAGTTCAACGGCAAAGTGTACGACTCTACATGAGGCATATCAACTCTACGAAACTGTATACATGAGAGAATTTTATTTTTTATCGTTTGGTTTTATAAAAACTCGTTATTAAATCAGTTCGTTTTACCGTCATTTGTACTCATTCGAATTTTAAGTTGTTCTATCACCTAGGGCTCTTCAGATATCACACCCTACTAAATTACTAAAATAGCTTTGTATGAGTGTAGAATGTTGTACGCAAGTGTAGTGCGAACAAATATATACGAAAATATTGTGCAGGATTCTCTTTATTGTGGCAGAAAGTCGATTCTTCCTCCTTCAGGGCAACTCAATGACCTTTTTCATTGAACACCAAACCCAATTGACAGACAAAACCAATTCTCTGTCTGTACCCTTGCCCTCTGACCAAATCCTAATTTTCAGGATAGTTGGAAATTTCACACTGGAAAAAGGGGTGGATAACCCGGCTCGAGTGAGACCGCCACTTTCCTCCCGTTTCTGTTGTGCTTTTATTTATTGATTAATTAGTTTTTATTACATCAGGTGCGTGGCAGCCGTTTGATATGTCAAAATACGAGAGGGCGATGAGGTAGGCAAACGGTTGACCAACTACACCTGACTCTTTTATTTATGAAATGGAAACTCCGACCAGCTTTCGTCAGAGCTGCTGATTCCATGAAAACAACCGTGGTGACTTCTCAACGTCGCCTATCCAGGTGATATATACTTTTATTTTAATTAAGTTTATTAAGTTTTATGCGTTCTCTTGACTGATTTATTATCATTTGACAGAGTCGACTTTAATAAGTTAACTTCTGTTGAGAAACGGGGGAGAATATTTCGGAAAAGTGAGCGGGCAGGAGAAAGGAGAAAATCTGAGAAAATGAAAGAGAAAGTAATGATATATTTGCGGTTTCCATTTTTTTTGTTATTTTTAAATTAACTGTAGTAAAACGGTCGTAAGTCGGTATTCTTTTATATTTTACGTCAAATTATAAGTTTCTTAAATATTCGCGTAACACACTTGATCTAGACCGGGAGACTGTAGCCGTGTCACACTGTACAAAGGGTCTGCTACAGTAGAGAAATGGTAGAGTTATAATTTATTAATCAATATTCTCGGGAGCGAAGTGACAGTCTGCGGCTCAAAACACACACTAAAAGCTTTTTTTCCTAACTTTTTTATTAAATCAATGCCAAATTCCAAAGTTTTTGCACTTACACCACTTTATCTTAATACTTATTGTCTAATCAATCATTATTTAAATGATTCATGATACACCTACGTAATGATGCTCTTTACTTGTGCCACAGAGATAAGAGAGAGAGAGAGAGAGAGGCTTTTTCCCTCGCACTTCAATCATCATCAGATTGTAGTGCACAATCAAAATGAAAAAAACGACAATAGTTTGACTCTAAGTATTTCCCAGAACCGCTTTTTTCCAACTTATTTCTGCCATGAATTCTAGATTTATTTTACAAGTTTTCATCGCGCTTCTGCTTTCTTCACAAAAGACTTCACATTAGGTACCTTATTAAATTACAACCATTCTACTTTTTGAAATCGCGTGTCGGTAGTTTCTCCTTGCTTGTGAACTACGCGAGCACCTTTGCCGCATTAGAAAACTTCACAAACGGCATTAATTTAATGTCTTTTTCGGTCTGGAAAAAGTTGGTTCCTTATGAAGCTTTGATGGAAACGCCGGGATGACGGGCGGCAGGAGAACGATGGCGGAGGTAAGTTGCTTAAAAGAAAAGTCAAAGTTGAATAGAGTAAATCCCATTTGGAAGGACATTAATTTTTCAAACAACTGTCAAACGAATCGCAGAAGAAGAGAAAATTTTTACCTGTGCAGGAAGACTTGGCATCCGGGTGATGTCGCCTGAGGCGGTTACACGGGCTAAGAAAAGGTTCACTGCCGAAAGACTTTTCTATATAGAAATTTAAGATCTTTCAATGTCTGCACTTCACAACCGGAAAATCCTTTTTCTTTCGCCTTCGCATCATCTTCAAAATTTAAATCTTTGGTCGTTTGACTTTACTTTTATTGAGTTTCCCCGTTCGAAGGCCCTGGTTTCCTTGTCGACAGTCATTTTTTACATTTTTTGTGAAATCTTTCAATTTCATTTTACCTCCTTCAGGTTATTTGATTGTTCAATTTGACACCAAATTTAATTTGCCGTAATTTACCTTTTGCCCGGAGCCCGTGTGACGGAACTATTCTCCTAATTCATTCTTTACCGGCTCTGATGTCTTATTTTAAGAGGAATCAAGAGAGAGCCAAAGGCACTTACCTAGAAAGAAACATACACTACTGTGATTTGTGTGCTTAGATAAAAAACAATCCAAGATGTGACGTTTGGCTCTGACTGTTACATTAAATTAAGAATTTTCGATTACAGAAAGCGACGGCAGCATGACTAACCCATAGACTATTCAAAGCTGCCACCATATTTTAAATATATTAAGAATTTATTAAAATATAAAAATATAGGGAAGAACAAGGTGGCATTAACCTCTTCCACATACCTCTCACACCGTTGTATGTGCGATTTTACAGGATACTGTAACTTAAAAAAAATAATAATAAACAAAAATTTTTTCTCCTACTTCGACTAATACAAACCGGTTTATTTTACATTCAAATAAAACGGTGCAGGTAATTTAACTTAATGGCGCAAAACGAAATTTTTTCCAAACAATAAAAATTCCCATTAAAGTGTAAATGAAAAACATTACAAAAATATATATTAAAAATAATTCGTTGGTAGTACAATAAAGAAAACCGAAGAAGAAAATTGACGTTTAGCACCAGAATTCTGTTGGAATTTGCTTTTTCAAGGCTACAAAGTCTGCCGAATGAAAATTTCACAGTGTTTGAAACCGTCAGACCTATTTTCAAGACAAAAACATATCAAATTGTGTCCACACTCCGTTCACCTGTCTCCAATGCGTACAAATAAATAAATAATAATTTTCAAAATTAGGGTTGTACAGGTGATTGTACAGTACTGAAAGATTTACATAATATATGAAAGCGTTTAAATAGAAGAATTATTATAAGTAACAGTAGAGTATTATGGACTCGGAGGTCACTTGTGTTACAAAGGTTCTGTTTTTCATTAAATATAAATACAATGAATAAATTATTAAATAATAAAATGATTAATATAATGAATAATAATGAATAACACAAATATTTAGAAAAGAGAAATTTAAAAAAGAAAGGTAAGTGCAGTGAACATTCAAATTATACTTAAAAAATCAATTAAGTTGGAAAATCGTTTACGTAGCTTCTAAGAAAGTTGGACGTAGACTAAACAGATACAGAAAATATTAAAAAACATTGCGACAGACACAGGAGAGTGACGAAACATAGTCAAACATATTTCGCACTGTCAAAATACGAGTCCTCAAAATTTTTTCATAACTTTCGTTCATTTTCAAGGAGACCAGCAATGGGATTTTCAGCGGCAACAGCAGAAGGAAACTTTCTTTTTCGTGGAGAAATTCGGATTAGAAATTTTTCTTACTTTTTTCTTCTTCCTCCGCGTGTCGTCGTCTGCTTTCCTTCAACCAAAATGACAAGTTTAATTTGTCACGATTCTCTTGTAAAAGTCTGAGAAATAACGAGCCTCCTCTTTGCTTTTTCGGAAGGAAGTCTTTCTCGGGTAACGAGTTTGAACTTGTTTTCATTTCTTACAGTTTTCTCTTTTTTTTTTTTTTTAAATTACTAAACTTGGGGGTTTCAACGTGAAAATTCAAACTGGCTTAACAAAATGGCTACCTTTTGCGGAGCAATATTAATTGACAAAATTCCAAAAATAGTTGTGTGCGAATGTATAAAAGAAAATGCTACAGAATATAATTTGTATTATTGACTACTTAATAATTTTGTAATTATGCTTTTTGAAAAATTCTCACAACGTTTGGTTATCCTGCAGGCTCGAATACTTTAAATTTCCCTGACATTTTGCTTATCTTTGTATCAGATACGAAAAATGCCACATAAAATGCAACACACTGCAATGTAGTACAAGACGGTGACACGAAAAGTGATGATTTTCGTGCTGTTTGTTTACTCATTGAAAAACTATAATTTTCCAAGACATTATCAAGTAATAAAAAATACCAACACGTCAGCGGAAAAATAAGAAAAAAACAGACAAATACTTTAGATTAGTCCGCAGCATAAAAACATAAACATTCATCTGACGGTATGAAATACAATTAAGATTTCTCCAGTCCGTTTTGGTTTTATCCTCCACTCTACCAGATAAGACTTTTAATTATAGTTATAAAACTATTAATAGGGGTTAAATTATCTATAATAACTTGGCGTCTTCGAAAAGTAAGGACCATTAGAGAATGGGCGATAATTAAAACCAACTCTTACGACAGCGTTGGAGTATAATTTCAACTTTTACGCGGACGTCAGCAGTAGAACCAAAGCTTTCTGTTTTCTGTCTTAGGCCATCTTATGTATTTCACATTGAGAAGGGCCACAAATTGTGGGATCACATTGGGGAAAAAGTCTGTCGCGTGCGGAAAAACCGGAAACGGAAGACTCTCACCTTTTGTTATTGTTTCCCTTACTTTGTCTACTAGACTTCTGGTAAATTGTAACGAGTTTGTTTTTCTTTCACTTCATAAAATTAACGTTTTGCAGAGTGTGTAAACAAAAATTTTACGCCTTAGCTTGGCTTATGTTCAATAACGACGTAAGGTTATGTTCCATTGACCTCAAAACGATTGCATGTAGTACACCCCGAATACAAATAGCAAATATTACTATACCAGTGAAAACGTGTAGAAATGTTTTAGAAAAGCGGTATGTTTCTGACATCGAAAGGAAGGAAAATAAAAAACATATATACTCTGCAATGTTTCCAATTGAACCGTCAGAATCCCAAACTGTCATGGAGCTTATCATTATTATCTGTAGTTATTTCTATGTAATACATTCCCTGAAATGTGTGATATTACCTTGCCAAAAGAAAATAAAACAGCATTAAGGAGGTTTTAGGTCAGCTTAATGTATTTAAAACGGTATATAATATTATATTTTTAATTAGCTCGAACGACCTGTCCCTCTGATTTTGTATGCAAAACTCAAGTGTTACGGCAATTATCCCGACTTATTATGGATAAAAGTATATCTTACTACAATAGTAATGTGATTTTGTTGTTGGATATTGTGATAAGTCAAAAACAAGTTCAAATACTTGTATTCTTATACAATAACATGACCTTCATGTTACTTTATGAAGGAATAAAAACCGACGTCTATGTATATTTCTATTTTGAAATTCTACACCGCGTTTTAATAATTTTTGTAATCCTTCCGTAACATAATCTGAAATCCTCGTAAGATTTTGAGGTTTACCACTATGATTTATTGTATTTTATCTATTCAGCCACGGTCGTGTGTATTTAACAAATAGTAGTTCAGTGAATTTCGATCAGTAGGAAGTCCATTGATCATTCGAATTCCATTTCTAGACAAAAATACTTTTACAAACCGTCTTACCCACAAAATGATTGATTATCGAACGAGAAAGGGGTGTCGTCAGTTAACAAAACATCAACACATTTGATGTAGTTCAGCCTCAGGTCAAGGGAGTACATCGAGAGCAACCATTAAATATATTGAAAACCAGTGACCGATAGATGGAAGAGTCATTAAGGCTTGTGTTGTCCTCTGGACGGGAATCACAATTGAATTCGGTGAGAATTACAATTGAACAGAAACAAGAGGAATAGATGAGACGCATGATTGGTCAAACCTGTGGTAAATGAACCACTCCGGTAATTTTCATCTACAAAAAATCCTCAACATTTGTTCCACAGATAGCAAAACACACAAGTGTTGTTACAAATTTTGCACAGCGTCTACTGTAGTTTTATGAAGCGTTATATTTTATTCTCAATACATAAGTATTTTTGTTATTTCCCTTGACCCTGTTCGTACTCAAGAACTGTCAAAAGTCTTTGACGCTGCTTCCTTTTGCAGTTACACTTTGTATTAAGCAGTTTACATCAACTGCCCTGAAGTTTTTCTATTGAAATTCGCTCTTTTACCGGTCTTTACATACTTTCGTGTATTGAAAGGGCAATTTAAGGAGTTTAGCAGATTTGTAGTGCTTATCCTCGAGCTGTTTACCTATTTAAATAAAAGTGAGTGACGGTACCAATTGTTTTGTTTTATTTTCGGTGTGATCTACACTTATTTAGATTTTTCATTTAATCTTTAATTTTCACTTTGTTATTATCGGAATGTCTGCTGTTCTTGAAACTTCTGTTGCCATGGTTTTGGTATTGTGGAGCTGAGAAAAACTGAATGGTTCCCTGCAGCAAAGAGAGAAGAAATATATATAAAAGGAAAATGTAAGACTTGTTTACAAAAACAATCCCATTAATTGCACCTTTTGAGGCTGAGGGAAAACCGTTCCAAATCTCCGATTACGGCAATGAAATTTAAGGAAGAATTACAACAAAATGGAGTGCAGAATTTCTTGTTAAATTTTCAAAATATTATTCTTGTATTTCATGTTATTATGAAGTGGGTAATCTGCAGGCGGAGACGTGGAAGAGTACCCCACCCTTTGAGTTGGCGAGGGATGAAAACTTTGTCCCCGTGTTATGAAAATTCCACAGGTCGACGTCGGGAATTAAAAAGGGACGACCTTAGGATTACCTGTATATTGATACAGAGAAAAGGGCATGTACTTCATGAGCCCTTCTACGAGGACTGTTCAGGAGGAAAAAAATGTACTGAAAAATTCACAATGGATTTCTAAATACTTTCCCTCAGACGTAGACCGGTGTTCGGCCACTTGTGTAATTTAAATTGTCACACTATTTCATTCAGACTTGCCCGACTATTTATTTTTACTGTATTCCCCGCTGTTTAACTCAGTGAAGATACTCACTTTCATTCAATACAGTTACACTAATTACATAAAATCCGTCACATTCTTTGTTCAAATATATTTTGCTTAATTTGCAGGTGTGGTAATAGCTTAGGCTACCTGTTTATCTTAATTTTATTTAACTGATTTGTCATTTTTTTATGATTTTACACATTCATGACTTGTGAAGAACACAGTGTAGACACAAATAGACATGTACAGTGTCACACAATTTTATAAATTTTAAAAATAAACTTGTTAATTCTTTTACGTATATTTTTAATTTATTTTCTTTTGATATTAATTCAAGTGTCAATAATTAATCGAGAGAACGTTTACGATACATTTAAAAAGATCAAATCAATACTTAGTGAATAAAACATAAAAAAAATATACTGCAGGAAACTCGAGGAAATAAACCCACTTAAGTCCTCAAGAGAAGTAGGAATTTCAACCGGGGCAAATATCTCTTATTGGACCCAAAGGGAAATCATTTCACCTCGTTTATTTCAAGTAACTTGTTAAGTAACTTGTCCGTCGGAGTATTTCACCACGAATACAATGAGAAAATTTTCACAAATCTCAAATGCTTCTTTCTTAAGTATCAATAAGAGTCGACGAAAGTTTTAAGACTCGTTTATTTAATGCCACTAACAAACGGCCGGGGGTCGGTGAGCAAGAAGGCCACCCCAGATGGTCTGATAAATCGTAAACAACTTCCAACTGTTTAATTATTAATTACTCAGCTCAGGGCAATTAAAAATGTGACGAATTCAAAATTAATAATAAGAAAGTTATTAAATGGCATCCGATAAGTCAGAATTATTTACATTTCACCCCTCCTGACCTTGTTCGTACTTTCGACTACGTCTACTCGAGTTTAATCGCAGGGAAGTTAATCCCAAACACGTGTGGGCTTGTTATTGTAACCGGACCATTTGTCGGAAGAGGAAAGACACACGCACACACACACACAGACAAAGTTTCATTCGACCACCAAAGTTTTTTTGAAAACCATCCAAGAAAAAAACTAGAGAACAATTTCAATATTGTTGATGAATTGAAGAGTTATTCTTCAGCTTCCTCGTTCCCACTTGGATGATTTTTATTTTTAATAAGAATCATTAGGTCAAAGGAAAGAAGTCTTTTGATTGATTGAACGATACACGGAAACGGCATGGGGTTCACTTAAATAAATCAACGGTTTTCCTGCGAAACGCACGACTCTAAATTTCAGGGTGAGGGTATTCATCCGACCGGTAAAAAGTGATTTAATCCGGTATTACTGCTAATTAAGTAAATAAACCAAATAAAAGTTTGCCGGGGTGAAGTTAAATTATGACGCTTGCCGATGTATAAAAAATAAATAAAAACGTCCATTTTCCTTTGTACTGTTTACCATTGCGTACCAAACACCACCTGAGTCTGAAATTTTTGATGGTGGGTGAAATAGTCAATAGCCGCAACTATGTCCCGTAAATATGTCTTCGGCATGAGGTATTTTATTATATATATGTAAAACAGACCATCAACAAATTTAACTTATTAATATTTGTTTATATATTTGTTTTGTATGTGACGTATTTGTCGTACGTTTGATATGTCAACTCTGTTACTCATCCTATCCCTTCCTGTACCCAGTCCTTTCTTCCATCTTGTATTTTTCTAACGCACTTAATGTAGAAATTATAGCTTATGTTATTATTACTTATTTTTATTTGATAGCACTACAGTGCCACGACCAAACCCATGAAAATACCAAAAAATTATCTGAGGTTGAAAACAACGGCAGTAAATTTGTGTGCGACAAGTAAAAAACGAGTACCACATTTAAACTTTCGTTTTTTTCCCGGGATACTTGTGGGAGTACTCGAGAGCGTGTTTGAATTTATTAGATTTTTTACTGGTCTCAAAGAGAAATATTAAAATTTGAAAGAGGCGGTGACCGCAAGGATGTCCATTGCGGGAATTACTTGGATTATGGCAAGCGAGAGAAGAAATTAAATGGCGTAATGGCATCCATAAATTATTTCCCCTGCATAATTCTAATCGTTTGGAAAACTCAAAAAGAGAACATTAGCCGTATTTCCTAGCAACTTCCACGGAGATAATGATTGAAGCTTTAAGCCGAACGGATTAATAAACAATTGAAAAAGGCAAAATTTATTATTTTAATCAGAGTTCATTTTCGTTTTGTCGAACAAAACCGTCGCAGGTTTTAATTATTTCACCCTTGTTTAATGTTATCAATCATAAAAAATTTAATTTTCCCTTCGTTTGTTTAACAATGGAGTTTTTCTTTCACGAAGTCTACTACTGCTGCTACTGCTGCTACTGTTGCTACTGTTACTACTCCTGTACCCCGAAAGCAATAACGAATGGTTTTAGTGTGGTCCGGTAATTAATTTAAACCCACCTTCTCATCAATTTCGAATCAATTACTTGGGGTAATCATCTATTTATTTTTAAATTTACATAGAGTAGATATTGATGGGCTTGCTTAGATTAGACCAGCTACATCATTATAATCATCCCGGATTGTAATTATGAGTCTCTTGAATGTCTCGCTGTTTATATTTGGAGGTATCTGCCCTACTGGTTGATCTCGTTTTATCGCTTCCACAAACGCTACTAAACGGCAGACCTGGTTCGTAGACGTAGACAATCACAGGTTTGTCCTCCTCTAATTACAAGAAAATTGCCGCTCGGTTAGTTTCATGTCTGAAATGTACCACCCATGACGGTAATTTGAATTTATTGGTTTGGTGTGTGTTCAAGCTACATGCTCACGGTCATCAGGAGAAACAAAAGGTCTGATTATTCTCTTATTTTATTTATTTATTTAATATTAATCCTTCTCGTAACGTGATACTACAAATTATAAAAATATAGTTTTCTATCGATTTATTAAATCCTCGCAGCTAGAAGAAAATTATCTGAGGAATTCATAAATAGACAAACTTTGGGATATTTGTGTTAAATTCAAAGAGAAATTAAATAAGAATAAATAACAACAAAACGTGATTTACATAATTTGACTTTCATTCGATTTTACACTTTGATTTTTAATTATTGATAGTTTCATGTAAATTTAGGTCTTTATATGGTAAATTTTTTAAGATTCGACCTACGTAAAATTCTAAAGTTATTCTAGTCTCTTAGATACTATCTATAGGCGATATTTTCACTAGGTATTTTGTTACTGTAACCAAGCAGTCATTCATTTCATTTATTAATTCCGTATGGATCATAGCTACCCGGCTGGTCAGAGACGATCGTAAAATCAAAAACAACCGAAAAAGAACAGGTACCAAGCGGTCTAAATCAGACACACGTCATAAAGGAGGAATGCACCTGACTACCGGGAAAATGACGTCACAAAAAGCAAAGAGCAACATTTCCTTCATCAGATCCAAAGTGTTTGATTTGTGAGAGGTTGTGGTTGTTAGTGGTTGGCTAATGCGACCGACAATGTTTAATGCATTGTTTGTTTTTTGCTTGTTTGTTTATTGATCGGTGTGTTACAATATATATATTATTCAGCGAGGTTCAATAGTAATGTGAACTTGAAAAAGTATATTCGCTTACATGAACTACCAGGTTAAATCTGTTAGATCATGTTATTATTTTAAGTCTTAAATAATTAAAAGACTGCCTGTCATAAAATTGTGTTCTGTATAATTGTATTCAACACTCAAATGATTTGAATATTTTCTCATAACTTAATTAGAGATAGAGTTGACTGTTTCCCATTTCTTCCCAACGACCTGGTGAAAGGAAAAATTTAAGTTTCAACATGGCCTAATCATTCGCCAGTTAAGACTCTTCCCTTGCAGCTTTATTGTTTTACAATTATTAATCTAATTATTCATACTTTACTTTCCACATCTCTTTTTGTTTGGTTTAGTCTGTAAACCCACTACAAACTTCTTCGACAAGGTCTTCCCTATTACTATGTTTGGTTTTCTTATTTAAATTCTCCTTCTCTTTTTCAACCAAATTTAAATCTTTATTCTTTATTCTTTCGCCTCCCTTGTTCCAATAACGCTGCACTTACACAATTTACTTACTCACCGTTACTCGCTTTTTGCTTAAACGAAGGTGGAAAAATATTTTAATTGTTTCAAAATTAAATTTTTCATTTTGAAGTTATTCATTTTGATTATCTCCAAGGAAATTGACTTGTTCTCGCGAGTTCTTCGGTGAGGGAAAAAAGAAAAAAAGGACAAGAAGGGGTCATAAGAACATTTGCAAGAAGTTTAGTTAAATAGTTAGTTGTACTGTTTAAAAAGATTAATTTAGGAACTAACGTTCAACAAAAAATGTTTATGACAATATATTGCGTTGAAGGTAATTATTAATATTAATAGTAATACATTAAAGTATTAATTAAATAGGAACAGTGATAAGTTTGAGAACGTACACACAAGAATCCTCTAACATTTTGGCAGAGATTTGAGAAAAGAAACGTGTTCTTCGGAGGGAGAAACCACAACGTAAACCTCTTGGTCATTTGTTTAATGGCGTACATTTAGAATCGAGAATGATCTCAAAATAGAACGTTTAACACGTCTCATTAATATCAAAAAAAAATTAACAATTCCATTTGTCCTCCCGATTTCCATTCAAATCGAAATTTGTTCGGTTAATTCTGTTTGGGTCTTCGGCCATAAAATGGATCCTTAATTTTGGCCAAACTCTCTGGAGGAGATGCATTGCTTCCACAATCCGTTAAAAATTCATCAATGGCTTTCCATTTGTCTCTTCATGAACCAGTTTAAATTTAAATTCTAAATTTGAACTTGGTTTTTTTTAAAGAAAAAATATAAATTTAAATTTTAAATGTACACAAATGCTCAGGTTCATATATTACGTTTTCTAACTTTTGCTTTACGAATACTTCTTTCTGAATACTAAATCTTAAAACCGTGTTTTTAACTGAACAAAATATTGTATATATATAATAATAAAAATGTATAAATTCGTAACAATTATCGAACTACAATTGCCTAGTAACGGATTTGTTCAGTAAAAAAACAAATGTTTTCTTTCTCATTCTAAAAATGTCTACGCGAGAAACTCGAGTTTCTAACTCAATAGCCAAACCTTCAAAAACTGTTGGCAAGTTAGTACCTGTTTTTACAAATATTTTACGGCAGTATTCTCAGTGTTATGTACACCGGAGCGGGGCACCATATTTTTGTTGTTACGCGTTATGGTTCTTTAGTTAACAAATTTAAGTATGTGGCAGGTGTACGAGACTGGGGTGTAATTTCACTTAAAAAAAAAAAAACAAAAAACAAACGCTCAAAGTTTTGAATATTATTGCCTATTAAGATGGAAACTAATCGACGAACGGAATATAACCGAACGTTACCGGGGATTTAAGGGTTAATAGATGCCACATAACACCACCCAAAGCGGGCAAAGTGATAATCTGGACGAAAACCGTTTGGCAAATCAGAAAAAGGAAACGGAGTCTCCTGTAATCCAGTGAAAAAAGTTTATCAGTGAAATTTTGTAAGCAAAATAAAAGTGGAAGTAGAAGAAAAGGAAGTTTTAATAAAGCAATTTTAATTAAGCCGGGCAATAAATAATTAAGAGACTTGGGAAATTTTTAAGCTTCTTCCCCGTTTCTAATTTGATGAGAAAAGGTCCTAAGAACAACGGTCATTGTTCCCTGAGAGGTCTATTAGAGCCTCATTCGTTAATTTTACCTAAAAACGACAAATTTTCAACGGGTCGCATAATGCCCCGAAACTTTATGGGGTTATTTACTCGAGACAACACAGATATGTACATTACTTTTTAATATTTTTTCACAATAAAATAATTTATTCTTTGTCGCGACTACCGGGAGACCATGGAGGACAGCTTTATTTTATTTATTTCTTTCTCTCTCTCTCTCTCTCCGTGGCAACTTCTCTCCTCCCGGGACCTTCTACAGCAAAACTTCCAGTTCCAGTTTTATGCTTTCTTTCCAGTTAAAGATTTTTATCCTCTTCCCTGGATTATTTATCCGTATTGAATTATTTTTCACACTCGAGCCGAATGTTCGTGTTTGCTTTCGATAGATTTTTCTTTGGTAGGAGTAACCTTTTCATCTACTTTTGTATTTGTCTGAAATAATTCTGGTTGCTCGAGTCAAGACGGAAAACTTCGTATATCAAAGTTTCAAGAGACTCGAGCCGACCTCGCAAATAGTGTGCAAACACAAATTAATCAAACTCACGGCAGATACATAATATAATAAATTGTAAAAGATTGTAAACTCGAGTTATAAAGTTGCACACTTCGTCGATTAAGTCACACAAACTTCAGTGTATCGCACAAAGAGGAAAATTATCTTGTTTTCGTGTCCGATACTTTTCCAAAATGTTTGCTTTTTATTAACGGATTTTCCAACTCTTGACAATTTTGTGTGTTTAAACGCGCACGGACAAACAAAGTTTCCTTTTTGCCTATAAGATGTAAAAACCTTATACAGTTTTAATACAGTTAAACCGTTACGTCACCGAGTCTTCATTTACAGGGGTGAGAAATGTTCACTCCACGACATTTCCATGCACCCTTACGGAAATATATGTAATGATGTTGTACATGCATAAACAAATAACTCGTTTTCTTTCTCTTTCCACCATAAAAATTGGCGTACAACAGTATATCGAAGGCGTTCATATTTTTTGTTAAATTTCTTCATTTATGTCATCGTCCAATGGTAAGAAAACATGAAAATACAAAAAAAAATACATAAATTCAAAGAGCAGAGAAGGTTGATGAACTTTAAGTGGAAGACTCTTTTGTTGACAGTGGAGTGTGACAGAGAGAGAGAGAGAGAGAGAAATCAGATACAGGGATAAAAGTACAAGTGATGTAAGACCTTTAAAACGTCCGAATAAAAGTTATACTTTTGTATAATGTCACGGATATTTTGCAAGGCAAACATTTCTAAAATTTGTGTTCGACTATGTGAAATTTTTGCCTTCAAATACTTTTAGACTTACAAACGAGACTTGGAAACTGGCTGGAAATGAAAACAATCACAGCGAGATAACATCAAAAGCATTTCTTCTCTACTGTTATTTGGTAGCTCAATTTTCTTTCAAGATTCTTATCAGTTTTACTACCCTCTTATATCAACATGAACGTGTACCATTACTAAAATCCTTGAGAATAAGGCTTCTGTTAAACCAAAATTAAACACCAAAACATGGAAGGCAAGTTATACTATTTATCACTAATTTATTTAAACGCGTAACGGACAGTATGTAATGAAATGTATAACCCCTTGTAATTTATATTTCACTTCGCATACTCTGGCAGAGGAGTGTAATTGTTTAAGGAACACCAAATACAACTACGAAGATCAACTACAAAACATTAGATAATTGATGTTGAAGTAAATAAATGAGCTCAATAAAAAATGAACAAGGTGAGATCTGCCTGCCAAATCCCGTGAGTGGAGATAATACAAGAATGGACTAATCACGTGACTGATGCATATAAAGCCTCTATTAGAAACCAATCAATCAATTTGTTTCTCACTTTACTACATCATCATTTTGAGAGGTTCAAATGAAATTTCGAAATGAGCAATTCTGAAAGCCAAAAACCACGTGACACCGGCATTTGAAGGGTACAAAATAAAGACTTGGGTACATGAGCTACACTCGAAGGACAAGGTTCCGAATGATTTAAATCCCAAAGGGTTGGATTTATATTTTATGCTAATATTACATAAAATACAATTGAATATTAAATTCCAACCAAAACCAACAGTTAAATTGAAAACGCTTTTAAATAGTTACTCCCCCGGTTACGCAGGTAGCGTAGTGTCGTAAAACTTGAGTCACGAAAGACCGAGAGGGAAAAACTTTAAATTTCAGGAATATGTAGGGTAGGAACACCGCATGGCAGATAGCAAACACGTGTGCTCTGAATTACAATAAACTGACATGTAAAAGAGGGAACCGAAGAAGTGACTCACCTCGTGGCTTGATACAGGTGTAAAATCAATTCTTATGTAAATGAACGGCTTCTCATTAAGGTGAATTGAATTTCCAGCCTCACACTGATTTATTTGCTTTACAACACACAAAGTGTCGCAATACAAAAACTATCTCGTGTAAAAGTTCGGGGGTAGGAGAAGAAGTTCGAAATAGTTTAGCATACGGAGGCCAACTTAAAAAACCGGGAGCAAGGAATAATTTGTGATGAGAACTTTAACGCTCGCGTACCAAAAACGAACAAACAAAAAGTTTATGTGAACGATGGCCTTCTTCGGGAATTTAAATGGCCTACTTCAGAGTCCTCCATGTTACGCCATCTGTCATTGTTTCCTACTTAATTTTTGGGTTAAATGTAACTTCCACAACCACCCAGTTGTAGTTAACTCTTATCTTCACATCACGACAGGATTTGTACCGGTCTGACTTTCAGTTTGCTGTGCTGTTACTCTGTTTGTTCTGCTTATGTTCCGATGATAGTTTTACACTATCGAATAAATATTTATATTGATTGTTTGTATAAATATGAATTGGTCATTGCCTTAAGTTACGAATTTGTACGTTCCGTATTACAAACACAGAAACTACACAAATGTTCCACTGCCTCTAATCAGGATTCGTTTAAAATTTGTAATATTGCACAATACATAAAGTGTATACTACAATAGACGTGATACACTGGAATAAATAATTCCTACAAATTTGTAGAAAAGTTCTGACAAGGTACCAGGAAACGGTTAGAAAATCGGTCCTACAGATCTGTGTAATATCACTAGTATTAATTAATAGTAGAGAGTCGTTTTATTTTCGGGCAATATTTTTTTTTTAGTTTGATGGCTGCCAATAAAGTACTTTCCACGCGACTTAAGACGAGGTTAATGCGAAGTGCGAACGGTCAATAAAAACAAATAAAATTAATGGAAATGAAGTATAATAAAAACAACAGATGTTTCGTATGAACAAAAACGCAATGGAGTTCCCCTTTGATTGCCTAAATCGCGGGGAATTATTTCCACCTCTTCCAGCTCTCGGCCATTAATTCCCGAGTGTTGGAAAGATAAAAAATGGGAAATCATACTTTAACCTGGAAATTTCTTCGGTGGAAAGGATTTTACCAAAGGCCTAAGAGAGATTGAGAGCCAGGCTAACCAACCAGGACGAGAGCAGAGAAAGTGAAAATAAGCAAAAGTAAATAAATAAGATAGGAGAAAGAGAGATATGTTTCTCTCTCTCTCTCTGTGTGTGTGTGTGAGCTTAACAGTAGGAAAAGAAGATGAGGAAAAAACTAAAATCAGGTTTTTATACATAAGTTTTTCCTCATTGAAAACATATCTACCGTAAGGTCAGGAGGCAGATGGAAAATTTCCAAAATCGTAAGATACACAATTTCTGAAGTTTCATCCCTTAAATTTTTCTTAAATGTTGAAATTCTTTCCTACATTTTACATATAAAAAACTGAGTACAAAGTATCAATAGATACTTATATTTTATGACTGAAGTAAGTCTTCGTCAGGACAAAACAGGCTTACAGAAGAATAAAGACAACATATTCCATTAAAATAAATGTAATGTATAATATATATGTATATGTATGTAATGTATCAAAATTAAAACCTTATGGTAGTAATACAAACTGATATATGTCGTTAAATCATTGTTACACATTGCTTAGTAAAATTATATTTCAAATTGACACGTGTAGATTATTATGAAAATAGTTATTTATTATTTATCAAGTGGAGAGCAAGGCATTTTCTAGTTGGCCGCAGTGGAATGAACCCACCGGCGCAAAAGGAATCGATTCGCAAATTAAATTTTGCACATTGTAATTTTGTGAAATTCTACTGAAACCATTCGAATAATCAGTGCACATTATCTACGAAACACAGCCCATTTATCTTTGACTCACTACTAAATTATTAAAAGTAACTGGCACGAATTTGTGAAACGGGCCCTCAAAATGGTTCACATCATTTGGGTTACATTAATAATTACGAATTATGAACGGGAAAATGTAGAACCGAAGGTAACTTAATATGCATTTAGGAAAAATAATGATTTAAATTAAGTGTAATGAAATGTCAATCAATCAATTAGAGAACACTCAAAAAAATGGAAGAATGGCGAGAAGGGTTTTTGCTAAGAGTAAAAACGGCAGAGAGTTAAGAAAAAATTGCCTTTCACATTCACACCCATTGCTAATATTTTCACTCGTATTTAACCTTACTTATTTACTTTCGGATACATTCGTTGCGTTTCATGTTATGTACAACAAACATTGAAATAATACACAACGCAGTGCAGACAAAAAAGTGAAGTCTAACGGAACTCTCAATAAGAAATATAAAAAACAGATGCCAGCAGTAGGACCAGATGCCAGCAACAATAGCATCCCGCAGCAGAGTAAATACAATAAATTCTACTTACGTGTACTTAAATTAATTAATAAATCACAGTAGCTTTCGTATTTCTACCTTAAATCCTTCCATTGTTTACATCATATTTATTAAATTAATAGTCTGTGCCCTACGTAATCTAACGCAGCTATTTGACCTCTTCTTCTGATTCGCATATGTTATCTTACATTACGGGAATTGCATCGTGTATATAATAATATTTGATGACCGAACGGAAGTGATCTGAAAATCACATAAACCAAAGTCGACACGAATGACATGAAATGCTCGAATTTCACTTCAACATAAATTTAAATTCACGTGACTCGGGGAAGCAATGAATTTGATTCGACATTAAAAATAATAAAAAAGAAAAAAAAACGAGTTGGATGAAAATTTAAATATGTCAGACGGGGTTGAGAAGAAGTGAGTTCTCCTTACAGGGTGGACACGTGAATCATCCCGACTGGTTAACCGGAGAAAAGTCGTAAAAATCCCGTGGCTAATCAATACGTCTTCCCCCGCGGTGTGGGATACGAAAAAGAAAAGCAGGCACAACGGTCACGACAGCACCAGGTGGAAGTAATTTAGAACATGGCAGAAAAGTGGTTTACATCTGTAAAATTTCTAAAAAGGAAAACTTTCAATAGGAAAAAAAAGGAGAAGAAGAAGAAGAAGATGGGAAAAGTCAGAATTACAATTCTGCCAATATTGCATTACCATTAGAAAGAATCTGTGAGACTCCCCAGAGGGCCGGAGAAAGAAAAGTAAAACGAAAATTGAAAGGATTTTTTTATATCAAACTTATGTTTTTTCCATTTAGAAAATAGAAATGAAATAGATGGAGATAGAAGTAGAGATGGATGAGCGGATGTTCCGAATTTCGAAACGGTTAAACTTACCGTTCTCGTTGCGTTAAGGTTATCCACAATATTCCGTACATGTATATATGTGTGTGTGTGTGTGTGTGTGTGTAGTATTCGATAGTAGTCACCCTGATTTATGTATATCCGTTTGAGTTAAATTTATGTATATGTTGATGAAAACGTATTAATCCAGATGGGGGTCGTGGGATGTTTTTGCCGTTGGAATACCACAAAACTTGTATTATCTCACACCGAACGCGAAACGCACGAATTTATTTTATTTTTTTATTTCAATGGCACACTCACTTGATTCACCACGGAGTTGTCATCGCGCGCGATGTAAAACGCGGATTTTTTAACGAACGCGGCACCCGACATCCGCAGAACTACCCCTGAGAAACCGAATGGGTCAAACTACGCACGCGGACACTTAAGGGTTAAGGGTAGGTTCAAATGATGAACCGAAATCTCCGCTCGGCGTATTCCAATTGGTCGGTGAGTATCACACGAGTCGTAGGAGAACACCGTCCGACATGGCGTTCCTTCGAAACATCAACTTCAACTGCGGTCGTTTCCTTTTTTTTCAACGGTGCACTCGTGGAGGCGCTCGCGTTTTGCACCGCCGTTTCGCTACGGTTTTGCGCCGGCGTCGTGCCTCTTCCTCTTTGCTCCCAAAGACCGTACGGTTAAAAACAAGAGAAAACACGCCCTGAGCTACCTTCTCGTCGGGGGCCTTGAGCTACCTGCCCGTCGGAGCAAGGCCCCTGCGCTACCTGGGCCTTTTCCTTTAGCCCCTCGAGTTCTTTCCTTTCGGGTACTTCGCCTGTTGCCCTTTACCGACACGACACGGGACGCTCGATCTGACAAACTCCAGAATTTTTTTTTAGAAACACCCACCGCCTTCTCTCCAATTAGAATTTCCCGATTAAATCTCGATGCCTTCGAACCCGCCAAGTCGAGTTCACGGAACCGGAAACGACGTCGACCAAATTTCAAGCGCATTTCTCACGAGATGAAATTTCGATTAATCGATGTTTCTTAACTCGGTTTTCGGTTCCTTCACACACAATTTAGGTCGATTGAAAACAAGTTGCTACGCGATTTGGTTGTTTATTCAACAAAATAACCATATGCCAGTGGCTTTATTCGGGTTTATTCGAGGCAGCCACCTTACCGTCGTTCCGCTCGATTAAACAAATTTCAGCCATATGTTAGATGAATGTAACATTGAAATTGAACGATTCATCCCGACGAGGTATCCTTCAGGGCTTTCGTGAACTTTTCGCTTCGCCATCTTGCTCATCTTATATTATTAATATGTTTTATTAAAATTGAATGGCACGATACAGGATAGTATCAATATTGAAAAGAGATACCTTGAAAACTGCACAGCAGTAACTTAAAATGTATGCTGTAAACATAATGGGACAGGTTTTCACTAAGAAGATTGAATTGTATTAAATAGAAATCGATGAAGGACAAATAAACAGTTAAAATTTAATTCAATTGTCAAAAGTTGTTTTATTTGAGGAAAGAACCGATGCAGGAATGGTGGAATTGAGACAATTATATAATTCAGAATATGCAGGAATGAGATAGAAAGTTAATAGAAGAAAGCTGCAATGAAACAAGACTTCCTAAAATATCGTTAAACAACAGATAAAAATCTAACTAAATAAGCATGAGTGTTGTGAATCAGAATTTATTTATAATCTGTAAGAAACAATCAGAAATAAAAACAAAAATAAGACAAAAAGCAATAAATAATGTAATACGTACAATACGTAACAAGTTGTAAAGAAGAATAAATCTGAATAAATTAAAGTAATGATTTGTTTTACGTAAGGAAAGTTAATAAATACACACTATGTTATTACCTATAATAATTCTTACATTATTATTCCTACACATAGTGCTGTCACGCTGTAGAGTTATTTACGGGATAATTTATGATGCGAGATGAAGGACCGGAGAAAAACATTCCGAGAAAAAGGTACAGTTGCAGTTCAAAATTTAATAAGACGTTATTAATTCATCAGACGTTCATTGTTAAATGAAACCGCTTTATCGTCAAACCAATTAAGAAAATATTAATTAATATTAATATAGGAAACGAAAATCGATTGAGGTCCGGTAAAATTGATATCTCTGGCGAAAATTCCTAGGCGACAGCTCCTCTCCCTCGGGCATGTTTGCGACTTTTCCAAAATTCAATATTCGAATTTATATTTCACTGCACTGTATATATATATATATATATATATATATATATATATATATAGAAACTTAGTTTCGGCAGAAACATAAAAATTTTACAACAATGTCCTTTCTTCTATTTTCATTCATTTGGTTTGTAATTATTTATTACAACATTTCAATATTTGAATTTTCCTGACAACTTTTCTTCATTTCTTATTGAACAAAAAGAAATAAATCAAAGTGAGACAAAATATTGCCTCTATTTTCATCTGTTCAACAAAACACCAACATTAAAGAACATTTTCTGTTTTGGAGAATCCTGTTTTATTTTCTAATTGAATACTACTAAGTGAATGACCCCGATAAAATGTCATTAAATGTACATAAATACCACATTAAATGTATGAGAATGATATGAATTTTATGTAGAGTTGAAGTAGGTGAGCAATGCTATGTAATTCTTAATTGTTCTACTTAGGAAGTCTCGTTCCCGTTAAAATATCATACAAAAGGCGGAACTCAACGGATTTGAGTTATTCCTTTGTTGTAAATAGGTACAAATTGAACACATAACCTTTCAATTTTTCTTTTCCGAATGAAACCTGAGACTTTCTCAATTTCTGATATCTTCTATCCGTTTTCCTGCAACGTCTGTAGAATATGAAAGGAGAAACCGCATTGCAGAAACAAAAACTACATGACCAGAGTGAAACTGCTGAAGCTTTTTCTAGAAATAAGTAAAATACCTATGACGTGGTTTTCGTAAGTATTAATTTTTTCTTCTCTTTCATTCCCAACATTTAAATAATTTGGTGTCAATGATTTTACGTGACCAAATAATAACGACAACAGCAATTGGTTGAGCTTTAACAACATTTCGACACCAGACGTAATTCACCGACTCTTATTCAACATTAACAAACTCGTCTAACTTCCGGCTTCTAAGTCTTTTAAGTGGGATTTCATAAACTGGAAATGTATAAGATACGAAATGTACAATATGTTTATACAAAAACTTCTTGTTTATTTGCAAATTGAATACCAATATTAATAAATACTTCTCTTAACAGTAATGAATATTGTAAGTTAACAATAACAAGTAACAAAAACAAAATTTAATCACCATAAGCGCATAGTAATGGTAACTACCCAATAAGTTCGTTGTTTAAAACACAACTAATCAATTTCCATTCTGCCCCACCAATTCATTACAGCAAATCATCGAGGGAACTACCCTCATCCTCTCGTGTTACAGATCCTCCACCGAGCATACGAGTCTGGACCCAGGCAAAGTTAGAACTCACTGTCCGGCTCGTAATGATTTTGTATACGACGTATATTTTCAAATAAGAACCTGATAATATCAAAGGATTTGAATATTGAAGAGTACCACGCATCAAAAAAACGTACCAGCCGTAAAACAATAACAAAGCTCACTGGACAGAAAAAACAAAACAAAACCACAAATTTATTCTGGTTCTTTTTCACTTTCTAATGACCGAGGAGTCAACAAAATCATCGATGCCACAAAGTAACTAATGCTTCTAGATCTCGTGGGTAAATCTGCTGGTACTTGTTAAAATTTTAAGGTGCCCTACTACCCGTTGGATCGAATGGACATTTGGAAAATACTAAAGCTACAATTTCCCTCGGAAAGGACGTAGGCAGATGGTGGAAAAAGAAGAACCGTGAAGAAAAATTCTAAGAAAAACTAATTGAATTTTGTTAACGTTTCGGGAGTCAAAATTTCGTGGTTGTTTTACTTCATTCTGGTTTTTGTCACGTAGGAAAATGTACCCCACCCTGTGTGGGCTTACCGAGCACCCACAGCAAAGAGAAAGAAAGAGAGCGTGAGAGGTCGGCCATCAGCTGCCCTATCCTCTGCTATCGGTAAACAATTTTCATTTACAAATACAAATTACCCGCTTTTCTCCCGTGCTTTACATGCTCAGCCATTCAACTCGACAAAAAATTGTTTCTCAGGAATGAGCTCGTGAAAAATTCAGCAAAAGAAAAAAAAGGTTGAATCGACAATTCCTTTCCAGAAAATTCCTGTTTCCGGGAGAATGCAAAACGACTCGTCGGGAAGGTTTACACCAACAAATAAATAGATTCCACGCTGAATTATGGAACTTTGAAAAAAATGTTAAATCAAGTTAATACCGTAGTAAATTCACTGTTTAAAACACTACATGTAACAAGCTGCCTTCCTTGATGTACTTCACAACACCTTTTGTATTTGACTTACGAACGTGTCACCTCAGAACATCTTCATTTCATTCAAGTAACCAAATTAAAATTGTATATACGTATAAATAGTTTAAGCACGTCCAACAGGTCGCCTCCCTGCTGAGATTGACATTTAAATTCTGTTAGGGTTGTGTAACTTTCCCTTTTATTTCTGCAACGAATTCTCCCTCTTGTGACTCGAAAGAGGGCAAATAAAAATCCTACAGAAACTTTGTTCAAACGTAACTATCGTCGTCTTCTAACGTTTGTACTAAAAATTAATCAGGGTATTACTCTAGGAGTAAATCCGGTCTCCTCAAGGAGAAAATTTTTCCAAACTTAAAAAGGAACTGATTGCGTACTGTATAGAATACATTGCACAGGTAAAACAACCACAATAAATACAAAAGTTACGTTAAAGTGATGAGCGTCTAAATTATGTTGGTTGTAGAAATAGAAAATGGTTAGACTTCTTACGGAGACATAACGACCCTGAAGACCCCAGTAACCTTAACCCACCGCCAGCTATGCGTCCTTAGGTTACAAATTTTGTTCCGCACTGCACTTCTCTTTACCGTTTCTAACTTTTAAAACTGGAAGTTATGAAGTTCAGATCATGATTCCTGTAATTAAATTTTATTTTGTGACAAGTCATGCTCTCTCTACTTTCTCTCTCTGCAAAGAACATAATAATCGCTTTTATGAAACATTTTATGCTGTTATAAAACATCGAGTAATTATGAGAAAGAGATAACATAAAATAAATTAAAATTTTCTGATGTTATAATTTCCCGTGAAAAAGTGGTATTATTAAATGATTTCTGAAAATCAATTAAGAATTCTACAAAATTTCACATTTAATTTTTAATTAATTAATTATTAATGTTATTTTATAACAATCTCAATCTTATAATCCACATTTTTCAGTTGTAATTCTCCTGAAAATTTCCACCTGACGTCGCCTGGAGGCTGGATGTTTTTAATGCCCAATTTGTGACCTTAAAAAGGTCTTGACTTGAACTTTGACCAAATCAGCCATAGTCGTCTGTTGCATCAGTAGTTTGATTTCAAAGTAATTTCATCATAAACTACCCTAATGGTTGGTTGGTGTAGTAGTGTAATGGTGGTAATGGTTGGTAATAATAGACCAAAATATCGATGCGGTGAATTTACCACACTACTCCCCTGTTTGATCGATCGCTGGACAACCGATCCAAATCGAACATTTCCAAAATGTCCTTTTGACAGAGTTTCGAACAGCTGTTACTTTTTAGTTAATCTCGTTCTTCTTTCTCTCTCGAGTGTTGTTCATCACGGCAATAAACTTTCCCTCCTGCAAGCTACGGTTTCTCCTTCCTCAATTATCTTCGCGTAAACGGTGACAATTTAATTTTGTTTTCTCCACGTTAAAGACTTCGGCGCTTTTCCAAAGAGCAAATAATGTCATTTCGTAATTTGTTCATTCAATAAACTTTTCCAACCGGTTAAAATTGTTCAATTTTTTTTTAATTCGCGCAAAGAACATTGGACATAGGAAAAACGAAACGTGACCTCTTTCCTTGTAAATTTTTCATTGTCCTCTAATATAATTTTTCTTTGCCGCAATTGTTCGTTAAGATTAGTTATGAAAAGTTCAAAAGATCCATGGGGATATTCGTAAGCTCCCAATTTGCTACGGTTCAAGCTGTCACTTGCTTTTCGCTGTGAGACGAGCAGACTGGGTATTACCGTACAGAGTAATTTTTAATTTTGCTAAGTTTTACCGCTTTTGCTTCCGTGCAACACCCAGACGCGTTTCCCGTATTTTTATCCTTTTCCATGGCTTTTTCTTTGACGCAGACACTTGCTTATTCTTTTTTATTTTTTTTTTTTGCTTTTCCAAGGTAAATTTCCTTCATTGATTTTTCCATCCACCATAATCTTTTGCTAATAATTTATTTACTTCCGACGTAGAGTATTGAATTTGTGCTATAAATTACTTCAATAACTCCGTTCTTGGTCGCCGATTTTCTAGGAAACACCGAGGAGGTCCTTGCCGAGCGCAAAAAATTTAAAATGACTCCGACTTTTCCCTCAGAATCACAAAACAGTCCGTAGATTTTGTGCAAAAGTCCCGTGCTCCACAGAAACAGTTGTAATGTAACAACCCACGTAAAATTTCATGGAGACGAAGGTTCGAAAGGCTCTAATGGTTCTAAGCCTTTTTTGTGAGGAAGTTCCTGCGAATCTTTTCAGCAAACCAACAAGCTATTAACTAATCTCTCGCTTCAGAAAAAAGTTTATTAGCGTAAAATCTTCAGGGAAGTTCACTTAGGGATATAAATAACTCGAGACCCCCGACCGAAGTTGTAAAGTGTAGTTCGTTATCCGTAACACACGTGACCGTATTTTAGTGTTGTAGACGGCATTCTGCTAAACACTTCGCGCGGGACTTCATGGTTTGTTTTGCTTTTTCTTTATTAATCAGATCAAGATTAATCGTCCTCCTGGGATGTTTAGCGTCCGCTGGAAGAGACTCAGGAAAATTAAAAACAAATAAACGTCGGTTTTGATTCGGCAATTGGTTGACGAGGTTGTTGCGTGAACTGAACATTTGCTTGTTCTCGAAAAAAAAGTGTGCTTATTAACCTTTTACCTTTGATCGGAGCTTGCATTATGCAAACTAATCAAACTAATGATAATCTGCGGAACTTTAATGTCCGGTTCTGGTATTTCTCTGAATTACTTTGATATTCTCCCGATTTTTATTTTTGATTCGTTCGGTTCCTGCTAAAAGCTTTACTGTCCTTGACATTTCATAATGCAGTTTTTTTTTATTTTTTTCACCATTTTTCATCATCTGTGTTTGAACTTTGCTTGGTCTCTGGTCTAGTTCGTCTAATAGGAAAAAAACTACATCATTCTTTACTTTATTTAAGCTTTATTACCTATCTTATTCTTTGTACCAATACCATATTATTGATTTTCACTCTTCGATCGTTAACCAAAAAGTACTAGACGTACTAGTCAGCCTGTTGTTGTGTGTAATTTATTATTATTTAGAATTAGGCACGCCGTTGTCCTCAATAATAATTCCATTGAGTTGATAATCTGAATTAATTGTAAGTATTATTAACATACAAAAGTTTTTGTCAAGTAGACCTGGATTTAGTTACAACCGAACTTCCTTGGGTGAACAAAAAACATCATTCCGTCACGTCGCCATTGCCGCAGCTCTTGTACTTTTAATGTGAGCCTTAATAAGGAGACATCTGTCAACTGTAAATTGCCGGTTTTCGATCCCTCCGTAACGTTTGATCAACCGATACATAGAAGAATGACATTCTGACAAAGAGACTGAAGGCACATGTTACCACAAGTGATGGACACCCGAGATAAAAAAAACCATGTGGGCAACACTTATGAAAAAATGTTTCTCTTTGTTAATTGAGTATTTTAATAAGATGGTTTTTTTCTAATTGACAATCACCAATATTATTTACACAGTGACTTTAAATGATGTGGTGAATTATAACTTATAACTTATAAGCATACTTATACTTTATTTGAAAGTAATTAAGTTCACTAAAAAGTTCACTAAATATTTTTCATTAATTAACAACAGTATTGATTAATTAATTTATGAATGCAAATTTTTACTTAAATTTTATATTTAAAACATTTTGTTATTGATTTTTATATAAGTAAACATTTCAAGGTAACTTATTATTTAATTTAATTTAAGGTAATTTATAGAAATCTATTTTTATTTAAATACTACCCAAATTAAACACATTAAAAGATATAATTAATGTATTTTTATAGATAATTTTTTAATTATTCACACCCTTTTTATTTATGTGAACGACTCCCAGTCATACCAGACAACTAGTTGTGCGGTTTGAAAATAAAACTGTACAATTTATCGATGTTGTCACAATGACTTATCGGAAACTGTTTCTGTGAGTATCTCATGTGTACCACCAATTAAAGCATATGCGTTCCTATTGCACAAATGAAAAATAACGATGTAACTTGTTAGTTGGGTTCCTTCGAAACACAAATGACAGTACTCTGTGTAACGAGAGGCTCAACTAATTTTCATTGTGCCCGTGTCGAAATGGAAAGAATAATTTAGGGGAATTAAATAAGTGATCACGCAACTCCGACAGAAATAGTTGCAATCTTTCCTTTTTAATCGGCTTTTCATCAAATGACCGAGGTGGGTACTTTTTCTCCAACCTTCGACTCCTAAAAAAGGAACGATTGAAAGGAGAATAAATGCGGAAACGTTAATGTTTTACGCCACTCGCATTCGCAATTAACGGGCCATAAGAAATGAGTAACGGAGTCCTGACACTTAAGCTTCAATTCTTGTATATTTATGTATACCGTTGTTAAAATCGTTTGGTTAACCCTCCGGGGGGTCAACCCGAGCTTTCATGCGATGAAATATTTTATGTTAATTCCCATCGATTGTCCTGTTCCCCGGAGAAGAGTTCAAACACTTGACATGGTTCCAGAACGATCGATGAACTCATTTCAACTTCTACGACGAATAGCTATTTAATATAAACTTAATAATTCCTATGTCAATAAGAATTAAAAAAAAACAGTGAACTTGTGTGTTTACTTCCAAATTGACATTGACATCGGCCACCATTGTATTACTCATATAAGTGGGTTTTAAACATTGTATTTACGTCACATTAGATGACGTGTAGTAACAGAATAACACAATACTAAGTTCTAAACATACATTACAGTAATATATTTTATAATGGTATTTATTAAATAATACTTCATCACAAAATATTCGGAAGGACACTTACAACAAGTGTGTTTTGGGATCCATCGTACAAATATACTTGTCGTAGTAAACACAACACATAGGAATACACTAAATGAATTTGTCGGCAGTGGTTTGTTGTAATTTTAATTATTGTTTGCTTATTCCTTCTTAGCCGTTTCAAATTACTGTGTTGAGATGCATTCGGTACTGGTTTGATGCTCGTGAAGCTTACAATTAATTTTAATACTCTGAAAGTTCAATTAAATTCCATTTAAAATGCGAACCGTGTGAAAGCGAGTGAGACATGTCTTTCTAAATCATAAATTATAATACTTTGAATAATTTACACAGTGATTAACCGTGAAGGAAGACTCGAAAACAACTTTTTGCACTATTGAGAATTTTAAACGTAAATCGGATATCCGCCGAAAATGACTTTTTCTTTCAATTTGAACTATTAGACAAATTTTAATTTAAATGAAAGGGGTTCATTCGATTTCACAGACAATGAAATTTCAACTGTGGAAAAGAGTAAGAAAAAAAAACTAGATGAAACAAAGATTTTTATTGGAGCGCTCTGGCCGGATGAGAATTTTGGAGATTTTTGGCAAAATTCAACTCCCGTAAGGTCATTCCGAGACGAAAATAAGTCCGGAGAGATTTTAGTGAAAATTAGGCCGTAACGAGGGAGTGGAAAGTGGCAGCAGAACGGGCGCCCGAAACGAAACCTTTTTAAAATAACACAACTTTAATTTGTAGATGTTAAGGGATTAATCCCCATTATCTGGCAGTGTTTTACGGTCTTAGAACGGAAAATTACTAAAATTTAAAACGTTACATTTAATTTTCCTTTGTTTAAAGGGCATTTCTCCTCCGTTTTTAGCGAACGGAAAGGAAACCGCGATAATTTCACACCGCGTTGAAAATTTGACCGGCCCAATCCTCCGTTTCCGACAGAAAAACCTCCCCGTCTAAAATCAGTCACCACCACCTTCGTTCTATTTCATTAGTTTTTCATCGACAGGGGAGTGGGTATTTTTAATCTTAAAGAAAGAATGATATTTCTGCTGGGAAATAATAGATTTTAGGCGTTAGGTAACTGCAAGGAGAAATAGAAGAGAACTCAGACACAAATTAGGTCCTCGGTGTGTATCACAGGGTTGTTTACCTTCACGAAAAGGGCAGCCCGGTAAAACACTAGAAATTGTATGATTCAAGACTTGTTTAGGAGTCGGGTCGACGTAATTAGGAAAGCTTGAGGTGGACATCGTACGGACGTGGTCGAATGAGTACAACCTCGTCAAAAGGAAACACTCAAAACTGAAGTTTTGAATAAAAATTGAATAAACGTGGAGGTAAAATTGGCAAAAGGGAGAACCGGAGCATAAGGAAGGGAATTTTACTTGAGTGGTGAGGAAGTCAAAGATGTAAGTGGCTTTCGGTTGGCAAAAGAAAAGAAAACCTGTTAAGTACCTAAGAATTTCCGTCCTCAATATTAGTTTTCTACCTGACCCGGAATAACCCGGGTACAGCTGCACCACTTAGTCGAATGGGGTGAATTTTATTTGTTTAATTCTTCCTGCAGATTCCCTCTTCTTCTTTCTCGTGCGGTTCTATGCTTTGTTCCTCATTCATTGCAGTGATACAAAATTTCTTCTCTCGTTTCTTCCCATCATTCATTTAATGTTAGACAGTTTCTGATTTTTGCATACCTCGACTGGTTTTAACTACCGATGCTGGCAAGTAAATTTCCAAATGTAGGTCGGCGGTTTGCGGCGGTAAAAATTGTGCAATTTCCGTGAAAGGAAAGTACAACACCATCGGAAAACTAATTCGTTTCAGATGGGTTTCTTTCCTTTTGCTGTCGGCCCACAGCTTCCATTCACGAAGGGAATTATTTCCGGTAGGGTCAACTAATTCCAAAATTGATATTGCATCTGGCTGTTCACTCGCTTAAATCGAACCGGATCGAATCGAACATAAATAATTACTTTCAACGAGGGGTAATTAAACTCCTCGTGGTTTTCTCCTTTGGATTTCGATCTTGGAAGAAGAACGGAAGAAAGGGAAGGGTGGACCGTCACGCCCAACATCGTGCCGAAAATTATTATTAACTGCCAACGCATCGAAAAAATATTCCACGGGTTCGGGAAAAGTCAACGTTCTGTTACTCCTTAAAAAGAGAAACAATTACAATTTAAAATGGTTTATTTATTAACCCGGGAAAGGGGTGTGAAACCGACAAATCGATACACTCAAAATTCTGTTGCTTCTTTTCACTTTGTGCATGAGAAATTTGTTCCGAGGGACCTCTCCGAGACAACGCCCAAATTATTACGTCTTTGCCGAAAGTGAAATGTTCAAACTATTGTAGTAATGGTAGTGTACCTCATTCTCTCTCTGTCTCCCGTTATCCATGTCAGTTTCCACCCGCGTGCTGCTGATTTTAAGTAAAACGTAGAAGAGTTGAAAGCTTTCGTAAAATTTTTTGTTAAGAAGTTCCTAAACAGGTCCGTGGAAAAGTTGAAGAAAAGCACGCGTCGTTGAGTTATGAAAATGGCTGCGAACTCCCGCGGGGCTTTTCCACTTATGTAAACAATGCACGGCTGTGGTGTATTAATAAACCGCGTTAAAAATTTTTGATTAATTAATGTCTGAACCTTTGAATGCTGTTAAAATGAACGCACGACAGCGCCATCGCAAGGTACAATTGAATTAAAATTTTCAGCTTTCGCCCGCCGAGTTCAAACCATTCACTTTTGTGAGAATAATTTTACTCGTGTTACACACTCACCAACACACTGACTTTAATAAGTCAAATTTGGTTTATTAAATATCTACCACGCCAGGTGACACGCAACACCTTTGCTACCGCCAAAGCCCCTGAAAGCTCCCAAAATTTTTCCTACAAAAAATATCAAATTTCAAAGCTTAAAATTTTCCAGAGAATCCACAGGGAAATCTCTGACACAAGGCCTAACCAGAGTGCATAACAAGATAGGCAACGGAAAAGCGTGTGAACGGATATTAACAACAAAAAATGATAATAATAGTTTTACCAAAGTGCAACGTCACCGACATGAAACCCGTTCATTAAGTTTTTCTGAAGTGGTCCCCCCCAAACTAAAAAAGACGATGCTGGACGAAATGGAAGACTTTGAAGAAGAGAAAATCACAAAACGGTCGGACGGTGAGCAAGTTCAGGTGAAGTTAAATTTATCGTGGAAGGAGAGTTAAGAAATAAGAAATTAAATTTCTTTAGTGAGTTCTTATGTTATTTCCTACACGAAAAGCCGAAATCAGAGCTCGGCTTGCGTGGCTAGTTGAAATAAAGCGCGGGCAGTGAGTGAGAGAGAGAGAGAGAGGCCAAGAGAAAATAAAATAGAGAATGAAGAACGGAAGAAAAAGAGAATGGTAGAAAACGAAACAAGGCCTTTTGCTAATCGAAAGTCCGTCTTGCAGAAAATGCTTCTTTTTTTAACGAAATCAGAAAGTCTGTTGAGCCTGGTAGAAAATCCTCCATTCTAGAGCGTAGTAGAAGGCGAAATGTCTACTGCTAGACTATATATGCAACAACCGAAAAAAATGACAGCTATGTTCCTTCCCCATGTTAATACAGGTTTTCACACAAGTTTTTACAAAAATTTACCTGCAAATGAACAGTGACCTGCCTGAAAAATCTTAATGATTCTTCGTTGGACATTGACGTTAACAAACAAATTTAGAATTATTTATGAAAAGACAAAAAAAAACTATTAGTGCACCACCATGTTCGGTAGTAGTACAATTCTACATCACCGAAGGTTTTTCTCAACAACTTTCTTAGAGCGACAATTTTATTGAAGATCGGTATAAAAGTATAAAGTACACATATGTATACTACTCATATTCTACTAACGGAACGCAGCACTTCAAAATTATTAAAGTTAGTAAAAAGAATATTTTTGTTTGTGCAAACTACACGAGTTAATAGATCCATCAAGAGGTTTTAGTGCGTCTGCAGAACTCAGTTATAATCCTAAGAAATGGGCAAAAGTTTTTGTTGCATTCGGGTCTGATGACGAGCGTAGCTAATAAATTTTTAAATCCGTTGTGACATCAGTCGACCATTACCCCTGCCACTTATTATGTGCATCATGCCAACCATAAATTGTCGGTTTGAAAACCAAGGGTCATATTGAAAGGTGTAGCAAAGGAAAAATAAATTAAAATTGAAGTACACCACGGTTTTATTCTACTTATTGTCAGCTAAAACCAGCATAATCTGACCGAAAAAATAACACCATTGTATTGTGAGGTAAGTAAATAACTCAAGAACCTCGAACCAAAAAAAATCGTAATACGAAAATGTTTTTCCAAGCAAACTTTTGTTTGACTATTAAAGGTAAAAATAGTACGAAAACTTTAAGTAAACTTATTATCTGGTAATTGAATAAAAGTGTTACACGTCGGAAAAGCCGAATTTACCACGGCCAGAAGAGGCACACAACAGCGCCGGCTGCGGCTAATAGGTTTTATCCATTCAAGGGCCTTTACTTTCCTAAAATTTTCATGCTACTAATGGATTAATTAAATTTTTCTATTATAGTTTTTTATTCGTCCGAACTCGCCTGATTTTGATGGATCGGATTCGTATGCGCGTGAAAATTTTAAATAATCCGACGAATTTTATTTTACCGGAAATAATTCGTAAAACGCTTCGCTTTTCCGCTTAGTGCGACGACGTTAGAAGGCAAACGAAGCGCAAAATTTGCCAAAAGCAAATTAAAACGCAGCAAAATAGATGTGACTCTTCGATTGTGTACTGCTACCAGAGTATTATTTAATTCGGCAATTGTTCTTCTCGTGCGTGTGAAACTTCTTGATTGTCACGTTGGGCTGCGATTGTTCGTAGCGGCAAATACGAAGATGGTCAGGTTTTGTAAAATGAAAGTTCACTTTTACACTTATTGCTGTTTTTCATTATCGTGTGTACGAGTCTCCTTCAGGTAAAAGGTTTTTACTGTCGTTCTGTCAATCGTAATCTCAGACGTGATTTACCCGTCCTTCTTTTGAAGATATTGTTCCAGTCACGTCAGGACAATACTACCGTATGACGTTTCCCCAACAGAAATACAATTGTATTTTTAAAATAAGTAAAGCTACAGAACGAGAATTTCTAAATTATTATTATTTTTTATTTGCAACACCAAAAAAAAATTACCGAGCATAAAAGTTTTGTTTTACTTCTCTGCAGGTTTCACCTTTCACGCAGTCGTTTTTCTTCTTACCCGCCACCACATTTGACGCAATTCCTTCTTAATTTCTTCGTCAGTTTCAGAAGAGATAATTTAAGCTCTTTGACATTCTTTCACTACTCCTGCTGCCGCTGCTGCTTCCTTAGAGGAGACAGAAAAAACCCCAAGGAGAAAGACAACAGGAAAGCGAGCAAAGTAAAAATATTACAACTCTGGTTCCTGGCTTTAAGTTAAAAAAGATGTTCTCATCGTAGACTTCCTCCCATTTTCTTTCCAACTTCCTCATTAAGTTCATCATTCCGCTTTCCAATTTACTTTCTCTTGTGTGTCGGTTGGAAAGAGCTCTCTCCTGTTGTTCTCTTGCCGAGTTTTGCTGCAGTTTGCGGTCCCGCTGCTCGTATATGCCCTTTACCCTTGCCGTTTTCTAAAAAAAGTTACCTGGCAAAAATTACTTGAAATTTTTTTCTCAATATTTGCCTTCTGCATTTAACTTTCACCTTGAACTTAATAAACTTGAGTTATTTTTATTGTTATTACAAAAAAGTCTTTTTAAATAAGTAAATATTTTATCATCACTGTATTCTAATGTTCTACTGCAGCGTATACAACAGTTTGTTTTAATGAATGCTGTATTAATAATATATTATTGTCGACAGGTCTAGATATATTTAATTTAATATCTCTCAGTATAAATATGCATGACCTTCGTATGTACGTATATTAACAACAAGATTTGTATTTTATGAGAGTTTTACATCGTGGGCATCAAAGGAAGATACCTCAAACACAACCGGTAATGGAGTAGTTAAGTTTAATAAGCGCTGAAGTAACGGCGCTGAAGATAAACTTTAATATAAATAAAGTAAAGGAATTACTGAAACTAAGTATAACGTACTTTAGTTTTGCTTATCTTCTGGCACTACTCATTTATTTGTGGTCGTGTCGACGTACCTTTGTTAAACTTGTTACTTTGTGTCTTATTGTTGAGGCATAACAATAAACAGAGCAATGTTTCTGAATGTTAGGGCCGAAAGATTTGGAAGAGAACTTTGGTTTCAAAGGTGTGAGGTTTACATGGGAAAAATTCAAAGTTTGTAATTATCCGAAGCTACAAAGGACAACAACAACAACAACAACAAGGGAGGTTTACCTTTCCTTTATTGTTCTGGGTCTGTTTTGAATTATTCGGCAAGAAAATTTGCATTCGCGCAGTACACCACAACTTAACTTCCTTAAGGTCGGTCAGAGTGCGATGAAACCTCCCGAACCTTTTTCTGATTTTTTTTTCTTACCAGCTCCGTATTACGACGTCCTGTCAGACGAAGACTACGTTCTGCTGCCAAGGAGGTAGCCTCGATAACCAAGAAGATTTTCCATGTGCCAAGACAATTCGCTCCTCCCCTGAGCTTTATGTTTTTGGCTTCATTTTTAATTTAAAATGTCAACTTATGAGCTAAAGAATATGATTCGTCATTCGGTTGTCAGACTGCTGGAATAACATAATGTTTATAAAAAAATAATTTATGTGTTAACACTGAAACTTTGTGACAATCGGTTCAAATAGAAGTATGTGGGTAAGCGCCGAACCCAATGAAATTAATCTACAGTCCTTTGTTATATAAATTTTGACGAAATCTATTTTGCTACTGGACCCGCCAATATGCTCCTTTTTTAACTAATCCAAAAACTTTCTACGCACTTTTTTTCGGCGCTTATAGTCGTCAAGCACATACGAGTATACGTATACGCATGAAAAGTGAAAAAACACATTTGACTCGATAGAACAACGTTTCCAGTTCTTTAGAAAATTAGTTTTTGGCGTGACTGCCGCATTAATATCATGTCCCTATCGAATACTAATATTCAAAAGGGAAAAACATGTAGAGAAGGGAAGATACATAATAAATAGAAAATCGTTTCCAGGGGAACAACATGAGTCCCAAGAGACCAGTGGGCCAGTAAGGGGCGGTCAGAAATAGGGCCACATGATGGATCCAAATTTCGACCCTGTCGAATGTCAAATCTGTGCATAGAAGCAAACTCTGCAATTTCTAAAAAAAATCAGAAACATACAATTGCATCAGTTTGTCCAATATGGAAAGAGAAAGAAACGACTGTCGTTGACCTTTTTGACTAATTGTGGTTGTTCACCACTACTCGTTCCATGAGTTTGATTCTGAAAATTCTTGTTTTAAAATTGAAAATTTTTTTTTATTTCCGTCATCTAAAGAAGTGAACACTTGGGTTCTCCTACCCTACAGCTGCTCATCTGGGAATTAGTAGTACGTGAGTACTTGACCGTGTTTAATTCGTAAAGATGAGATAAACAGAATCACATCTTCTGCACAAAAACAAATTTGATGCACCACGAAAGTTTCGCAAAGAAAAAAGGTAAAGGTAAAAAAGGTTGCCTTCTTTGTTACGCTTTCAAGTGCTCAACCAACAACGGTGAGAGTTCTGGTGAGAGGAATTAGCTTTACATCATCGGTATTACTATCCACACGTAAATGCGGAATAAAACGCGGTTCACGCCAAAGCTGAGTATCAAGAGGAATTTTTAATAATAGGTTATTTGCGGGCAAGTTGGAACCAAAACAACTTCCATGGAATTTTCTTAATTAGAAAAGGTCGATTGGGTCTCTAACTCCCGTTAATAGTTGTGGAAAATCGTGACACTTATCGGGAAATCATCTTGAAAGCTCTTGCCACTCTTGATGGGGAAAGCCATTAAATAGGGATTGTTCAAACTTTCACAACTTGTCATTTTTTTGTATCCATTGTTTGTGTGGCGTTTCTATCTACGTTTCTGTTCATTTCTTTTTAAAACGCTACGATTGTCTGACTGCCTATTTTCCGTTGAAACCTTTAACATTAAACCTAAGAATAAGTTGAAAAAATGTGTCAGTTGCAGTGGCGGACGGAAGAATGAAATAAAAATATCAGATTCATTTTTAAATCGTTTAATGCCAAAGTGAAACACATGTCTCGTTCAAAACAACGTTTTCATATTCTTTGGAAAATAAAACAAAAAATTATAATTTTCCTTTACATCAATTAATTAAGAATAGTTTTTGGTTTTCGTAACTGATTTTGATGTACTTTTGGTTTTCCTGACTTAACGGCATCAAGGATGTTTTAATCACAAGTACACATTTAAATAAATTTGTATTAAATGGATCGCTACCTGCGAAACAAGTAGACGACTTCTGCCGCGCCGCAACACGAGTATCTTCTACTCGACGCCTCATTCTGGCATCGATATAAATTACTAAATTCATTTAATAAACAAAAGAAAAATCACATTTCTGGTTGAAATCGACCAGGAGAGAGGTATTTGAATCAACAAAAATACTGAACAATTCGTTCCTTTCGAAAATGAACTAAACATAATGTTGTGTTCGGCGCAAAGCTTCTTGCGGCAATTTGCGCCTGAACTTGAGGTCTACGCATCGAACCATCTTTGTCAAATTTGGTCCGATTTAAACCCTCCGGGAACGGGTAGTGTACTCAATTATTTTAATTGAATACTCAAATTGAAAGTTATGAATAACTCCATTAAATTCAATTTGAAACGAGAAACCAACCAATCGGTACACGTCCCTGACGACGTCTCAAATAGACATTTTTGTAAACACGAAACCTTTAGTTAAAATCAGTGTTGTGTTCAAGCAAAGTAATCTGTAATGAACTAACAGCGAGGCACACGCACGTGCACACGTTCAGACACACGCATACCCTGACGCATTCTTGCGTTCAAAACAGCTTGGATTTGTTATTACTACTACTACTAAAAATTAAAACTACTACAAAAGCTGTTACAGTTGTCAGCAATTATAAATTTTCAATTTCGGTAGTTGCCATTACAACGGTTGTGAATAAATTAACTTATACTTTTTCATGAAAGGTGATGTCCAAGTAGAATTTCCTCCAGGTTTCGGAGCTTTTACTTGGCGTCCGTTTCCATTTTGACTACTGGTTCATCTTTTTTGTCTTTTTTCCCATCCACAGCTGGAACAGCAGAAGAGAAAATAAAATAAATAATACATCAAACCGTTCATTACTCATATTCAGGGAATGGACTGGGATGTAGTAATACGCATGAAATGTTCAAAAAACCATCAAATGGAGAAAGTAGTTTTCTCCCAATCCTTTGATGTTGGCCTGCAGACAGTTAAATTTTATTAAATTTGTTTTTGTCGTTGCGAAAATTTTTCTACTTTTTTTAATTCCTAGACTTTTTACTATTCTAGTATTTTAGACAGTGAAATAATGGAACATTCAGAGGACAAGGAAAAATTCATACCTTCGTTACTCTCCCCACCGCTTCCTTCCCGCCTCCTCTTACGTAAAAACCTATTTCTATAAAACTTTGGAGGTGGCAAGGCATCCATTCCTAATACCTTGTGGATCTGGCGGAAACTAATCAGTCTCAAAGCATGCTGCAACAGGTAAATTACAAACAGGTTAAAGTAAATAAACCGTTCAATAAGTACTAATAAACTGTCAGATACAAAACAAATCCAATATGAGTACCTGAGCCGACGCTGTAATGTCTTCCCTTTGTTGATTAGAAATATTGCCCAGAGCATCAACGGGTTCTTTTTCACATGGGTCCATAAGTCCCGGTCCCCCAGGCAACAATATACCAGAAGCTACAGCTTCCATAACACGTCGTAGAGAATCGCCCAGACTCAGCGGGCCATTTGCAGAGCTTATGACCTTCTCTACCAACAACTCCATTGCCTAAAAGCATGTCAAGGAATGAATAATGCTGAATAACGGAAACGTGTGACGCACCAAAAACTTCTCTTTCTAAGGGGATGGTACCTACCCAACTATTCAGGGGCGCCCAGATAGGAACTCGCTGACAGAGATCTCGTATGATTCGGATGATCATAACGCAACTATGCAGACCATGAGCTCTAGCCTAAAAACCAAAACCGGCGTTAAATTCAATGAAATTGAATTTGAGATTCATGTTTCACCATTAACAAGCTCTTCGTTAGACATAAAACTGATCACCTCGTTTCAAATTATAAACTACAAGTGTCACAATATTTTTAGTTATTAAGACATTTCCAAAACCGACGTGATCAATTGAATGTCTCTTTCCAATAATTAAAAAGTAAGTAAATAAATAAATAAATAAATAAATAAAAACTATTAGAGAAAACATGAAAATTCATAGTCAAACAAAAGTGAAACTTAGCAAAACCAAATTTGACGTGCTCACTCGCGACTTATACGAAATTAAAATTTGAAACTACTTAATGTAACAACCCGCCGATTCAAAAACGTTTAATTCTGTTTTTTATTAACTGACTACTCCGATTTAGAAAACGGCTTTCGACTATGAATTCCTACAAGTATTCTTCAATAAATTAATAATAAAATTAATCATATATTCAATTCATTATATACCGGCTTACCAATTGCATCGGAATTTCACTATTAACATTTTTAGTTTTATCAAATTTTCTTCTTTTACGAGAAATATGAACGTATATATGTATACATGCGTGTGTACATAGACACGATTCACGTACTGATGCGTCTAATATCCACATGGTACATGTGTGGAAATTCAGTAATAAAGCCCGGGGACAAAATAAACGAAACAAAATTTGGGACACACCCAAAGCACATACTGAACTATTCAACCCGACAGAAATAAACCGATTTTGTGCGATTCATCTAACGTTGTAAATACGTTCTTCGCCATGAGAAACGAAAACAGGACAATTTAAGAAATCTACATGCCAGAGAAAAAAATTACTCCAAGACCTGTCAGTCATTACACGTCCCAGGAGTTTTAAGTTAACATGCATATTTCCGTGAAATTATTTATATTAAAGTAGTCTGGTGATGATTGAGTAATGCTCGAGGTCAAGCACATAACGCCTAATCCCACGGGTGACAACGACCTATTTTTAGACCTGCTACACCACGAGATCAATCTACATTTTCTGACGATTTATTGAACTCGACCGAAAAATTCACCGCACACATACAACGGACCGCAAAACGATGGGTAAAAATTTGAACGAGGCTGACTTGCAAGAGACTCTTAAAGTTAAGAATGAAATTCCATTGGTTCAAACCTGAAACCATTTAGCATGCCTAAGAGCGGCTAAAGCGTCGAGACATTTGCTCTTGTCGAGGACGTCCGGCGGATCCTTTTGCACAGGCTTCTTGGGCGTCGCGGGCTTCCCGTCTATGAATTAAACGGGCCATTAGCAAGCATCAAGGATGTTTCAATATTTGCAGAGATGTCTCGCAAATTAGGTGAAATTTGCAAGTGAAACAGTGGGTGAGGGATTTACAAATGAGATTCTGGTATGAAAGAACACACGCCGGTCGTGGATTGAAGTCAAGTGCACTAAACGACCACGAGGCGACTGATGACCTCCAGCGCTGACATACTCCTGCACGGGACTGAAGTAGACCCACATATCTACATAATAAATCGTTTTAAATTGCATTCTTTGTTGTGTCGAATATCGATGCTAACAAAAGAGGATGTGACGGTTGCTGTGGCATGAGTAAGAAAATGTAGGAATGTGATGACCATCTAAGACAGTATAATGAGAGATGAGTGAAACTTCAGCGATTCGTTCTCATGACAGAATCTCATTTGCAAATATTGGAAAATCCTTGCAGTTTGCTTATGACCACGAGTCGAACCAACAACCTAGAAACTTAGCAATTAAAAAGACAGGCTCATGAAAAGAACAATATTTAAAAATAACTCAATCACAAGTCAAAATCCTACGAAGGCTATTTGAAAGAAATAAAGCTGGGACCTGTGAAAGAGGTACGTCACTAATCTAAAATTTATCCTTTTCTTGGCCTGAATTTTGCTAGCTTATTCACAGGCCACAAGCTAGCAAAACAAAATAAAAGTGTCCAGGGGCCAATGAGTCAAATGTACCATCCTTTGAATATTTATCTTAATCTTCAGGCCAGTTTCCTTCCAAATCCATGAGATATGTCATCTGGCGATATGTAGTTTTTAATTCTCTTTCACATTCTTCTTCGCATGTAATCGCGTTGCAAAACCATCTAACGAGGTTTCATAAATACTCTCAACACCTCCGCACAATTCCGACATCGATCGAAACATTTTTAGACGACCTAAGACACCTAAGAAGAAAATTTTAGTTTCCTTTCTCTAAACTCCCAATCGGAAGGTTGTAAAGAAGCATTGTATAGCAATTCCTATGTTAGGAATTCAAAATGAAGCCCTCAGTGGATCTAAGATAACCGGACTTCTTCAATTGCGTCTTGGGACAACGAAAAAATAATAACTAAAAAATTTAGGGGCAACAGTTACGAGAAGGACGTCTAAAAACAAAGTTCCGTCGATGACTAAAAAGAAATAAATAATAGAACAAAAACCAAGCCCTCGATGATCAATTTTTTCAAAGGTGTGGCCCCTGGTTTACAAGTTTCAATTGCCAGTCATTTTCACTAACCACCGGTAGGTGCTTCTATAGCAGGCTGCTCCCGCATTAGAGGAGAAGTTAATGTTATCGTCACTGTGTAGTGGGGCTCCTTCGTATCCATTACTGTAATGGCAGCATCCTCAGGCTTCTTCTGTACCATATATTTTTCTTCAGGTGCTACTACCTAGGCAACAAAGAAAAAAACGTGGGATCAATTCCATGTTGTAAAGTTCATTTAGGCTGCTTAATAATTTTGTTGTGGCTGTAATTGCACATACTTGTAATTGTTTAGGAAGGTTTTCAGCGACTTTGAACAACAAAGTTCTAGTGGGTTTTTCAGCACATAAAACTACTAGATCCACAGCTGTATCACCATTTAATAACAATCCTTTGGCTAAGCAACCCACTCTCATAGCACCCTTGAGCATGCGAGGTTGCGTTTCATCTTTACCCTGATGGAATGAAAACCTACAAACAGGAAACTGGTTATTCAGAAGTCAAGTTTTCAACGGATATAATGAATGAATAGTCTCTGGATGTTATCAGATATCGTTGGAACATAGTTTTTATCATCGTTTATTAACTCGGTAAGAGCTGAGTTGAATAGGTCATCATGCTTAACAGAACTACTATTTGTCAGCAATTACTGCGTTTCGGTCTACTTACAAAGTATTGTCACTGCCATCAACCTTCTTAACTTCTTCTTTCTTTCCGTCTTCAGTTTTCACTTGCACGACTTGGGGTGTCGAATTTGTGGCAGCAGAACCAGTAGCAGGAGTCACAGCAGCTGTTGTGTTGTTGGTGGTAGTAGTCGTAGTAGCAGGAGTAGTACTAGCAGTAGCAACAGCAGATTTAGAAGGTGCCGGTTTTGTAGTGCCTGTGGCTACGAGAAACAAATTTCGGTAATACGTTCAGGTAAATTTAACATTCACTTTCAGTTTAAAATAATCACCAGCTTTCTTTGTGGCCTCTTCAGTCAAGAAATCGGAAACCAATTTCAAAGCTTTCTCATTGTGCGATACAATTTTGTGGACTGCATCTAGTTCTTCTTTCTTTGGGTAAATGCCGGCATGTCGACTTATCACGTGGCGATCATCTGCGGAGTCTGGCTTGCGCAATGGGAAAAACTAAAACAGAATGAATCGTTAATTTGTCGTGAACGAGAACTTCAAACGCATGAAAAAATAATTGATTGTTTTAATCAGGAGCCAAATTGTCATCTTAAAATCAGACTCGTCATCAATTTGTCATCATTTTAAAACTTTTGCCAATAAACCAAGTTAAGAAGTAAATTCATAACGTACCATTCCGAACATAGGATGTGGTCCTTCGTGAGCAAACGGCCTGGGTACCATAGGAGGCATGGGAAAGCCCCTGAAATCATAATCACCACTTGAGAAAACTTTGCTGCAGAGTTCAACGGAGTACGAAAATTGTAGTCTTCAATATTCGGTTTATATAATTACCCCCAGGCCTCTTCTCTTTGTCTGAAATATTCTTCTTTCTGATGCCGTCTAACTTTTTCTTCATGTAATTTCTTTGCTTTATTGTTTGGTTTGACATCTACAACTAATTGCGGGTCAACTTTTTTCTTATATTGCAATCGATGGCGTCTGCCCTTCATGTGCATTTCCTTGGCATTGGGATCGTTGAATTTGCATTCGCAGAGTTTGCAGTTAAAGACTACCTTACCTATTTTAAACAATGACAATGAAAACAAATTCATACATGTATTATGATTAATCACATTACACATTTATAACTTCCTACAACATATGTATATGCTCTGTCAAACATAATTTCCTCCTGTACCATTCACGTCGAAGGCAAACGGCTTCAGTACTCTAGCCATATTCATCATAGCATAGAAAACAAATGATTCCGTATAATTTTTGAACTTACCATCTTCGCTCTTTAATTCTTCTATGTAATCTTGACCAACTGGTTCGATGTCAGGTTCTGAGGTGTCCATTTCTGTTGCTTCGCCTTCACCATATGATCCTTGCAAAGAATCAGTTTTTCAATATGAGTAACTTCACTAAATTTAATATCTCTTAAAAATATCAGACAGTAAAATAACTTCAGACTAATAATAAGGGAACAAATTGTATTCTTCATTGAACATCAAAGCGAGCTAGGTGTGTCATCATATTTCATTATTCGAAATATTGAATTTCGTAATTAAATTTAAATTTAAAAAATTATTATTTTTTAATAAACCATATATTGAAAATTCATACCGGTGGTAGATTTAACAGCAGTCTTAGCCGGTTGCTCTGGTTTTTTTACCACAACTGGATCAGTTGCAGGGATCGGTTTGCCTAGCCTGGTGTGAAGTTTCACAACCTAATAACAAGAGTTCATTAATAATTAAAATATTTTTTTAAATTTCAATTGTAATATGATTCGATAGAACACTAATGACTTACTTTTTGATGTTTGGCTCCCCTAATGTGAGCTGCATATGCATCATTCCCAGTGCACGTGACATCACAAAGTTCACATACCAATGAATTATTATGCCGCAGTGGAGTAGGAGTTGGTGTTCCTGCAGCTTTTGCAGCACTTTCTTTTTTCTTATGTTTCTGCCCTTCTAGATGCTCTCGGTAGGTCTGCAGTTAATGGATGATATTAAGATATTTGAAAAAGTCATGGCTTGTCAGGCGGGAAGGTTAAAAATATAGTTGAAATATTACCTGTGGGCCTCCGCAACTAATTTTACAAACGTCGCAATACAACAATTGCTGTGGCTTCGGGGCTGGTTTTAATTTTCTAATACCACCAGCCCCCACAATGCCAGGCTTCTTGTATGTTTGCCAATGGGGAACAGGTACTAAAAAAACAAAAAAAAAATATATAATTTCGGATTTTGAACAGGTGCTAGATCATGCATAGCAACACTTGATGAATGCTTAGATAACATGTAGTAATTCTGTTAGTTTGTCAGCTTAAAAACAAGTAATTCAGAACACCAATTCATGGAGCAGTATTTTCCTCATCTACTGTTACATAACAAAGCTGTCTGTCACAAAGCTCTATACCTGGCTTGCCAATAACAGGTTTATTAGTTACAGAGATTGAAGCACCTCCACTTGCTTGCTGAGCCATGAACACAGAGGCTCTGCTACAAATAGCAGCTTCATAGCCAGGATATGCAGTGGTGGTAGCAGCAGTTTGAGCAGCTGAAAATGAACAAATGACCGGGATGCATTAAAGTTAATTATCTGATTCGGCAGTGACATTAAGAAGAGAAAATTCTACGTATAGTTAGGGAGTAATTTTAAAACCAACACCATTATTTGAAAAAAAATTGTGTATGAATCTTACTATATTTTATGTTATGTGAGCAATCAAAGCCAGGCATAAAAGTTACATAAATAAATTCCACTACTGCTCCAGAATTTGGTAAGCAGGAAAAAATACCTGAAGTTACTGTTACTCACCAGTAGATGTGGTCTGTACAGGGGCTGCAGAAGGTGGTGGTTGCACTTGAGGAGTTGTATAATTAGTTGAATAAGCAGAATTTGATGTCTGGGCTGGTGTCACCTGTGTGCTCACTTGTGCCTGATAGTTCCCTGCATTTGCAGGTATATATTTTGTTGGCTTTTTATCTGGTTTATTTTGTGTCTGAGTAGCAGTCTGCTGTTGGGGTGCATTTGAATAACTGGTTGAATAAGTTGCACCGACCGGCTGAGGTGCTTGTGTTTGATAACTTCCTGTGTAATTGGCTTTTGCTTGTGTAGTCTGTGGAATTTGTCTTGTAGCTCCTGAATATGCACTTGTTGTACTGTAGGCTGGTTTGACAGCTGAAATGTGTAACACAGATAATTCAATTTTGTTTAAGCTGGTGTGTTCATTATATCAATTTCTGAACACATCAATATTAATTCTACAATTCAAATGTTTTCAAATTTTTGAAAATAAAAAAACATTATACACACCCTGTTGATAGTCTGTAGTTGAATATGTTGCTGCAGCTGGTTGCTGATAATATGTCTTTGGAGTTTCATATGTCGCAGCAGCTGGTCTGCCATATCCATAATCATAGGTTGCAGCAGTTGTTGCTCCTGCTCCCACAGCTAAAAGTAATAAGTTCAATTAAAAATGACTTCAGGGGAATTGCCACATAATAATGCTGACTCAGTTCAGGACAAAAAATATCAGCAGTGGCTACTTTTATGTTAATACAGTGATTTTTTACTTTGAATTTAACAAAGGTTGTAAATAAAATTCACAAACTCAGCAATTTGCAATAAAGATGATTTTGTATAAAATATTTAACTAACAAATAAAAAATTTCCACTAAGTAAATGCACTAAAAATTGTTCTTAGTGTTTAATTGTTTAATATACCTCCATATGTTCCTGCATAGGCTGGGGCTGGAGTTGAATTTGTGGCTGCTGGTTGGTAAGCTGTTTCATAGCCCGTCCTTTGAGTAGCGTAACTAGCTGGGGTGACTGCGTAACCTGTCTGTGTTGCCTGGTAGGAACCTGCTTGACTGGAATATGTAATAAATAACTATTATAATAATACAAAAATTATTACAAATAGTGTGCGGCGTAATGCGGCATACACCGTAGAGTGTAAATGCCGCTTCATACGTGCCTACTAATGCACACGGAATGCTTGAGGCTCGTGCACGTGCGACCTCAAGATTTGAAATTTCTAATTTCAGAAAAAATTAATCAGTTCTCAATCAAAATTAAAAAACGTCCGTGAAGACTACATATTCAAAAGAATTGCAAAGTTATCTTTTTAATGGGAAATCTGTGTGGAAAATGCAAGTGATTTGCCAACACGTGAAACAATTCAATTACGCATTATATTCGCAGTAATTGTAAAGATGTTGCAAAGATAAACTTTCCCTACCATCATCGAATATTTCCCCTATTGGAAAAACGAGACACGTGTTCAACAGTAGTTATTCAGAATTTCCAAAACCGCATGCACCACAAACTCCGATTTTATGGTACGCCATTTTGTACGAACAATCAATGAACCCGACTGGACAACTTTTACGCCTTTTTCTGTGTAAGTATCCCAGGGCATTAACAATATAGTGCAGCTAAGCTTAGAAAGAAGGTTGAAATAAGATATAATGAAATGCAACCTTACCCGTACTGAGTCCCACCATGGGCAAACGAGAAATAATTATTCGAAGACATCCTCTTCCTATATAAGCTATGCAAAGATGTAGGAAACTGCAGAGAACTTCAAACCGGAAACGACGCTCGTGGCGTCGTGGCCGAAGATTCGACGGGCAACACCGTGGAGAACCGCCAATTTAATTTCAATGGACCATTCCCAAAATGGCGTGTGTTTGTTCGTGTTGAAAATCTTGTCTCAGGTAATAATTTCATGTTGATGTGCTTTCTTTTTTCCTATATTAAGTATTCTTACACTTAGCGTTGAAGTTGTCAAAATTAAATACAAGCATTTGAGAGCATATTTCAACATTATACGAATTTTTTTCAAATAATAAAGTTGCTCAAGTCAAATGAGTTGCTCAAATTAAAAACGGTTTTTATTATGAATAAACCTGCATGAAAACTTACTGCGACAAATATATAATTAATCTCAAATTATATCAAATTCTGTTTATTTAAAGCTGTGTTCTCAGATTGATTGTGCTTTCACCTGGAAATATGTTGTTTTTTAAATTCTCATGTGTAAAAGTTTGACTTGTAGTTCAATTTAAAAGAATAAGAGTAAACCTAAAATTACTGAAGTAAAATTATGCCAATAGGTTAATTGAGTAATTAAGACATTTGCATAATTTACAGAGAGTTCTGTTTATTAGAAATATGATAGGGAAGAGATAATGGAAAGTTTGTTTTATATGTTGCATTAGGAAGCATGCAGTTCAGTTTAAATTAATTTTTTAATGATTACTCATTTAATTATTTGTACACTTTTTTACAGGTGTGTTTCAGATTTAAAACATTTAAATAAAGAAAGAAGACATTAGTCTCAAAGGAGTTTTTGCTACTTAATTTGTTTGCCCAATTGTATCATAGAAATAAAAGTGATAGTGTAAGAAAAATTTTTACCTTGACATCACAACTGCCAATAATATTTAAAAAAACTCTTGATTCCTTCAAAAGTAACAGTAAAAGTAAAAAAAATGAAAGCATAACAATATTTGCTGTCTCAAATAAAATTGAAAAATATATATAGATTCAAAAAGGGGGGCAATAATTTGTGAAACAAATTAAAGTAGAAGCAATTCCTTAATAATATCACTGCAAGTGTAAAGCTCCTGAAAACTATCATCTTTCCATTAATGGAGGGAGTGAAAAAAACACAATAAATTACATAAAGCAATTTGGAAACATTATAATGTTTTTGGAAAGAAGTCCATAAAAAATTCTTCTTTTTCTACTTTTTAAACAAAATTTTATGGGAAACATCCAAAATAAGATACAATGACATTGGTGTGTTGAAGTAATATAATGAATTCACCTCATGTTTCACAACAGGAGTCAAAAAGTCATCTAAAGGAGGAAACTGCAATTAAAAAAAATGCTAAACACATATGTCCAATAAATGCTTATGCATATTTTGATTATTCCTACTTGTTTGAGTTTGACTTATTAAGGTTAATGGGAGTAGAAATGCCTCCTATTCATAAGACTGGCTACCAGCCAACTAGGGGAAGTTATTGGAGAGAAAGACATCCAAATGGAGTTGTTCTAACACCACCTCCAATGGTTTTGCCATTCTACCACAGTCCCAATATGATTTCTAACACCCAAATGAAAAGGACCTACTGGAACCACAGTGACCACCAAAGGTAAGTAGTTTTTTTCCTGGATAATTTTGTTTTATATTTTAAGCTTGGAAATGAATTATTACAAAATTATATTGTCATATATAATGTATATTACAGGGATGACAGAATTAATAGAGATTCTATGGTTGATGGGTCCAACAATTCGGATAGTGGATTTTCTTCCCCTGTACCATGTAAACATCAGCCTGAAAATATTGTTTTGGATGATTCATCAGAAGACTCATTTCACAGTTCTGCCAGTGAGAATGGAAGGAGCATCAAGTAGGTTCTAGTTTAATATGAATTTAATTCAACAGAATGCTCTATCAATGTTAACATGTTAAATTTACTCCATTCTAAGGCGAACGTTTGGACCTAATGACAACAAAGGCAACGGAGTTGGTAATTCAGTGTATTACTATCATAATAGTCATCATCATCATCATCATCATGAATTTCCATCCTACCCCCATCACCAAAGTCATACTGCACAAGGATATGGAAAAAGAAGACACAATTCAGGTATGTTTCAGGTGTTGCTTTTTTCTTAGACACTCCGGGTTGAAGGAAGCGGATTATTTCTGCTAATATTTGTATTGTGATTGTGGTTCATCGCCAGATGTACTGCACGTCTACCAGTGGCATCTGTTTAAGAATTGATGCTGCTCTGATCTTGCGGTCGATTGTGCAGCAGAAATATTTTCTTTTATTTTCCTTACTCTTGGTTATTGATCGCGTAGAATCTCACATTACATGTTATTAATGCAGAAAAGTTCTTATTTATACAAGATGCAAAAATCCAGGAGGGAAATTCACCGAGTTTTCGTACGCTAAATTCAAAATTTATTTAAATTATAATAATATGATTAGCTAATTGAAATCTAATTTTCAATAAAAAGCGTTTACTAACCCAAAAGCAAAACCGTTAAAAAATGCCGGGAGTCCGATGTCCAATAGTGAAACAGCTAGACTGACGCTTCGGGTATATCCTCGGAACACTTGGATTTTTAATTTTAAGTTTTGACAAAACATAACACACATATGCACATATATGTAGGCAAGGGAGACAACAATGATAGTTTTTAATTCAAACAATGTCGGCCGCAGTACACCAGGTTTCTGCTTCCGTTGTGGACTCGTCCGGATTAAATTCAGGAGTGATAGGTTACCTAATCGTACCGGTCGTTTTAGTTCCTGTCATAATCTTCAAAAACTCTAAGAACTGTTGCAGTTGTCCCTCATAGTTTCCTCCACTTCTCAACCTGGGGTACCGATTCGCATTAAAATTATCGTAGTGGATAACACAGCTGCATCTATCTATTGTGCCTGATATAATGAAATATTTTTCTGAGACTGAAAGATAGAGTCCGACTTGCTTGAAGTGTTCACAATTATGGAGAATACGAAACCACGCATCTCACAGAGAACTGAAAATTCTTTGCTAGCATACTACACGATTAATAACTAATGTTCTTTATCTTAAAAAAGCAACAACCTTATTCTTTGTGTATTCATTTTTAACCATTGCCAAACCAAACCTTTAGTTTTGTTCTGATTCGCTGTGCAGGGCACCGTTCACCTTTGGAATATACACCGCAGACTATCTACAGAAGTCACGGTCAATATCACAACAATCAGTGTCGAACGACTCAAAGTCACAACGATCTGAGCTCAACTCACGGGAATAATCGTCAATACGGGAGAAGAATGTTCATAACAGGAAGTCAGAGTTATTCGTCGTGTATACCACCGGATAAGTTCTTGGCCAGGGCCCATCTGATGCAAGTCACTAAGGCGCCAGGAGAGTTGAACATGGGTGGTGAATGGGAAAAGGTATCATTACTTAAGTATCACACACTTTAGAGTTTTGCGCTGGATACCGTTTATATTTCATACTGTCAGATTAGTTCATTCTCATATCCCGCTGCGGTCATTTTGTCGGCCATCCAAATCTCTATTTAAATACTTAACAAAAATAATTTTATAAATAACCACTAAACTATTAAAATTTCTTTCCCAGCTATCAATTCACATCTTTAACAGGTTTCTATCTCATCAACAAACATCTGACACCTTCAAGAAGAAGATTACACTGTGGAAGAACCTTTTCCTTTTTATCAGAGTAAGTTTGTTTGGAAGTAAATTTAGACAGAGGTACCCATGTAAACTACGAGCACCCCGGACAAACTACAAATTTTTTTTCAGACAAACTTCCCGAAGTATGGACTATTTTTAGTCGGATCGACAATGAGTGGATTTGGTAGCAACGATTCCGACGTGGATATGTGCCTGTTGGTGAGACATGCGGAAATGGATCAGAGGAACGAAGCCGTTTCGCATTTGGGTCATGTTTCCAGATACCTTAGACATTGTGGTAGGAGTCTGAAGAACACTATTCTGCTGACAAAATCTTTTTATATATTTACGTCGGCATTAATTTTCGTTAAATTATTAATATTTTCTACTGTTGTAGATTTCATAGATCATGTTGAATTAATTCAAGCCAAAGTTCCCATATTGAAATTTCGAAGCGTAGGGTTTGAAGTTGATTTAAATTGTAACAATGCAGTTGGAATTAGGAATACACATTTGTTGTACTGCTATTCACAGAGTAAGTTATTCTCCAACATTAAGGCAATTTTGGTCATGCAATTCAGACAGTTTCTTATGTGTTTATTTGAATTAGTGGATTGGCGAGTTCGACCTTTGGTACTAATAGTTAAATTATGGGCGGCGAGACACAATATCAACGATGCTAAGAAAATGACAATATCAAGTTACTCACTTGCGTTAATGGTTATACATTATCTTCAGTGTGGGTATAATTATTACAATATTTAATTTAATTGAGGGCACAAGCAAGTGAAATTGAATTAAACTTACTTTTTAAGGTGGAGTCAGTCCGGCCGTATTACCTTGTTTACATGAGTTGTATAAGGAGAAGTTCAATCCTCTCTCTGACATAAATCAGATTGACATGCACGAAGAGCTAAGGCCGTATAATTCGTTAAATAAGCTGACCTTAGGAGAACTTCTAGTCGGCTTCCTGTATTATTTTGCAAATTTCAAGTCAGTACATAAATAAGTTTATTTAAGTTAAATAATAACACTTTAGAGAATTTGTTCAATTTAATCTAATTTTATTTCAGTTATTCTATGTACGCTGTATCAGTTCGGTTAGGATCAAAAGTGTACATTGATGTCTGCAGGCGCGCCAAATCTTTTAAAAATGATCCTCATCAGTGGAAATATCTTTGCATTGAAGGTATGCGTAATAGCTGCAATGTATGACAGCTTTTTTGATATTTTTGTATAAAGACCTCCTGTAAGAAAGGACAAATTCTATTGGGATTTAAATCTTCTTTCAGAACCATTTGATCTCACGAATACGGCCAGAGCTGTTTATGATGCAGTCACATTCCAGCGAATCAAGAACGTTTTCAAGGAATCTCATAAAAACCTGGAGAAAACTCGTTGTTTGGACTCCATCTTCGAACAAGGATTTTAAACGTGCTCGTAATGGTCCTGCATTTCGCGTAGTAATAGAAACGCGATGGGTAGAAAAAAATTTAAACTGATTTATCGAAACCAAAAAAATCGAAAATATTGTATAGAAAAATCTTAGAAGTAATTACTTTTTATATTATTTACCTTTATTGAGTTCGGATGTGTAGGGAGTAAGAGAAACTCCAAAAGGTGAAGGATAGTAAACACGAAAAAGGAATTTCTTTGATACACAAACAATAGAAGAAAAAAGGAGAAAAAAAAACTAGATTGGGAGGTGCAATATGGGTCTTTGCACGTTTATTCTGTCATCATGTTTTTATTTGGTACACCCAACAAAAGTACCCATAATACCTGTGAGCACTCATGTTCGCCAACACCTCCGCCAATTTGTTATCAACTCATGCGTGAAATGTGTGAAAATAAAAAACAAACCATAAAGTTGGACTTGTACCTCTTCGGGGATGATTTTGCGAGACATTCCCAACGTCTAGCAGAATCCTCTCTTTCAATATGTTTTGGGGTTGCGTAACTTGTGTGAGAACTTTACTTAAACTAACGTTGTTTTTGCGTATTTTTTAAGCTGTTGTTTTCTTTGTTGTCAAGAAAAAAGTACTCGCGAAAACAAGTGCCGTTAAATCCTACGTTATATTTTTTGTTGTTGTTGAAATGACACCTGCGAGTAATCCGACCCGCAAAAAGCGGATACGAGTCAACCAGAGGAGAGCTGTGAGAGGCAAAGCAAACAACGGCTGATTTGTTTTTTTTGGGCTGTGTTTAAGAGCGTAATTTAAATAATATGTGATTAAAAAATCATATTTATGTATTATTAGTTTAAAAGACCATATTGTTGGCATTTGATATCGGTGTTTCTGGCAGAAAATTCCCGGTTTCAAAAAAAAAAAAATAAAAATAAAAAGTCATTTGGCTCAAAAATTATTTTAGATTTTGATAATGAAATAGATGGAAAAAGGTATTCCTTAAAATAAAAAAAAAATTAAAAAAAATAGCAAACCAATATCGACTGCCATGAAAATAATTTTTTTGTACTGCCATTTTTTTATTATTATCGTTATTAACCTCTATCATTTCGCATGTATTATTTATTACTTTTTAAAGTAATTTTTTCTTATTCAATTTGTGTTATTGTGCCGCTCTCTTTTTTGCTTTTGATAGAAAGAGAAGTTCCCGGCGAACGACACCGATAGCAGGGCAAAAATGGAAGTGAACAATCGGCCAAAATAACAAAATCATCGAGAGATGTATCGCACGAATGGTTTTTGCTATTTTTTTAAGTTGGATACTATTAAAAGAGAGGAGAATCGCCTTTGACAGCAAACTTCAGAAGCAGATTATTGAAATTTAGTTCAACTTCGTGAAAAAGTTATAAAAAAAATCATAAGAAAATTCAAAAAAAAAAAATTATTAATTCAATCCAATTCTAATCTAGTTGTTTTGGTCGCGCGGCTTACTATTAAATATATTCAGATTTGAAGACGAAAAACATTTATTACTGTTAGGTGAAGAATGGTGAAAACAAAAATAAATATTCTTCATTGCAGGACCAAATAATTTGTTAAATTTGAAGCATTTGAAGTAAATTCTTTTTGCATTGTTTGGAGTTCTTATACGAAAAATTGTAATTGGCGATTGAGCCATACCGAAGTCGCAGTCTTTTGTAAACAAATGTTACTGACGTGTAAATCGCAAAATACAAATACGCACTTTTTACTTTGATGGCCAGAACTTACTTGAATAAAACAGAGAAATATATTTCTTTGGTACATATAAAAACAGTTCAAAAAGATTCAACAAGAGCTAAAGGCGATGAGTTTGTTAGTGAAAAAAAAATTAATCTATGTTACTCTAATCTGTTTCAATATTTAAGTATCGGATGTAATTTGGAATGTTAGTAATACCATGTTAGAATCAGTGTAATGTTAATTGAGGCATAACTGGTGTGTTCGCCAAGAATCGTTTCAAATATTCTTTTTTTACATTGTTGTCGAAGAACACTCTGTTGGATATATTTGCTGAAGTGAAAATGAACTTTTTTGTGTTGCCTTCCGTTGGAGGCGTTTCAATCATTTTGTTTGTTTAACGGTGCAGTTGTTTCCACAATAAGGTGGGCTTCATTAATTATATTAATTTTTTCTTAATTTCCCATTCATTTCTGTCTCATGAAGATGTAGGTTAATTTTTTTTGCATCCGGAGAGTTTAGGGTTCTAAATAACGGAGAAATTACACTCATGCACCAGTAATATTTAAATTGTAGTCTCGTTGAGAAGTTGTTTTTCTTTTTTGAACTGCTTCACATAATTCCTATTTTGTCGAACTAAAGATTTCATTTTGTATCTGTCAGGGCTTTAACATGTGAGTTAAGTATTCAACGAGAACCATAGTTGGGAATGTACTATATTAGACTGAAATGAATTAATCTCTTAATTAAAAATTAATTAAAAGATTAACATCCATGTGCCAGCGTTAAGCACAGTTTATCTTATTTATATTTATGTTTTGTTTCGGATTGTTCAAAAGGACCCTTTTTTAATTGAATAAAGCCAGGTAATAAGAATTTTGAACAAAATAATTACATCTCATTGAAAAGATTAACTTTAGATGAAAATGAAATTAATTAAATTGAAAAATTTGATCTCATATTTTGTAACTAGTTATGAAATTTTTATTTTGTTGAATATTAACTACAGTAAATCGAAACAAGTGTCGTAATTGGAATTAACCACATATAATGAAATGAATAGTTGAAATAATTTTTTTTTTTATATTTTCAACTGTTTTTCTTTTGTGAAAGAGGTTTCTGCCTAATTTGATAGACAATTATTTGTGATTTCATTTTTTCCCTTCTGAATCATTGAAACATTTTTTTTGTAAATTTCCATACAAGGCTTCCCTGGGCTTTTGTTTTGGGATTTGTAGTATTGTTCTTTTAATATTTTTTTTTTCACTTTCTTGCACTTGCAGAATACCTCTAAAAAAATGAACTGATAATCAAAGCAGACATTAATAATATAGCAGAGTATTGAAATTGTTGTCTTTCTTTAGTTCTCATTTACATCACTATGAGTGATGTTATGATGTAATAATGAATATTACGTAACACTGAATGGAATGGAATCACACGTTACATTCATTTCAGAATTACTTGCTATTTTATGTGATCGTGTCATATCAAATTACCTGTGATTAAACCAAAATCAGGTCCTAAGTAAGTAGACATAATGTAGGTCTTACAAAGTCTGAGTGATGTGCCAAACTTTATAGATGTGAAATCAGTAGGTTAAAAGTAATGTAGGATTAGAATTTGTATTTATAAAACAGTTTGTCTTTAAACCCTTGTATTCAAATTGCTTCCTTATATCATATCATATAAATACATAAATTCTGAAATGAACAATAAATATTTCTGTTATTACTGAAACAGTATTTTTCTTTGAATACATGATAGTTGCAACAAAAATAAAATTACTCTTTTCAATAAACAAAATATTGGAGAATTACAAAAAAGTTTATTTTTTGCATTCATACATAACAGATTTACTGGTGCCACTTTCTCAAACACTCATTTTCTACATTTCATTCACTAGTGGAATGATTTGTTTGGTAAAAAAATTTTTCCACTCCGTCCTTAAAGTTCATTCCATTATTCTTCTTTCTTTCTTGGTTCTCCATCAGATGACTTCTCACTTGACTCGACACTTCTGCCTTCAGTCCCACCATCGACATTGGAGGAGGATTCATTTTCTTTTACTGCTTTGTTGTTCCATATTTTCATGAAGAAAGAATTGATAAATTTATACCAAATGAAGAGAAGAAGTGGCCACATGAAACATGATATGCAAACCATTTTGCTGAAATACATACATTCTACAGATTAATTTAAGCATACTCCTATATTAAAGACACCCACCAAAGTGGCAATTCATACTATTGAAAAGCCATAATCTATATTTGATGTCATGTTTTTTCAATAAATAAGAAATATATTCTCTTCCAAACTAAAGAAATGTACCAATGTTTATTCTGTCTATTTTAGAATATCACCAAAAACTTTTGGGTTTAATCTCTTGTCATATTTAACTTTCACTGTGAAAGGAATAGACAAAAAATTTTACAAATATCTGACCGTAACTGTTTTTATTAATTATGGAGATGTAAAACAAAAATATGAAGAGAAATTCAATAATTAAACAGGTTCTATCTGTCACAAAAGAGCTTTATCACTGTTTACTTTTCGGCAAAATATTAATAAAAATCAAGCTTACAATTACGTTATAATTCAAATGATGTGTTCCCCGTATGTTTCCTCAAATGTTCAAATAATTGGATGATAATTTTTTATTTCTGATTAAATAGTGAGTTTTCTAGAAATTAATTATTTTAAATTAATTCTTGAGAACCTCCTAAGATTTCACAACCGAGCCACAGAGTAAATTGTCTAGTGCCACTATAACGTGGCAGCAAAGCGATCGTTACGACAGTTCCCTCGCATTTCCAATTGTTCGTTTTGCTTTTCTGAGCTTTATTGTGTCTTTTTTGCAAGAGTGTTATTAATTATTTTATTTATTTTACTACTTCTTTGATTCGTAAATTTTATTTATCCGTTTGATATTTTGAAGTGATAAATGCTGCAGTGATACATATCCAAAGTTGGAAGGAAGTCGCACATACGATAGGTACGATGATAATTTAAGTACCAAAATTATTTGAATGACTTAAATTTCTCACCCAATGTCTACCTGCTTAGATTGTGTCTCTAACTTTTTAGATTGGAAAGTATATTCGTCCCATGTATGTCAAACCCCTAACCATGCATTGTTTAATTACAAATTACAGGAGATTTTTCATCTTTATTGCATTGTTTTTGGTATTAATAACCTCGTTAACAACTAAAAATTTTGATTGTGTTGCTCTTGCTATTTTGGTAGTGGAAGTAAATATCAAATATGGCTCCCTCGACCGGTTTCACAAAACTTTGCTATTCACAAATTGCTACTTTACTACTTGTCCATGTCTGTTTTCTTGCTGTGATCCATCTCATTTTGATACCTGAGTTGCTTTATGATATTAATTAGTGGAACCGACATGAAAGATCTACAACGGCTGATGTTGAAATTAAAAAAGATTCTTTAAAATTAAACCTCGTCACATAGAAAAAAAAACAGTAAATAAACCCTTAAATTAAAGGTTATGAATTCATGGAAAGTAACGCCAATCAATATATTGATATTCGTGAGGTGCGAAATATTGTTTAAACATTATTAATATTAAATAAATTTTATTGAATTCTTATTATCATAATAATATTAACACTTCTCACATTGTTTGTTTTATTTAAGAAAATGTTTAATGTATTAGGCACAAGGGCATTTCATTCTTCTTTCGAGTCTTTCGAGGCTATCTCATGATGAAAATCAATATGAACGACTTTAACAGTAGTTTAAGTTCAAACGTCACAGCGACGGTGTAAAGGGAGCTTTGACTACCGTGGTGCAGCTCCGCTAGGCTTTCTTCTGCAAATAAATAATAAGTTTTTGATAATAATAGTAGGATATTTTTCATAAATTTACAATAAATGGATTTCAACTGTACAAGTATGGCGATGCATAAGAGTGACACACTGTAGTGTCGTTCCCTAATTTTTGTGATTTATCCTGACGTGTACTGAAAAATTTAGATATTATCAGTGCGTATACTAACCGTTTAGAACATGCACGGCTACTGTTGCGAATTCAGTTTTGGAAATGGAACAGGTGTAATTTCCGCTGTCGGTTTTATTTACTTTGGCTACCGACAACGTACTGTTTGCTCCTGCTTCCTTTAGTTCTGTTCGTACACTGAAAAAGAAAAATGTAACAGAGTGTGAGAACTGTGAGAGTTGTGATCTTTATTCAAAAACCAATAGTCCGTTATAAGTGTACCAACCTAATTCCTCCTCTTGTGAGGTCATAATTTAAAATTCTGTTTCCATGCATCCAGAGGACGACAGAAGACGTCATGGCAACGTGCCGGACTATACAAGACAACTGAATTGTGCTATCTGATTCGTAATATTTATCCAATAATTGCACTCCATGTTCGTCCACTATTACAACTTCTGGTGCTGTGAAATAGTATTTACAGGAATTAGTCAAATTTCAAGCAGGGGTTTGTGCTGAAAATTTATTGGTTTATTGAATATATTACTTTGTAATATTTGTTTTGCGTTAACTTTATTAATACATCAATTAAAAGAAAACAAAAATTAGATAAAAAAATCAAATGTGAGTTCGAACCAATTTTATTTACTTAAGGTAACTGACGGACCTACACAGAGAAATTCTGTTCATTTAAAAATAAATAATTTTATAAAAATTAGCTTAGAAATGCATTCCCCCAATTACCATCAAAGTAGAACATTCTAAAAACGAAGTTCTTTTCTCATTTCCATATAACAAAATCTCCAGGTTTTAAAGGTTACTAATTTTTCAAGACTGTTTAAACCAAAGGGGTGACTTTAGTAAAAGAAGGAATTTCAAAAAGGTTTCCATATATATAACTCTACATTGTCGTACATTTCATTCTTAACACTGTTATTTATTAGCACGAAATGGAAAGAATGAATGAATTTCGTAAATTTTCAAAGCATTATTCATTGGTGTGACTGGTTTTTAAAAAGACCTCAATTGTCGTGAGTTTCATATTGGAATTTAATATTTTTCATTTGAGTTTCTCAGGTAATAGCCAACGATTTCGACAAATACGTTAGGCGTGCCTGAATTTTCACAGCATTGGACTATCGGGTTGCTCGACAGTTTGTTACGCCATTTTGCTTCGTGAATTTTTCCTTCTAGCATTTTTTTTCCTGTCCCTTCTTTTCTGCTTGCTTACCGTTGATATAGAGAAATGTTTGCGTTACTTTGGGTGGATGGGTTGATATTTGACACTCGTACAAGCCTTCGTCGTTCTTGCTGACAAATTTTATCTGAAGTCTCCAGTTTCCCGGATATTGAAATTCTAAAGTGTATCTGTCGTCGCCGCTGTAGGTATGCCTGCCCACAGTGAGCAGTTGGAGTTCGTTGTTTTCCTTTCTTCTCATCCAGGATATCTGCTGAAGACACATCATGTTAACAATGTTACACGCACGTGTATTTAATTCGGACATTTCGTATTCATTTGTAGGGCCACGATGACACGTACCGTCTTGTCCTGGAGGAAGTTAACTTTACAATTGAGTATAGCCGTGTCGCCAACTTGAACGGTGACGGTACTGCCGTTCAAGTGAGCATCGGAAGGATCGAAGTGGGGTCCCCATTTGTAGGTATCATGGTGGTGGTGCTTTCCCTTGGAGGAATGCGTATCGAATATGTAGTTTAGCATGGGAGCATCAGTTTTCATGTAGTCTTTGGCTTTGTACGCTTTTGTGGGCGGCATTGTGGGTAGCGCTAATTTACTGGTCGGCGTTGCAGGTATCGTCGAAAAGGTTGAATTGATTGGAAAGGTTATTTCTGTTGTTTGGTCTAAGGTCATCGTTAGCAAATCATCTAAAAAATAATGAAGATATAAAAAATTTAGGTAATTAGTTTCGGACAATCTGTATCACGAACGTTACATGCTTTCCAGAAATTTAAAGTGTTCTACTCATAAATTCTGTGAATTCACTGCATACAATTTCAGTAGGATAGAATCCACTGTTTGTATGTATGTTTCACTCTTTCGTATTTATTTTAATATTCCAACATAATTCATGACTCCCAACGTTTCTGATAACGCTAAAGAAGCTTTTAGTTTTATAACATTTTCAACACATTAAAACCATAAGATATGTTAAAATGAAATTGCAAATGTAATTTGAAGTACTAAAATCATATAAATGCTTATGAACTTGTATGCTCCACTGTTTTACTAATATGACAGTTTCAAAATAATGAAATTTCATCATTCATACTAACATTATTCTGCTAATATTTTTTTTTGCTCTGCAAATAAATGTTAAGTGTAGCGGACTTTAGGCATTTTATAGTTGCCGAAAAGATATCTAAACAAAATTGTACAGTTTGGTATTTTCTTCTGAAGGTTTGTAAAAATTAAAATTCAAATTATACAGAAGTTACACCAGTGCAAAAGAATAATAAACTAATAGAAAGGAAATAATGGTATAGATAAAGGATAACTTTTCACTTCGACAAAATCCCGATTTTGATTCTTTCCCTTAATGACGATGTTGAGCCATTAAAATTGAGTGTATAGAAAAAGTCAAAGTGCCATTGTAAAAAATTTTTTAATTGGAATTTATTCAATTAACTGTGAACCAGATTTTATCCCTTAATTAGAATAACCACAATGTTGAAGTAATGAAAACATGTATTTTATATTCTCGAGTAATGTTTTAATCATTCGCTCTGAATTTTTGTCAAGTGTAATTTGATTCGTAGTATTTGAGTAGAGAAAGTTTGAAACGTGTTTTTTTTTCTAATGGTGACAAATATATTCAATTATTTATTTATTTATTCAAAATACTTCAAATATTACATTTATATTCATTTACACCATTAACGAGTGCCGGTTTGAATTTGCTAATAAAACAATTTATTTATATTATCTTATTTTAAAAATAGATTTAAAATATAAAATTAATGATAATCGTGTAAATTGTAGTGTAGAACAAATGTTTCAATTAATTTGAGTTATTGGAATATTTCAAACATATTATTTGACATAATACACGCTAATACTACATAAGGACATGGAATTTTTTAAATGTTGCAGGCTAAACGTTAATAAAAGAATAATAAAGAAATTAATAAAAATAATCATATGCTATAGTAATAATAATTAAAACTAAAATCATTTTACATATTACAATTATTTGGTTGTGCTTGTGGTACATCCTAACCATTTCAAACTTTTGAGATTTGCCCAAAACATAGGACCTTTTTTGTCCCAAAACAGTAATAGAAAGCAACTTATTTATATTATTATTTTTAAAAATATAAATATTTCAGGAAAAATATAACTTTTCTTGGGGGTCGATTATTTCATCGCGTGACTTCCACACGGAGTAAAAGCAGAATGTTACATCCGTACTCCAATTAAAGTATGCGTACCTGTTGTAAGACAATTGACGCTCTGCATTGCAATAAAGAGGATGAGGATACACGTCATTATTTCCGTTAACTCTCTCCGTTTTGGAAAATCATATTGAGATCCTCAGCTTGCTTGTAACCTACAGCGACGAACACTGATTAGAACTAATTTACTCTTAAAAAGTTACACAAATTTACAATATATCTAGGAATACACTACCATCAAGAGTCACACCATTGCTTTCGGTTGCGGTGATAAGTCGCAGTTGTGTCTGAAACAAAAAGAAAATAATTTAAATTGAGTTGATATTTTCTAACTTTATCGTCTAACAGTCGGATAGAAATAGACAAGAAACAAGTGCTTGCAAAAACCGTACTACCTTTTGCTAACAATATAGTGCCATTACTTGGAAAGCAGTTGGTATAAAACCCAAAAATAAGTTTATAATTTATTTATTTAAAATTTTGAGACGAATATGATAGGAAGGGAAAAAAATACTGGCAAACTTTAATTTTGAGAGCACTATTTGTGGCCTTAAAGTCACGTGTAATAAATCTGAAAATAATAAATTTAAAAACCATCGCGAACGTGCCATTTGTAAACCGCAAACCGGTTCACATTGAATATTCACATATTGTACGAGTAAAGTATTATATTTGAGGTTTTTCCAAAATGACAGAGCAACAAAGCAGAAATCTCACTACAACTCTGAATTTGAGGATGAGGCATACGTAAGGCAATTTCAACGAACCCTGCGATTGCACCTCTTGGTATTCTTAAATAATTAAGTGTGTATAAGGTATACATAATAAGGTTACATAACATTTGAGGAATTCCTGGAAGCCAATTTCGATATTTTCCCATAGTCAAAGCATATTAAATTATTTACAGGATTTTTTTAAAATAAAGTATGATTTAAATGACTATATGGTATGTATATATAAATGATAAATGACTATATGATTTCATAATTATGACAGATGTTTACTCAGTCTGAGTAGTTAATATCTCAAATGCTTTTATGTTCGACTAGAAAATATGAACCATTAAGCAACTTATATCTTTCTGATTAACTTCTTTATTTTGGCATGGAAATCCAATAAGGTACCCTAGACTGTGACGTAGATTTCCAATAAAAATAAACATTTGAACAAGTTTAGAAGTTTTTCTTGACTTCCGCTGTACTAGGTCTTTGCCTAGGAAGAAAAACAGATTAAAGGAAATAGAGAGGCAGATGACACCGGTCAATGTGGTTGGCGCCATCTTATTCTCATGTACCATTTCCGGTACATTAAACACAAACTGAACTCAAGCACAAAACCATGAAATGACATCGGAATGAAAAAGATTCTAAAACTTTATATGACTTTTGCAAAAAAAAATTCAGCCAATTAATTTATCATTGGAACGAGTGGTGCTTAAATTTTTCTTAAATTAAAGCCAAAAACTTTTTTCTGTGTCTTTCTAATGCCACGAAATTTGTACTCCTTGTACGGATTTTATTGTTTTGCTTCATTGTGTGTTTTCATCTTCCCGACAATCAATGTGGAACATCTCCTACGAGTATCGAAAACAATTCAAGAAAGTTATTTAGTGTACCCAAATTTTCTACACATCTTTTTTGGAGCAGTTTATGTCCTGTCTATTGTAACGTCCCCTCTGAGGTGCATTGTTTCGGAGAGTTTGCCATCGTAATATAACTTTCTTCTGTCTGCAACGGATTCTTAAATTGTTTTCCCGGCATTGTCACGTTTTTATAGGGAGAAACTCCTTTGCTTTTTTGTAAAGATTTGGATATATTACTTTCCAGTAATATGACTCAAAAAGGGAAACAGCTTGTCCTGTGTTTTTTCAAACAATGAAAGACCGGCCGAGGAATTCGGAATGACTTTTGAATACAAAGTAAGGATTGGAGTTTTATGAGTTTTTTAAGAACAGTTGTTGTATGCTGTATATAGAAACTTCAGTTACCAATTTAGATAACAAATTTAGTAAAACAGAAAAATACAATGAAGGACACTACAAAAACTACTCGAGATTCTTAGCTATTTTTAGAAGTTCTTCAAAAGGACTAAAAACCTGCGATTAAAAAAAGATGTAAAAATTGTTTAAATGAAATTCAAAAGTTATAGTATTGACCACTGAAACCAATATCTGCTTTGATGTGAATCAAGTACCTACACATATAATTAACAAATAGAATAATATATGTAACATAAGAATAAGCATGTTTTGTGAATTTGGAAGGAACTAAGTCGAATGACCCAAAATTCAATTGGCATTAAAATTGAAGAATATTGTTTTCTTTTTCAACCTAATTTAACATGAATTCTTTTCTTGATTTTATTACTCCACCTTTCAAAATTACTTCTGCTGTACTTGTTTCTCCCTTTCTTTCTTTTTGGCCTTTTGCCTTTGACTAGTGGAGTATAATGGAAAGCAAATATTTGCTCTTTTCATTGTGCCAAAAGAAAAAAAAACAATTACAAAACACTGGCATATTCTTACATTTGAGAAGAAAGACAGAAGAACAAAAAGCTTAAGAGTACAGCGACAAAGTTAAATATTTCACTTATTACTACAACTTACTGTTCATGCTTAACGGAACTGAAACGGATGTCTCTACAATTTCCAGTTTCCAGTTTTCTCTTTCGTGGAAAAAATAAAATCATAGACGTACAAATCGGTGAAGTATTTTAAACAGGGGTTTGAAAATTGTGGGATATGATTCGAAAACAAGACCTCTCTATCTCCTTAAATAGTTGAAAATTATGTCAAATATTTGAGTGTTTTAATTAGGCAGATTATTCTTTATAAAGATATGTTCTAAAAATTTCTTTGTACTACACTTACAAATACAAGATTCACGAATACACTGCTCGTTCATAGTGCATGAAAAAATTATTTTTTTGTTAAATAATGATTTTGACTGGTTTTATTTATGACACTAAGTAATTATCTTCAAGGGTAGAAAATCAGAACGCAAAATATATATTTAGAATACAGTGGTGTACTTGCAATATTTGTATTGGAGTTACATTACAAGATGTTAAAAATTAAACAAATCATTACTAGTCAAAAATGCAATAATATTTCATTTAAAGGTTAAAAATATTGATAATATTTGACCTATGAAATAGTTACAAATAAGAAGTAATTTTTAACTACATTGAAACATGGTTTTCATTGTGTAGTTTGCCTTTTTTAGTCTCAATTATTTTTTTGCACGTATTTTGCCATCATTATATTGTTCTTTTTAATATTGCTTTAAGAAAAAAATATGGAGTCTTCGGCAGTTTTATTTTTATAAAGAAGTCACTTGATACAACTTTGAGAATTTCGTTATTGAATTTAAATTTGATTCTCCAAACATCCACAAACATTTTTAGTTTTACTTGCATACTAACGAATAACATTGATAATTTTTATACGTCATTCTATTTACATTTATAAAGTGAAAAGTACAATCTTATAACCATGCTTTGTGTAGTACTTGAGCCGAATCCATACTTTTCATTTTGAAATTTTATTATTGTTTCAATAAATGACCTTTCATTCTGAACTTTTCTCAACATCCTATTACAATAATGAATAATTTACAATATAAAAACCAATGTTTTTTATACTTAGGTTATTATAAAATAATTAGGTAAATTGCCAAGTTTTGATCTGTTTATTAGTTAGGACAAGTTGTAAAAACTACTGTTTGACACCTGTTTTCCCCATCTTCTGGTACTTCGTACTTTGCACAAAATAATCTGTCATTTTGTGTTGTTTTGAGCTTGCGCACACGGTCACTTGATGTATTTTTGCTTTGGCTTAATTTGCAGAGGAAACATGTCCGAGTGTTACAATTAATGAAAACGAAGAGTGGATTTCACGGAAAAGAACCGGAGCAAACAATTATTTTGATTACACCAAAAAACCCAACAAAAATGTCAAAAGCCAGGGCAACAATATAATGACATTAGTCGGCCAACAAGTAATTTCATGTATAACACCGTATAAAGTAAATTAAATAAACGACTTCAAAAACCGTTGATGGACGGATGGGTGTTATTTAATATGCAACACGTTATGACCTTTGACTTAATGAAAACACGACATTCGCCTTTTTTAAGTTACATTACTCTGAACCAAGAATAAAGAGGAATAGTTGGTAATTGATTTTCTCACCTTTCTAATTCGAATTTTTCAAGTAATTTTTTGGGAAGTGTCTCTTTTTCCGCATCGAAATACGAACTATACGCACCGCAGGCGAAGGAACTGTTTTCCATCCTCCAGGAAGGAGGATTAATAAAAATTACATTATTTTCCTTTTTTCTTTTTTTGGTTACGTAGACCCGGAAGAAGATAAATTTGAGTTAAAAATACAACTTCAGTCACGTTCAAGAATATATTACTGGATGAATATGTATATTTGTGCGTCATTGTTCCCATTGTTACAAGTTTTTGAGAATTACGTTAACTTTATTTCATCTTTTTATAAATTCTGCTTACTCTTTTCTGATTTCACACGTCTCAGTCAAGTGTAAAACGGTAACAAAGAATTTATGGAAGACAAAAAAATAAAAGTATTTTTATAATAATAATAAACATATCAGAAAAACTCGGTTGTGACGTTTAATACCAGTATTAAGATTTCATTATTTACAGAGAAAAATTAACATTTACACGGGCAAAGGAAATCGTTGAAAAATTTGACAAAAACGCACTATAAAAATTAGTATCAATCACGGACTATAAGCTGTTGCCTATGTAAACAAAACCAATAAAGTTCAGAGAAGTGTAATAATAAGTGGAAAGTCATTAATTTTTGGTCTTAAAAATTTATGATAAACTGAAGAATCTATTTGATTAATTTTAACCTACACATAAAGCTGGATTTATTAAAGCTGTACTTCTAATTGGAATTATTTTATCTCATCTTATGTGGGGAAACGTTACGATGGATAACTTTTTCACAATCAAATAAATTTTATTCTCTTTTCCATCGGTCATTTTGGATCACCAACTTAAACATTTTACTTGGTTCGTTTCTATTTCATCATTTTCCAGTGGTACGCCAAATTTTCAGACTTCATACAAGGAATAATATTGAATTTTTTGTTTGCTAGTCAAAATGAAAGAGTTGGAACCTGACCAAAATTCATAGAATTGAAAACGGCATGAGGAAATCAGAAAAAAAGGCGAGACAGGAAAGGGAAACGCTGCAAAGCAAACTATTTAACTTAGAACAAAGAAATACATTCCTTTCAAGGGTTGGGGGCAGTTGTGGGCACCATTTTGACTCCCAAATGAATTGTGGAATTAACGAAATGTTTCTTTACAAGTCAGATTCCGCTGTTCTTATTAATTTTTTAAATTTTTTTGTTAGTTCAGTTTTATGAAAATTAATTAACAACAATAATGTTAATTACAATTTAGGCAAAATTTCAAAGTCCTAGTAATTATTTTTATTTTAAAAACATATGTAATTAACAAATCAAGTTACGTTTATTAAGAAATATTGTTAAATTAATTTTTTTAAATTTATAAGGTAAATTGATACTCAATCTCAGCCACCAATAATTGTCAAATTTAATATTTTACAATTGTGAAGCACTTTCGTCGCGGGTATTAGATTTTTACAAAATATATCAGTTAAAGTTGAACGATACAAACTTTAGACACAGATACAAAGGTTTAACGTGAAGACTTAATAGTAAAATACAATTAAATTAATTTTGCCAATGATGCATCACACGCTTAAGTCGCTTAAGTAATTCGACGTAGAGTTCTCGTTCTTTTTCCGAGGTTCTGGAGCGTAAAATACCGTTTAATGATCTAAATTTTATAATGTCACGTTATTGCTTTTGCACAAACTCATTTTTAATTGTTTCAGCAATAAATTTCAGTAATAAGGGCACATATACGGATAAATACACGTACATTTTTAAACAATATGTTTATTTGTATGTAATAAACTTATGAATCGCCTCAAATTATGAAAATCTCATTGAATGGAGGCCTACATTTCTCGGGTTGCCACAGGCAAGGCTTTCTCCTCTAAACTTCAATGTATACATTATTATTATTATTGATTATTAAAGTACCGACTGCAAAAAACGTTTGAAATGCTGCCAAAAACGAAAGTCTCAATTTGAAGATCACTGAATAGCTTTAGTCACATTATATTTAAAGATTTCGATTTTGTGTTACGACTTAACGTGCTACAAATTTAATATTATTTATAATGATTGGGTGAAGTTGATGGAGCAGATGACCTGTTAATAAGTTCTTATAATTTCGACAACGGTGCTAAACAGAAAATGATTTGAATTATGAACTGATTACGTTAAATTATGTATATCAGAATAAATACTGCATTATTTGATAATTTAACTGTGAGGTAGCTGATCTGTAAATTATACTTCGTTTGTTTTATAAAATTTTTTGAAGGAGTTCTCTCTGGCATTGATTTTAATGTTTTTTTTTTCGGGTGATTGAAAAATTTAGTTTTGATTAAAAAAATGGGTTGAAAATTTTTTGAGGTAAATAAGTTAAAGAAGTTGGAAATTCTTTAGTTTTTCACGTTAACCTCAAACAAAAGTCTCATTGAAGAGCACTGACTCAGGAGAATGAGAGTTGTGCTCGAGACAAATTTTCACCAGGGCAAACGTGACAAAGAAAATAATTTATCCTTTTCTTAATAGCATCATTTCAGCATACAAATAAAACCTGATAGAAAGAGAAAGGGAATATGTGCGTGCATTCGTGCGTTTTTTGGCGCGCGTATGTGCGTGTCAATGCGTTTTCCTTCGTGCATTGTATTTTTTTTGGCCTCCCATAAGTGGAAGTGAAAGAGTGGTTTATTCCACGAAAGTTTCGTGTCATTTTTATCTTCTTCCGGAGCTTGTGAGATTTTTAAAAGAGAGCTTTTACGAACCCTACTTTCCACGACGTTTATGAACGCCACGAAGATTAAGGCGAATCCGTGTTTCTTCCTCTTTGTGCTTCAACAGCTGCCATTTTTTTTTTTTTCATCATTGCTTTTCGTGCTCGGAAAAAGACTGATCGGTTATACCACCCCGAACAACACGGTGAATCACCACGCATAATTCTGCTAAATTTATTCTATCTCAGGTAAAAGTTACGCGAATTTCGGTTTCCTCTCAACTTTAAAAATTTATGGTTAATATATACATTTTTATCATAGATGAAACGAATTTTGCTTCTTCCATTTTGCTTTTGGCCTGTACATTCAGTCAAGATTCAACGATTAGGAATTTCCATTTTGCCTTGGTGTTCGATTAGAATTTAACTCAACGACTCCACAATGGTAAAAATTCTCATGGCGTATGTGTGTCGTAATCTAAAATTTGTCATTTTCCCTTTTGCATCAGTAATTTACTTCCTTTTTTCACGTATATTTTTGTTGTACTTAAAAATAAACTTACACGTGAAGGTAATTCTATATGATTTCCGAAACGGTTACATTAACATGCATTCCTTGAAAATTAATTGAATTCTATTATTAAAAAATTTATTTTAATGAACAGCATCCTAAAAATGAAATTCAATATCAATTATTAGAGAACACAAAAAACTTTTTGGAAGCGTAACCTTTGTTTCGTAACCTTTAAAATCACAACGTGGTACCATTTAGTTGGTTATTAGTAATATTTCTGGAGGTCGGCCTGGGTTAAAAATTGCTATGAGTAGGTTTGTCAACTGTACGACACGTGATACATATCCGTGGCCCACACTGAATGTCTGATATGTAGCGCCACTACACATCTACTCTCATTAACCACATCTCTACCGTAACACTCAGTGGGGAATCCTCAATTCCACCCCCTTCTATTGGGTCTAGGATACTTTCTGAATACCAATCGCTTAGTGTGCTGTAGATACTCGGCTCCAACTTACGCACCCGCATAAATATATGTGTATAGATTAAATCCGGATATTTCGAATTGTTGAATCCAACATGGCAATGTGTTTTACCGTTCAAAACTCAATTTCCATCCAACAATTACGAGTAAGAAGTGCTTGGTTGAAACATAAATAAAACCAATTAGTAGGACAATTTAATGGTTCGTTAATGTTACACAAGCTCGTTAACGCTACAATTGTCTAATTCGAACGAAATTATGTCCAATTGAAATAAATATATCCGTTCTCATATATTTATGAGAATCGGTTAATACTGAGGGTGTACCAAACGTTTCACTTATTGTGTTTGCCACCAAGTATTTTTTAACGGTAACTATATATGTGGCTCCTTTTTATTAGAATTAATTTGCACGGTGCAGGGGCTGCACACCAGGTTTCCCCGTAAAAATTTCACTTTTTTAATTACCTGTAATTTTTGTTGTTAATATTCTCATCCGAGGGGGGAGGATGTTGCTTCCCTCAGAAGTGTTCCACTCGTAAACAATTTCGTAACTAATTTACCGTATAATTTAATTTTCTTAATGGGGAGTTTTTTTTTACCTGTTTAAATACCAAAAATAAATTATTGCGTGCCTTTTTTAAGCATGCAGAAATTTAACGGGCACGAACCGGTATTTTTATTTTTGAAAACTATACGTTGTTGTATCGCATACACGTACAACCACTTCAACTATGTGTTTAATTGAAATCTACGAGTGGAAGAATACTTGAAAGAATAACTGTGAATTAGAAAAATAAGTAAAACAAACAATTTCTCCTCATTTTAGCCATCGATAAAACATAACCCAAAAATATTACGGGTGTAGTTGTTATATTAATAGTTTCATCAAAAACTTAACCTAAAGCTCCAGCTGTCGGGTGTCCTGCTTTGCAAATGCCACGTTTTAAGAAACTCAATACAATACTCTTTCGTTGTTTTTATTTTTCTGAAATTTTTATGTTTCTCACCCGAAACAAAATAATTATTAATCCGAGTGAATTTTGCATCAACTCTGAAGGTTTTCCTTTTACTGCTCTTCTTCTGTCTTCGATATTTTTTTATTTAAACGTTAGAACCCTTTTTATGTATCAGTTTGTTGCGGAGGACTGGAGGACAACTTTAACAATGTCTCAAGGGTTGGGCGAGTAAAAGAAGAAGAAAGAATCTCACGGTGGGTGCAAACACCCCGAGAGAAGTTGTTAATTGTGCGGTTGTGAAAATTTTTTTTAAACTTCCAAGTGACTAACGATACCAATTTTCAATTAGTGCTTCTCGTTTTCGGAGGAATACAAAACTACGGAAGAATGTTACGTGGGTGGTGTAATGGTGGAAGGGAATTAACGAATGATCAATCGAAATTTTCTTTCAACTCAAAGCTCATCTGCATTTTGGAATTGGATTTTTTTTTCCAACAGGAACTTTTAACGATTTTGCTCTAATCGATGTCCTTTTCTTTTTTCATTCCTTCCCTCCTCTATTCTTCTGTCGTTACGCGCGGGAGTCTGCTTTCTGACGAGTAAGTCATTTACATAACTTATTAAGAGCATCAATACAGTGGAAAAGTGCCGGTGCCGTTAAGTGTTAATTTAATTCTAGAATAATTTGAATTCATTTGCTTACTTACTTATTTGAATTTTAATTGTTGACATTAACTCTTCTCGATGTCTTTCTGATGAAGTCGCAACCTGTAAACAAGTAGGCTCTCGTAAGAATCAAAGCCTTACTCATTTAGAGAGTACAATATTGTCTTCCTCTCTTCACATCCTAGTTCATTTATTTAGAAATAAAAGAATGTTTTACTTGACTTGACCGCCTATCATCAATACAAATAGTGATGCAGCTCGTACCGCAGCAAACTATCGAGAAATGTTATGTAAACAAAACTTCAGACAACTCCATGAATTCTTTGAAACCAACAAATCTAGCAGGTACTGTTCATTAAAAAATGAAAATAATAAAAATAAATAAAATCTGCAGCACACGTGTTTTGTATCAGGGGAAATAAAAAAGTTAAATACCACAAGTCCCTGGCCGTCCTTCTATTTATGGTTCTATTTTTAATAACTTTGGTAGTATCAAATTTTTAAAAAACTTAGAAATTTTTTATGAGCGGAAACAAAGTTGAAGTTATATTAGCATTGTGAAGTAATGCAACTAACTAAAATTAATGCTGTATCATATACTTAATCAACTCGAGCGTATTAATAATTAGTATTATTTAATTGGTGTGGTGCTAACCATGGTATTTGTACACTACCCAATGATTACTAATTTCACTTTCCTGTACGTAGAAAGAAGGGTACAGCTTTACTCGTAGAGGAAATGTTCGACACGAGGAGATTTCACTAACATTTTGTTGTGACTATTGCAAAGGCCTCTCTTTTTCCACTTCAGGGAAGTATCTGCCCGGGCCTGGACGACCGCCAAGGTTGCCTTGCTCATCTGGACATCTCTTTCACCGTTTATTATATCTCTTGAATGTTTATCTTTTTACATTATCCGAACATGGGCAGAAATGATCAAAAGCGTTGTTTTTATCGTCCAATGGGTCACTTCTTGTCACTCCTCCAAAACCGATTATAACACTTTATTTCACACTTCAAAACTTCGGTCTACTTCACTTTTCCATCGTCATTTTTCTTACGCCTGCATCACTCCGGTACCAAAACCTAAATTTCTTATCGCATTAATTTTCCAGCGTAAAAAATGTCACGGCAGTCATGGAATAGAAAGAAATGGTTGACCAAATAACGTGAGGTGCATCCCGCACGACGCACAGAATCGTATATTATTCATTTCGCTTTGACCTTAGGATGCCCGTCTGGTTAATTTGTAATTCATTTCCGAAACTCGGGAAGAAAAGCATCAAGGAATATCGTGTCACTACAATGATATCACTCGCTGTGCCTTCCGTTGGCCAGTAGTTTACGTATGAAACTGGAGAAGAGAAAATTAACGTACCGCGTGAAAATGAAACCGGATGAGAAAGGGTACGATATGACGGCAAGTTTATAACCATTGAATGACAATGAAGAGAATACATTATGAATGACATGACAAGTTATGAAGTGCTTCGCCTACTCGACTTAACCTAAGGCAATGGGGGAAGGCAGAAGGAGAGATGGGTCGTGGATTGGAACGAACTTTTCGTAACTAATATTGCGCAAATTTATACTTCCTCTACGTCAAGTGCATTACACTACCCAAAACTTTGGTAATGTGTGATAAATAACTTTGTGCTTCGTTAAAAAAAATCCTTTGGTTATTACAATTACTATTGTTCAAGCATTCCCAGAGTAATAAGTTTTTGCTAATTAATAATTGCAAGACAGAAAAATTTATCTTACTTAGAGAAAAGCTTTGGGTGCAGCGAAATAATTTCCGGTTCAATAAAGCTTTGTTGTGAACCAAAAATAAATAAATAACTTAATTTTATGAGAATTTGCGAGAGTATAAAAGAATATATATTTAATTTTAAAGTAAAGAAAATAAGTCGGAGGAGTAACACCCCCGGGCTGTGACACTGAGTTTGGTAATTTTTTGGGTAAGGAAAATTTTTCTTCGGAGGATTCTCATTTTTTGGGAGGGAGGGATATTTTGAATTTTTTTTGGTTGGCCCCTTACGTCCCTAAAATAAAAAAATAATAATATAAAATAAAAATAAATTTAAAAAATTCAAGCGTATTGTTAAAGTGTGCCAATATTCAAGACTTGCAACCTGTAACAGTGGTAGTATTGCACTTATCTAAAATGACTGCCGATTCTTTTATTTAACTTAACTAACTTATTTAACTATTTAACTTATTTAACTAACTTTAACTTTTTAACAGACCAAATGTTTGATGTATTTCTCTCCAGTCATACGGGACTTTATTTTCTTTTCCCATTGGCCGACGGGAAGATCCGCTCAGGTGATCCGCCACATTGTTTTTTATTGATCCGAATTACATCAAGTCAAAGTGCTTTTTTATTTGTTCAATTTCCTAAAATCGAAAAACAACAAAAGCCGCATTCCTTTTAAGTCATTTCAATCGATACAATCTTAAAAATTTGAACTGGTTAATTTTCAAGCTTTTGTTTTTTTCCATTTTAAAGTAAAGTTAGAGTGTTATTAACAAGGTGTTCAACTTTCCGTTGAAAATGTCCTTTCCGGAAGAATGAAATTCGTAAAAGGCCCCGAATTAGGACCGGCGTGGAGAAATGGCAGAAGAGGGTGGGCGAGAGAGTGACAAAATTAACTTCCCATAGATTTCAATAGATTTTCAAAATCCGAGTGGTTAACAATAGTTGAAAAGTTAGAACACGAGTATCGGAGAACGAGTCAAGTGTGGTAGTTGCCATTTCCGGCGGGTGGTTCGTAGGCAAATTTCACGTCATAATAAAACATTTGACGTTTTCCCAAAGTTTCCGTCGTCGTAACAACGATACGGATGAAACTTTACAATAATAATGGAAATCCATACAATGGTTCATTAAAATTTGACGCTTATATAGAATTTAGTAATTGGTCGAGTCAAACATTGTCGGAGGGAACTCAACTTTTGGCCGACGAACTACACCATAATTTGTCGCCACCACGTGCACACGGGTTATGTTTTTTCCGTGTCGCTTCCGGTCCGACTTCGTCAACATCCGATCGGTCTAAGACCGGGAAGACGACGCCGAGAAAATTTTGCTGGGAGTCCCCCGAATTTCAAGTAGGCCGTATCAGGTGTGGGAAAAATGAATATTTGATTACCCAGTAGGTTTGTGGGCATAATTCAAAATATTTAATTTATTTGAGCAAAAGTTTTGCCTTCGGTCTGAAAGGAATTGTTCTTTGATAATCAGGTAAAACTGAATTTGATTTTGATGCGGTGGTTAAGAGGAGCGAAAGAGGAATTAGTGGAGGAGAGAAGAAGACAAGCTACATTCTAAATGTAAATGAAACTTCTTAGTATAATGAAATGCGATTAATTTCCACACCAATCGAGACGGTGAAAACGAGCTTCAAACTTTCTCGGGCAAAACGCCAGGAAAACTCAAACTTGTTTCTGCTAGATGAAGCGATTTAATAAAGTCATTTGATTACTTTTTACTACTGATATTCGAGTAATAAATGCTTCGTGTGTGAGTAAAAGCTTTAAAGGTAAATGAACGGCTCCCAAGTAAAAGAAAACCTGTTGAGTAAACGAAGCCGAGTAAAGTACTCAACATTAAATGTTTTGAGCTACGTCATTTCGCAAGAAGTGACGTTCAGTCTTCAGTGGTTTTGTTGTACTGTAGGTGTTACACAAGTTCGATGTGGATAGTGTGAACTTATTCATTTGTTGGCGTTAGTCTTCACTTCTGTCTTGTATTATAATCATAAGTTTTTGATAATAAAGGTGGTCAAATAATCCGCAAAATTGACTTTCAACTATACACTTCTATGCGTTTTTCCTGGAACTCGTTTGGAGTTTCTACAATACGTTTTTGGGGCTCGTTTGCACAAAATACAAATACGTTAAAGTATCGTCTTCGCACCTCTCTATTTTTGAGTTTACCTTAACGTATCGTACCCTAATTATTACTTTTTCAAATCAAATCTACTCACCCTGCAAGAAGTATCTTCGCCTTGTAACGAAATGTCTGACTTATGGTATTTTTGTAACAACAGAACATTCAGAGATGCAAGCAAAAATAACGTCCGCACTCTGTAAGGAATCGATGGAAACTTGAGAGATTTCTCTTAAGAACAAAATTTTTTGGGTTTAATCCGGCAGACAGATGGGCGGTACGTGCAAAACGTAACATTTTATGCGTTTCTGATGATACCATTGGAAAAGCTTGGCAGGCACGGAAGCAACTCAAAGTGAACTTCAAGTGTTGATCGAAAAGAAAACTCCTTCAATTTTCACACGCGTGGAAATCGTCTTATCTGGGTTAATGAAAATTTTTTGCTACAAGTTGATTCGTCTTTTTAGTATCTCACGAGCAAAATTTGCGGCACGAAAGCTCGGACCGAAAGAAAGGGAAGAAAGGGAGATAGAAAGTTTCAGAAAGAAATGGCATTGCGGTACCGGAGAAATGGAAAGTGTTGCCTGGTGTGTTTAGGCCTCTCCACGTCGAGAGCTTTGGCAAAACTGGGCTAAAAGGCAAAACTTAAATTTATTTCTAAATCTGACTGCAAAGATGTTCGGCATGTGGCCAAAACCAGAGGTTCGGCTATTTGGCGTCAAAGTCTCTAGCCAGACTTCGTATTTCTCTCTCTCTCTCTCTCTTTTTTTTTTTCCCTCAACTCCGCAAAATTTACATCCAGACAATGTCTGATCTTTTCCATTTAACATTAGATTTTCATCTCCTCCGAGTGAGTTACTCTTCGATCTCGGCCGATTTATCATTTTGATATCCCGGCGGGATCTCAGATTCGTTCGGACAATTCTGGAATGTTTGAAAAATCATTTGGGTGACGAAGATGAGGTCCCACGGTCCGGAGACACATTTCAGAAAACAAAATTTTCTCTTCGTCTTCCTCAGGGGGATGCTGGAGGGGACGCCACTCCTGTTGCCGTCCTCTGCTACAATCGATCCAGAGATACATAATTTAATCTCGATTTCACCGTGTTAATATTTTATTTATTTTCCAATTTCTGTAACTGAGGTCGCTGGAGTGAAAGATCATTCAGTCTAAACGCATAAACTATACATGACGTCGTTAGTTAAACTAATTGGTACAGATGCGACAGAAAGAAATTTTAAAAATCCGTTCGGGAAATTACGTTAAATGCAGTTAAGAAGCACTTATTTTCATTCTTGATGAATTTACATAAATTATGAAAGTCTCGAAATTAAATAATGCTTAGTTAATTATTGAATTATTTAAAATGATCCCGTTTAAATTTTCATTTTCGCAAATCTACTAATCCTGTCGATGGTGTGAATGAACAAGCACATTTCTGGTAACGTACTTTTATAATTGGTGAGGACGTGTCGTGAGGTTGAATGTCAGACAGCTTTATTCAAATTATTTGGCCTAGTCCGGTTAAATTTGAGTACTTAACTTTGTGGAAGTTTTAACGTTGAATGTATTTTTTGGGTGGAGACAGAAAAGGAGAGATTAAGGACGAGTCAGAATATTACAAAACAATTATTAATCCTGACCGTTATTGATCTAATAACTTAACTAAAAATGTAAATTTAGAGGCAGGGTGAAGTGACTTTATTTCCCTTGAAAAATTAATGATCTGCGACGTTTTAGTCAAAAAGAAAAGATCCCCTCAATCGTAGAGCGAAAAGATTTTTAGGACCAATATAAAAAACCTATCGCACTAACACATCAAACTTTACCAAAATTCTTTTTTGAACGTTAAAATCTTCCAGGTCTCTTGAATATTTAGAGGTTTCTAAATCACAAATTTTCCTAAGAAATTCATAGGGTGAGTTACACAGGTAACATCAACTCTTCAGTTCAATTCTCTTGAGATGGAAGTTTACTCATCCTACATTATTCTTGTAGGGAGAAACTCAACGCTAGGAATGGTGCTTTACTAGAGTGAACTACTAGTCATGTTTTACATAAAATACGTGACTGACTTTGATACTGACACCGTTTAATCAAAATATGCTGAAACACAGCAACATAAATTTTTAATTAAATATCAAATTATTGGGTGCTACGTAAAATTATTCTGAATCCTTTGATGAGTCAGTCACACACAATATTAATATAATTATACTTTGACGCTATAATTCAATGAACTTTCTCTCAAAATAACATTTTTCTGCAGAACGGCGACAAAATTCGATGGAAAAACTTGTCGTATGGACAACATTTCTCATACTTGAGAGAACTCGAACTCGCGTTGTGGTCCTGAAAAATGGCTGCCCATTCTTCTACTACTTTTCTTTATTTCTACGTTGATTTAGTTTTTTTTTCGCTGTCTTCGGTGTGCATTTTTTTGTTTTATCACTTATCGTAAATTATTTTTCGTTCGTCTAAAAGTTTACATATTTTCATTCGTTTCCTCTTAGGTGGAAACTTTCTCGGAAATTGGAAGAAAGTCGTTTATGGTTGATGAATCCGCGTCCAAAGTATTCTTTTCTCCTTTCCCGAGTGTAACTTGAAAAACAAAGGGTAGTAACATTAGGTCTTAAAAAAGAATTCGATCTGGATGAGTACTAAAGTGCTGTTAAGTAATTTATCAATTGTGTTGTTTAGGTTTCAAGGCTGGCAAAATAACCCGACGGAAGAGCACAGCTTTCAAGGGAGAACCCTGACATGTTTGTGTGTGGAAAGACTTAAGGGTGAGAAATGTTGATTCTTAAGTAGGGATCTTCACCTTATCTGATGTGCTAACACAAGGGTTGTAGTTACACAATAATCAAAATTTGTTCTAAAGAAATGTATCTGTGGCTCTCTTATTCTGAAATCTGATGTGTTGCTTTTAATTTTGGCGGAAGAGTTATTATATCCTGGTCCTGGGGTGACTCCTGTGCCCTGTGCCCCTGTGAAAAATTGACATTTTCATCGCCTGATTTAATATCTTTTCTCCCGGAGTGTATTCTAAAATAAAAATTAATTACGGGTCGTACATTTCGTCATCGATTTCAGTACGGGCAGACGGCCAAATTGGCAGACGACACTTAATTTTCAACTGTATTTTATACAGATCCGGAGTGTTTTTAAGAACATTCCGTAATTATTCAAACGAATTTGTCATCCGGTTTTGTGTATGAATTGGAACGAATGTTGACATGTCTGACGGCGAACCCCAAGTTTGAACAATGTACTCGTGCCGGAATCGAAAACCGATTGAAACTCTATTGTATTTGTATTGGTGTGTGGCGCCAAATACAACGGAGGTGAAGTTACATAAATAAAGTGTGCTGTGGTTGTAAAAAAAATGTGCATTTTGCACAACTGTAAACAAAGTCTTACTCAAATAAGACGTTTAAACTAAATTATATTTTATTGCATCTCAGGTTTTTCATTACATTTCACGGATGCTCATATTGCAATAAAATCGTACTATATTTTTTAATAAAATCAACTAAAAATTTGATAAAAAAATTTTCAAAGTAGCAGTAAAAAGTATTTTAACATAAATTATTTTATGTTATTCTTACTTTTATTATTATTAATTAATTACGTTAAATTAAATAAATAAATCAAAACTTACCTACTGCTTTCCTAAACAGCTGTATGCTTCCTCATAGGAATATTCTGCAAAAAAGTAAAATAATGTAAACATAACCAGATCTACAGATGTCAGAGTTTCGAAAGGATAGGGACTTTCTTTCTCTTGAGGAATGCTACGTTTGATGTCCGTGTTACAGAGCAAAAGAGAGAAATTTCCGTTAGAACTTCCTCTATTCGTGTCGCCATGTCAGGATTATCAATTATAACGATCGATACGTGTGTATTTCAGTATATTAAATTATAATATTAGCTTAATATCATGAGGAGAATCATTAATGAATTTAGTGTGACGTTGTTGCAGTTCAACTGACCATTTTGTAGTGTACTCGTGCATTATAATCTACTCCACTAGATCTTTGATCGTTACTGATGCATCATCCCCCAGATCATTAGTCTGGTGCACCATTCTCAAACTCGGATCAACCAAATACAGGTCTGAACTCCCCAGAAGTTGTATTGCTTTCCTGGTGGAGGATTCTCAACTCCACCGCTTTACCGTAGGATTTAGAGAATGGATATTTGTATATAATAGCATATGAATAACTGAAAGATCACTTTGAGTAAATGAATTTTTCAGAAGTGCCGATCGATGGAGTAAAATTATTGTAGGAAAAGATTTCTAGGGGCAAAACAACCCCATTTTACGTTTATAGATATCATTATGGCAACTGCCAATTACTTTCTTGATGCATTGCTCCTTTCTTTTTATCATGTAAATGATGCTATCGTTCATTTTTGTTTTCTTCCCACTCTTGCTCGTTCTTCATTATTTTTTTCCTACCGTTACGTTTCACTCTTTCCGTTCACGCCTCTTATGCAAATTCTTATGAATTCTTTTTGCACTGTTGTTTCTCTCATTTCCATCCGAATTTCAACTCTCTTCTTATATTTGAATCATTAATTTCCTTTGGTTTACGTCACCGCGAGACAACTGGGACGCGAGACATCAGAAGTCTTATAAAACTCATGTACATTACTCCTCTCCGTTCTCGTGATAAAAAAAACCACTGTTGTCGTGAATTTAAGTATGTATTATTAGCGATATTAATAAGCAATGTTATTAGTTTTTATTTTTTCTTCTTCACTAGGTTTAATTAAAATTTGCGGATTTCTGAATTATTTGACTCACTTGCTGATTACAGTTTTCAGATGAGGCTGCACTTACTTTATTAATCTAATTTCAAGAGAGGAAAGGAAGTACGAGAAGGAGACCGAACTTTCGGGTGTGAGGCAAAAGGAATATCTCGAATACCTAGACTTGAAAGAGTCTTTTCGTAATTCTTCCTCTTTTTGTTACCAAATATTACGAGTTTGTATTGCAGAAGTTTTAATGTTTTCGAATTTTAAAGTTAAGACTTGTACGTAGATAGAGGAGCACAACTATTAGACTATGATTCCGAATTCAGATGCTGCGGTGGAAGTTGTACAAATGGATACCCTTTTTTGTAGCCCCCTATCCAAACTCTTACCTTCTAGTATTAAAGTTTTTATTGTGTGTGCCGAAGTTAAGAAAATCAGATTTTAGATAGTTGTTACTAGTAAGTATAGTAATACTATGTCCGTAATAAATTAATAATATTTTTAGTGTTTGTTGTATCACTATTTTTAAAGTCTGCTTGAATATAAATCTGGGAGGTAGCGAAACACAAACACTAGTATTCAAAACTTATTAAGGTTTCTGAAATTTACTAAAGTAATAATAAAAAATTTGATAATCACAATAAAGCTTGTGGCAGTATGTTACTACTGGTCGTTTAGTTAGTTTTGTTTATTTTCTATTTTTTTTTTGTTTTATTACTCATCTTGACCCATTATATGTAATAGTACCATGGAGTTTGTGAGTAATAGACACTGACAAAATTTCTAAAAGTTATTAAACTACAATGAGGTAATGCAAAGCAGCGCAGTTTTTTAATTGAGTCATCGTGACAGGTATTACAGAATCTTGGGGTCTTTTTTCAGAATGATATGTAGTTGTTTTCCGGGTTTAGGGGCGAACCGTTTTCATAAAAAGCAAGTTATGTAAACTATTATGTAATTTCACAAATGTAAATGGCAACTTCATTTACAAAGTCATTTTCCTGTAGCCTTTTGCAGCAGTTCGATGCGAAATTTGAATGAAACTGTTATGTAAAACCCTCGGTGGAAGAAACCGAAACTGTTCTGATTGTACTTTCGATTGAACTAACCAAAGAAGCGCACCGGTCGCGGAAAAAACTAATTGATGATGAATACTTTTTGCCCGAGAACTTTCTCTTGGAGTTGAGAGACCCTGATGGTGAAGAAAGGTCGGTTTCCTACCTCGAGAGAGGCATTATTTTCGTACGGGCTATTACAAAACGGCAAAACAGTGAAATTTCACAGGTTTACTGATTCGTGTAAAAACGTGGGAATGAGCCTTTTTTTTATTTAACCCAAAAAAGCAAGAAGAGAAAAGATCCTTCAAGAGATCCTACTACGCACAAATGAAATAGCGGTATTGGAAGCAATGAATTAAACCATAAAAGGCTTTCGCTTTGGGGGAAAACACTTTCCCGCCATTTCTGCTTTTTATACTCCAGAGGTGGTGAAACTCTTAAAAAAGTATCATAGCTTTTTCCCTATCGATCCACCGTTCCTTTCCTTTGGACGACCGGGAACCTGTTAATACATAAGAGAGAGGGAGATATTATTAAATTTTAGAACTTATAAACTAGTTTTTGTAATATTAAAAAACGCCTTCATATATACAAACCCCGTAAGCGATTTAAATAAAGTTAAAACGCAACCAAATGCGTGTGCAGAGAAACAAACAATGTTATTAACCGAGATTTCTTATTACGAACATTGGTATTCACACATTCAGTAATACGAGGAAAAAAGTATTAAATGTATGTAAGTTCTCATGGGGTAGGTAAAAAGATACCCCGTGCCTACGAATATTCCTACGGTATCTATAACTGAAACTTCACCCCTAATCAACCCTTTGCCTAATTTTAATAACCAGATTATTTCCATGTAAAGAAACCTTTTTGAAATAGACTCTTTGATGTGCAATGAACACCGTGCAACTCTTAACACGTTTGGTACCTTAATTCAAAGTCATAAATTTTATTCCTACGTGACGGTGCCGACGTTGTGAAATTCGCTTAGGTTACTTGGTTTTTACCTTCATGTTCTGATAAACTAAAAATGATAATAATGAACGGCAACGGACCTTGTTAAACATGAAAAATATATAAAATGAAGAAGACGATATTCCCAAACGAATGTTGTCATAATTACAGCATTTAACAAGATTCGTAAATTTTAAATTGCCGAATATAACCGTTAGTTTTGTGCTCCACATGTGACATTTTCGGAACTAAAAGAATACACGTGTGAGGCATGCTTAGAATAATTACAAAGGTAAACCAGCTATTTTAACAAATAAATAGAGGTAATAAAAACAGAAGAACAAATAAAAACTGGTAGGGTTTGTTCCCTTTCACCGAAAGAGTTTCCTGTCGGTCAAGCCCACTCAAAACAGACACGTACCCGTGGGAAGGAAAAAAAAAGAGAAAACTATAGGTCTGAAAAACCAAAAAATGGCATCCCGATAGACGTGTCCGTAAAATGGCCGTCAAAATCATTAAAACACGTGTCAAAATTCAGGCAGGAAAGTTGAAGGAGAAGGAGGAAGAAGCAAACGAACAGTTCGACGGGGATTACATAATAAAAACGAATCAAGCGGAAGGAAGGAAGGCAGAGGAGCCTTCTAGGGAATTGTAAAGTAGCAGAAATCGCAGGAATACATTAAAATAATTTAGACGGAACGGTAAAAGGTAAAGCCTAAGAAACGGAGAAAGCAATTTAAGGAGTGCAGCGGTGGATATAAGATGAAGGAACAACTACTTCCGTTTCTGAGAATTCACTTCCGGTTAACAGCCCCAGGCCAACCGAAGCTGATCAAATCTCAAAAACTAATTTTTAACAAGTTAATCGTTTTATGTAATCGGTTATTAATTTATATTGAAAAGAGTATTCATTTGACACTCTCCACACACACACATTCTACACTCGTTTGTACTACAAATTTATAGCATTAAAAGAACTATTTGTAGTTTTGCATGCACACGTGTTCACTGCAAAAGAATTCGCTGTACGACTTCTATGTATTTATTTAAGTAATGTATTTTGTTATTAATGAGGCTTCTAAGGTTACGAACGTGTTGACTGTTTTAGAGAAGAGCTACGGTTACATATATAATGAGGAAGAGTAATTATAAGACTTTACACTTGAAGAAATTGAGATCAAAGCGAAATTCTGCGATGAACATGTTACACAAAGAAATATGCTTCATTATATATCTATTACATTTGCAAATTTTTAGTGAAAATATACGACAATCTTATTTTTTTTAATATTTATTCAATAACCTGAACTTCCTTGAAGTTTACGTATAAAAAATAATTACATCTAATTTTTTTTTGAAGTTATACCTGTAAGGTATCGGTTGTGCATAGAGTAAAAAGTAGTCAATATTATTAAAAATTGAGTATCTTGAAAATATTGTATTTACAAAATATATTAATTATTCAATTTAATGATGCATTGAAGTAGCAGCGATGCTTTGGTCGAGTCATTTCAATCATATTGTGCCCCTTAGTCTGACTGAAGATTGTTCTTTTCCGTGTAGCATCTTGCACATATCGTTTATCTTACAGAAGTACAACTATCACGTTTCTCGTTACGTTAATTCTTATGTATCATATAAGAACAGTTTATTAATAATTAAACGTAAGCCTTAAAAAGTAACGTACCTTTCCAGTCAAAAAGCAAGTAATGGATTGTAAACGTGTGGCCGAAAATAAATTTCCGACGCCACATGATTTTATTGTTCTGTTACTTTTACACTGCTATAAAAAATGTAAAAGTATACAATACCATTAATAAATTAAATATTTTTATATGATAATATTTATATATAGTACTAAAAATTTCTAAGTCTTTATTTTTATGGTTTGCACGTATCCTTGGAATCCAACAATTCGTTTCGATTCTCTTTTGGTTTCAAAGTCAGAAGAGAAAATGTTCTAAAGGATATAAAAAAGCCTTTGTGATACTGATACAAATGTGATACACACATTGTATGTATATGTATGTGGTATTTATATATAAATTTCTATTTATATTTATTCAATTAAATTTATATTTTATAAATTTGTATTTATATAAAAATTCTAAAATCATTGGGTAGCCTTAGATGGCAATTTACTGCGGCAGTCGTTAGGCGATTTGGGCGTTCGCCGAATTGAGTGCACCAAACGTGTGCAATTTATTCGAAATGTCAAATTTTTGCATTCATTGACTCCGGGTTAATTAAAAAACACGGGAAAAAGGACACTTCGGCGGTGGTATAAATCGGGTGAAAGAACTGTTTTGAAACAAAGCAAAGGCTCGAAGCTAATTACCCTGCGTGTTTTACTAATTGCCTGACTGTTTTATGGAAATCTCAACTAGGTCTTCTCGTGGCTGATTGATACGCGGCGAAATGTCTTTCTTGATGACTTCAATTAAACTTGATTTATTGTTTTGGTCTGAATAAGCAGACGAAAATAAAGTGTTTCTTAGAGTGGGAAGAATACTCTGTTGTTACCCATATTTCAGGTTACAACACAGTCCTGAGTAATTGGAAAAAAATGTTAACTACAGCCATTTTAATGAACTGCAGGTATCGGATAAAAATGTCGGAATGTAACTTTCTTCATTACACGGCAGAACCTTAAAAAAAATGCGTTCACCACTCCTCTTCAAATATTATTCATCAAGCAAAGCAGAAATAATGCATTACTTGACGTAGAAATCTGTCTCGGTGTAACAGTCAAGTATAAATATTCATATTTCAGTGTAAACAAAATTTTAAGCAATTTGGTCAATTTTGAAACTTTCCTTTGAGTAATGCCTCCGGAAGTTTTCCTTCCTAGAAAAACTCATTCGGTAATAAATTTTAGACTGCACTCGAACGCTTTACCTTTCACCGAGACTTTTTAACAGCCCGAAAGAAGGAAAAGATTATCCTATAGGATTTAGTTAAGCAGGTAAGAAGTTTTTTCACAAAATTTTACTTTAATACTCTTGACGGATATTTGAGTCTGAGTTGCGATCTCGAAACCGATCGCTCGTCTCATTTTAACCGTAGAGATCAAAGAGTTCTGTCACCAACAAAAACAGCCTGACAGGACTTTGTGAATTATTGGTCCCAACAATGTAACTGTTACTTTGTTTAAATATTAACAGTCTTAATATTAAAAAAGCAATTATGAGCAGTAAACGGTCTCACAATTTATCTAGTTTTCTCATTATATTTTTTTTATTTTGTTTCAAAATATTTAATAATTTGTACAATATAAATGAACCTCTAGTAATGGGTCAATTAGATTATTGTCATTGATCCATTACTATTGGTTAAGTTACAATAAAAAACTTATTTTAATTTAAGTTACTTGTGATTAGATACATATCTCATACATGCTGATTCTTGAAATGGGAATTTATTATTTTCAGTTTTTACTTTAAAGTGACATTATGTTGGTAGACCCGTTCAAAGAAGTTGCTTCTTTCATTTTTATTTTTGTTTAATTTTAATAAATTTTTATTTAGTAGTATTCATATTATATTTTAAGTATTCAAGTAATATTAATATTTAGTATATTTTTATTTAATAATAATATTTATTTAGTAATTGTTTCTAATTTCGTTCCATCGATTACATTCAAATAAAACATGTTACAGAATCTATGTGGCCTAAATCACATTCAGTACAATTTTCACGGTCTAATAACTTTTATATAAATAAATATTTATTAAAATTTCCATGTCCTGAAATAAATTTGACATCGAGTATAATAATCGAGTCGCATTGATTTAAAATTTAATTTTAATTTTTTTTAATATTGATGGAAAGAATTCTCATTGTATAATGCAATCTTAATCTGCAAGCTCATGTTATTTTTATTAAAATTAAAATCTACTAATTTTGTGGAATTCCATCTTTTACCATTCTACGGTGTTTAAGCATTGTGTTCTTGTTCTTATAACACAAAGAATTAAAAGTTATCAACCTGAATTTAACATTGTGTGATATGTTGCAGTGTTTTTCCAACTTGATTGTTTCAGCAATGTTTCTTAATTTTCTCAAATCAAATAAGCGTTACATTCTAGATGTAAACAAATCAATTTGCGGTTTACAACTCGTAGTGCACAACCTACAAAATTTAATTCTGACCGATGTGCAGGAAAAGCGACATTTTGAATTTCAATGACTTCTTGACTTTTACCTAGTACTACTCTTTACAATTCATTTGAAAATATGTTTCTTTTTTTCACAAGAGTAGACCACGAGCTGCAAGGAACGTAGTAATAATGACCTTAAATTTGAAGAAAAAAATGTTTTCTTTGTGTGTTACTTACTTGAGAAATATAATTTTCTATGGAGAAGAAGGCCTCCTTTTAATTATATTTTCAATCTCTTAAATATTTAACTTTTTTGATTTGTTCATTTATTAAATTATCTCTTAATTTAATTTCCGAGTGGATTCATAATGCTAATGGTTAGAGAGCTGTGTTAGACTACAACATTTTCAAATATCCTTTAACTCTAATTTGTTATTTTAACAGTTGCTCTATGGAATTTTCTGTAGAATTTAAGAAACACACTAAATCTTCTGGGGAAAGTCAAACAATCAGCCTTTAAATTATAATCTTGGGGCTTAGTTGGAAATTTAAATTTTTGATAAATCCAATTTTAGCTAAATACACTTCACACTGAGTGTCACTTCTCCTGTTAGCTCCGGTTATAATTTCTAATTAATAATCCGCCGTGGATAACTTTATTTTTACAAGGAATTCCTCGTTCTATACTTAATTTTTGCAGCCACAGATAAAAGAGATTCAGAATGTTAAATTTATAGTCAATAAATTACGTAGAAAGACAGTCACCTAAAAATAATTATCAAGGAATTAAACGGCAGTACGTAAATGAGGAACATTCGTTCAGTAAGAATGAAAGGAGAGGCAACTTCTCTCTGAAAACTGAACCCGTTACATAAAATTATAAAAACTTAAAATTTTCACTTCTAACTTGGTATTTTGAAGCAGAACTAGACAACTACTTATATCTTCTTGTTTGTCTCTCTCTCTCTCTCTCTTTCTCTTTCCTCCTCTTTCTCATGTTTCAAACCCGGCAAAAAAGTGAAAAATAGGACAGTAAAAAACAAATTTTCATTCCAATTTCTTTTCTCAGAGTTAACCCAATTCCAAAATTTATAGTTGGAAACCCGAAACCTCTAGTTGCTTTCACTCGCTTTGTAAGGAAACTCTGGAAAAATTATACCGTGGAATTAGTGGTTGATGAAAAATTAAATTCTCGCCACTTTCTACTCCGCTGAAGAGATTTTTCCACCAGGTGAATAATACCGTGATCTTCAGTTGGCTTTTTCTACGAAAATAAACGAAAATAGAAAAAAATAAACGGCGAATGGAAATTTATTTAATCCGTCAGAGTGGCGTTTCATGCTTTTCAAATCGGCTTGCTACCCGTGGGGTTAGAAAGTGTAGCCATTTTGATAAAATGTTTTTGAGCAGAACGAAGTCTACCACACCGCACAGATCAACAAGTCACGGTGTCCTACAAGATTCTGACTAAGCTATTAGAATTGTACAAACCCAAAAATTCAGACATTAACTGCAACTTCGTTACAAAAAAAAACAGTATAGGTATTAGTGCTTGAAAGTAACAATAGGTAGTAGTAACAGAAGAAAAGCGAACCAGGAAGTCTTAAGTAAAACTAATCGTACAGGTTGTGTGGACCATCATGTTGCTATTAGTAACTCTCAGGACGTTTACAACAGAAAACTATTAGTTCTGCGTATTTGCAACACGTCAATTAATATTTTTGTTCAGTGATATTGAAATACAAAAACTCCCGCTTGGTTTAATTTTAATCAAACCAAAAAGTCGTAAAGTTTCATTTGCAAAACTTGAAACAAGCGCTCACACACTTTAAAAAGAATACACAAAAAAAACTGTGGAAAACTGTTAGAAATTGTTGGGATAAAAAATCCATACGAGGAGCATGCCAGAAGTCTGGAGCACAATTTAAAACTTGAAAACCCTGTCACTTACAAGAGACATTAAAAAGCCAGTACCAAGTGGGAAGTAATTTACGAAACACACGTAGAAATGGCGGAAAACAATAAGATAATCCCGTTGGGAATGTTCTCCATCTGAATGCTTCACTTCCACACTTTCAACTTCCGTCCGGACGTGGTTCTGCATGAATTTATGACGGAAAGTTAGCATTTCTCAATTTTCCGGTACCCGTCAATTTGACTGGAAAAACCAAAAGGAAGTTGAAAAGGATAAAAAGAATTCTTCTGCGACAGGAGAGGTGTAAATATTTAATGGGACAGTTCTACATAAATAATCCCGAATGAAATAAGGTGTGAATCGGGTGAGTTTCCCGGTAAGAAAACAGTAAGAAAAATCTATTTTTTTTTTTTCGAAATTGAAATAACTCTAAAAAACCTACGGCGCATGTAAGCTGTGTAACTTACAAAATGAAACAGAAAAACCGCGTTTTATTACACCGATAATACCTATTAATATAATCGCGCATGAAATGTCGGATTGCTTATTTATTTTCTTTTCGAAATTGCCATTTTTGTGTGCCTCGCGTGCGTAAAAAGCCCTTTTTTCTGTCGAAAATGGGTAGATAAAGTAGGAGGATAACGACGAGGAAGATGATGGCATTCGAACGATGGCAATCCATTTGCCGAGAGACATAAATCCCAGAGAATGCCATCATTTGAACATTGATTTTACCTATTTAGTTCGAGGTACAGAAAGAAAGCGAGAGAAAGAAACCGAAGAAGGCGGTGTAATAGAAAATGGTGAATGGAGTATGGGGAAGGGGAAAGGACCCTAAGAGTAAAAATGGAACCGTTAAGTTTAATTCAGATTTACTGCTTTTGCACTTAAGCAGCAGTTAAAATCCCCCGCGAAGAAAATAACGTGTACAAACTCTGGATTATCCATCGCCGACAGTTAGACACTACAGCTTAATCCAATAAAGCTCTTAAGCACAAAACTCACCAACAGCAATTGATGAAGCTCAGAAACGAAAGTGGATGCCGTCCGTCAATCTGTCAATATAAAATTCAATTGTATTTTTATGTACGCGACAGTCAAATTCTCTACGTAGGCCTCCTTGGAGTCCGAGGAGTTCGTCGGTTCCGTCGCTCTACGGCCGTCATATTTGTGTTGCTGCCTGAAAGTTTGGGATTTTTGCCAAGGTTAAGAAATCTGCAGTTGGTGTCTATTGTTGGAATTCTTTTCAGAAACAAGTTATTGATCTTTAAGAGATGAGAAATGATTGAGAGTGAGAAACAATTCCCGCGTAATAAACGATTTACCAAAAAACGTGTTTTTCTTTAGATTTTCCTTTGAGCACATTCAACTTGAATTCTTTCAGCGTCTACGTGAACGCATTTTATTTTGTAAAAATTCTTATTTTTTTTCGTCACTGTGTAGTTTTAAAATGGGCGCGCACAAGTTTTAAAAGTTAATTCTACTTGTTTTCTGTAAAAGTAATATATATTTCGTTGTGGTTTCCTAAGTTTTCTACGGTTCTTATCATTCCTAATTTACTGTCTGTTGTCGTACGTGTCGCATCTTCTACTAAAAAACATTTTTCACTTGATGTCTCTTGCTTCTCTTGACCGGAGGGTATGCTGAAAATGATTGTTTATTAATGAAGAACTCAAATATAAAGAAGTCGTGCACGTACACAAAGTGTCTAATTTTTTATAACCGGTTCAAAACACACAGATTAATCAAATTACTAATAAATTATATACAAATATATGCGGTTTTGACATGGTCAGAACAATTACACTTCTCTATAATGTATTCGTGTGAAACGTTTCTATATACCTGTTCCATTCTTATCCGTGAATAATAGCAAACTTTTACACTTTTTGATTATACTAATTTCAATTTTCCTTCTCTTTTTTTCGTAGTCGACTTTATTATTCATATTTTCAATCGCTTACTCCCCGTTTTTGCTATTTTCTCTTTTTATTCTTCAAGATTTTATTTCCTAAATCTTTCTTAAAACCTCAATTTGATCTATTTGATCTTCTGAGCTCTTTTTCAATTTTAGTTTTTGCCTTCATCTCCTTCATCTTGTACTTGATTTGCTCATGCTAAGGTAATTTCAAATTTTTTGGCTAACATTTTGAATTTGACGTGATTGTTTTGCTTGAACGACAAATCATTGCATAATTTGGGTGTACTGTAGTGCATGTGACCAATAGATCAAAATTTGACAGCTATTTTTTATCACAACAATTAACTGATAGTTAGTTTTAATAACTAATCTGTACTGGTGATTTAAAAACATAACGTAAGGTGTTTATGTATTGTATCGTGTTTATGTAAGTTTTTGATCCTTTACAAAAACTTGGTTGCATTATTTAACATTCGTTTGAAATCGTTCGCTTATTCTTGTTATTCAAGTTTTTCAAATTTTAGTGAATTGTAGACAAATATAATCTTATAAATCCGTTAAAATCGTTAGAAATGCCGAGACGTAGGTTTTTTCGGTGAGCTCAAGAAACCAAATGTCTGCCAATCGTTCGGCATTCCTAAACGGTTGAATAACAAGAAAAAGCGAACGATTTCAAACGAATGTTAAATAATGAAACCAAGTTTTTGTAAATGATCAAAAACTTACATTTATGTAAATATATTTTTGAAAAGTAATGGCTGAAAATTTGGTTTTATTATACTCACCGGTTACCTCACCCAAAACAGTTTTTTGAACATTAGGCAATTAACCGGTTCATTTACTTTATTCTTATTAGTTTGAGTAATAAAATTGACGGATAGCATGATCCATACATTACAAAGCGTTTATAAATATTTACAAAATAGAATTGTAATTGTGCACATACAATTATAATACATGAGAACTTTACTTATTGATATGTAATTTCTCTGTTTCTTCCTTATGAATTCAGTGATTTTGTAGCTTCAATTAATTATTCCAGCCTAGCTCCTTTATACAATGGAATTAATCCAAAGAATAAATTTAAGTGTAATTTAAATTCGGATGAGCAAAGGAGGTTAACTTTATTAAAATTAATAGTAATTGAAAATACCCAAAGCTTGAATAAAATTTAAGAAAACTACCAGATTCTATAATTCTAGACGAATAATAAATTTAAAATTGGTTAAACGCATTAATTAAAAGCTCAATTATTCATTTTAACCGTTGAGAATTGAAAAAACCGAGTTCCATTTTTCATTTTGACTGCAATCCCGTCAGAAAAATGTATATATAATTTTTGTTTTAAGCAAATTCAACTTAACAATTTTTTTCCTCTACTAAATATTCTTTCATCACTTATTAATATTCTTTATTTTATTAGTATAAAAATTTTAATAAACATTAATTTTATTATTATACATATTCTTTTTTACCTTGCTTGATTTAATTTCTCTTGAAAAAATCTAGATATACGTTGCGTTCGTGCCTTGCCTACTTCATTTTGTTTCTATTTCTTTCCTTATTGTTTTCAAAGAGATTATTTATTTATGTGTATACCGTAAGCAGCTGCTTTTCATATTTACTTTTTTAATTCCCTATTGCTTCTGTCTTGGGATTTCAATGGTCGCATTTGATTCCTGGTTTGCGAGTGGCTGGTGGTTAGGTTAGGTTAGGTTGGGTTAGTTTGGTCGGGAATTTGTTAATTTACCAGATCTATGAGGTGTCCAAAATATGCTAGAAGATCCGCCCCTGTGATGAGCTTGCCGACGTCAGCGCCGTAGTCCTAGGTTCAGTGTAATATTGAGAACACCGCACTTATATATATGCATGCAGTTCAGTGGTACTACCACAGATAGGTACTGTGGTAACTGGAAAACCGAGTTATCCGTTCCAGTGTCGACAGGACAGCTTATTTGGGTATTCATGTCTACAATAAAGAGGCGGCGGATTCTGTAATTCTGCGCCTTCACAATGCCCCGTTCACTGCTGGTCCTCGTTTGCCTGCTTGGTGAACTTCCAAGATGGTCCACATTGTCCAGCATTAATGTTACATTTAAAGTGATACCGACATTGGGGGCGTTTGCTCCGTTTGAGTCGAGACTTAGGGCAAAACCATGACCGGTGGCATCTCCCTAGCAACATCATGTCCTCCGTTCTCGTTATTAAATTCTCCAAATGTCTGTCCCGCGTGTCACCCTCTTGCTGGATGATTGCAAGAGACGTTCTGTTTCATTCAATATGGCTGTCGTTCTGACGGCAACGTCAAATTCTTTAAATACAACGAGCTGTGCGCTGCAGGTGTCGTCACCATCGTGGACTTGTTTGGTGCCTGTTGTTGGACGTTGAGAGCAACGGATCGTTCGTGTTTAGTCGAGCAGCGACGGGCGACTCAGAAACTCTAAGAATCGATAAATTGTTTCGATCTGAAATTTACCGCCACTAGAGAAGTATAATTTTATGAGAACAACAACTTAGATTTTTCTCATTTTGTAAGAAATCAAATTAGAAAAAGTGTGTGGGAGATTTCCTCTGGAAACAGTTGATAAGAAGCGTATAAAAGTTAATGGACGATTCTACTAGATAGACCGAAAGAACACACCTTTCTCTGGCTATTTACCCCGAGTATCATTTTTTCTGATTGTAAAACAATAAATTTGCGATACATCCGTATGTGCCGTAAAAGAAAATTAGCTACCATTCCTCCGAGGCTCACTTTTCCGACCTTTACGTTCCGACTCAACATCTTGGAAGGAAAGAACATTCGAGAGTGAATAGGTGTGTGCGTCTTGTACGTCTTGTCGTCTGCTGATAAATCCACCACTTGTTCGATCGTTCACATCGGAAATGCTTTCTATCGCGTTTTCCCAGAGCGTCTGCATCTGATGTTAATGGCGTCATTCCGTTCGGCACGCCGTTCATTGATGAAGTTTTCGAAAAATCGCAAGCAATACACTTCTCGCGAACTTTTAGACTGTCTAATAGATCGCAATCGATTTGCGGCAAGGTAAAATGTTGAATTAAATGATGGTTCTAAAGGTGTACTCAACTTTTTGAGGTGTTCACCACTCCCAGAAAATTTCCTGAAATATATATCGCGCGTGGAAAGACAGACACGAGGAGCATTTATGGCTCGCCATTACGTTTCTGTTGGATGACTGACACACAAAATTGATGCCGAATAATCGCTTTAATAAATTCCATGTGTTATTTTTCTTACTCAATAGTCATAAAAACAACAATACTCGGAGTTTATTTCTAAACCATTTGTGAACGTAAAACACACTCAAGCTCATTTGCCCGCCATTAATAAGAATCAACGGTTGTTTATAACAAAGGTCACTTTATGAAACCATATTCAATTAGTTTTCATTTAAAATGAAAAGTAGTTCCTCCGGTAATTGTGGTAATACCACTAGTAGCAATTGTTAGCTTCTCCTCGCGGATAGTGTAATTCATAAATTCTTGGAATAAGAACAGAAAAAGTCAGTGGTAGTTGGATTCTGTCGACTGATTTGTATCGAATTACTATCGTAATCGTATTTTCTTCTTATTGACATGGTTTTTAAGAATTACAATAATTGCAAACATGAAGCGTAATCCATATATAATATGGTTCAGTACTTAGTTGATACAAGTTTCCAACTTACTTAACAGTTTCTGCCAAACCGTATAATTAAATCTAATCATCTCGTCTATTTAAGTTGTTCACTACCTACAGGACGTGGAAATTTTTTTATTAAAAAATTAAATTTTCAAAATAATGATTTAAAACATAACTATTATCCTGTAATAATATATTTATGATAACCCTGTGTGGAATTTTGAAAATGTAATTACCAGTTCGCAAATACGGGTGTGAGACAAAACTACGGGTTCAGCCGTTCAACAGAAGACATAAGCGAGGACTCCAACTCTTACTGTCCCTGAAGAGAACAAATGAAGAAGAAGCGAAAGAAGCAAAGGGAGGAAGGCAACAGATGACAAGGGGTAGGTTTGAAGTGTCGAAAGCTTTCCCTTAAAATTCCTCGTCACTGTATTCTAATTACAAAAGTTTTCCTTTGTACTGCGGAGTTACGCAAACCAAAATGGCAACTCCAACTTTTTTTATATTGAAAATTTGTTTCCATGCTTTATAAATATAAAGGAAGAGAATTGTTATGAGTGGTGTGTCACGAAGTGATTCGTCTCAACCTCCAAATGCAATTGACTGTTTACTGGCTACGTCAAGTAGTTCGGCTTAGCGACCAAGCAAACATCAACAAAATTAAGGACTTTTTCACAAACGGAAACGAGTTTGTTCCCATGAACTTTCGAATTGGATTATGTAATTGCATCCTCCATCAACTTTATTTAATGACCGGGAATAACTTTTAACGATTTTAAAGTTTCAACCATTCATTTTTTCCCATCCATCCACAAAGTCGGGTACGTATAATTTGTTACCTAAGTATTTAAATTTCAAGTTGCTAATTCAGAAAGAAGCTTTTCCCTAAAAATTATTAATAATTCATGCGATTTCTGTGCCGGAGAGCTTTAAGTTTAACGGTTTTAATGTAGGAAAATGTTTGATTGACAAATATCTAGTAGGAAAATATTTACTTATTGGGGTAAGCTCACTGAAACAAGTGAAATTAACACAAATATGGTTGCATATAATAAATATTTTTTTGGTTACAAAGATTCAATTGTGTTCACCTTTTATATACACCTAATATGTTCACAATAAATTAAAATGAATTTTTTGAAACTTTCTATAAAATGATTCTCCAAGTTATGAAAGTGTTGTCAGGCTACCACGACTCTGCACCTTTTTCGACGAAGGAACGAATTTTGTTTTAAACTTTAAAAATGCTGCACCCCCCCCCCCAAAAAAAAAACGAGGAAAGAAAAGAGAAACGTTAGCGAGACGAGAAAGACGACAAAAAGAATGAAGTAAAATGTGATTACAATGAATGATGTGTCGGGTAGTAGGATAGAAGATAAATGCCGTCGGAGTTACTCAAGAGACGTAGTCTAAGCACGAAAATTGAATGCGAAGAGTCAAACCTTCTTCTTCTCCTGCAGCAGTGAAAACTTTATAGTTTTCTTTATAGTAGTCGAACACTGTTTAAGTGCATTAAGAAAACCTTTGTATTTTACCGTCTTAATACCGGTACGTGTGATCTGACACTGACAGTCTCAGAGCTCCATCAACTTAGGAAAATTCACGGGAAAATGGTCCAAAAAAATTAAATTTCATATAAGCAGAATAAAGGATTTATGACCGGAAAAAAGTGAATTTTCGTCGTATTCAGTCCTGTTGAAAAATTGGTTACTTATGATATTCATAATTTAAAAAAAAACAAAGGTTCTCTACAGTGTAAATAAAATGGTGCGGAATAAAAAACGTATTACATCTTGTTGGGTGGGATAGAACGGAATTAAGAAAGAACGAGAAACTTGCTGAAGAAACACAAAAATAACTTTTACTATTTATAATAATACTCGATGGCGTGTTAATGGTATGAATGATTAAAGCAGTACAAAGACCGGTACTTGAGCACTCAAAAAGTTGCGTTTGTGTCATCATAAAGCTCTCTAAGAAAGAAAACCAAAATTTGTCAGTCATCGTTTTGTATTTTGTAATTCTTAACTAAATTTTAATAAACACCAACCTCCAAAGTTAGTTATTCTAAGGTTTCTGATGGTTCACACCGTGTAAACAAGTAAGTGTCACCTCAAAATAATCTAAAAAATAAAAAAATTCGAAAAATTTAGGGTGATTTCCGAGTGTATTTACTCTGTTAGACTGTGATTAAGATTTCTTTTTAAAAAACCAAATGAATTTGTGCAGAAACAAGAACAGGTCAAAGACCTGGGATGAAAATTCGTATTAATTTGGTAACGGAAATGGGTCAACGTCACCAAGGGAAATCAGAGCAAAAAGAGACAATCAATGACACCTGTACAGTAGGATTTTTATCGACCTGTTGGACCTGTCATAAATTCTCAGGGAAAATCAGTAAAATAATGACAATCATCTCGATACGTCACGGCAACTTGGAAAGCACACTTTGGCATTTAGCGGTTGTCTTCGGCGAAAGCTCGTCGATTTGATGCGACAAGAACAATTACAAAGTTTTACGAAGTCGAAAGTTTTAAAAGTGAAGGTTCAGATGGGGGGAAAAAAAAAGAGAATGGAGAACGTAGAAAGTTCGATGTTCATCAAAAGCTCGCATCTTTCACGGGTGAAAGCTCAATCCGGCGAACCCAACAAAGATAGTTTGCCAGGTGTATTGCTCATAAATTGATGAAAACATCTGATTTTAACCTGAAATTATGCTTCATTGTTCTCTCCGCATGGACGTGCGTTCGTGGAAGATGAAAATTTTTCTGAAAATAATTTGTTTTTCCCGGTTGTATGAAATTCGAATTACTGTACTCACGGATGAAAAAAAAGCACAGTGAGAATATAAAACGTGAATGCAGAATGAGAGAAAAAAAACCTTTGCAAATATTGGAAAGTATAATGTTGACATTCGGAGAGAACCAATCGTTCCTTTTTTTCTACTTTCCTTTTTCCGCGGAGAAACATTTTTCTCTTACTCTCCTGTCGTACTTTACTTTGGTAACACGCCATGATTCTTTCAATCATTGGAACAGGTTGCTGCCGTTAAGAGATCAAAATAAAAAAGTGACAATAGCACCCCGTTCACTTCAATCAATTTTGTTGGTAAATTTATAAATTTCAATTATGTGCAGGGTTAGTGTGTGTGTCTGTGTGTGTGTGTGTGTGTGTGTGTGTGTGTGTGTGTGTGTGTGTGTGTGTGAGAAACAGAGAAATTTCTGCGTGTAAAAAGCATCGGAGAGGAACTGACATGTTTTACAGCTTTTTTAGCACCCTTTTTGAAAAGTTCAAGCTGTTTAGCTAGAAAATCTTCTGTGTCCTTTGCTGCAATAACCTTTCTCCCAGAATAGTTTTTCCAGGATGAATCTTACACTTGAAATGAGTTTTGTTTTGAACTATTTTCAAAAAATCTAGAGTCGTGGTGGAGCAGTTTGTAGCATCTTTTTCATAATCTACATACAGAGTTATAAATACTTGACTACAATAACCAACTGTTTGCGTAGATTTTATTTCAACATCCATCAGAAAAAATGAGCTTTGAGCTTCTTTGTCAAGAAATCATTCATTCGGACAGATCTCATTATCGTAAGAGCTGGACCCTCTACTTATTATGTAGTTTTATTACAAAATAACTTAACTCTATTGAATTTAAATTAAATAATTAAATAAATAATTTTTGAGTTTTTGAGTATCGATTGTATGGAAGCGTCAGGTAACTAAAATTTGACAGTTCAATAAATTAAGCGTTAGTCCATAAGGTAAATTCCAAATGAAGAGGGTAGAAATTTTACAACTCTAATTATTAATTATTTCATACAGTTGCGTAAGGTAAATGGTTAAGTACTAAAAAATTAAACTTTTAAATGTTGAGTTTAAATGGTGCGTTAATGAGAGTTAAATGTTTTAAAAAATCATTGTAATGGTCAGTAAATAAAAAGGTTTATTAAGCAAACCACGTTGATATCGGTAAGTGGAAGTTTTGGATTAAACCCCGTGCTATTTCCAAACAAAAAAGTACGTACATGAAAATAATAGAGTTGGAAAACGGCAAGCAACAATGGGAGGCTCGGGACTGATACAAAAAAGAAAGCATAAATCACAGTTTGGAACGAGAAAAATTTTCAAATGAATGCGAATGTAACGCGTAATGAAAGTGGAATTTTCGGTCTTTTTCAATGCATCAGTTTCAATACATAAAAGTAGAAAAAAAAAAGACAAGATATATGAATGCGATTTCGTACGGTGATGAATTTACGAGCGGTTGTAAATGCGACATACATAAAAAGTAGAACACCCTGCAAGGGACATTGACCGGTCGGCAAAGACAACGGGAAAAAATGCCTTCCACGATGACATTTCTCGTCTAACCGACTTGACATTTCGACCAAGAGCTTTCAAAGAACCTACAAAAAAACAGCGGAAAAGAAGTGTTATAATTTTCACAATTTATTTAGCAATAAAATAAAATGACGGCGAACTGATCTACTACAACAGTTTCAAAAGTTTGGTGATGAATAACCGTCCGTGACAATCCCCAAAGTAGTATAAGACACCATCCAATATTATTAAATATTGTATTACACTACTTTAATTAAAACTAACACGAAATACAACTCGTCCGAATATCGTGTAATTCTGTATTAATATTAATAAAGCAGGAGTATACGAATTAATAGAATTAATGGCTTACAACAAATTCAAATTCATTTCTAACGGAGAGAAAGTTCTGCTCTTTGCTCATGTAACAGAAATTACTTAAATGACAACTGTAGTGAAACCTTCAAATAAAATAAATAAGTACCCAATGTGAGACGTTAACCCGAGACCTACTAGATAACTTATAATTAATAAGATAACTAGATAATTTATTATAATTAAAGACGTGTTGACTGATTCTCAACTCAAATTCATTGATCCGTCAAAAAATCGTAACGATCAGTTAAAAATACAGCAATGATTTTCAGATGTATGTATAATAAAATACAATAAAAATCTATAACAGTAAAATACGATATGAATAATAAAATTACGTTCAATTAAAACTTTTTACCTAAGCCTTGCACTGTATTTCAAAGGGAAATTAATACGATGTATTGGTACTATTTGAAGTTATCCTTACACTACCGCCTGATTTCCGATTCCGAAGTTGAAAAAAACGTTTCCCAGTGTGAACTAGTTCCCAGTATGATATATCAGTGATTGATTGTACAGATCAGAAACACAATATTGGATTGTGTTGGGCAAGGAACAGGAAAACAACTCCATCGTATTTGAATGGAAAGACGGACAGATTTAAATGAGGCGAACGATTGAACGGGTCAAAAAGAAATGAATTATTCAAATTCGTGCCTCTACTCCTAGAAAAATGCAGTCTTAAGCAACATAAAACTATGTAAGACGTATAAAAAGGTCAGAGTTTTCAGTTTTTGATACGAATTTATGTGCCGGAGCGCGAGTGGAGACTGAATGGTTTTCTATACGCAACATTAGCAGAATTTTGGGTCTTTACATACTCTTTTAGTATACAAGCGTGGATGGAAGTACCAAATTTCAGAATGAACCTATCGACCGTGCAATATGTTTATGATGGCTTACTTGAATACTTCAATACGAATCATGATATTTTTGTACGAATAACTCCACAGGAGCAGAACAAGAGTTGCCGTAAGCCATAACGAGGACTGCTCTTTTAGCATAAATTGACAAAGACAAAATTTATGTTAGAATGTATTCAAATGTCAACCAAGGGTCTCACATGAGTGACAAAAGTTTTTATTTTTCTTATACGAACATATGTTCTTCTACGTTACGGTTGTATTCGCTCTGAAAACTGTTATTTAAAAAAGTTGACATGATTTTTTACGTCTGTAGTGCGCAGTCAAAAAATTTTCCATAATATAATAAAATAAAAACAAAGTTTGCTGTGTTGGTTTATATTTTTATAGGAAAAGTTAGTACTTTCTACAAAATATGATATTGAGAATGTAAAATGTGGTACATTTAAAAGTAGATGTAGCTTTATATACAACGTATTTTGCGTAAAGTATAAAAACTTGAGTTATAAATTATACAATTTACTTCTTTCAATCAATTTTAAGACCAGAGAGTAATTTTTTAGTGAAGTAGAGTTTAAAAGACCAAGTTGGGAAAATATTGGCAAAGTCAGAGCTTTAGTATTGAACATAATTTTTAGTTAGAAAAATAAGAAATAGATGCTACGTACTAAAATTAGAAAAATAAATTTATTTTCACTTCAATTGTAGTGGTGTCTTTTACATGTATTTTCGTATATTATTTCTACCGATGCTTTCGTCGCTCTAAACTACACTCAACTGTGTTCATTGTGGGAATGTAAATAGACTGAAGGTTGGAAATTGAATTTTAAAAAGAGTGACGGATGTTACATGTTTATGGTCGTACACAACTCACTACAAGATGGAAATTTTTTACCTTTCAGGTTTTGCATTAAACGAAATCGTCGATTTGAGTCAGTCCTTTTGACAATCATTTTCATTCTCTTTCTTTCATTTTCATTCTCTTTCGAATAAAAATTTTCTCACCAGGTTCTGATTTCCCAGTAGAGTAGAAACTATCAATTTTATCACCTTTTACAATTTCCTCGCCATCTTGATTTGAAAGAAAAATATATTTCAACGACTCCATTGACTGGTTCAAAAGACTCGGTTGACTTATAAATATTTTTCACAACTCAAATGTTTCACAACTTGATCACCCAAAGGTGTGGAGCAGTGATGCTCGTGGTGCCGTGTTTCGTACTGATGAAGAAAAAGTTTCTATAAATCGATAGTTTTTTGATTTATTTACTCCGATATTTGATAGATTTTACATCTCATTCAGTCTGTAACGTTCAGTAATGCTATTTCGGGGTCACAGGATGTGTTGATTATTGTTTGAATAGTTAAGTGTGGGTTGATATGCAGTTTGTGCACCTCGGAAGTACTTGTTGGAACTTCTGTCATTGTTTACGCCCAAAGTTTTGAATATCATTTTGCTTGCCACTTTCCAGACGTTTAGTTTCAGTTTTCTTAGACAAAGTTTGACATTTCTGTCAATAAAAAGTCTGACGTGGAGGGGTTTAACCTAAGTTTACAGAGGACAAAGAAACTTTAGCTAGGTGGTACAAGCGATGACAATTCTTCTATTTCAGAAACTATTACATGCTGCAATATATTTAATTTAAAGATGATTCCATGTCGAATTTTAAGTTGAAATTGAAAAAATATATCACAATCAAATAAAAACGAAGGATTAATAATAAACATAAAATTTCAATAAGTAGCAAAATAAAATATTTATGTGAGAACTACTCATTTATTACCCTAAATAAAATGTTTTTATTTTTTAAATTGGTAGTATTTGTGTTGAGGCTTCGAATATCTCACCTGAAATTTATATTTAAAGTTGGCGTATTACAAAAGAATGACTTCAAGAAGTTTACAGGTGACCCTAACTGTTGTAAACCCTCACGAAGAAGAAGAACAAAGAACGAAAGAATATTCCTTGGCTAAAATATTCCTCCTGTTGTTTGAATAACCCAGTCAAAAGCATTTTATCTGAAGTCGGACTTCTTTAACTATTAACTAGGTAACTGCAGTACAATGTAATTCAATGCATGTATACAAATCGCAGATGAAATTCTCACTAGTTCAGGTAGTTGGGAATGAACAAAAGTACACACCATTTGAGACAACAACCCATTTTCCTTCGCATCAAAGGAAGTACAAAAAACTTTATTGGGTTGTTTTTAAATTTTCGGTAAATATTCATATTTTTCTGCCCAACTAGTACCAGTTTCTGTATTTTATTATTTTTAATAAGGAACATTGAAATGATTGCTATTGACCGGCCAGGTCACGTTCATCACCGATCTCCAAAACTTATTATTTCGCACATGTTGATGATTATAATTTTCTTTAACTCATTTCTCTACCTGCAAGTCACATCGTCTCTCAGTTTATCTTATTCTGCTTACATTAGATGAATGCAAAGTTCCAGGCGGATTATTAAACACTTTAGAAGAGTAGGAAAAGCAACGTTCCTTAAAAAGCAGTTCAACATTATTAAAAAGTAAGTCAAAAGTACTCAAAAATTAATACTCATGAAGTTTTTCCGACGTATTCAAAAATATAATAAGTACGTCGTTGATTATTAGAGTATCGCAAAACATGTTTAACAAAAACTTTTGGACGATTTCAATAAATAATAATTATAATTGTTCTTCAAAAGTTAACGTTGGAAAACAAAGAAGAATTCCACTGCGGAACTCATCTACCTCGAAAGAGACCGTTGAATGACGTCAAAGTTATGACGAAACGAAACACTTAAGCACTGATTACGGCCGTTGTTGATAATTGAAACTTTTTTGGTAGTTTCACCGCGGTACTTTCAGGTCGGATTAAGTCATTTGAATTCTCCGTAAAGAGGTTCTTCTCTCTATGATAATAAAAACAATTTGTTTCCTTAAACATTCTCGAAAGGAGGGAGAAAAATCTCGTGCAGAAATAGAACAAAAAGGAACACCCATTTTGAGAAATTACACGCCTTGACAACATCACAAGCGCTACGAAAAACACAGGTAAATTCCGTACGACTAAGATACAATAAATCAATTTCCGATTGTGTTGAATCAGAACAAATGATTAAGTATTAAGAAACAGTTCCTGATATTCTAATCGAACTATTAAAAAATCTTGGTTAATTTTGGTTACTGTTGCCTAAGTTAAATACAATCTAACTGTGGATGGGTTGAAGTTATGTAAATTCACCATAGTTATTTAGTTAATTTGTTATGGCATCTATCAGGTTATAAAACAGAATGAAAACGCGCCCCTGTGTACCTTTTATTTCGAATTAACGATGGTTTTGGGAATTAAAGGCAGCAGAAAAATTGCCCCGAGATACTGCTGAAAGAGTGAAGAGATAAAAAGAATAGCGAAGAATATTATTAAGAATTGTGGGGAATCTGCTCAAGGTCTGGGAGTAGAGTTGAATAGCGTTGTAAGAAAAAATATTTAATAAAGAGAGGTTGAAGTGTACCAAATTTATAAGAAAATTATTAACCCACCATTTAAAGATACATTTAAAGTTTAATAATTGGAACAACAAAAGGAACAGAACAAGATTCAATTAATTGATAGATCGACTGAAGTTTGCAAACATCAAAAGAGAATAAGATTTTATTAATGTATTAAATTTATACGGAAATTGGTAGGATATCTACGGTCTTAATTAATGCTTTATTAATCCGTTGTCGTCTAATCTGTTCGGTTCTAATAACATTTAGACAACCAAATAATAAGATTCCACATATTCGGTACTTGAAACTCGTTCAGAAATTGGTTGGAATGGTTGTAACCGAACAAAATCGTGTGACACACTACAAAACAACCATATTGAATGGAATGTGTCATTCATCACGCCATCAACATCGGGTCGTATTTTGTTCTTTCCAGGAACACCCGGCTACTACAAAAACACGTGGCTCACCACAAAACATTCGTACACAATGACACGTCACTCATTAAACTATCGACACGGCGTTCTATTCGATTATTTCCATTCTGGGTCACCAGGTAAGTTCCACTACCGTGGAAGTACTACCTCCACAAAGCAGCTGACGGTACCTTAAGAATTTACAAAATAGAACCTCGGTGTTGTTAAACGTACAGAATGTAAATAATTCGAAAATGCAGCACGGCCCTCAGCTCTCCTTCTAAATCATTTTCTCATGGTGAAAATAGTTCTCTCTAGCATTTGTAATTTATAATGTCGGTTGTGCGAAAGAGAACTTTTAATTTCTCTCTTCAAGTCGTGTAGTTCGTGCAAAAAGTGAAGTTCACTTTAATTTCGTTTCCGGAACAATTTTGTAAATAATTTCCGCTCGAAAACCGACCCAATTCGTCTAAGAGTTTTGTAATTGATATTCTAATTTTCATTTATTACGGTAATTATAATTTGTCAGATGCGTTTTCCTGTACCTTCCTTCCGGTATTATTACCTTTCTTTTTGCCTTATGTTTTTCTTAACCCTCGCCGGGTCTAAGTTTTGCTCTAGTCCATTGGTCCGCAACCGAGTTTTAATGAATCCCCAAAGGCAGTCTGCGTCCCGTTTGTAGTTCTTTTATCTAGCCCATTAATTATTTTTATTTTTATTGTTTAGAACGCTTTTCTTTTCCCTATTGGTAGACACCGAAGTAGTTTTAACGCGAATCCGCGGAACATAAATGGTTGAGCTAAGCTCTAGAACTAAAATACCGGGAGAAGTGTTTTTTTTTTTTTTAAGTTTACTCAAAGTGATTCAAATATTCCGATATTTTAACGAAAGTGAAGAAACTAGCTGTAGTTTAAATTGGTGTAAAAATAAAAAGGAGCAGTTGAAACCAATTTTTTCCCGGAATTTAATTAATGTAATACGCACCTGTAATGAAACAAAGAGCACAAGAGAGTAAATGTCGATTTAATAAAATCCATTACAACTAAGACTATTTCGCAGAGCCAATGCATCACAGAAATTCCTCGAATTTATTTCAAAGTCAGTAGGGTCTTTGTTTAAGTTTTACCCAAACTTTCGTCAGATCTCCACGTTCTTTCCTCAGTTTTGGGTTGTAGACTTTTCTTATGTATCATGTATTCCGCTCTCTTTTGTTATAAGTTTGAAATTCCCAGAATTATATAAATACATGTTCACGTTAACAGTACACCTGGGAGTCTCGTCGGAAAGTCAAACGTTGCCTCCTTTTTACTCAAACACTTTAAAAACTCGCTTTCAAACGCTCACCAAACCAATGAATATTACTTTACGTGTTGCAATTAGAATTTTCAGGGGGAGTAAATCCTTTGCCATTCTCGTATTTTAAAAATTCATACGGAAATGTGTAACTGAGTGATTTAAGACATGACTTAATGATCGTGTGAATCGTATCGATACCTGTGTCGATCAGCCTAATTCATTTAACTGCAAATTTTTCATTCCACCGTTAATATTCGTGTGATTTACCAGGTGAACGCCACTGGACAGATGAAAGCCTAAAATCAAACCTAATTTAACTTCTTCCTCCAATGCGAACATACCTGAAAACATTCTGATGCATCGATTGATGATTGCAACTTCCGTGTAGTCACATTGAAATTAGAAATTCTCGTTCAGAATTTTAATAATACCCCCAATCCTTTGCACACCCCCCCAAGTCTTCTTTACGGTAGCAAAATCGGCTGGGTAGTAGTTTTTTCTTTTATTGGAAATTTTAAAATTACGCAATTTGAAAAGGAGAGTTTTCCTCCGTACGAGCAATTCTCAAGCCTTTTTTTCCCCAGGAATTTTCCAACATACAGGAATAATTCAACAGGAATTTCACGTCACGTTCAATAATAATTTCGTCAGGCTAGAACCGTTTTATTCTCCCACCAACGAGAAAGTAAAAAGGCTCAAATCGGTAAAAATTACTCTCCGTCACCATTTCGCAGGGTTGTCCTGAATATTTTCGACCGACACATCCGCTGGTGCGAGTCACAGAGGTACGCAACTCTGCCTTCTCTCAAGTAACTCCAGTTTAATTTGAATTCTTTTTTGTCTGACTCCCCGAGATCACAAAGAATATACGAGAGATCGAAACAATCAGGAAAAAAAGTACACAACACGATGGGTTACGAGCAAATTTCCACCACCTTGGTTCAACAGTATAAAATCACATGCACCCACCAAATTTCCTATGACTAATTTTTTACCCTTTGACCTAACTTTCACTTCCTTTGACAGATTAAATTTCGAAATTAATCAAGCAAAATCATCTTCCCATTATTAACAGTGGGATGAACTACAAAAAGAAACTTAATGAAACACCAAAGAGTATTATGATTGATGATGTATTCGAAAGTGATCTGTGACGTCAACAGGGAAATTATGCTTCAATAAACAGTTTATTAACGATATAAATTTAATGCAATTCTTGAACTCATCAGAAATTTTACTTTTCAGAAAAATACAAAACACCCGGGGCACATCTTGCAGTAAGCGAAAAAAAAAATTAAATTTTGGATAGTTTGATTTGCCATTGTACTAAATGTTCTACATCCCCTCAGTGATGCACTCGACCACAATTTCGTTGTAGTTAAATTGTCATCCAACTATAAATACGCGCGCTTACAAATAATCTCGCGGGCACACTGTCATTTGTAGGAAGTTTAAGTTAACTCTCGACGAATTCAGTGGGGACCACCCCCGACGTGGTTTTAGAAATAAAATGTTAGTGTTTTTCGAGGTCCTTTGGCAAAATCTTCTTCTCTATTTCGATTAAGATTGAATTTTAGTTAAGAGAGGAGCCAAATGGTGGCACCAGACAGCCAAGTTTCACTTACTGAGGTCAAATTGCATTTGAAATATCCGCGGGAAACCCATAAAGTTGATGATCCCCCGGAGTTACGGAAATCAAATCCTTCTTTTAGCCAGAAACACAACCAACTCAAAAAATTTTAACCTCGACCAGAACTTTCTACTGCAACCAACTTTTTATTTTTTTTATGCGCGACTTATTTGAACTTTTGCTGAACTTCACGCAATGTTCGAAAGTCGGATGACAGTGGAACAGTAAAAACCAATTTTAACTATTAAAACATGCTTATATTGTTAAATCGTGACAGGATCGGCAGTTAAGGAGTCTTCTCTCAAATTCCAACATGGCGCCGTGCCACGTTATTGACGTTCGTTCGAGCTCTTGCATTCGTCGGTCAAAATTTTATTTACTTAACAAGTTACACATAGAAAGACAGTCATCGCTCACCGAAGTTATTAGGTTCAGAGTTGACTACCTTCCTCCTGACTGAACATCCTTCCTTTGTGATCGGTACAAATTCCTTATGAATTATTTGAACTTCACTACCAAAGCCTTGGGAAAAGACACACCGAGAATTAATACTGGTATACGTACATAAGTTTTTAAATAATTACGAATATAATATATTTAATTAATTTATTAATTTTGGAATAGGATTCCCTGAGATTTAATGAATGATATTGCCACCGATAAATACTAGATTTAGTACGAGAATCATGTAACATTTATGTAATGTTCTTAATATTTTTAAAATATGTTTTACTGTACACACCTGAGCTTCTTTCAAATATTTTGCATAAAATCTGATTCCTACATGAAGGCTTCATCAAATTATTAATAAATCTAAGCACATAGAGAGAGAGAGAGGGGTTGAAAACACGTATTATTACTTCAAAGGACACTAAACATAGTATGTACTAAGGTGAGTATCACCGCCCGCAAGACTAAAACCAACTACACCTGGGGGATTGATGTCAACGTTCATTTAAAAAGCTCAATTTCAATTTTTGAAAAACCTATATTTTTATTTAATATCTCTCGGATACACGCTCAAAGGAGACTAATATTCAAAATTTCTAATTGATATTCTGTCACGTAGATTTTTCATTTATGTAGTGGCTTGCGGCTACCGGGGCTCACCTTAATTAACTCCACGGTGAGGTTTCCTGTAGGTGAAAGTCCACGGAGATCGCTTTTGATCTGAGTCGAAAAATTGTCTCGCGTTAAATTTTACCTTCAAGTGTGACGTACAATTTTATTTTATCGAGTAGGAAATTTACTTGGAAGATGTCAAATTTCTTCGACGATTATAAACTCCACGGAGCTCCAGAGGCTGAGCCGCAATTAATCTTCAACCGAAAGGCCTTCTCTGCTGTTGCTGTTGCCCGGATGCAGGTTTTTATGCTAATGCGAAAATCCTTTTTCGAAATGATTTATCGTCGATAAGTCTCAGGTAGGAGGAAGTTTTTACTGTTTCCATAAGATCTTTTCAAGAGTTCTCTTTTTCCATTATTTTTTTTTTCTTTCGGCTTGGAGCCGTCTTAAGGCCAAATTAATCTTCGACGGTAATATCTGGGAATATCTGAATTTGATACTCTCAACCTTTTTCTCCTACACGTCGCACACTCGAGTTAAATTATGATTTTATTACCCCTTCTGCCTGTTTACTTTTCTCACTACTTTTTATAGTTTCACTTCCTCTGTTTGTTTACTCGACCTTCCTTCGCCTGTTGAACAAATGCTGTTGATTCTATTTGTCTCTTAATTGCGCCACGCGTAAAACAAAGGCAGTCGAATGAGAAAATTCAGCATCGGAGGAGACGTTCTATGTATGCTCGTTAAGAATTCCTGAAATTTTGACGAGTCTTTTCTTCGGTCTCGAGTGTATATCGTCCATTATGAAAGTTCACAAGTTCAAAAAAATGTATGAAAGCTTCTATTTTTTTAATGAAAAATTAATCAAGGTACTCCAAGATGAAATTTTGCCTGCACAAAGAGCACAAGTCCTGTTATTATTTTTCTCTTTCGCTGTATATATAATTTTCTTGCTCTTTCTTTCCCTTTATTATCTACTTCAGCACCTTCTTTTTGTTTCTCAAATTGTTTTATTATTCTTCACTCCGGTCGCAATAATCCCCGCGTTCCTTTCAGTAAGCCTTGTACATTCAACCTGCTTGTTCTTCCCGTTTCTTCCCGAAAATTCTTTTGTCTCGCTTAATTCAAAATTTACGGGCTCGGATTGTGTGAAGACTTACGCAAGAGTTTAATTGGAGAACAGCAAAATTAATTCTTTTTCTGGCCGCGATCAATTAAAAAAAAGCAGAAAGTTTATAACAAATGTTACGAACGGAGTCTGACCCGCACTACAATTGTTGTAAACAGACGACAGTTACCGGTAAATGAACTTGTTCCAAAAATTGGTTAAGAATTTTAAAGAGTGTAGTGCGTCTCGGAATGAACAGAAATTTTTATTCAAAGTTATAGAGGCGCATAGCAACACGTATACCGAACATGTTTTTCATACACGAAGACATCTTCAGTTCGACACGGCTAGAAAAATTTAAATTCCTGTCGAAAAAATTATTAAATATTCGAATTTCCTTTGTGCCTCAAGGAGAGTACCCGGTAATTGAACGTATTTCACGCTTGAGTTATCTATTTTATTTTATCTAGGCCTAAGTCAAAGTGATTGTCACAAACTGTTTTTTTTTCAGCCTAAGCCTAGAAAATAATTCCTGACGAGGAATGAAGTTTTTATTCGCCCAGGGCCGCGACACAATTACTTTCAACTTTTCGTATATCCTAGAAATTTGACTTCTCACTCGTCCCTTTCATCCCTCTTTTTAATATCTCAAAGGAAGATATTTTTCACCCCCGGAAAAATTACCCTTTTAAAGGTAAATAAGAAAATTTGATTTTTGGATGAAATCTGAAACGTGCCCTCACGCTCCCTTTGAATAACGCGCGCACACCCATACATACTTATGTATTTCATTATCCTTCTTTTAAATATATTTAAATTAACTTTATTTGTCATGTCGATCGTTTAAAATGCGCTTCGCCTATTGCATACGTGAGCGACTCCGGTTTACAATATATGTAATATGCGTTATGTGCATGTTACGTACAAATTGTACGTGCAAGCAAAGCGCATTCTCATTTTCGGTTATTTCGGTAAAAATTCAAAATGACTCAAACGCAGACAACTTCACCAGCACTTTTATGTTTTTTTTTTATTAAATAAAGAGATTTGTATGTACTGAAACAAATCCTCTCTCAAATGTTTCAACTATGGTTTGTCAAACTCAAAGAAACAGGCGTTTATTTTGTGTGCGTGAAAAGCTCCAGAAAGCTTCTGAGACCACCACTCGTAGTCATATTGTACTCTGTGGGGGTTGTTTGAATGAATTTAACTCTGATTCTTAGCATGATTGTCTCCTGTGGATCGTCTTTGTTTCCCTACATATTTTCCACTGTTTACGTTACGCCTCCTGAAGATTCTCAAATCTTAATAAAAATAATTTTGTCCGAAAGACAAGTTAATTGTCTGTTTTTTAAATATTGTTGAATAAAATAAATCTCGTATTCTTTTATTACACTCCATGTAATTAAGGACCGAATGGATTTAAGAGGTTCCTAGTGGTCTTTTTATTTGGCTTTTTAGTATATATTTATATTTATCTGGGGCCTTTTATCGCTCTACCATTGTTTTCATTTTCCTTTTAATGTAGGGAATCTTAAGGCTTTTACTCTCCATTTCCAGCATTATCCTAATTTTATTTTCTCAACTCCGCTTTACTTCTGCTTCTTACATCTCCATTTATACGAGGGCCTACACAAAAGTAGCCCACAATATCTAGAGTGAGAACTAACCGAAGTTTGAAGAAATTAGAGATATATCGGTTGTGTAACTGTACGATTTTCGGTTATTGTATAATTACAACGTCGCTCGAATTTTTATCCAAAAATTTCTGGAAGTGTGGGGCTTATGCGTCGATGAAGTTATCTGTCACCACCTTGGTTATCTGAGAGAAACCGCGTACACCAACCCTCTTATTCGGTCTTAAACAGACGCAAGCGTTTCTGTTAGTAAAACCGGAGCCGTCGTAGTCCAAAAAATTTAAAATTTACCGGAAATAGTTCGCAGTGGCGTACGAATGGCAACGTAGTATTGGTATTACCTTCCGAAAAGTGAAGTGCTCGTTCCATGGCAACTCGAGTTTTCCTACTTTTCGAAATGATTTCGGTTGAATATATAATTTTCCCTTTCTTTCTTTCTTTCTTACTTTCTAGAAAGTGATCTCCTACTTTCTCTGTAATTTCTTCCGGGTTCCCTTTTCATCTTCTCACCGCCTTTGCACAATATTCACATCTTGTTTTTTGAATTTTAAAAGTGCTGACGTGAGTTTTATAAAAATTTCATCCCTTAATGGCGGCATTTTAAATCGGCCTTTCTTTCCAGCCAGCCAAGGCTCAACCTAACAAATTGGAATTGATGTCGGCGGCCATGATTTGCCTAACACATTTTTCACCACATTTTTAGAGGGCACAGGGTCGACTTTGGTTTTGGTCACGGTTCGACTGAATTTATGTCACTCCCAAAATACACTGGGTTTCGCGTATTTGTATTTCAGAAGGGGGTTTGCTCCTATCCTAAAGAAATATGCGTATTTTTTTTTTTTGCTCTACTACGACACCGGCAAAATGTGTCAGGCACATGTGTTACGTCTCTGTTACTTTGTCGTCGATTTTGATGTAGAAAAAGTTACTAAATTCAATATTCAACATACAACATTCTATTGAATGTAACTGTTATTGTGGGAGAAGATACAACTCAAATAAGCTCAGTAAACCAGCTTTCAGGAATGTAAACCTGAATCTACAAGTTCATTACTCGGTTGCCAAGAACATTACAAAAAACGAGTATTTGGTATTCAAATTACCTTTTTAACGAAAAAAAAATTGTGAATCACAAATATTATAACGAGTAAGGAAATTAATGAAATTTGTACTTACATCGGAAAGGTCTGATTGGTTTTATTTCCCTTTGGAAGGAATTCGGAGACGAAAGAACCTGGAAAATGGAAAAAAATGAAAATCAATGTCTGGTGTAATAAGAGATGAATACATTAGTATGCTTTCTAAAAATATATTAGTAGTTTTGAATTGTGCCCTTTCAGTTATTCTTAGAACTATCATTGAAAAAAAAAACATTTCTTTACCTCAATTTTTTATCCGGGGAATTGAACGAACTTCTCATTATTTTTAACATTTTCATGTAACCTTCGTAGTAGCAATACAAATTCACAATTTCTGGTTAATTTGTATCTGTACAGAGTGTAGTTGCACAGGAAAAAAATATTAATTCCCATATCATTTCTATTTCAGGAATTGTGCCCTTTCGACCGGCGGAAAAACTTCCTTTCTCCTACTTTCCCGGAAAATTTGAAAGCTCGACGCTTGACTCGGAGCAAAAGGATTCGAAGGAAGACATTTAGAAAACGATGCTAACCGAAATAAGTCAGAAACTGCAAAAATGCAGAGAGCAAATACATGTTCTCCGAGTAAAATTTATGTACATAATCTGATTGAGTAAACACTTTGGCGGCTTCGAAAGTCTCTAATATGATTGATTGCCTCGCTCAAAAAGATTTCAATTTCTTTTCAACTATTTTTTTTCTCCTGTCAGTCTTTTCTAGTGTTTTGTTTCTTAAATAGTTGTAGTTGTCCAGCACTTTGCAATTTCACGACTGTGTCTCTGTGTAATTATCGTTTGCCGTCGTATTCGACTTGTATTTCGTGGGCGCTTTTAAACGTTGTACACCTTAAATTATATTTAAATTAAATTCTTTTTGTTTCAGCACAATGAACAAGACTACAATATATATTGCTTATAAATTACGAGGTGTAATTAATGAGTCTCTTCATTAACTGCAATATTCCTTTAATAAATAGTTATTACTTCGCCGTTTTGTATGTACCCGTGGCTTTTTTCCTTGACGAGGTCCGGTCATTGTCTACTGCGTTTATTTTGCTCCGCATATTTGACGTAACTATCCTCTCCGTGATTAATTTACCTGTCGCTCTTGTCACAATCTATTCTACTAAACAACAGTTCTTCTATTTTTTTCTACTTTAAATTTGGTGTTTGGTGGAATAACTTTGTTAAGGCTCTGGTTACTCTCTGTTTTTATTATTAACGCATTTATGTATCAGCATATCGGCACTGTCGATCAGTGCCAGTACATTAATCACGTGAATAAATGACACGACCGATACATAAATCTAATTCGTTTTCCCACTTGCTTTTATGGGGCGTTGTGTTTAAATAACTTTCCGAAGCTTTGTACTGTTACTTACCTGAAACTTCGGGAAAGTGACTTCGTCGGCAGATGTACAGATGCAATTACGTATGCAGGTTTTTGCAAGTCCGAAGACCGCGATCGGAATTTTTATGAGTCGCCGTGAGACGGATCAAATTTATCTTCCACTTCGTTCATCCCTTGTTTTATTTTTATATTTTTCTATCGACAGGAGGAAGGTGAACTTGTCGGTTGGTTGCGTGCAGAACTGAGTAAAATGTGAATGTCATTTTCAAAAAAAATATTTTTGTTTCCCTTCGGAAATGGTTAAATGTCGTACGAGCCATATGCACACGAAGCGCAGGGCCTTACGTACTTGTGTTCTTTAGGGTTGTCACAACCCTTTCCTACCGTCACGTCAAACGTTTTGTTATTCTATTCTCAATTTTATTTAATTATTTCACCCTTTATTTATTTTTCTTGCGATCCTGTGTTGATGTTCAAATGGACCAAATCTTAAAAATGAATAACTATAAATTCATAACTTGAATTCAAAGGAATATTATGTGTCAATCAAAGTGTCAATATTAATATATGATGCTAATTTGTATTAATATTTCACCGTTAACAATATTAATAAAACTCTCATCTACTATTCGAATGAGAGAGGAATTTTTATTGTGATAAGTTTCGAGATATATAATTTATTTATTTTTATTAAAGATCGCTTAATAACCGGAGTTTTATATATATTCTCATTCTTCAACATCTCTTTCAGTGGTTTTTAATCAGTGAATTTTTGGTTCAAGTTTTAATTAAAATTTGTCATTTTTTTCTGTTCTAAACAGAATGCATGACGCCAGAGAAAGTTGTACAGTTGCCCTTGTAGTCGTACAGGAAAGCAATGAGTGAAGCTCGTTCTTTTGAGCTCTACAGCAAATGGCAGAGAATTCCGACCCTCTTGAAGGCGTTTCTCTCCTTAAAATTTGTCTCAAAAAACGCGCAAGGGGTTTATTAGACAAACTAAATTTTCACATAGAAACTCCTTGATGAACCAAGGAGAATAAAGATAACAAAATAGACAGAGTCAGAAAGAGGAGAGAAGAAGTTAGTGAAAAGATAAAGATAGAGAGAGAGAGAGAGAAGGGCGGATGAGATGAATCCTTTTTCCTTTCGCCTGGAATTTATTCTCCCGTGGTTTCCAGACTTTTCCCGTTTCCACTCCAGGCCACCGAAGTCAAATTTGCAAAATAAAGTTTACTTTTACTTTCTCGTATGTAAAAGCCGGAGAAAATTATAATTTTTCAAAAACTAAAATAACCAAAAACGTGGCTAGAGTGGTAGATGCAAAGATGCTGCGTAATTCGCTTTCATCTTTTGTACTGGTGAAAGGTCAATTTGTTCCTTTGGTTCTGTTGACCCAACCGGAAGTGGTTACAGGATTGTAACTCGAGTGACTCCACTACAGACATATTCCGTTCCACAGATCAGACGCTAAGAGTCCAGTTCGCCTACCCCAATAATGACACTGACACTATTGAAAAATCGAACTGCTTTATGATTCAGAAGGAGAAGAAGGAAACTACAGATACATAAAGAAGTTACAGTAGTACCGGAACAGAACAAAGAAGTATGGATTTAGATAGATATGTAGGAAAACGGAAAAGGAAGGCGAAGGGCAAGAACGTTCTTGAGATTGAAAAGAAAATGATCGATCTCCACCTTCTGCTTGACTGCCTTCTGCCTGTCTGTACATCATTTAATTTCCTCTTCGATTGAATTCTTTCTGTCAGTTGACCTTCTTTTCATCTTTTCATCTTCATTCTCACCCACTGTGAATGTTCCTTTAATATTATTACTCTCTTCTATTTCTTGTACGTATTTCATTTTTGAAAAACGTTGGTTTCCATAGTGAGGAAATCCGAGACATGTTGGAGAAATAAAACAACAAAAAAATACACAAATACATGTCATTCATTTACAGCACTCAGGTTTTTAGGTGATTGTAATGGTGTAATTCCTTTATATTGAATTTTCGAACCAATTTTATTAATTAAAAATAATTTGAATTAAAAATTAATTAAATAAAAATATAACCTAGCGCAGAAGTGTCACGAAAGTCTCTCATTAGTCAGTCAGGCATTACATGTGTACATATATATATAAATATTACAAGATCTCAAACATTATTTAATATTATCAAATTATTAAGTGAAGAATATTGAATTTCAATGTGGTTGGGCAAAACTACTACTCACAATATAATGTTATTTACTCTTTTATTGACACATCAATCAGGCTCTCAAGTTTCTTTCCCAATTGTTCAACTACCACGGTTCTGAATTGCTAGTTTCCTGAGTTAACTTTTATTCGACTACCTCAGTACCAGTCATTTCACTCCTTTTTTATGTAACGAGAGAAACCAAATTCTGCTGACGAAGCCACCCGGGGAACCATCCGCTTTAGATTGCCATCATTAAACTAACTTTCAATTTTGTCATTTCAAAATATAACATAAAGAGTAATGTTGTTCGAGTGCATTTCTTTGAAACGGGTTTTTTCCTATGAAATTAAAAGCTTAAAAATGATTGGCATTGCATTTATTGACTTTGAATTTTCGTATATCCGACTTATTAATAAATACAGGAATACTGTTTGAGGTACTCAACAGTTTCTGCGTGCAATTAGTACTAAATTGACATGTTATTATTTATTAAAGAATCAAAGTAATGTTTATTATCTGATTACCTAAAGTTTCTATTAACAGATTAGTCAGATTAAGTTGGAGTCAATATATTATCAATAGCTCAATAATTAATGTCAACATTACAGCAATTCACAACAAGTGGTTGTATTCTTGTTCCTACTACAACCCGTAAATTCTTTGTCAAAATCATTGATTTTTTCTATTCCTACGGTCTTGTACATGAACTTCTTTACTGGCGAGTGAGACATAACAAGTAGTTCACGCTATAAAGTACTACTTGAAATAGTCGGAACCTTTAAACAAAATCAACCGATTGACTTTTATTAAACAAAAATAATTTTTTTTTGGCTTGGCAGCGAATGTTTTTTTCTTTACAAATTATAATGTCACTTAATTTTGTCTCAAAAATATAAATATCAAAAAGGTAGCCAATTACCGGTGTTATTAATTAAGTCGAGAAAGATCAATTATATTGGAAAGATTGATGATAATGAAAACATTAATAATTTTTGTTTTATAAATGATAACAATTTATTTAGCAAACTTTAGATGCTAAATAATTAAACGTATGTACATAACTGGTCTACATTTCGTAGAAAAACATTTGCCGTTTTTATAAATCACACTTGGCTGATGAGGACACTCAGGTCACGTAAAATCCTATTTAATTTACTTCGAAAAATAAATAATTAAAAATAAATAATAAAAACATTTCGCAACACTTACTTGTTAATATTTTCCGGTAATGTTGACTTGATTGAATCAAATCAAAAACTTAAATTAACTCGAAATAGTCAATTAGCACTATTTTAATTGAACCGAATTATGAAATTCAAAACTTGGTAACAGAAATGAGCAAGGGAAGAGTTGAAGCGTACAAGAAAACCTTTTTCAGTTTCTGCGAAATAGATTTTTCGCGTGCATTCGAAGGCACGTGCACGAGCGAACTATCGATGTAACCGTTTAACCGACGCTTTCTTTCGAGAAATAAAAGGGTTGCAGATTCCAAATTGCTTCTTTCCTCGGGGGATGAAGAAAGGTTAGAGAAATCTAAGGGAAGAAGTGAATCGACCTGCAGAAATATGGAAGATAACCGCGAATTTTTTTTTCCAACATCTCCTCGTCGTCCGATGTGATTTTAATGAATTTCAAATGATCGAACGAAAAACAGAAGAAATATTTTGGTATAATAAATTGCTTCGATTTTAGTTTTGTATTAAAACCAAAAACTATTTTGTGTAAACTAAAAGAAATTTGGATTTCGAAAAAAAAATATACAGGAAGACAGCCGAATGAAGCAGGAAGATTCATTAAAAGTTTTTATACGTACAAGTAATACTACTATATATTTATCCCTCAACGAATTGTCATCTTGCTATATATATATATATGAAACTTGTAGGTTACTACTTTTGTGATAAATATTTAGTACAAAAATTATTTAATGATTTTACCAAAAACATGTAGAGTTGAATATTTTTGAAAATTGTAATAAAAGTATATGAAATGCTGCTTTAAAACAATTCAGAATGTAATAAATTTGTACAACATAAATATGTATTTATTAAAATTAGAATCATAACTCATAGAAGAACATAATAATCACATAAAGTCAGAAATAAATTTATAGCTCCTGAGGTAGACAACCTTTGCTGAATTTCATTTTTTTTTCAGAAGTTTAAACGTAATTTTGACGGGAACAGAGTTAGGAACTTTTAAGGTTAGTTCCCGAGTCCTGTTCTCATTTCACTCTTAAAAAAAATAAATAAATAAAGTTTGGTTCAAACGATTTGGCAGTATGAAGAAAGTCAAAGGTTGTGTTTTAATTTTAGGGGCAAATATCGGTGAAGGAACTAGGAAAGGAAAAAAAAACTCCATTAATTTTCTTAGCAATGCGTTTCAGAATTTCTTGGATTCTCTGTGCTTCCACAACCGCAAAACTACAACGTCTGACAGAAGAGAATTTTCCCGAGTCTTTCCGCCATTGTTGTTTCATGGAAAGAATGAATAATTTTATAGTTTTGTGTGAGACTTGCAAGTGGAATCAACAAAAGGTGCAAATTTACAATCGCGGCATCCTCCGTGTCTTATTTTAGTTGCAGAATCAAAAGGAATTCATAAGCAAGACCGGAAAATAAATGACAGAAAATTGCTCAAGTTGGGCGAGTTACAAAATTCAGGTTCACAGGAGCAGGCATTGCTAAGTATGAAATACTAAATATTATTATTAATTATAGTTTTCGGTTCCAGTGCACACCGCACAAGACATTAATGAGGTTGTATTTTCTTCCTTGGCTTGGAAAATTGCGTCCACGTCCTTTCTCTTTTAATTTACAACTAGACGAGCCTATTTTATTTATTTGAAACTTTAAAATCCTACAGTATCGTACTTATTCTTTACTTTTACCGAGAAATAAATCACACGTACCTACGAGTGCAATTAGAGACGTGAAATAAGCCAAACCTAGGTGTACCTTGCATAATTAAGGTATTATGTGTCACCCTTAATCAACACAAATATCACAAATTATTACATCGTCTTACCAGGTATATTTCAATAATTATTTTTAAACTCAGTTTCGCTTTAGTACTTTGACGACAATTTGCAATTATATTTCGTTAGCACTAACGAATCGGATGTTATGATGTCTGGTATAACTAGTTATGTAATTACAACAATACTCACGGCCATTATTTCTCTTTATGTATGTATTAAAAACCATGACGGGGTCTACCTTATTCAAATATACGTCGTGGCTTTTGCTTGAATAGAATTATTAAGTTATTATTTCTATGCACAAATTAGTTGTACTGTATGTGAAAATGGCCTTTTAATAATTTTTACTATTACATTAAGATTTATTTTAGTAAATTTCATCCATCAATCGATTTTAAATGAAATATTTTTCCCAAGTTAGAAAAAAGGAATTCTACTTGGTATTCATATTCTAATGAGTTTCATTTAACTTTGGGTGGTAAGAGAACAAACTACAAACAACTACACTCTGATTGTATTACACTTAGCCTGTGTATCACATATTGTTCCTGCTTTATATTAAATCAAAAACTGTCAAAAATTATCGTTAAAATTTGTTCTACAAATTTCTTTCAGAGATCTTTCGCAAGTTAGTAATAATAGAAATTGGCTTCCTTTCCCGCGCAGAAACACCTGGATAAGTAGAAAACCTCCAACCTCATCCGAATTCACTTAACTATTCTTTCTCTTCCTCTCCTAGCCTAGACCGGCACATGTAAACCAAAATAGAGAATGTGACGTTTGCTCTAATGACGACGCAGATCAGATGGAAATTTCAACTCTCCCCAGTTGTAATTTTCCCTTTTTCTACGAAAGATAAGGAGGCAACAGGAAAAATCTCTTTTGTGCATGGTAAAAGGCAACAGACAATTGTTAAATCCACTCGAGCCACGACCACTTTCTCTTTCTCGAACTTTCTCAGAAATTAATAACAACGATAAAACTTTCTAATCTGAAAAACTTCCTATTTGAAATTTCAACGAGCTTGTTGATTACGTCGCCATGTCTAGCTCTAGTAGGAAAGGGTCATTCACATTTCCCTTGTGAATCATTATAATTTACTGCATCCCTCCGGGTATTGGCGTACATCACTTATGTTGGTAAAAGATACATCACTAACTTATGTATCTGCGAATTTTAAAGTCTCCACGAGCTTAAATTATGTATTTTCTAATATACATAATTTTAGTTCACCAGCACTGATTAAGATTGTCCCGGAAGCCTAATTTAATCCTAATAACCACTATTTATAATAAATTTGTGCTTGAATATAATTTTACGATGCATTTTATGTACATTAGTAATGAATACTACATGTAATACATTACGTGAAGTACAAATATTCATCGTTGAGGAGGGACGTTTCAGTGCTACACTGAAAAGAGTAAATTAGTAAAATTTTCAATATTTGTTTAAGAGTGCACATCTCCGACCTTTTCCTTCATGTCTTCTTCTTCTTCTTTACCTTCAACTTCTTAGCTATTCAATTGTAAAATGAATTTGACATTCAGTAATAGGATGAAAGCACTTGTGTCAACAGTAATTCCTTTGAAATTGAGAAGAACCCGCGACAGGACGAAGTGAAATAAGAACCTCCCTTAATTGAGCTTGTTTTATCGGCGTCTACTCGCTGAATGTTTAATGAGTACCTCAGGAAGCTCAAATTTTGAGAAGAAACCGCTCAGGTGAAAGGTCCACCTTTGAGACTCGTAATTGCCTCGTATCAAAGCCTTCTTAAAGTACCGGTGGAAAAATAAAGAATCAAACTGCGGTTGGCCGGTCGGTTGGCTTCTTTTGCCTTTCGAACATCCATACGTTCCCATAACGGGGCCCTAGATAAAGTCCTGAAACTTTCCTAGCAACTGAATCAGAAAATCCTTTGAATTTTTTCAAATGACTCAAGCATAAAATCCTAAATCCGAACCTTTATTTGAAAGACAATTGCAACAAGATTTACTCTAATGATTTATATCGTAAAATACGTTTATCCGGTGGCGGACATTTTAGCCGACTCCCTTGAAGTCACGTGGTGCTAATTTAACTAAGATTATTCAGCTTAACTAGCCAAATTTGTCATCGTGTTAACGATTAAGAGAAGTTAAACAATGGTGCGTGTAACTTTCTGTAACAGCAAAGTGAATTCTTGATTACAGAAAGCCTCAAAATTTTCCTTATTTTGGAGAGAGCAATGGAAAATGTATGGAAAATGTATACAATGGAAAAAGATTACGCAAAACTACTATTTAACAATTTTGCTGTAAATAATGTTTTCGTTGTAGAAAGAATCACAGTATTGTGCGATAATAATTTACCAACACAATAATTTTTCTATTAATAACATTATTGAGTTATCAAGTACATTGCAGTTGATTTATATTTTTATTTAGCTGTGGTATCTCCGATTTAAATAAAATTTTTATATTCTTAAATAAAAATCAATACCGCATTTGTTGAAACGGAAGAGCAATTAGAATGTTAAAAAAAAGAACAATTAAAAAACAATTAAACAATTCATGGACCAATTAATGGTTGCGTCTAATTGAATATTTCAATTCGCGTAACTCAAAAAATACTAATAATAAATGAAGAATAATCGAGTCATTAAGTAATTAGTGCAGTTATTTGGCGGACATTTGCGGAACGTGAAACTTGGTATTTCAACCCCAATTTACACCTGTTTTAGTTGCGAGGAGCAGCAAAGAATTGGAATTTTGTCAACTTGGTCAACTTGGTCAACACCAAATTTCTCGGTGGTGAACGGCTGACCGACCAAACATTAAAATATACTTAACCAACTGACACAATAAATATTCAACAGATATTGATAATTAAGTTCTTATAATTTAAATAAGTGTTACAGTATATCATGCAAAATTATACTAATTATAATATTTGCTACATTATCTTCGGTAGAAAACTAACCACGAATTGTGCGATTTTCATTTTACTTCTAGCCATACTACAATTGGTCAATGTTTGAGTTTCACCTTCCACCTTATATTCACCTTTTACACACACGTCGTAGCTGGGAGATCGTTGCCACCACCGATTGAATTCTTCTTCAGCATCTAATTAAGCTTCTTAAAAGTAAGCCGTCCGGATTTAACTTGGTGACATTCAACTCTTAAAGACTTAAAGGAGAGACAAAAAACGAACTATTTCCACGGCAAATTTTAAATGTCCGCTGTGAGACCGCAATAAGATGCAAATGTATATAGGAAAGAAAAAATTTCTCAACCGGAGGCCTCCGACTTTCTTGCTCGTTTTCTCTGTTTACCTTCTCTGCATTCCGCAACAAAAAAAAATTCCTCTCCAACTTTCTCTCCGAGACCACGCTTTTCCAAGATCTCCGGTTTTAATCACTGAAATCCCCATTTTTTTTTCCTTTACATTTCACGAGAATTAAAATTTTCACCTTTTATCGATGGAAGAATTCGACCTGGAAAATAGAAATTAGAAGAAAAGGATTACGAGAGAAATGGGAGAAAGGACAGAAGGGCCAGCAATACGTGTTGAAACGGAGGCAGGAGCAAGGAGAAAGCACAAATGCCAAGAAGTGCAAGCAAGAAGAAATGAAAAGATAAAGGCCGAGCAGAAGGCGAAACTTTTTGGGTGAAAACGCCGTTAGTCAGAATCAACTGATAAGAAAGATAAAGGTGTACTATCGGGCAACCGGTGAAATAGCAAAAGTAAAAGAAAATATGGAGGCGACGCAGAGAACCGCCATAATGAGCCGAATAACAAGGGCAGGTAGGATGGAGGAAATAAAATTATTCTGAAGAGATTATATTTGGTGAAATGCCGAGTGAAATTTAAACCAGAGACTTAACACTTTGAAGTCTGTCAAGTCAAAGGGAAGGAAGGAACCCGGTCTTTTGAATACCTAATTTCGACTTGACGGGCGAGACAAGTAGACTTTGAGACAAATTTTTCACTCTGCAGAACTATATTTTTCCATTGAGGAAATCCGTTAACAATTGTACGATTGAATTCGATTTCAGGGACCGAGTTTGATCCGTGAGAAGTGCAATTACGGAAAGGATTCTTTTGTTGGAAATGTGCACGCGCGCATGTGTTCCAATTCAAATTCAGCTACGAGTTCCTCGAAGGGCAGCTTTTTAGTATCCACTCAACCCCGCAACCAGGTCACCATCCTCATCCGCTTTAAGGGTTCTCGTGTACCTCGGAAAATATTCACATCTTGAGAGCTGCTCCGCAGGATATCCCCAAGTGCCTTTCGAAGGGATTTTTTTTCCTAGCATTCTTCCACAAAAAGCAGAAAACTCGAGGGGTTGTACGTTCTCAAATGTTTTGCTCGTTTTACTCATGCTGAAACGTCATAAAAAAAAATCAGATGCACCGCATCTTTCTCTTAATTTTCATCTCACACTTTGAGTTTCAATGAAAACGGGGTTTTAAGTTACCTTTAAGTTGCCAGGTGTGTATTTGCGTTAAGCAGGTGTGAGTTTCATGCAGGGGAAACCTCCACGTGCTCAGAGATTATTCAAATACCGGGGATGATGGTTACATCACAACGCCATTAATAATCTAATACGAGACATAAATTACATCACTCGGTTCCGTCAATTAATTAAAAGCATGTTCGGAGGTACACGGTGAGATGGCAAACAAGCTTTGCTGCTAATGAAAAAATACGGGCTCTGCGGCGGGCTCTTTCACGAAAGTGTAGTTTTTAAAAACTATTCACCGCGGAACTATTCGCGGGTTCAAGTCGGTCGAACAAGTCCTATCGCCTGTGAAAATGGCGAAAGGAACAAACAACTTATTTAATTTAATTTCAGCTTTCTTTTTCAAATTCTCGACAGGGCTAATTTTGTTTTTCACCCTGACGTCTGCATCCCCGTTACGTCGGAGGATTTCATCTTCGTGTCATATCCAATTTGAAAGCATAAAAAGAGAAAATATAATTTGCTAAAAGTCAGACTTGTATCTTGCATAAGGGGCAAACCTCTTTGTTTTTCCAGCAACAAGTCACGTAAAAAGGAAAATTTTTTAAAAAATGGGAAGAAGGTAGGTAGCCGATCAAATTTACCGGGAAAACAAAAAATTATTTTACCGCAACGGCAAGGCCTTCGCCCGATAATAACAGAACGAAAGGGGAAATTCAATTTTGTTTTTGGTGTCAAAGTAAACGACTTCCGTTTTCCTACATAATTGTTTCCGTCTCCCGGTAAAAAAAAAAAAAAAAAAAACGGTAAACAGTAGGCCTAGGCATGACGGAAAAACCGAAAGTTTGGACTTTTCCAGAAGCTCGACAAAATACCGAAGGGTTTGACTTTCACTTTAGGTGACTAGAAACCGAGAGAAAATGCTGAAGTAAATGAAAAGGCACTCTTCTTGGTCAATTTAGGTTTTAGAAAAGGACCACATTCCACACACGGAACTTCTACATGCGAAAAAGAAAATGTCAGAAATTGTAATTCAGCTTTCTTGCTGTATAAAATTCAAATTAAATGTATTATTATGCTTTATGAGTCCTTTTTGAATGGATTCAGTGGAAGGAATGAAAATAATTAATGAGTAAGTGAGACAATTAAAAAAGGTCTCTCGTTGTACCCTTTAATGTAACAATAAAACATATTATATATATATATTGTATATAAATGTATAATAAAGTTAATCTCAGTTTGCTTCTTACTCGGTTTTTTCTCCAAAAATTCATAAGTAGAATTTTAATGTAGAGTTATTAAATATACAAAGAACTAACTGACAGGCAGAAGAAACCGGGAAGCGAGGCCGTAATATAAAATTAGGGCAGTTCTAACTCAATTGAAACTGCACCTAGACAGGTGCAATTATTAATTCCATGCAACCTGTTTGAGTGTGGTAAAAATAAGACGACACTCTGAGAAGCAGCAACGTTGCAAAATCTAATTAACCTAATTAAGGAAGGTTTTAGAGAAGGATTTGTGCCTTGAATCTCATCTCAGGCTTAATGACAGGCATCATCGGTCTTCATTAGTCGAGGGATGATGAACCGGAGAAACTACGAAATGGAAATGAGTAATACCTTGAAATAAACTATCGGGCAAACTAGAGGTGAAACTTTTTTGTATGTATAGTTTTTTGTCGAATAACACCGTGTCGTGTTTTGGTGATGGGAGTTATCCTTTTTTCCAAACGTTTCTCCAGCTTTTCCAGCTGCTGGCATCATCGGTGCTCGGATCGTCTTTTAGCGATAATTGTTACTCACTCGAACCGAGTCAAATAACACCTAAACGGACCAAAAACGGACGCTGAAAAGGAGAGCTGGGACTAATTGGTGTGGGAAGGAGATTTCGGTATCAGAATTTTGGTATTCGAATGGACAAAAGGCGATGTGGTTGCAAAATTATTTGGTTTAGCTCAATTCGTATTTCGTATTTCCCTGTCCTTTTATCAACCGCTTTTTTCCTAAACCAAGGAAGGTGGGTAACCCCCAAAACAGACACGGCGATATTCGACAAAAAATAACGTAAAGTATACATACAAAAATTGTGTAGGCCGTGAAAATTCGATCATTAGCGACGAAACTATCGAAACGCTCCGAGGCGAACGAAAAATATTGTTTTGAGTAGGCCGAGTTCATCCGAGCAGCAAGTCCTCTCGGATTTTCTCCAGTTTTGGAGTTCTCGTCCGAGGCAGCCGTTCCCTGGAGAAATTATACAGAATGAAGGATCTCAATGAATTATAATTCGGAGCTTATGATTCATTAATTCGATGCATCTCGGTGCGATACGCGAGACTTTTGTCCGATTGTCAAGCAGCAAAGAAAACGAAGGAGATACATCCAACCGGAAGGAAATCCTCACTACACTAAATTGTGTTTTTAATTACTTTGTTAATTTCCCGTACGAAGCCATTAACGACTCCAAGGGTTTTTGTTGTTTAATTACGTGTCGATGAGAAAACGGAACTCAACTGCTAACTACCTACCTGTTACCTTGGCAATTGATAATCGTTCAATCGTTAATTAATTGCTCTGCGACGGAGAACTCGTGTTAATATGTTAGGAAAAACCAAGTAAAAGTTATCGATTTCCGTTATTAAACATTTCATATTAGCACAATAATCAAGTGCTGTGAATGAATTTATAAATACGATAAATTAATAAGTTAATATGCTACCGAGAAGCAACTCACGTCTCAAGAGCACATAGTCCCTCAGAATTATACAGCTTGCAGTGTATACAGTCTCTTTCATCCAAATGTAACGACATAAATATGTGTTCGGTGGCCTTGCGTGGTGTGTGACGCGTCAGTGTGTGTGTGTGTCTGTGACGAGAAAATTTATGTTACTACTTATTTACCAAATTTCACACTTTTCCTTGTTCCTTATTCTGTGGCCGTTAAACTTACATGTGTAGCGACCATCGCTACCCTTTATCCGAATTTCCTTTCTTCGCCTAAAAATAGGTCGACCTCAATAACTGCCTATTGTCATTTCGCCTTTTCTGTCGCCAATACCCCAATCAGGTTTATAGCGACCACGGCTACTCTTCAAAAGACTTAATCCGAAGGTTTATTGCCGGGTAGCCGGTCCTATTGTGCCTGTATCCTTCGACCTGAGTCCGACACCTTTCCAGACAATAGGCTAGACCCAACCTTTCCTTGTCCTTGACAACCCGACTCGTACCATAGCCTCGGCGTCTTCTATTTCCGAATGAATGAAGCGCGGATGGCTATATATACCGAACCTCAACCTCTCACCAGGGCAGTTGGTTGGTAAGAGGCAGTTGGTTAGTTAGAGGACAGTTGGTTAGTTAAAGTTAAGCAGTTAGTTAATCAGAGTCAGTCAGAGTGTTGGTCTGAATCAGTACTAGTGTAATCAAAGTGTTCAACAGTGATTGAGATACCAGTGTTAATATAGTGTACAATATAATTCTACGTACATCGGTAAGTCTACTCGTTCATCGTTCATTTATTTTACCTCCACAATCGCGCTTCCCAAACATGTCAACGTCTGATGTTACATTTTCCTGTTGCAGTAAGTTCAACAACACAACTTGGTAGCGTAACTTGAACTGAGTAATTGTAAGTTCACACAAGATTTTACACATGCATGCCTGATAAGTCTGATAAAAGACAAACCGAATGTATTCATGATAAAACGGTGATCCCATTAGACATATTTATGACCGGAGGCATGCGACAAAACAACCTGGAAAAAGGGACAAAAGCCCGAAGTGCAGATAATAACGGAAATGAATGTTTTCCATGGAGGAACTCGACGTCGATCTAATCAATTACTAATCCTGGTTAATCTGTTTCGGTAATAATTTGGATTTAAACCACAGGAACGGGTTTCTTTTGTCCGAGGGACGTGAGCGACTGTCCAGAAGAAGGAGAAACCGGGTAGGAAACCGAAAATGGATGAAATTAAGAGATTTGCTATGTGGATAAGGAACGCTGACACTGCTTTATGCCACAGGCGGTTGGGAACCCGAATTTTTTTGGGGGTGTAAAAAATTCAGAGCACGTAAAAAGCTCATATATTAGTTTAGGGAATTGGCACAAAATCGGCTTCTACTTTTTATTCTTTGTTTTTCCACTTCTCCTTTTTTTCCTTTCCTAACTAATTTTCCTTTGGGTTTTCGTCTATTTTGTTTGTACGAGTCGAAAATTTCACATCATTTCCATTCGACTGAAAATTCATTTTATTTTTGGTTGCATAAAAGTTATTCCGCCGGAACAACTCAACAGACAACAGTTCAAGTTGGGAAAACGCGTTCGTTTTTACTTTAATTTTTTTTTGTCTGATTCGACGAGGCCGCGTGGCTCCGCAGCAGAAGTTAGAAGTTTAAAATAAACAATTTTAAACCTGCCGTTGTTGTTTTCGTACGATGTAATTTTTTTCTTTTAAGTGTAACGAGAAAAGAAAACCCCACAAACACCACCAGTAAGTTTTTGTACGAAAGATGAATGTTGCAGTTATTTGGAAGAAATTAAAAAGACAATAAAAACAAGTTCAATAAAATAATAAAATTATTCTCGAGTTTGACCAAAATTAAAAACAAAATCTGCGTACACAACACTACACTATAACCTCACATACTACAATACGTCATAATGTACCTGAGGCACTTCTTTAAGCATTTATTGTGTAAAGACAACGATGTAAAATATAAAACTTGCAAAAATATGTACGTTGATTGAAAGCATGAAACTTCATCAATGAAATTTCAATGAGACTGAAACACTTCATCACAAATACTTAATTTTTATGAAAATGTAAAACACTAAAGATAAATTCGTATAATTCGTGGAGACTTAAAGCAAATTTGCAGTACAGTAAATCATTACTGGAAATCATTACAATACGCTTACTACTAAAAGAATATATTTACAACTTATTTATAATGTGCCCAATATTTTGGTGTGTCTAAAAAGATGCCAAGTGTAAAATGTAGTTTTTACTACTGCTGCTTATTTTTTTACCATGTTGGAAGTAGTGCAATTAATAAGAATTAGTTTCGTTCTCAACTTTTACAGGAATGAGGAGTCACTTCTTGGCAAAGTTGAATAGTTAATTCTGCCCCTGACGTTCTAAGACCAATTTCTAAGCGTCGACTATGCAATAATAGTAACAGTACAACAAATTGTAGCAAAAAGAAGTAGCACGAAGAGACGCTATTGGGTTTTTATATAAAAACATTCTCCTTCCTTATGAATATCAGTTAAAGGCTTTGAACCTGGGAAAGTTATCGGTTTTAATGGGTTTAATCCTTCGGGGTTTTACGGTGCATGTGAGGAACGCTGCCTCCGTATTGAATGTAAGGGAAAACGACATTTGGAAATGATGAGATTCGTGTGAAACCGACAGATGTGGGGCATGTGCTAAAATAGAAAAAGAAAAAAAATCACATTGTGAAAGTAGTTTGTATCTTTGCAGTCAATTCACTGCCTTCTCGGTTGTCAATTCGCGTCGAAACACAGAGAATTCATTTTCGCCCCTTCGTCCCTAATTGAATATGTCGTATCATCGAAGTACGATATTTCAGGGTTAAAACAAGGAAATGAAAGTTGACAAAAATAATAAGAATTCCGAAGAGAATGATGAATGGCTGTGGCTTTCACGGGTTGACGTTTCTCTTGATATAAAACAAAGAGAAGTAGAAAGAAACAAATACACAAAAACCAGAACGGGTTTTTTATACTTCACGGCCACGTTGAACGGTCAAAATATTTTAACCCATCATGTGCATATCAATAGATTTATGAAATGGAGATCAAAGATCGATCAAAACAACGAGTGTTTATTATTTTGTGTAGTAAAAGAACAACTCTAAAAGGCTTGTACGGCACTTACAATTGTATTTTTGTGTGTACATATGTCGACACATACAATGGAAGTATGTACGTATGTGCACTTTACTGTACGCTCGTTACACAATTACATTTTACCCGTTTGATGTTAATAAATTAAGACATAAACAAATAATAGGTTGAACAAAAAAGGTTGAAATAAAAAAAAATAAGGTTTTTGGTTCGATTGACGTTCGATTTTACAATTATTATTCCAATTTGAATTTTACAACCCGGACTGCTTTCTCTTTCTCTACCCGAATTCACTCCCTCAGGAGAACTATTAGAAGAAGGTTAGAGTAACAGTAAATTAAACTCTTTAGTAATCCAAACTGTTTTAATTAATCCAAAGTAAATCTGTACGGTAATTTTCGGGTCCCTCCGGGGCACCGTTTACACCTGCAGAAATGTTTCTCTTTCCGACCTCCAAAAATAAATGTAGAAATTAGTTTCGCATGTTTTAAATTGACTTAGTTCATGGTGAGTGGTTCGATTCAACATTAAGATGAAATCAGAACGCACAACAGCACTTCGTAATATCTCCGTAAAACTATAAAATTCCGTTTTTTTTTTCGTTTCTGTTAAATGGAATACACATAAATACAGCATACATTTCAGATTCAGAATTACAGAAAGATGTGCAACGAGAGGACGCCTCACGTGCAAGTTCAAACTAGTCCGAACCAGTCAGTCACGGGCCGTTGACTTCGACCCGTAAAACTTTAAAAATTATTTAAAGCCTACAAAAGTGTCAACCAAATAGTGATACATAAAATTAATGTACTGCGTATGTGCACCTTTATAACTTTCTGTTATTAATTAATTACATTAAACGCAACGAACTAATAAGTCAAATTAAAAAAGTCTCACTTCTGTTCTTAACATTTTCCCGAATTTTTTATATTTTACTTTGCATAACAACAAATTGAATTACTCAATCGTGTCACATAAGAATTCCAGTTGCACCTATTAAACGGAAAAGAAATAGAAAATTAAATTTATTTATGGGTGAACTTTATTTATCGTTTCATGAGCGAACCCAGCGTTTCTATCTGAAAAATTCTAGAAAATGATTAGAAAACACTAGTTAATAATTAACAGCCGTTGAAGTTTCGATGAATCCGTAATACAAGGAACTAGAATTACACGAGTAAATTCAAAGGATTATGAATAAATTTCCTGTGTCAGTCGATTTCTGATCGATCGCCTGATGCAATTCAGGTCAAACCGATAAAAAATCGGCTAAAATAGGCGACAGTCTGATTATCACGAAGGAACAACATTGGTAAATGCGAATAATTAAAACAACAAAACCGGCGAATAGTTTTTGTGATAGTTACGTGGGTTAAATAGTTTTCTCTCGTGTGCCGAAATAGCTCAGTTGGGAGAGCGTTAGACTGAAGATCTAAAGGTCCCTGGTTCGATCCCGGGTTTCGGCAAGATTTTTTATTTATTAATATTCTTGTCCGCTGTACTGTTTTATCATTATTTACAAATAAAATGACCGTAGCATTTGTTAAATAAGGTAATACTTTGAAATTTACAATGGGAACTGTAAATTACGGGCAAAAATGTATATTCTGCGATACGAAGTGATTAATTTAAGTGTGAAGTGAATTATTGTAAATTTGATTAACTATTTGTTTTTGAATTCGAGTAATTAATACTCTGCGAGACGTAGTGTAATTTACATAAACGCTCGAGTACATAGCCAGCGATTCCTTACCTCACAAATGAAACGAGTAATAAAAAGAGAATCCGGGAATTTCTTACTTAAAAGTAGCACAATGAGAAGCATTCTAAACGAGAATTCACTCAGAGCTTAATGCCCTGTCATTCAGCCTTTTTGCGACGTAATAGTCCAAACAGAATACAGCGGATGCATCTCCAGCGATTGTATAAAATGAATACTCGGGAAGTGTGAGGAAACCTTCGTCACTTGGGAAGGATCAATCACAAAGGAAAGGCTTCGGCAGCAAAGTCGTCTTAGGGCAGGGGAGAAGGATAAAAGGTTGTGTGGCAAGTTAAAGATGGCGGAGGTGGAGGACTGCGGAGATCAGGTACGAGTTAAATTGCTCCGTGTAACTTTTTCAATGGTAAAAAGGCAAAGGAAACGCATAGAAAAAAAATCCGTTTCTGCCCTTCGGAGCCCGGTCTAAAACTTTTTCTCTCACTTTAGCCATTTTTTTCTCCTTCTTTTACTTTCCTCCATCATTTTTTTTTTCATCGTACTTTACAAAAGTGCAAGATTTTTCTGCGATCGGAAAGAGTTTTTCTGCCAGTTACAAAAACTTTTCTCCTTTTAAATTCTCCAAGTTTTTTAATGCGGTCTTTTGATACTCCACGACTGCGGAATTCTTTCCTGGATACTTCAGACCGGATGCTTTGAATTGAACAGACGCGTTCACGAGAGAAAATTTCAAACCAGTGAAGAAGACTCTCTATTTAGTCGTGGTAACGATGAAAACGTCTGCTTTCTGTGAAGTTTTAATTTATTTTTATTTATTTTACGATCAGTTTCTGTCGTCTGCGTAGTCTCTGTTCGGTAAACTCAAAGAGTACTGACCAAAATACCAATCATTCAGGATTTCGGCGATGCGATACGTAAATGATGACTTCCTCACGATTAAAATTTCCATTATTAAATAAATACACTTAAAATATACCGTACATACTACGTACAAGTGTTAACTGATGTACTAAGTAAATTAAGTGTACATAAATATATATTAAATATTAGTAAATAAGTACAACGTGTTCCATTTAGGTGCTTTACGCTGTCCTCTGCTAAGTGGCGTTTGATGTTTTGACGAATTCTTGTTCATGTTGAACAAAAATTAATTTTTGTAAATGCTTGAATAATTCAAGTGTCCACTTCACTTGTCTGTCGTCTAGCGATTAAATCTTAGTGCAAAAGCGCAGTCAGTAAGTAAATTTATTTATTTGATTTTGTAACGAACACAAATTCAAAAAAATTTCAGATTGAAAATGGACAAGAGGAAAGGACATGGCGAGGTCATTCAAGCAGTGAAACTGAATGAAAAGACTTTCGTATATTATACATATATCTTTTCTAGAATTTATAGGACTCAAAAAATTTATATAAATATATCATATGCTGGATTCGCGAAAAGATTTACGATTTCGCTTCGATATATTTTATTATATTTTTTTTCTGGGGTTTATGTAACGCTGCAAATTTTCTTCTCGGCCCGGGACCCGGCCAACGATTACTTCATTTCGGTTTCCATTGTCGTCTTTCCTTTTCCAGACAATGGAATGCGTTAGTCCGGAAATTTCAAATGAAACTTATTTCACTTTTAATGATTCTTCTCTCTCTCTCTCTCTCTGGACCATCGTGCTGCTGCTGCTTCCTTTCCTCCATTTACCATCACTGTTTAAACCACTGACTTCTAGTGAAAAATTATCGCAGAACAAGGTGACTTTTTATGGACAATAAAAGAATGCCATCTCGTTCTCAATGGACCGCAGTTTTAGTGCAACCGCAAAATTACTTTTTTCCCGACAAGCATTGACCTATCAAATGTCCACGCTGTCATCGTCCAACAAGCGTTTGCGGTCTGTGAAAATCTATTTAGCTTCATTGTAATATATGTATTTCGCCTTGGGGCATGGTTGTTTTGCTGTGGTAACAAAACCACAACATCAGGACTGACATTTTTTGCTAGGTAAGTTCTGCAGAATCAAAAATCAGTAATTTCATATTAAATTAATGTCTGCGTAGTAATATTTGGTAATATGGTTTTGATGTATTTATAATTTATTGACATAAATGTAATACAAAAATACTCAACTTGTAAAGCGAAATAGATATATAAGTGGTCATTTAATTTGTTTATTGTCTTCGTGCTATTACTAAAATAATATTGCTTATTCAGTAAATCTACGTTTCATATGACAGATATTGATTGAGTCATTATGTTGTGCATTAAAATGAGTTATTTTTTTTGTTTACATTCAAGCAATACATATTTTAGGTTGGTTTATAATTTCCTTTCATCGATTGCAGTCAAGAGAACTTGTTTTACATACTGTACAATTTTTGTAAGTTTTGTTTAAATAAATATTAATTAAAATTTCCACGTTCTCTATGAATTTCAGAAATATTACAATCTGGCCTCCTAGTACCGGCAATTACCAAAGTTCATTTCTCATTTGTTTTAAATTTCAAATTTAGAAAATTCATTGTGGTAACTATTGAGCACCAAATAAAAGAAATTTAGAAAAGAGTCAATTCGTACTCGTGTAAGGGTCCAACAGGAGACATTCACTTGAGTGACGTACCTCCAAGAATCCCGAAGGCATCAGCATCAGTAAACACACAAATCTAAACTGCGTCGGTGTCAACACATCGTTAGCAACTCCCTCGGATAGAAAAATAAGAAAATTACTTGATATTTTAAAATAGTCGAAGAGGACGGCGGTCAACCGGAGGACCCGAGGACATGCAAAATAACAAACCAAAGCACCGAGTGAAGTTCACTTTGGCACTTCAAAAGACCTATGATGATTTAGCCAAAGGTCTTATGGTTCTCATCCTCCTGATTTCAAAGAAGGGAAGTTACAAAATAAAACCGGATCATTTGCTCTGAGGCGTTCTTAGGAAAGGGGTAAAGCAATTGACTTAAAAAGACAATTTTCAACTTAAAATGTACTTGAAAGGAGAAGGTCTGTTGCGGTGTATAGTTTTCTTGTAGTGGTCGCCGAGGGTCCGCGTAATTACCATTTGTATTTACATAGTTTAGCGTCGAGTTGAATTAACACGAATTTAAATTTAGTGGAAAGGTTGACGGAGACGAAGAAAAATCAAAATTCAATTAATTAAGCGGTAATCAGCGGTTAAGTGGGGAATTGAAAAACGATTAGTCTTTTGAGTTTCTTACTCGTCTTTTTTGTTTGTCTGCCTGTTGTCTGCCTGTTCACGCATCACTTCGCAAGTCTCAAATATTTTTTGATGCGGGAAAGAGCTTCAGAAAAGGCGATACCACAAGCGAAGGAGAAGAAGCAGAAGAACAAGAAGCTTTGATTAATTGCTTCAAAATGAAACGCATTTGGCTCGGCATCAAATTAATTTCGCAATTGCAAACTTTTTTGTTCCTCCTCTAATTTCACTTAGGTTCTTCAGAAAAGTCGCCCTGCGTCTTGGTTTCCGGCCAAACGCCGTTTCCTGCCCTTTTTTTCAAATAGTTTTGTTTATTGTTTTTAGTTTTCCTACCGCTGTTGGTTGTAGGAACGAAATTGATGCCTTCTGTACAAAGTAACGTACCGAGAATTATTTTGAATTTTACAGTTTACCAGAAATGATCTGACATATTTTTAGTATACATAATTATCAACAAATAGTATAAAGTTACATTTCGTGCTTCTGTGATGTATTTATAGATACAGTCAGACAGTTGTGCGTAGATTTAATTGATCCAATAAATTTGACAGTAATTCATATATCGCGCCTATAAGCTGAGATTCCTCCGTAATAATATACATCAAGAAAGACACGACCTCCAGGAGTACATAATAATAATGAAAGTAATATATAAAATAGTATTCCATCCATTAGGAATTGTAAACATCTTCCCGGTGCAATTAATAACTGCAATAAATTAATATTCAAGAGTCAAGTGACATTTCCATTGTGGAACACAAAAAATAATAATTAATAAATCTAGTCAAAGTAGTATTTCATCTTAGATGAGTTTTGTGGATAAAAGGGGGCATCTGGAAAAATAATAAAAATCGGTAAAGAACATCTGCACCAGGAGAACATCTGGAAAAAGTACGCTGAAAAGTTGGTACTTGTAATTGGGTTATGAGAAGTGAGAAGTGCAAGTAGAAAATGGAGTTTCTTTGGCAAAGACTCCCGCATACTTAAAAGTGCTCTTTGTACTACATTTTTATAAAACCGATGTACTAAATTTTAATGAGAGATGCTCATTTTGTCACACATAATTTATAAATTCATTTCATCTGATGATTTGAGCGGTATTTCAAACGAAATATCACAACACAACTTGCAGTACATTGCGTTACACTGAAGGCTAACTACACTAACTTCATGTGCGATGTGAATTGCCGGCTTAGTGTGTGAACCGTCGACAAAAGATACCGTGACGTTACGAGATTCTGCCAACTTTCCCAGCCAAATAAATAAAATAAATATATTTATTTTATTCCTTTGTGAATTTAGACGAAATTTACAAAGGTCTAAATTAGTTGTTCGTAAATGTTGCTTCTTCTGTTGAAGGAAAATAAAACCGGAACCGGCAAAGGAAAGGTTCTTGAAAGGAAAGCAGAAAATGGAAAAGACGGAAAAGGAATATCCTCCTTGTTTGAAAGAATTTCCTGTTTTCCTTCTCCCTTTTTTTATCATTCGATGACTGACTGGTTTGAATAAGAAATTTACTTTTACTTATTTCTCTACTAACGAAGTTGCATTTGAATTATAAAAAAAAAAAAATTGTGAATTTTTTATACTTATGCCTAATGTGTAGACGACATAGAGTGAAATACTTGTGGTCTGTTTCCTCGAAGACGCGCAATATTAAAACATTTGTTGAACTTGGCACAAAATAATTAATTGATAAATCAAATAAACATTAAAGGAGACAGGTTGTAATGCGAAGCAGGTAGAGAGAAGTGAATAACGCGGGCTACGTATTGGGAAAAGTAAGGATGAATTGCTTCTGGATTCCTTTAGGGTCACTCCAAATCCACATATTTGAAGAGATAGCAAGACAACTTGTGGCATGGAAGACTTTTGACAAGTACTGGAGAACAGTAAACGCACAAAGAAAATAATAAGAAAAGAGAGAAAAATAAGAACGGATAAAATTAAAAAGCATGGTCCCGTGGCCTTTTTCTAGAGGTTCTTCAATGTACTTTACAAAGGAAAAGACAAAGGAATTTAAAAAAATCTGAGTGATGTCTATTTCATTACATAAAACGAAACACAAATACAATTTTACGATTTGTATTTTTGGCAAATGTCTGCGTTGTTGAACAATTCACCCAACTCAGGCAATTCGGTGAACTCGAACTAGTTGTGACATGCACATTTTCTTAAAATAAATGAGGGATCGTCGAAGGTATTGATTAACGCAGCGTGACAATTATTTGTAGACTAGTTACGTAGAATAGATAAATAGTTCATAGAATTCCTATCCTCCCTGTTACTGCTGAACAAAATTTTTTAAGTAGCCACTTCACTTCCGCCAGTTCGGTAACTTCACAGATAATATCAGTGAATTTGATTGAATCTATCGCCAAATCAATCATTCCATCGATAATTCAAAAGAATTATTGAGAATATCTTTGGGTAAAACAAGTTGAAAAAGAAAATTGGAGTTGGAGAAGAGTCATACCGGATGCTAACAGTTATTCAACATTCCTGGTCATTAATTAAATTTAATCCCGAGGGATTATAAGCGTGTGCTACAATGCTTTTTTAATAATATTCGAGCCTGTAAAAAGTTATGTGACCGCATTTGAGAATGAAAAACCAAGAGGATTGTACTATTTACCTTTCCAGCGCATTTCCTAGACGGGTGAACGGGAAAATTACTCCAAATATAAAACAAACTGTAGACATTTTTAAAGTGCTTTCATGGGTGAAAGTTATTCTCATTCGCTGTTGTTAGTTTTGTCGTCTATTAATAACGGTGTGCTACGAGTATGAAGTAGATAGCTACAGCGTCGCTTTATTACAAAAAGTGAATAATTTGTTCAACGCGTAAAGTATATTCTGTGGTTCTGGTTACCTGACAGCGTGAAAGTGCTCTCCACAGAATTATACATAAGAATGGATATGCTAAATAATTTTAGTATATTTTTATAACACAGACGTGTACAAGCTCAAATTAATAGGTTGGGTTTCACAGCCCTAAAAATATTTCTAAAAAATATATAGAAAGTTGTGGGATAAGTTTTGAATCTAACGTGTTATTCCGTTTTGAATTTTTTAGTTCATGTATTCACTGTCTTGTATTGTCAGTTACGTATTAACCTCAGCGCCATGCATACAAATTGTTGCATATATTGCCGCGTGAGACATGAGTTATGCAAAGAAGAACCCGCGTAAACCTTTGAGTCACACAATATCAATACGCACCACCACCACTAAATAACTACCCACCCACCCTCATGAAAGAAAGTTTCACAACAACACGAAGTCGTGAAAAAACCGAGGGCTACAGAAACATAAACGGAATGTAGAAGCGTCTAACTTACTGTAGCCTAAAGCACAAAAGCAAAGAGTACAAGAGCAAAAATTACATGAAATACTTTTGTCTCCCCGAATTTGACCAAATTTGGTATAATAAATGCAATGTGCAACGCAACGAGTTTTATTTAAATTTAAAATATGATTTAATTAAATGTGTTATTGATTAAACAATTATGTATTACATTTACAGAAGTAAGTGATAGTCGACCGCATTATACATAACACTTATGTTATTTGGTGTCCATAACCCCTGACACAGGTAGCGCAACGTCCTAGCAAATGAACACAAAACCTGGGAAAGTTCATTGTAAAGTTCATGGTTTCACTTTCATTGTTTGCTTACTTCCAGCGTCCTTTCAGCCTTCCCTTACATTTTTATTAGTCCTAAACCTTTTCTTTTTTTTTCCTCTCCGACCAACGTAAATTTTACATGTACGGCAAAGCGAAGCAAACAAAAGATTTTCTCGTTACGCATAAAATGAATTGCTGTTATGTATTTTTGCTAATTGAAAGACGAAATTAATTGACTGAACATACGAACAATACATTTCAAAGTGAAATTACACCGTGGCTTGACACAAATTATGTCTGTGGTATTAAATTATTTATTTTTAGGAATTTTGGACGCAATACGTTGGACTCATGACGTTTCGCATTGTTGGAGTCACGAACTACTTTTACATTGCCTTTGCAAGTGTGAAAGAAGTGTAAAATAAAAAAAAACAGAACTCTTAAGAACAGTACTTGTCAAAGTATGAACTCCAAAAAGCATATTTATGTTTCTGTACTACTTGACTGTATATTTTTACAAATAATTCTGAAAATAAACTTACGTTATTCCAGGTTATTCTTTCAAATTGTTCACTCCCTTTCAAAATAGTAATTATTTTTAACGGTTTCCTCTTTTTTATAGATACAAAACAAACTAAGATTAGAGACAGTTCTAAATCAGATGCATTGAAACGACTTGTCGAAGATCGCGATACATCAAAATGCACAAAAGATCACGTCTCCATTTTAGCAAAATGTTCTTAGACGAGAAGAGTCGCCTCTCTTCCACTAATTTGAGTAGACGACATCCTTTTATTTAATAGAATTCTATGTATTTTTTAGAATCGAACAATTCGTTTTTTGAGAGTTCTCTTCTAGTCCTGAGTTCTCATAATTTATGACAATTACGTATAATTTTTCATTAATTGTAGATTAGTCAACGGCTAGAACTAATGTAGAGAAAATTTATTAAAAATTTTGTCTCCGAAATAAATTGATCAAAAACATTTAATATAATTAATCGCTTCTTTGTGTTTTTGTTAATCGAAGGTTTAAAAATTTAACAGTGTAACATGAAGTTACGTGCAGAATCATTTAAATGTAGTTATAATATGTAAAATATGTATTATAAGTAAAATATAATATGTAATACAATATTTTCGCTGCTCTTCAAATAATGACAATCCGTTTTATTACAGGACACAGGGCATTTTGTAAAAAATTACTAAGAACAACGTTTACGTCAATTAAGTTCAAATTAAAGTATTTGTATTTGTAATAAAATTGTATTTCTATTATTTGTAATAAGATACAAAATTTTTGTTTAAGTCAAACATAAAAAAATTAATTGGTTCCTCATTTTAGACAAAAAAACTTAACGTAGTTAAATAAATGACACATCTAGATGACGAATGTAAAACAGCAGAAGAAGAATAAAATTATTTCAGTTGCTAGAAATTTTAAATATGACTTCGGAGGAATAGTCAAAATTATTTATATTACACAGAGCACGTTACACTACTGAAAAGGTATGTGTACCTCGAGTAGCGCGTTTTGTAGTATTTTTTTTTTTTTTTGAAAAGGGAACATTTCCAGTGCATCCGACGTTGTATGTTAAAATTTTCATTCGAATACCTACATTTAAAAAAATTACTAAAACTAATGAGAATCGATAGTTTCGGCCAAAAATTAATTGATAGTCGGAAAAAATTTACGTCATGAATAATTAATAATGATGTAGTCGTTAGCTCGAGCTATTTATTACATTAAAAATTAGAGCCGGAAATGAGAGAAAGGGAGTAAAGGGATAACTTCCAGTCTGGAAGTTTTGGTTTTATGGAATTTACAAGGTTAATCGAAGTAGTTTGCGAAGCGGAAGTTGATTGATTAAAACACATATAAAATTTAAATTTACCACCGTAGGAGAATCTTGAAAAATAACAGTAATAAACGACGGGACTAATCGGTGGGTCTGAGATACTTTGGATGAGGATTTACCAACCTCTTTCACCGTTCGACAAGAATAGGATTTTCCGTTAAGAGGGACTTAAAAACCGAATTTTCCAAAATGTGGCAGATGGGTAAACTCTGGGTAGTTACATAAAATGCTACTTACCGTACGGTGTCAGTCAGGTGTTTGATTGAGAATCGATTCCAGCCGAAATAACTGATGTATTAACTGTAAAAAAATAAAAAGGGTATATAAATAAATTCATGTACGAAATTATACGGTAGCGTACTAAGGTAAACACAAGGTCTAGTTGTGAAAATGGGGTACCAGAGATATCGCATATATCTAGCTTTCTAAGTTTCTAAAATCTCACATTTTGAAATAACGCCAATTTTGTAAATTCATTATAAGGAACAAAACTTAATTTGCGAGCATATTGTTCTTAATAACACAGAAAACAATGTTTACATTTATGTTCATTGCTGAAATATTTTCTTCGCAGGAAAGACACACCGTCAAAATGCAAAATGGACCGTTTTGGGGATGAACTGGGAACTTCTAGAGGTGACACATTACTTTCTGGAGGTGAACTCTTACACACAAAAAAAAATCATTCTTAGGCCAGTCAAGAAATTAAAAAATCATCTAAAAATGGCGTAAAGTTATCGTTCAACGTTTGCTTCACGCTTCAGGTATATTTTCGTTGGATTTAGAAAAGATGTAAGGATTAAACAACGTTCCTCATAAAACTTTTCTTCTAATCTCATCCGGTGAATGAAAAAGTAGTCGAAAAAGAAAGTTGGACAAGTGAGTCAACAAGTGGTCAAGTATATTCTTTTTAACCACCAACCAAGGTTGAATTGAGCAATATTATAATATCAGACAACACTACAAGCATTACAAATGTTTTAGTAGTAGTGAAAACTTAATTGTAATATGTAACTAAAATATTATGTATTATTAGACCGTAGGTATAATTAAATGAGAACAACTACCGACATTGCTTGTACGCACACTACAATATTAGTTTAAAGCTAACCCCTTTGATTCTCCCGCTTGACAAAAGCCACAATAAATTCACGGGATATTATTACATTCTCAAAGTTAAAGTATTTGTCATATAAAACAACATCAAACGATTTACCGTATTGATACGTTCAAGATTACGGATTGAAATTAAAATACACCCCCACAAATTTCTATTGTTTTCTTTGGTCTCTCGGAGGACAATAGACGACTTGAAATTATTACACTGAACATTCCGTTTGAAACCGTTTCTGCCTTTGGAATGTACACAAACATTTTCAATTATCCGTAAATAAAAGTTGCTCTCTTTTGACTGCTTTAAAAGAGACTCATTCATCACCGCTAACGACACTTTTAACGATTATTCTATTTAACTATGATGCATTATGACGTCTGCATCGCTGAGTGGAGACTTCGTGTACGGCACACGGCATATTTCTTACGAGAAACATCTCAACCTGATGTTTCTTATGTTTTATTAATAATTCCATTATTGTAAATATTTCTCTTAATCATTTTTCCTACATTACCTACTCCAACGGATATAAAATCCGACTACAAAACCAATGAATCCCAATGAAGATGCAACCTCACTACTACTGGAATCGCTTGATCCAAGGCGGTTGAAGAGAAGAAGACCTCTTGACTTGTGCACCTTGATGCCATCCCAATAAAATAAAATAATAATAAAAAAGAAACTCCACTCTCCTGAGCGACACCACTTTGATGCACATCGATGGATGCAGCATTGATTTATGAAAATTTTATTTCTTGTATTTAGTATTTTTGTATTTTGTCTCATCTTTTTGCATTTAGTATTTTTGTATTTTTGTATTTGTTTCTTCCCATATTTGATTACCTTACTTTCATTACATCAATTGATAATCTCACATTGTATTATTCAAATTCTTCTATTGCTTTTTTTTCTTTCATCGTATTCAACATTGTAACTTATTGTCTAACGACAGATTGTACAATATATATCATAAAAAAAAAAAAAATTTTCCTACATAATTTCAGTCATTCATGTGTCGTTGAAATCTTGTACATCCCTTTGAACTCTTTCTGTATGGATTCGGAGACTTCTCACGCTGAATGACATACCGACAAATAAAATTATTCAGAAATTGTAGTTCAAATCCCCACGAGAATTGGATTTTTCATTCCGATCCTTTACATCAAGCCCTAAAATATTAAATAATATTATGATACAATACAATGCAATGCACTACAATAATATAATAATAGTAATTAATAATGAAAATATACGACTGTCTTCCTGCCGTGATTTTTACAGAAAAATTAGTTTCGTAAATATATTTTTTCCTTGTCAGAAATTGAATTTAATTGAATTAATTTTTTTTTGCTGAAACTAATGACTCCCTTTTTCAAATTAGTCAATTTAACGTGCAGAAACTAACATTATTATTGCAAATTCTAACCTGTCCATCGTTCGTTTCTTCTTCTTTAACTTGAACATCATTTTTAAATTCTTTTGCTATTGGCAAGTCCGCTGTTTTCCTCTCTGTACTCGTTGCTGTTCCCTGTTCTTCACTGTCCTCCTTCACATGAACTTGCCTTTTCTCTTTTTCACTTCCCTTCGATTATTTATTTATTTTTCTTCGCTTTACCTCGTTTTAAAATTTATATCATTCGATATTATATATTATTAACGTCTGCAGACGTTTTTATTCACTCCCCCGGTCTCGGTGCCCAAGTAAAAAATTTCCCATTATTTCCCGGGTTCACGTGAAAGTGAAGAAAGTTTTCCCTTTGTACGGAACTATCGTGAAAAGAACCCAAAATTTGAAATTCATTTTAGAGTTAATTTTAATACCGGGGGTCTCAGGCGAGGGTTTGGAAGGTTCGGTCTTATTGGGATTTCGGGATGACAGCCTTTTCCCAACCTCACGCCAATGCAACGCATCACACGCCACAATTCTGCTAAACTCCACGTATCTGTGACGTTATTCTACCTAATCTATTTATTTGATTTAGATTTATTTGCTCTAATAGAAAACATTCTGTTCGTTTCTTAGAGCGTCCCAATAAGTTTCTGCATGTTGCCCAGTTTTGTTTTCGTTGTTACCTTTCCTGAGTCAGACCGTTTTCACATGGTTGCACCCTGACAGCCGTACATTTTCATTACTTCAAAATATTATTTATATTCCTTAAGTTTAATATATTCTGTTTCCCGTGGTTTACAACGACTCCAAATTCATTTTCAGAGTCCGGTACATCACTCCTTTTTGTAGTGAATAAACTCTTCTCCCGTGAGTTGTGTAACTTTTTTTGTCAATAATTTACCGTTGCGAAATATTCTGGCAGACAAGGAAAGCCTTCCGAATCCTCTTGAGAAAGGCACAAGAGAGTTGTTTAGTTTCTCTAATGGACATTATCACACATGATATTGGCACAACACTGTTCAGAAAGACATAAGCAATCATTCCAACGAATGAATAATTCCGTCGTTTTGTTAACCGGCCTCGTTCGATTGTGAATTGATCGATTTCATAATTAATAATCTCCCATTATTATTCAATTCCTTGTCAACATTTAATTAATTGATTTCTGGCGTCGTGAATAAATATTAATTTAAAATTTGGATACTTTTAACGGAACGTGCATATATATGTACATTAATTACACCTTCAAAATGCATAAATTATGTGAAAGTCGAGTTCCCGCGAAAACCAGAGCTTTTAATAATGGTTAATGGAGAATTATTATCGGTTGGTGAGTGCTCCTCTGCTTGGTCTGCATGGAAACCGGCACGGCAGCAGTCGAATTTATAAAATCGTAACTCTTTTTTCTAACGTTAGACGTCCGTTTCAGATTTAAGAAAAAGTTCAGACAGGTGCGAGTGAGAGAAACAACGGAAGCGGAAGTGAACAACTGCATCTTCTTAACCAATTTCCTCGACGAATTAATTTGTTTAGGGGAAAGTCAAAAGGAGAATATGAGTGTTCTTGGCTTCCTAAAAAATTGGTGAAATTCCTGTGGTTGCATGCAAATATTACGACAGCAACATTTAACACGCTATGTTTCCTGTTATTGTTCGTCACCGGCATTAATTGGCAGATAGTTTAGATGAATTTATTGCTGTTATTGTTACTCACTTAATTAATTTTCTTTGTTCTACAATTCGACTCAAACGTCTCATTTGTGCGTAGAATTTATTAAACAGGAATGTTATACTCCATTAGAGTTCCAAGTGCTTTCCAATCGTCTTTTAAAAATTCGTTTCGCAACGCGGCGTATGTCAATAATTGGATTTTTTCCCTGGCTTTGTGCTGTCGTCGGCAGAGGATACTTGTTAGTGATGTCAACCTCACAAGTTGACCTTCTTTCCATTATCTTCTTGCATTTATCTGCGTATTTTTCACTGCAGGAATAATTCATTATTCCGTGATAAGTATTCATAACCAGCAATTTTTAGTTTAACACTCAGAACCGGGGGAAGAAAGGAGTCGTTTTCCTGCTTTTAGTACACACACCAGGTTCTGACAAAACTCTGTGCTGTTGGCTGCGGTGAAAAATTGTAAAATATGATGAAGGCCAACAATATGACATGAGAAATGCAAAATAAATCACAAAGTGTGTCGCTCCTCGAAGCTCTGAGCGAACGCACCAGATCTTCTCTGCAGAATCGATGTATCTGAGATTTGAAATCACGACGATCACGTCAGAGCATGAAAAGTTCAAAAAAATTTTATCTGTGATAATTCAATTTGGATTTTTGCTACGTGACAAACATTAAAAAGGTAGCAGAATTTAATGTTTTGTTGCGGCACACTTGAAATATGTGAAAAACCGAGAAACATTTCTGCCCAACCTAACAAAAATAGAATTTCTATGTCACTTGTTGGCTTTATATTGAATATTTCAGTACAGGCCTACAAACTGTATGCAAAAAAAGAATATATATATATACAAGAAAAACATAAGCCATCCTTAAACTTTTTTAAATACATTACAAATTTAAGCTGTAATAAACTGGGTAGTTATGTACTGTATGTTTGCAAAAATTACTTTTACAATATAAATTTATGTAAAAGAATTTAAAGGCGGTTACATGTTGTACATGTACAAAATATTATATACAAAATATTATGTACTACACATATTGGGCATTCTTTTTTTGGGGTTATCCGTGTATTCAAACAAATTAACATAAACAAAGTTTTCAAACAAAATTTTGGTTATGTAGGATTAACTTAGTAAATTACGTCCATAATTATGTCAAACCCATGCAAGCCTCACGTTCCTTGACCATAAATGGTACAGTTAGTTCTTGCATTCTTCTGATGAGTGGCCAGATGCTACCGTTAAAATCATATGTAGTAATATATTTCTATCAATCCGACGCAAATAACTAAAAATCAATTTATTCATATCAAGTGATTCAACTTAAGATGAGAGATAATATTTTGAGTGCGTTTTCACGGGAGACTACCCATTGAAATTCATCAATATTTTTACTCAAATCCTTGAGAAATGATTTATGGGAAGCAGACGAATAAGAATATGAATAAAACCGCTATTGTTATTAATCAATTGTCGTAAAGAACAGCGCTGCCTGAAAAAAAAAATAACTAAATAAATCAACGCTACGTGTATCAAAGAACGCAAGTGATTTGACGCAGTCAATGAATTCCAATTAAGTAAACTACAATATAAATTTAACTATAAATTATATAATATTTTTTATTGTGCAGTTTCATTCTTTGTCAGACCTTTCGTCTGGCTCTGAAAGAAATAAAAGGCTTTGTCCAACTCTGCTGTGCCATTCTTTCACCTCATCTGATTTCTTCTCTGGCAGAAATGACTGAAATATTATTTCTTTCAGTTCAGTGTTCCAGTTTTTCTTAACACTTCATTTACTCTTTTGTTGACTCCGTCGGCCCGTTTCCTCTCGAATTTACTATTATTTTTGCGTTCCGTTTTTTTAATTACAGCTTGATGGATGATCAAACTTTGACGATCAACAGGGCAGCAATATCTTTCGATAGGAGAACATTTTAAAAATAAACATTTCTTGGTTTTTATCGAATATAATTAATTTTAGGTTTGGTAAGGAACCGAAGAACGCGGAAATCTAGTATTAAGCACAGTGGTGTACGACACCACTACAACGTACCATTTTAGAGCCACGTCATGCGACTGTGAATTCAAATTTTATTTCAACCCTTCTCTTTGTTCTCCCCTCTTAAGAAGAACTTAAGAGAATTCATTGCTAGCAAGTTTCCGAAACTATTTCAAGTTCGGTGTTTCATTCGACACGTGCCCTCAGGAATTAACTTCTTATAGACACCCATAGTATGGAAATTCTTCTTAAAGTTGAAAAATTGCGACAGAGAAGAAGAACTCAACTAGACGAGAGGTTTTAAATAAGGCAGCTAGGCCTAACCAAATTCAAAACTAGATTTCCAGAACACTCCAGAACTCCAGAACAAAGGTATTTTCATATAAGAAGTCTTTTTTTATATTATTTTATATATTATAAATATATACATTATATATATTGTACAAAGATGGAGGAAATTTCCTCACAGTTTGAACCACATCATTAGAGAGGGTTCGATCCATCAATTACATCGGTCGAGGTATCTTTGGGAACTTAAATAAAAGGAAATTTTACACCAACGGTGGCAAATGTAATCGTGATTTTTCCTTCCATACAGATAGGACGTTAATTTGCTGTCAGTCATAAATTTCGCTCTCAAATAAGGGAAATCCAACCGGAATTTTACTTTGTTTACGCTGCCTTCTTTATCACGCCGACCCCTCGATAATTTGAATGAAACGAATGAATTTTACCGGATACCAAACTTTTCACTATTCATTAGTACGATTTTCAATTTAAACACAGGCAGAGTCATGACAAATTTTCCTTTTTTCGAGGGTTTCTGATCCTTTTGAATTTTGTCACACCCCTGAACCCTTTCCAACCTTTCAAAGTTCGTTTTGTTGCTCTCGCCGGTACTTCAGCACTCCTTGACCCTGAGGTCTGCTGAGGTTACCTGCCAAGGCGGCAACGAGTCTGAAGCGAAGTGAAGGAAACCAAATTGAATAAGAAAACGTAAAAAATTAAGGGGAAAGAAAAAGGAATTAGAAGGATGAGACGCAAAAAAAAAATGAGCCTTTAAAATAAGGTCCGCATTGCATCTGGATGGAAGAGTAGTTTAACGAGTAATAAGCTCAGAGCCCAGAGTAGAGAGAATTGCTACGGCCTTATACTTAATTAACTTTTTTATTTTCCATGGAAAAAATGTCTTCTTTTCCTACCTCTTTCCCGGAGGGCCGTACATTCAGAAGATGCGATCTCATTTCGGTTCCTCTTTAATCTTTCTCCTTTGTATTTATTCAAGAAATGTCTTTTCCTATCTTTTCTCAAAAAAAAATCGTTTGCACTTCTCTCCCGCTCTCCACAATCTGTTCGAGATTTGATTTGAAGAGAACCCGAATGTACAGAAAGGAAGAGGAACAGAAAAATGAAATATCATTATTAAAATTTTGGTGTTTACTTAAATTCGCAAGCCACAATTCAAACGATGTGTCTTCTTCTTAGAGGAACAAAGATGTTTCAATAGTATTTTAACGGTACTTTGTTTCTTCTCTTCTACGGCAAAGTTCGGTTTAAGAAAAATTTTTTAAACGACTTTCTAAAGGTCGCAGCATTTGTGTAACTTAGTGCGATTGTGACTTATGAACTGTGGCATAAAAATTATGAAAGTACATTGACATTTGGTCACATCAAAGGCAAAAACAAATCCACTTCCTTGATGTTTCTTTTAAGTCTGTGATCTGAAAGTTAACCATATGAAACTTCTTCTAATGAATAACTCCCTAATTCCACAATATCCTAACTGCTGTCCTTCACTTTATTCTACTTAAAATTATTACTTATTATACAAACTTAAAATAATTAAAATTTATTAACCGTTTCTTATAATTACCCTGTCTGTCCAAAGAAAGTCTTAGCAGATTACAACAATGTTTCTCTGGTTTTATGTAGTTCTACATCTTCTCTTACAAAGTACAAAGAAAATAGTAGTGCATAAATACAATACACTGAATTTTCCAATTCGTATGATCAAATGAAAGATTTGCAATGTCATTCCACAACTTCTTTCTTAAAGATATCACTCCTGCCGTGAAAAGCTGGCATTTTGACTGCAGCACGTTGTACATGATTTATTTGATTCTGGAGAAATAAAATTAAATTCAAAAATGCATTTCCCAGCAAACTTCCCATCCTGCGGGAGTTCAAAATTTCACAAGCACAAGTAGTACACTACAAAACTATTTATTCAAACTATTAATTTTTTTTTATTCAGTTAGAAACAACAAAATACGCCGAAACGCAGGCGGTACTTTTTCTGGGTCGAATATTTTTGCCAGTCGCTTCAAACAGCAGCAATTTGCCGAAGATAAAATTTAAATGTTTTGATAAAGAAGGGCTCGAAGGATTTAAATGAAAATCCAGTGCGTTTTCATAAGGTGAAATTACCATTCGTCAACATCGAGAAAACTTGGCAAAAGTAGTTTATATTCAGAAATAAACTCCCGACGTGGATAGTAATATGTCAAGCGTTCCACCATCGGAAAATGATGGAAAAGTTAAATCCTTTGAAACGCATTACTCATAGCAAAAGTAATAAATTGGTAAATCTGACTCAATATTCTTCTCCGAGATAATCTTCTTTATCTGTTCAAAATTCAATGGTATGTAAAAATTTTCTGCTTCTCGGGGCGTCAAAAAACTTAAAATACTTTAAAGGATGTCAGTTTTTCGGGTAGCCCCAATTCAATTGTGTTTATATATATAATAAAATATTCATTTTTGTTCAAATTCTTTCCTCTCAAACGTCAAATATTTCCTTAGCGAAGGTCACATTTTTGGAGAAGAACCGGTGACTCTTGTGCACTTGCAAAAATGACTAAAATTTAGTAGACAAAAGAATTTAGTTTTTTTATGTTTCAGTGTGTGATCAGACGGTTAGGTGTCCTGTCGTCTTCAAAACAGAGGACAGTGCCTCACAATGAAGTGTGAAATGTTCCAGGGAGTAGAGTCAGAAAGATTTCCATCCACAGTCTCCACACTGTCTGATCTGCTGTGTCTCACGGCTGCTGCCGGAGCAAACTCTGACAAATTTCTGCAGGCCGTCACATTCTACTAAATTTTGGTTCTTTCTAATTGACGGGAAATGACCTTCTGACTAGGGAAATTAGATAATTTCTGTGTTTACAAAACAGCGGGAGAATTCACGAAGAGACTTCGTCTCATTTGGCAGATTTTTTGAATTTCTGCTTGGATGAGACCTTTTAATGAAAGCTTTGGATGACATTTGTATCTGATTTTTCAGTTTCTTAAAGGTTTCTTTCATCAAGAGGTTATGCGATGAACTTCAAGTAACCTCGCCACTCCTTTAACCCGTTGAAAACTTTCTTTCATTTCTTGTCCTTCTCCTTAACCACCGCTGCGGCGACACTGACATTACACTTTAATGTTAAGTATATAAAACAAAGCCAAGTAGAATTTAGTCCGCAAATAAATAAAAGCCAGATATTAATCTTTACGGGGCAACAATTCGCTCGGGAATACAAAATAAACCACAGGAGGAAAGAGTGAGATAGAGAAAGAGAAGAAGAAGAAGAAGAAGAAGTAAAATAAAAAAATGGTAAATAAGAAAGGAAAACGAAAAAGAAACTCACGTCTGACAAAAGTCTTGTCGCAATACGAACAAAATCCATTTAAAATGAATGGCAGAATTTAAAATACAATGAAACAGAACGAGTGAACAACAGGAGAAAAAGAAGTAAAAAGCAAACGAAAGAAGACGGTGGGACAGAGAGAAATTGAACAAACAATAGGAAGCAACATCGAATGCATAGAAGAATGTAAGGGAAAAGAAGGAGTAATGATATTTTATGGTTTAACTTCGTATAAAGCACATCTCACCCCTTTGCGTCCTTTTTGGCTCTTTGCTGTGAGCAAAACGCCACTTTTGCTCTTGCCAAATGATTTAGAATTGCGTCTCGGTTCGAAACTGTTCGCATTTGTAGTACATACATAAAATTAGCTTAACGTGCAGAGTTATCTTTCTGGTCGTGCTTCTTTTTTTTATGAATAAATAAAAAATATTGTAAGCACATTATTATGGTACATTAATAGTTTTGTAGAGACAGGTGCTTTTGACGGCTATGTAAAATAGATTTCTTCTAAATTGATTTAAATTGTTTACGCCATGTAATTTACATTGAGTTTAAAGTAACCGTCGTATTTCTTTTCGTTTCACTACAAGTAATTTCTAGTAACAGTTGTGAATTTATAAATTTATACGTGATATTTACAATTCAAGGATTTTGAGTATTATAAAATGCAATTTACGTAAGCAATTTTTTCCTGCTCTTTGCTTTTATTTATTACTATTTTGTAATGTTTAACAATGACTTATTCAACTATTATACTCTTGTACAGTTTCAATTCAAACTGAAAATGTATTTTGTTGCCAACGGTACAATTATTTATATTTTTATGCGTTTATTTATTATCCGTTTTTACTGAAGTTATCAGCACTATCCGTTAAAAATGAGTAAATTATTCTTGAGAAGTTTTTAACACAAAAAAATTAGTCACAGTTTTCTGCCTGCCTTAACAATTTCATAAGTACTCATTAATTTGTTTAAAAATTAATAACATTTTATTCATTTATCTTAAACTTATTGTTCGACAATTTAACAATTGAACAGAACAAAGTACAAAAAATACATTTCCGTACATCTCGTTATTAAAATTATTAAAAAAAAGTGACAAACTGTCTGATGTGTTTGCCAATTAAATAAAATAAAACTTCACTGGAAGGAAAAAATTACGTCTGAGTTGATTGCAAGACAAACAATAATTTATCGAGTGAAGTATGAAGCTCCGGTCCCGAGAGACCCATCACAAAGGAGTATTCGGGGAAGATGAAGATGAAGACGAATGAAGTAAAGAAAAAGAAAGTTCAGGTAAACAAATTCAACGGTCAACGGAACGTGCATTTCCCTCATTCCGTTGAACTTGTACCCGAAAGAAAAAAACTCAGGTTTCCCAGTGTTCCGACATTTGCCCATTTCGACAGAGCAAATACCGGCAACGCATGAATTGTCAAAAACGACACCGATAAGGGTACTCTTTTACTGTTCGACTGCAGCGTTCAATAAACGGAATCCCCAAAACGCATAAATTCGAGAACTCCGCAGATAAAATGGGAGTTGCCTTCTACAGATCACCAACATCATTAAAAAAAATCATTAAAACCCGTAAACACAAAAGTAATACGTCGGTGTTTTATTATTTATAGCGCTGTCGAATGATTCCACCACACCTTATCCTATTTCAATTTTCAGTAGTTAAACGACAGCGAAATATTTCACCGAAACCGTTTAAAATCGAAACTTCCATGAATTGTCTACAGAAGAGTGAGCAGCATGTGACCCGAGTGTCTAAATAGGTGACGCACCATCGATACTTCGCACAGTACGCAATTCAGAGAATATACTTGATATTCTGCAATCAATTACGTTCAACTCGTGTCCTGCAATTCAATGTAAGCCCACTGATTAACACCTGAGTGGCAAATAACAATTACTAAAATCATGCTGACTACGCTTTTAGAGTATGCTGAAGCTCTGTGCTTTCAAACCAACTACTGCAACATCTCGTCACAAAAAAAAATGTGTTCAAAGTATTCGTCACATAAATTATTTGAAGAACTTTTGTGCTGTCGTTTGGTTCGTTAACGCTTCTATTTATCCAAAATAAATAATAAAAATTTATAAAACTTGGAATATCAAATATTATTCGATTAATTTTATCATATTATTAAATTTGTTATTGAGTAAAAATTCCAGGACAGGAAGACGCTCAACCCAATACAACAGCATTGAAATATCGTACGTAATATCTCGTTTCCGTTTGAAAATTAACTCGGACAGAACGTCGACTAAATCATTTACATTTCGTTGGCTGTGTTACTTTTTCGACTCGAGAGCGGCGAAGAAATGAAGAAAACACGAGAAAATGACGCAGAAATCCGAAAAGTAGTAGAAAGACGCTATCGAAATGCAAAAATCAAACAAAGAGAAAGCCATTGATTACAAAATAAAAAATATTACACCGCATTGCTCGGCCACACAGGGAGTTATCGTTTATTTTTCAAGAGAATACAAAATACAATGCAAGGCTGACCCTCTCGACACAGGAAAAAACTTTACATTCCAACTATAAATATCTCTGGTCTTTGCCAATTTTTATCAAAAAAATGTCAACCGGAAATGGCAAAAAAGATATTTATCGATTGTCTAAAACAACGTCTCGTGCCATTAATGAAGTTCTTGCTTTTCCCTCCACGGTCTAATGTCCGGAGAAATGCCGGAAATCGGAAGAAATCCACTGATCTAACTGCAGTTACATTTGATTTTCGGCACAAATCCCTCCACTGGTACTGCATTACGTCCCCGACAAAATTGTATCTGATCTCAGATCTTTGCGATCTTGTATTTCTCTTTATATTTCTTCTGCACGTGACGTCATGTCTATCGCTGTACTTAATTCATTCATTGAATTGTTTATTGTAATTATTAATAGACTAAAATTGATATTGTTACATCCTTGTCTTATGTACATAAATTTGTTTGTTTGTTTTTTTGGGAACTCACTTTCTATCACTAATTTAAAATCATAATTTGTTTTCTTGACCTGCGAATCTGAATTTATATTCGCGTGCTTCCATTCGTATGTTACAAATTTCCAAATGGCTTGATCAAAATAATTACAATTTTCAATTGTTCGGTTTTACTTATTTCACGTCACTGTAAGTTCATTTTTATTTCGTAAGTTTTAAGTAAAAAATATTAAGTATTAAGTAAAAAAGGATTGGAATGTTTATTTCGAAAATATTATAATCTTCGTCAGTCAATTTATGCAGTTTTTATTGTAGTTTTTAAGACTGAATGAGCTAAAGTTACTATCTTATTTCATAGATTGCTGCGTTAGTATTATTGCATTCAGATAGTTTCTTTGAAGAATGTCCTTCGTAATGCTATTCAGAGTCGGACAATACATCGTCCGAACCTTCGGAAAAATCGGATTCCTCGGCACAATGCCTTAAATCCGGCTGATCGACGGAAGGTCGCCGTTGATAGTAGGTGCAAAAAATTTGAAAAAATGGTTCCGCTCCTGCGGGTAAGTATTTGGTAAACCTCAATGTTTTGGCATCTCGGAAAACAAGTGCCAGGCAGTTCATCTTGTCTCCCAAGTGAAGTAAACATTCTTCATCTTTGGATTCTCCATCTAAATAAATTACTTGCCCTGCTGGATTGCTCTCATCTTCTTCAGTGTGTTTAACTTGTGCGTCTGTGAAAGGCAGTCGCAGAACAACATCCAAAGCCTCATTTTTATAATTGCAAATTACTGCAAATAATCGGGAGTTAACAGCCACTTGGCAAGTTCGTTCATTCCCTTTTGAGGACCCTGGCCGAGGACATCTGCCTTCAACAATGAGGGTCAAACCTTTTGTTGTTTTTTTTTTGTTCAAAAACGCAGACGTACACGTCGAAACATACGCGGACTGGCCCTAATTGCCTTTCTTAATGGCCGATATAATTTTATTAGAAAGCCAATGTCAGCTGAAAACAACAGACTTCGGTTTGAAATTTTTCACTTTAATTATTTTAACACTTGTTGATAGAAATTCTATTATTGTGGTCGTCCTTTTGTAGTGTTCGGTTGCGGTCAACGAAAGTTTCTATTCCAAAGGAATCATAATAATGAAGACCGAAACAAATTAATTAATACTACAATAACAACATTATCAGTGTCGTCAGCTGGGAGGAGGAAGTAAAACTAAAAATTATTAACTGTATCACATAATGCTAGGTTTCGAATTCCAACTACAGAAACACATTGTAGGTGTTTGGACTTGTTCTGGCGGATAAAACTTAGGTTTTGAAGTTTTGATTGTTGAAGTTCATCGTCGCAGAAGCTTCGTGTAAGGTCCAGCGTTCTGTCTAAATCTTCATTCGATCAGTGATTGTGAATCCTCACGTTAATTTTAATGTGGCAAAGTTTTTACGCCCGGTGGAAAGTATTAATGTAAATTTTTATTGTAGATACTACAACAGTGTAAATTTTCACATGTTTAATTTTTCTAATAATGTTACCACGAGTGCATTTGTTGTTAATATAATTCTCCTGTGCATGTCGACTATCATATTAACAAGAACTACTCCGTTCAGACTCAATTTTGTACAGATTCTGTCAAAATAGCTAAATTATTTATGATTACTCAAATTAATTACGAACGCCGTATTAGTAATTGAAACTCTCTACAATTGACAATTTTGAATTCTCTCAGGTTTTGTCAGTTTTCCATTCTTCCGAAAGCATCTTAAGGCTACCATTTTTTTAACAAGTTTGCTAACATGTTTTTGATAAACAAGCGGACGAGAGGAAAGCGTTTTCTGCATAAAAAGTGACGAAACGTGTTAACTCCGAGGTTTCCCACGGAAAAACAAAAACCGGGTTAATTTAAATATTGTTTAATTTTAAGTTGTTTGCTCCTCGAGCTTGCGCCATTTTCGCAAAATTCAAAAGGAAACACGGGAGGGAAAAGACAAACGAAAATTTCCTTCCAGAGAGGAATGAGAGTTATGAAACGCGGGGTATAAAAATATTTCAAATCATAAAAGGAATTTTTTTCCTTTCCAGTAAATCAGCTTATCACTTTTACCCGTCTTGCCTGGAGAGGGAGAAGTTTCTTCTTCAGAAGTTCAGAAGCCCATCTCTGAATTTATACTGTCTGCTGATGTTAAGTATGCGAATGACAAATCACTTTTTTGTGTTCCACTTTAAGTATGAACTCTTTCAAGTCGGGATTTTTTTCTCGAAAACTCAAAAATTATTACTTTTCCATGAAGTAAAAAGCCTAAGCTCTCTTACCTCTTCTACTTTATCAACTAAAACCGTAAAGTTCATCATGTGGAACACAATGTGAGCTTTCTCTCAATCTCATGTAACTTCTCTTATTGTACTAATCCCACGGGCGAAAGTTTCGGTCAGCCACTGTAATGTACAAGTTGTCCCAAGTGGGTTGTAAACCATTATTTCAATACAAACTACGAAGTCTGTCATAGGAGACACTTTCTTCTTTGATAGCAAGAACTATCCAGTTCTTAGGTTAAGAACATATGTTTACGTCGTTACACAAGTTGCACAAGAACGAGAATAATTTGGGTAAAAAGAATATTCCACAACCATTCAATTACACAGGTTGAGGACACGACCAAATGATATGTCGGTTGAGAGCGACATAGTTTCGGTAGTGGACCTGGGAGGATGAGACCTCCTAACACAGGTACCTGAATTTAGTCCTCCTCGACCATCCAACTTCCTTGTCAAGTAAAATAAAGAACGACCGGATACAGGTGGTGTGATACTTTCAGTGACTTCAGTGACTCACAAGTTTTTGGGTCAGTGAATTGTACCTGAGTTTATTTTTGCGGGTCATCAGAATATCAAACATAAAAATTACTCAAAATCTTCATCTAGAGAAAGGCGTTCACCTGTCGGTGAACTTTATTCAACTTATTGCTGAGTTTATTTTAATAATTTCACCTTTTTCTCAAATTAGTTGAACTCCCTCTTTTTTCATTTGCGTTCTCACTATTATTTCTGGAAATCAACCGGAAGACACGGGGAGGCCACGGTACCTGTAATTTGAGCAATAAAATCCAAATTTCTATGCCAAATCGCAGCTTTGATTTTTTAATTGTGCCACTTGACATATCAATTCCATTACGCGAAATTAAAAAGCTCGCAGCAAATTTCATTAACGACCTGAAAAAAGGAAAAAAGCCTCAGGCCACAACTTAATTACCGCTGGAAAAAGATTGTAGGTAACGATAGTATGTTCGCATTTGTTATTTAAATCTGTTCGAAAGTTTTAAGCTCCAGATATTATCCACCGCCAACGTGGAAAACTGCCAAAGCCCAAAATGGCTTATTAAATCGGTACGGGATTACTCTATGCTTAATTATAACTCTCTCGTATACAGTTTCAAACGGATTTTGTTTTTGCAAATGCAGTTGAACCTTTAAAGAAAAAAAACCTTAATTCCGTCGACGATAAAAAAATTACTCGTCTTCCGTCGGCTAATATTAATTTTTATTTGGCTAAAAAATTTTACAACCATTCATTAAATTAACTTTGTTCCAAACAATTAAAATATTCTATTATAAATAATACAATTAATAAGCACTTTATAATCACTTAAATTACTTGTGTTACTGTATGTGTGTGCTACTGAATTGATGTACTTCCTTATTAAACATAAGTTTACCTTTCAAATTTAGCATCTTCACCTCCACTCTCCGTCATAAAAGTTCCACATATAGTGCACAAAGTCGTTTTACTTATAAGTTCACAAACTTGAGTGACTCAAAGACTTAAATCTGTTCCTGGGTCTGCCTTACATGACCGACTGTATTATTAATTGAATATATATTTCTACAATTTTCTTACTGCTAAGTATAACGAGAAATTTCTTAAGAACTTGATTCGACTTTGATTTTTGTTTAATAGAGAAATATTCAAAAATGATTGGGCAGAACTTGTCGTCAACTTTTTTTTAGTCTGCGACCCCAAATGATGTTCTTTTTTACGTTTTAAAACGATATTAACAGTAAGGGGAAAATTGTGAAATTGCTTCGTTATTGCAAATCAATAAATAATCGTAATTATTTATTGATTGTTTAGGTCAAATAGTAGTTCGTATTTGTCGGTTATGAGGACATCAGTTTACTTTTTCTCCACCAAGTGTTGTCGGTAATTTTTCTTATTTTATGAAAGGACGCTATTGTACACTAATTGTTACATAATAAAAATAGGTACGCATTACCTTTATTTTTTTATGCAAACAATAAACCTTAATATTGCCCAGTTTTAAGTATTCGGTAATAAACAGACGTAAGTGTTGAAGTAAGGTATAAACCTATCACAACAACGCCAGAAGGATTCAAACTCCGAAAATAAGAACACTAAAGTTTAATTCTGTTAATCCTTTAGAACGAAAGTTCTACTTGGATTCAAGCAGGTAAACATTAAGCCAACTTTTACTGTTACTGCAATGTTAACTTTTAATATCAATAACCAAAGCTTACACATCCCATAATTTTCTTATCTTTAATTGCCAGGATTTCACCCCCTGGTTTATTCTTGCTAAAAGGGTACTCAATGAATCATGGCAAAACAGTTATAAATCAAAACTGAACGGTTGCCAATTCGGCACTTCTATTTCTCTTCTCGGATATCCGCAACGTAATCTCTAGAAGAACAAGATAGTGAGTTTACAAATTTTAAATTAAATAAGAAGTAAATTAATGTAAATGTGTGTTCAGGTATAAATGTACAATCATATAAACCGTATAAATCAGGCCGTGGTATTTTTGCTCTGCATGTTAATAAAACCATCTACTACACTAAGTAAAATTATAATACACAGAGCTATAATACAGTAACACAACATAATATGAAATATTCTTACATACTCTTGCACAGGTGAAATAGTATGGGCGGTGGTGAACTCATCTGGGGAACGATACTACTAACGCAATATTATAATTATTTTATAATTCTGCGGCAAAATCACGAAAACTTAATTTAAAAATATTACTTTCAATCAGGAAAACTCGCTTTTAATTATTTCACTACAGGTATCCTCTAGTGACCCACAACTGACAGTAAAATATCAGTAACCTAAACTAACCTAATCTGAACAAAAGTAAGAAATGTGACAGAATTTACACCAACATCAAACAAGCATTTCTTTTAAAATATGACTATTGTTTCATTGTCGTATTAAAATATGACAAATTTTGTTTCAAGAGCAGGAGGTTAATGATGTAGAGCGTAAATTATACTCTTGCCCCGAGCTAATGAATCTGAGAATGAAATATGGTGTTAATAAATTTTGTATATTAATAAAATATAAATAAAAGCATTTTAAGAAAACTTCTTTTTTCCGGCTAATATTTTAACTGGCTTGAACTTAAGGATACTGGTCTGGCGCTACGTGAAATAAACAATACACTAATACGATACTTATTTTGGATGACTTGTATGTGTTTTTACTGTTACAAAAATTGAGGACAGCAGTTTCTATATATGTTTTTAAAATGCAAACTGGGTAAGTAGCGTAAGACGTTCAAAAACTTGTCCTAAGCAACTAAGAGTTGTATTAAATTTACAAATTTTGTCCCTCGGCTGCCTACTAAGTTCTTCAGAGGATTACCAAAATTCTTTACTTCCCACTCCTTTAATGCCATTAATAAATTTTGAAACGTAATATCTCGAAGACATAAGTTTCTGATTAATAATACCTCTTGAGAAAGAATCACTTCATTAATAATATTCTGTGTTTTTTTTCATAAAGTGAAAATCCAGTAATTTATGTAAAAATATTATGCAAAAAAATTAAGATGGAAATGAGACCCGTAAAAATAAATTTATTGTTTTATTATTATTAGCACCTGCGCTCGTGAAATTAATTAATTATTGCTTATTAATAAGAGTGCTTGATCTCCAGATAAAATATGGCTACAGGAAAAAATTGCACTAAAGCAGATTTTTCCCTGTCCTGTCGGCACCGATGAGGCCCTCTCGTTGGTTGTTTCCCTTTATTATATTTTCTCATCTATTTATCTAGGAATATATACATACTCTTCTAGGATAATGAAACCTGTTTGTTTGGTTTTGTTTCCCAAACCTCACCCCCTGTCTTTGTCAGTCAAATTTTCAAGTTCTTTTGACATTTTATGATACTCTTAGAGTCTCCCCGCAGTTTCCTACAAATATATATATATACAGGTTAATTGAAGATATTTTACTTTTGTCAAAATGTAAATGTATAAATCATAAACGGCATTGTGTGTTCGTTGTGCAGACCTCGAATTTCCTCGTCTATCAGAGAGTTACTTGAAACTTATCTTATTTCCTTTACTCTACCCGGTACGAGCGCTGAGAATAATTAGCTAGATGAAAGCAAAGTTTGAGAAAAGTTTTTGTTGATTAAAATGACAGTAACAATTTTATATTTAAATAAAAATAACTTAATGAATATTAAATTAATTAACTTAATAAAATTATTAGTAGCCAAGTGAATTTAAATGGGACGAAGATTGAGTATTCGGACTTCACGTGTTTACGACATTGATGAAAGGTACCTTCTCAAAGGTAAGGTGAGTTAAAAGGAAAGTCAGCAAAGACGACAAATGTCGTCATCTGAAAGGTTCCGGAAACTACAAGGTTGACATGAGAGAATGCTGTGGCTTTATTTAATTTTTATAATATAGGGAAGTTCTACAAGTGCTACCAATTTACGGTCAGAAAATTGAATTGCTTCATTTGTAAGTCATCAGATGACGGCATGAAAGTAGGAAGTCCTCCAAGGCTTGTAAAAGTCATGTAAAATTATATTCTCGAGAGATATAGTTGCTAGCCCCGTGGGATTACCACTGTAAGATTTCATGAACTTTGACCGACAGTGAGTGTGTACAGTGAGTTTGAGGACAGTGACAAAACTATTTGAAAATGCCTGCGTACCGTGAAAACCATAAATCACACCTGATACTCCAACAAATTTTGTATTTCTCGTAATCAAATAAAAAAAAAGTTCGATTATTTCATAATTTCGTTCGCTGTAAACCGGATATTAAAAACATCTCAAATTTACATGCCTCCCGGGCCATTTTGATAAACAAAACAGAAAGGATTGGGTTCGAATTACATTTCGGGCCTTAAGCACTTCTTCAGCAGCAGCAGCAGTTTTCATTTCAAGGTGTTAATTAAAGACGTCTCACTCCCACATCATTGTTTTACTTTCTTAATGGAAGAATTTGAGTAAAACAGGCTGGTTACCAAAATTACCAAAATTTAAATTTTGACTCATACTCGGTTGTAATGTATCTGCTGTCGTGTAATTTTCTTTTCATGTTAATTACCTGCACGGGGTACACAAGAGGATTGAAAGTGTTACGCCTGTGGCAATGAGTTTAAAAAGGTTTTTTTAGGGGGTCACGCATTACCATTTTTGAAAACCGTAACATACGAATAATGTTGCATAGTATCTCTTCAGTATAGAATATTCCTAGGAAAAACAAAAACATTTCTTTTTGTGTTTTCAAGTTCGAGAAAGTCTGCCTATGAAACAAATTCAAGGCACCAAACGTCTGACACTACTAATAAATTTGTTCTATTACTTGAGTGCATCGATCAATATAACAATACTACTTAACTGAATTTATGTTTTTCAATATCTGCTTTGTATTTATATATCACTGTACTGATTATGTTCTGTATTGAAATTTTTTTACATTCTACAATTTTACTGCATGTTCAGAAATCTATGTTTTATAAATATCACACTATAAAATCGAATTCATTGCCCGAATACCCGACGTATCCTCACTCTTTTCTATATTCTAAATTTCTTTCACAGATTATTATTTCTTTACACTCGTGTTCTAGTTTTAAGAAGGTAAAATCGTTTTTTAGTTACCAGAACTTTCAGTTTAATTTTCTGTAAGCTGCTTACTTCTCACGTCTACATCTGTAGCTCATACTTACCGATATACAGATGTACTGTGGCATTAAAGCACTGACTGAAGCGTACATTAGAGCTCTGGCTTAGGCTTTAGCACATTCTGTAAAAATGAGTTGTAAACATACTGTAACCCCCTAATGATAGTAATAAACACATTAGCGAAATTAAAAAATAACTTTGGTATCAGAAAATCGGGCGACCTGTCTTTAGTTTTGTGCTTCGGAGTCTTCTCTCAAATTTTACAAGTGACAACGAAAATGTAATTCCACTTGCTGAGACTCGCTCTGCTGACTTCTTATGATTCAAATCCTCAGAAGTTCGGTCGGAAGAGCAGACGAAAAGGGGAGAAATGCAAATTTGAATTACCTTTGTAGTTTCACTGTAAATTAGGAAGAGGCAGTGGCATTCTTTTATCAAAGGTGTGCTTGTTACGGCCCTGGAAATTCCAGGCGTAGTCTCATCTCCCACAGGATTAAATTTCTCAAGTTTCGGACTCATTTGAATATGATTTTTTTTTTTAAAATACTAACCTTACCCCCACAAAAAAACAATTTGACAACATAGGATACCCCCGACTCCCACCTCGTCAAATTTACACGTCAAATTTTCCGCTTAAAAAGACTACAAATTAAACTCTGAAAATTTATTGTTTCCCATAAAACGACTGAAAGGTTTTTTTATTTGTTTTCTGTTGCCTTACTTTTTCCTACACAGGAAAAACTTCCAAGGCAGGTTTGCCTAGGCGGGGGTCCAGAATCGTTTCTAGGCATTGCTACATAAGCAGTTTTGCTTCTTCGGCTTGACCAATGCGATCAAAAATTTAACCTCGTCTTACATTGTAAAATTTAATTTTTTCTGGCTCGACTTACTTCAAATTAATTACAAATTTAGCAACTTTAAGGTGATGCATCTTCATCTCCTCAGAACGGAATGTAATTTTTCAACTGTTTCCAAACACCCCTGCTATTTTTATTTAAGAAACCGCTCCCTAGCAGTGCAATTAAGTTACGTACTTTTTAATTACTTCGATGCGATAAATTTTCCTGAACGACTGCGGTTTGTATTTCTTTGTAGTTTTTGTATCGCTTGTATTATATATGAAAATTTAAAAAGACTGACTTTAAGATCAACGGTTGTATAAAATAACCTAATTTTATTTGATTATTTATTTATTTGTAATTACTATTTGTTGAACTATTAATTATTTAACATATTTTGGATAATTCATAAGGGTTGGTACACCGTACATAAGCTTTTAGGAGTTGTATGAATACTTTTCTTTTACCAAAAGGTTTTATAAGGTATTGCCTTTTGGTTGTACTGTTTCATTTATATTCTGTAATTTAGTAAGAATTACCATTTTGCGCACATTAATATATATAGCAATATTTAATTTGAAAATAACCGCAATATAAAATTTTATTTTTTATTATAATTCGTCAAGAAATTTTATATTATCGTAAGCAATAAAATGTATTTTCTTATGAAACCAGTACAGGAGTTGGTAAATGCAAATTTGAAAAGTAAGCTGCAATAAACAGTGTTCTTCTAACAAACAACGGTGAGTGCTCTCAAGCACAGGAGTCTTTAACAACAAATTACTGTCAGTTTTTCTTTTTAACAAAATAAACGTAATTAAAAATACAACTGGTGTAAAATGAAATCCCAACGAGTTAGGCCATTTTTGTAGAAAGGACCTTCCGGGAAAACAAGAAGCTATCCCTTTCACAACGGAAATGTACAAAAGGAGTGATGAAAGGCAATCCTATTGGTATAATCGGATGAAACAAGGTGTATTGAACTACAGCAAAAGAAAAGAAAATGGAGAAATTGAGGTAAAACCTCTGACTATTTTGTAGTATTGTGACAAAAAATAATGAACCGTTTTATTTGGCCTTTACAATGCCCTACTTATTTATTTTGTCTCTTTCACCCTTGCCTATTTGTATTGAATAATAAATTAATAACTCAAACTTGAAGTGTGTGAGTGTGTGTGTGTGTGTAATACACTCAGATTACCTGGATGGCAGGTAATGAGTGCAATTAATGAATTAAATTTTCACTTTCTCATGAATCGGGTACTCCTTCATTATAATCAAAGCCCGGAAAACCAAATTCTCACTACCAAAATCCTCCACCTGAGAGGTGAACGTTTCTCAAAAACTTGCAAACAATTCAACTACGGTCTATTTTTACAATCCACGCAATTTAACTAATTAAAAAAACAATGCGTAGCAGAAATACGGAAAAAATTTATTCACAATTGTATAAGTTATTATGTAACAATAGTATTTTTCCTCTGGTGTATTTGCTTTGTTCATGTCAGTGTATTTTATTTGAAATAAAAAATGCGTGCGTTTTTAGTTACTTAACCACGCAACAATTGAATTGCTGCTTAGTTGACAGAAAAAATTCACAAACACGTCCAAAAGTATAAAATAAATACCAGAGGCATGGATGTATTATAATTTACACACAATTCTGATCGAATCACAATGAGAAACTTTATAACTTCAACTGCAAAACAACTCGGTTTTAAGTTCCACCAGTTTTGACCGCCATCAATAAGTCAATAAGTTAGTTCACCACTGAAATAATTTAAAAATGCATTTCACGTTGCAAATGATCCGTTGTAATTTCGCGTTTTTCGCCCAACGTGGCCCAACGTTTTAGGAGAGCAGAAATAATTTCAAGTTGTACGCCCCCGGACGACCTAATTAATTTTTTCGTTATTTTAATTTTTGACAAACCGCGAGTCCGCTGCAGCTGCAAAGCCCTCCAGTTCCTGTTGTTCCGGTCATTTTAAGTCGGAGCTTTTAGATTGTTTCACGGACGTAACATCCGCAAAATGATGCAATTTTTTGCGAAACACTGTAAAAAATAATGATTGCTCAGGGAAATTAATACTTTTCTCCATAGCACTTTTACCGCTGGAAATTTTGCTATTCTCCGGTTTCTTCTACTGCTTCTATGACCTTCCCTAACGCCCGGGTAACTTCTTTTTTACATCCTAATCAAAAGGAGTGCCAGTCGTGGGTTAGCACAAGCGTTTCAATGGATTGCTCTTGGAAATTTCTAATTTTTTGTTCACTATACGTACAATTTCCATCATAAATTTCTATGTACTAATTTTTACAATACTTTATTTATATTTCAATTCCTGTCGTACACTTCTTGCTCTATTCTTTAATATTTGCGACATTCGCCATTAATACCCAAACGACGACGATCGTCACCTCGTTCTAAATGACCTGCCAGCCGTACAAAAAAAAAGACATTACGACTTAAGGGTTAAAGGTCACCGGAAATGGCAGACATGCCCGGAAATTTTTGCCCGGGACCCTTTCACCACCCTGGTGAAAGCCGAAAGTCAGGGGGAATGGAAATTTTGCAGTGGGAAATGGAAGCAGAAGAACCGGAGGTACAAAATTGAGGAAACGTAGAATCCGTATAATAAATTATAATGCGCAACCAAAAAGAAAATTTTCTTTTAACCGACGAATGTCATTTCGTCTTTCCTGTGTGTCGCATTTAACCCGGCGGTTTTTTCTTTTACGTTCACCCTGAATCATAAATAACGTACATTTTCTTTCTTCTAGTCTCACCGGTTTTCTTACAAATCCCCCCCACGAAGGTTTCAGCTTTTACCACCGAAAGTGAACGGAACGCCTTAAGTAATTCTAACACATCTCTCTCTCTCTCTCTCTCTCTCTCTCAGCAGTAATTTCATCCTGATTTTCCACATTTTACTGACAAACGACACATATTTAGGTGTTGTGTGAGTCCTTTAACCGCCGGCTGCTTTTAACTCTATTAAAAGCTGAAGTCGCAAATCTATTAAACAATTCCTATTGAAGGACCGAATACTTCGCTGGCGCATTTGATTTTTATTACGTCCGTAATTATTTATTACGTAGAAATCTAAAAAGGTAGTCACACGGAAACTCAGACTGCGCTGCGAGTGTGTTACGTGACGCACAGGTGAGAAATCGATGGAAAACCATTACGAAGTAATTAAACTCAGTTACCTAACATCGTGAAACTTTTCCGTTAAATTCATTTTATAGTTTCCCCGATAGATAACAATCGACCGGAGACCCGTAAAAATTTGCGTTCTCTTTAGTTGCATTAACCGTTTTTGTTTCTCACAAAATTGCACATGCAGGAACTTCCGTTTCTTTTACATTTACAACCGTTCATTAAGTTAAAGAATTTTAGCGGGGTGAAAAACCAAAAAGTCAAAGGATTTTCTGTTGGAAGCAAAAGGCCAATTTAAATTTGTCTTGCGACTCATCCTGCTGTTAATTCAACAAAATGGAAGGAGAGAGAAGAAGGAGGACATTTCTTAAGGAAGTTGAAGAACAATTTTAGTTCGGAATGTAATGAAGTTGAGTCGTAAGCCTTTTTATCCGGAGGATTCGTTTTATTCTTGGGAAGAGTGTACTTTTTCCTTCTTATTTATTATATTTTTGGCTTTAGTGGAAATTTGCCTAATTTAATTGGTGATGTACTTTTTGTAGTGTGCAAGTGAATTAGCATGTCTGAAAAATTCTTGTTAGCTTAATTTAGGTGTCGTTTTGAGGTTCACAAAAATTTGTTCAATTTATACATAGTTTTCTAAATCCTTATTAATAAAAAATCGGGTTTAGAGTTTTAAAAATTAACTACAACAGCATAGATAAAGGAAACGTATTTGATTTCAAAGTAAATTTACCCAAGTTGGGACTTTGGGGGGAACAAACAAATCGCACGAGTTTAATTCTTTGCGGTAAACAAAATTGGAAGAAATCATTCACAGAATACTGACGGATTAAAATTGAAAATTCAATATCCCGACGGCAAATGCAACGCAAACGAAAGAAACTACTCTTTTTCTTCTTTTAAGCAACTTAAGTTTTCCAAAAGAGCTTTCCCTAACCGGAAATTGAAAGTGTTAAAATACTCCTGCATTCTCATGTGCATACAATAAGAACATGAAATTATTTGGTAAATAAAATAGATTTCAATGCCTCACAATCATAAACTCGTTATTATTATGTATGGGTTTGCTACCGTAACTAAATAAGTTGTACTAATTTAAGTAATCAGGAACTTAGGTGTTAAAATTAGATGGGTGTCCTACCTTTACTTTTTGTATATTTTCTTCAAACGACGGTACGGTAAGTATCGCAGTGTCAATATTTATTTTACATTCTTTTCACTCTTAAATTGTTTTTGCATAATTTATCGGTGTCTAATTAATATAAACAGGTACTAACTCACTAAAGTCTTCTTTTGAGGTACGATTTTGGCACTTAAAGCTACCACTGCTATGTTTGAATAGTATCCACTAATAAATCAACTAGAACTACGAAATCATTTAGTTCAGCACGAGCCTTGAACCTTAACACCGCACCAAATGCATAAAATACCGCGTCAACAAAACCCAAAATAAACTCATCACAAATTATAAAGTTCAAGTTTGGGACAAGAGTTTACACGCAGAACTAGGACAGTCTAAAACTAGTCTAAAAACTAATGAAAAATTAAAGTGGGCGCAACGAAATGGCAACGAAAACGCGGTTTACCATGTGTTGCACACGTAAGCTTTTACTCGTCTGCGTCTGACAAAAGTTTTCTGACTTTCTTTTGTAGTTTTCCCTACTAGTTTTGCTGAAAGTGACAAACTATTGCGATCGTTGTGGATTCGCGGAGTGACTCCTCAACCGTTCCGACCCTCCGACCCGTCTTCTGCAGCTTTTGTCACGCTTTCCTGGCTCTGTGTCGCGAAGAAACCCGTTGGAAAAGACTCGGGACTTCCATAATGCAAATGCATAATCTCTGAAAATTTTATTTCCTTTGAAAGTTTCCTTTTACGTAAAGTCCCGTCTTGCGAATCATTTTCGTGAGAGCCTTTTTTGTCTCCTTTCTTTCGCAGGAACTTCCTCCGGTTTTTGCGAATATTCGATTTTGCACCGTGCAGGAAAGAAAGGAAAGGCTTTCCAACGCGAAAATACAACGCGACGAGGAAGACGAAGCAAAAGAAAAATTCCTTGTAATTTTCACGTTATTAAACCGACAATGTCTGGAACTTTTGCCGTCGTGAAGGAAGTCTCAGTTCTAAATAAAATAAGAAAAAAGTTGGAAATAGTCTGGCTGCAGAAGTCCTAGTTTCCTCTGAAATTTTTAATGGTAGTGCACACAATGGCGAGTCAAATTTACGACTACAATAAAAGATATAAAATTCTTTTGATGTTCAAAAGCCCAGGTTGTTCCAGTTCAAATAGTCGTACAATTGAACGTACTTAATATGACTAGAAAATGTAACTACGTGAAAAGCCTCATTGAAAATTTACCTTCACAGATTTATTGTGAAAAACATTTGCTATTTTCAGACTAGGACTTGTGATTGATAGTTTACAAGAAGTACGAACGCAGCCCATCACTCCTCCGTCACTCCTCTTTGATTACAGCTTGATGATGTGATATGGATGGGGTCAAACCCCATGTTTGGCAGGAGCAAATCACCAAGAAAAGTCAAATAATATTAAAATGGAAAGTAGTAGATGAATAGATGGAATTCATAGAAAGATTTGAAAAAAAAATCAGAAAAAACCCATTGTTTTTTTAGGCCCAGTTTTTGCTGGGAGAGAATTTATTTTATTATAATCCCTTCTTAAGTTCTACATTAATGCACACATATGAGTTAAAGAGTGAGAGAGAGAAAGACAGAGAGAGAGAGAGAGAGAGAGAGAGAGAGAGAGATAGAGAGACCTAAGCCAATCTGAGAGAGATGGGCACTCTGAAAAATCACAATGAAAACAAACTGACCTTTCATTGCTTTGGGTGTAAAATCCGTTTTGATTTTCATTAAGAAGAAATTGGAGTGAAGGAAACAAATTAAAAAAAGGTTGGTGAACGACAGTTGTAGTGACCTGAAGAAACCTAAAATTCTATCAAAATATGCAATGATAATAGAGAAAGATAAATCAAATAAAAGTTTGGTTAAACGTTCTGTAGAAGGGCGGAACTCATTCGAGAAACAGACAGGAAACAAAGTTAAGGCATGAAATTTGTTCCTTTGGGAAAAAGGAAACCTCCGAGATTTCTGTGTGTTCCATTCACAACAGAATTATTGTAATAACCGGAAGAATACAGCTCTTAGGAGACGAAATTTATAAACCAGAAAATTAATTCTTCCGATTCAAATTTCATGGCAACTTTAGTTTCAACAAAATGTAACGAAGTAAGACTTTTATAATTAATTGAAGTATATTTTTTACACTTTGTGGGGTGACGGTACTCTTTCACCTGAAGAATATTTGCAATAATCGCTTTGGCAATTATAATTATAATAAAATCTGTTTCGGAGCAAAGATGGCAGAAAAGTTAATAGTTCTCCTGGCTAGAGGGCAATTCAAGTGACCGAATATATTTTTAATGTAATAATAAATTAGCTAGTTACTAAGTACCGAAGTAATCACCATTGTTACTGTTTACTGACGCCATTGCAAAAAATTATTTGATTTACATTTCAAAGGAACGATTGCAGTAGTTTTAATTGGGTTGGGAGTCAGGCACCTTAAAATCAATGACAACGAAGAGTCGGGAGTCCCTGTTTTCTGACGGGTATTTTCTTTAGTTTGCTTGGTACCAATTGTTAAATGTTTTTCTTTTTTGATTAGGCAGGTAGCAATGATCGACACAAAATTAATGAATCAAATGAGTCTAGAATGGCTACGGTTCAGTCGCAGAGTTGATTGAACTTTTGCACCTGTCTACTAATCTCCTTGAGCACCTATGATGTTTTTCTTCTCGCCTATTCATCGCCACTGTTTCGTAACGTAAACCCCACAAAAATTCAAAATAACTTATTATACAGGAGGTTTATTTTACACACGGCCCTAAGGTACGATGAGGTCCAAAGCTTTCTCGCCCTGGGCACTTTTCCCAATCGGTATACCTTGCTACTTTGTTTGTGTTTGAACCTTTTTGTAATTGAAAAAAATGTTGCCGACCAACATAAAAGAGCAATCTTCTTTTAGTCCTGGTGAAAATTTTCATCTCCGCTAGGAAAAAAGACATCCTCCCATCGATTTATTGAACTTCGTTTTGAGTTCTTTCTGCTCTACTTATCCTTTTTTCTTTTACCTGCCAGACCGGTGACCCCATAAGAAAACTCCTTTCCCCGTTCATAATTTAATAAATTTCCGTTCAAATCTTCAATGAAATTTTTTTGTTTTGATTTCTTGAAACAAAGGAGAAAATCTTTGTTTAATTCTACTTTGGAAGTTTTGAAAATTCACAAAGCGAAAACAATTTGCATGACAAAAATTCTGTTAGGCTTAAAACTGCCAACAAGGTATTATATACGAGGAAAGGACAGAAGGCAAAAGTTATGAGATGTAACATTTAAGCGTCTCAATATGTTTATATTGCCGTCAACAAAACCTGTAAACATCGTTTAGAGGTGAAATATTATTGATTTTTACAATTACTTACAATTTTTTTTTGTTTGAAAACATGCTAGGATGCTTGTATTGAGTGCTTAAACCTGTAGATTATCCTCTGCTCTGTATCACACACTCAGGTATAATATTTAAAATTATTTCAAAACCAAGACTGTATACGACAAAATACAAATAAATCGTCAACTGCGTAGTTCAAATTATTCAGGAAATTATTACGAATGGAAAAGTCTTTGGTGAGATCAGTTGAATGTTCAGAACGACCCAATGACCCACTCTCAGATGTAAGAAGTCCCTCAAATTGAATTTGACTAGCAGAAATTGAATGAAGTGAGAAGTGACCGAAGCAAACGAACACCCAAGTGAATCAGACAAAATAAAAGAAACCTTCTCAACAGCTTAACACAATTTACTTAAAAAAAGATCTTCTTCAGAATGCAGATACTCGAAAGGTCCGGTTCGAAACCTTTGGGACACACATAATGTCTACGTGACCCAAAGGTGATGTTGCAACTTTTAAATTTCACTTCCGCACGAGTCCAGTTGTGTTTGTCTGATGCCACCCTTTAAACTGCCCAGGTACATGACACTTTTTCTTACGGAAGAAAAATACGAATTTAAATTTTTAAGTTTTAACATTGTACCATGATTTAGCAGGATGTTCGTTCGGGGTAAACACGTCGAGCAACACCTTAATTTCTTGACGAGATGCTTCGAAGTAAAAAAAAACTGGTACTCAGTTACTTCCCGGGAACTCTCTCACAGATCACCAACTTTTCTATTCATCTCATTCCTTCCTGGGTCTCGGTTGATTTAAAAATCAATCACCTCGTAAAGGCAAATTCATCGTATTTTTCTGTTGCGTGAACTTGTTCCTTGAGTAAACAGCGAAATAATAATCTTTTCTTGTAACTCGATAATCTTTAACCTCCGTCGCTTCGTGGCATCACTCCAATTTCAACGCATTTTCCGGTAGGAAAATTAATTATATTTTAAACGAGACTTTTTTTACCCGTAAAAATTATTATTAGAAAATTTTTCTCGTGTTCATTTTCATATCGTTATCGATTAACTTCATTATTTCAAGGGCATCAAGGAAACCTTACACTCCGGTTTGTTTTTCTGAAAATGTTCTGGGGTGAGAACATTAAAACGAGTCGTGCACCAACATGAGCTGCCACGGCACTCGAATTTCAACTTAATATTATGTAAAAATTAGAGTGCCACGTGGTGGTAACCTCAGCAAAAACCACACTTTCACCATTTTCCTTTGAATTCGCTGTTTGAACTGCTGTTGTCTATTTTAAACGTTCCATTTAGCACTTAACTGTTTTAAAGTATTACATTCCGGGGTGAAAATATCAACTGCATGCTCGACGACCAGAGATCATCATCACATTAACAGACCGAGGCATGTCAGACAACGTACATCTGTCTGGCTAGAGCAGCAGAGCGCAAAAATAGTCAAATTCATGGAACCACTTGCAAAAAATAAGAAAACTTTTGGCACTCAGGCTTTAATTATTATCACTTTAAACAACAATGCAGGCAATTAATCATTCTTCTGAACAAGATGGACGTTACCCCCGAAACATTGTACTAATTTCATTAAAGTTTTCTAATATATTTTCTTGAAAATGAATCAAGAAAATTATGTTTTGATAAAAAGACAACAAAATTAACAAAATTCGTGGGGTCACTTTTGTTGTGGAAAACTTACTGCAAATTGTAATATTACTTAACTTTTGAACTTGTTTTCGTCCAAATAAAAATTGTTCAAGAAAATACGCACACCATTCATCGATTGTGGTAGTGTGAATGGCCTCCTGCGGTTGAGAAACCCAACACTTTCTCCCAATATTTAAACAAAATTCAATTAAATGTCTTAATTTTAAACAAACTTTTTCTCCTTTAGTAAATTCTTTCAATTCAATCCCATCATTTTCTTATTCTGAGCAAAACGTTCTCACTGTTTATTGTTGTCGTAACTCGATTTTACCTACGGCCCTGTGCAAAATTCCGTTGAACGGGTATGCAAACGGAAAACTAATTAAACAGTTCCCTTTTCTGTTCTCGTTTAAACCTCTATTTTTTCTCTTAGGGTCTTTCTAAATAGATCACGATGATCTATGAGATGATCAGAGTCGGAATGAAGGCCGACACGAACGTTTTTCGCCATTCTCGCAAACTCTAGTTTTTTTTTACCTGGAAACTGCACTCTTTTGTAATTCGACCACGTAAGTACCAGCTAACTCAGAGTAATGTTTGTTTAACCAAACAAAAAGTTTAACCTTTTTCTTTTGAATAATTTAAAATTAAGTGATCGTTCGCGTTGAGTAGGCAACTGTACTTGCCAGATATTTTCATGCTAATGCGTGTCATTTTTTTTTTGTTTAACACTGCGAGGAAAAAAAAATTATTTCTGAAAGCCATTAAGCACTTGCAGACAGCAAAATTCTTCGTTAATAGCTGCCGTAAAACTTAACAATATAATGGTGTTAGTTGTCGCATGTCTGTCGCATATAGACTAGTATACCGTGGGGGTTTGCCATCAGTCTGACGACGAGAGATGAAGGTAATAAAATTATAATAAATGCAGAATAAGTTTCTCGCCCCTGAGATTAAGTTCTTTTGCTAGAAACAATGAAAAGGTCGTTATCTTGAAATCGAAGACTTGCTACCCCAAAACTCTGTCGAAGTTATCTTTCTAAAACTTTACGAACGGGATAATATACCCGCAAAAACGAGAAAAAAAATACTTTCTTTCTGGGAGGAGAAGCATTTCCCGGTGTTAATCGACAGGAGAGTCATTTCCCTGTTGTGTGAGAAACATGAAGAAAACGACTTACGATTCTGTCGGTCAGAGAACACTCGGAACTGTTTGGTTCAATCTGAAAATAAAACGAGTCAATAATTAGCCTTAATTTTTTATTTATCCCCTAAATTATGTATAGGGCTGGTGTCGGGAAACATTTTCGAAACTGTCAAGAGAAAAATACCACAAGATGTAAATTAATGTTAAATAACATACTTCGAGTTTCGAGCTGCTGAGTACAGGTAGTAATAATAATTAAAAATAAGCATCTCCACAGAGATTGGCTTCACAAATAACCTTTTTACAATATCATTCGAGTCAAACATTAGATTAATTTTTCTTCTCCTCATTGGGTTAATGGTCCTTCAAAACTTGCGAACACAACTTTTCACAACTTTAAAAAGTTTAAAAATAATGATTTGGGGCGAGGGGAATGGGGTGAAAGCAGGAGAGAAATGATTTAGATGACGAACCAAATAGGAACCAAAGCTCGGCTGGGAAGACCTGGTACAAGACTGAAAAAAACTTGGTCTCCTTATGAATTAAATATTTCTCTTTAGTCGCCGTTGAATAAGGAAAAATCGTATTTGCATAACAAATTTATTAGAAAAAATGGAAAAATTAAAATAGTTTTGCAAATACGAGAGTGCTAGCGTTTAGAAGTTCTATCACGTCTCCATCAGGAGATAAAATACAAAAAAAAACGGAAAGAATTTTTCCTTTTATTGGATTTCCTACCGGAAAGGTGACAAGTAGAAAACTGAAGGCAGAATTATAGGAAAAGGGAAAGTCACCTGGGTGAGAAGAGAAGGAAAGACAATGAAAGTAGCTGACGTACAACCTGTACTTGGGCGTGTAGTCAGAGTAAAAAACGAAAAGTACTAAAGTTTACGTTCAAATTTTCTATGTAACGTGACACACTGGGTAGACTAAAACGTTGGACATCAGTACAACTAGAATTTTATGTTGAAAAAGAGTTGTTTTCACGTTTGACGAGATGGAAAAGACGAGAGCTATTTGAATGCGCACTCCGTTCTCCTCATTGTTTTACTACCGACTTCTTCCGCCTATATTTTTGGTAGAATATGTTCTGTCTCTCTACTTCTCCAATTTCATAGTCTTGTATTTTTCCGTTTTTCACGAAAACATTCATCAACGGTGGTCAGGTGGAAGGCAGAGTTCACTCAAGTAAATAATGAAATCGCGTTAGTACTGCGCTGGTCCGAAAAAGATTTCTTGTCGAGGAGACCAGTTGATTTTTGATAGGATTGCAGTTAACGACATATTCTGAAAAAAGGTTTGTGTGATGTTCCAGTCATGTTAACATAAATTTCATACCCCTTAAGTAGTTTTTAAAGATAACATTAAGAAATCCTCTATTGAAAGTTTGTCGCCTCTTCTCCTTCGGGTTCGAGGAGTTCAAGTTCATTTTTACCACATCCGATTTTCTTTTCCACCATTTTCTGTAATTCCACTGTGGTAATGTCGCTTTGGGATTGAAAGAAAATTCAATGACATGGGAAAAACAGGAGAGGTTTTCTTGCGTCTATTCGATCTGGTCACCGAGGACCAAACTTCACTCCGCTTCGGATGACTTTTCTCTCTTTTCATCATTTTAAACCTGACTTTGCCAACTGTTTCCGGCCGTTAAAAATTAGCTCCGCTTTTTATTATTCTGTTTCTAATGAGTATTAAATTGTTGCTCGGTACAAAAGACCACTTTTTGTGTTTTGTGTCACTCCTCTCGGGAAAGGAAATTATATTTTTTTTTCTGTGACATCATTACTCCGTTTCAAGTCCTGTAAATTATAGTTAGTTTTATAGAGTGCGTAACTAACTGCAAAAAACATGTTCACCCGTTCATTAAAAAAGCTTTTACATATTTTCCGAGTCCTGACGGAACATTTTAAACAACTACCGTATTTAAAGAGAATTAGGCGGAGGATTCATATGCTGGAGCCTGTTCATTTTACCAAAAATAAACATCAATCATGTTGGTTTGTATCTTGTTGAAGGCAAAAAAATATGTTTGAAAAGTAGAAGAGAAATTGAAACGAAAGAAGTGACTTGACACAACGTGAACAACAAAAATTCGGCCGAAGAACATAAGACATTGTTAACTATAAATAAAACCATTTTGGAGGTAACAATGCACAGGTGTTGCCCTTTGACAATTTTGAATTGAATACTCCGAAATTACAAGTTTTTATACGCGTAATGTACAAGAAAAAAATGCAGCAGAGCTAAATGAGAGTCCTACGGTTTCCTACAAGAAATGAACTAGATAAGTTTGATCTATTTACTAGTTGCGTGTACTTTACAATAAAGTCACCATATTGAACTATTGACGAGTGTGTTTAATGTAAATTGAAGTATTCTGATTGCTGTGATGCAATAAAAATAAATAATTAACGAAAAATTGTACCACAAAAAAAAGGCAACAAGGTTGCGGACAAAAATTAAATTTTTAGTTTATTTCAACTATAAAAACTTAAATATGTAAAATAGAAAAGTATTAGAATAGTTCAGAACGATGCTTCGGTTACATTGATTAATTAGGTAGCAGTATAACTTGTAAAATATTAATAGCAAATATTTAATAACTTCTATTTTAAAAATTTGGTGCTAACCATTATAATTAACATCTGTATAAGATGTTATAAAACTCTTAATATTTTATGGCACACTTATTAGTTAAGTATACGCACTATCACTATCGTCTAGCACAACATTTGCTGATATTTTTAAATGGTATGAACTGGTTTCTCAAGCAAAACACGAGCAGGTTAAATTTTAATAGAAAACTCCACGCATTCTCAAGTGGTTCGTCGTGGTTTCTCATATCTCGTTATCTGAAGGGTTGGTTAAGTAAAGAAGTGTTTTAGAGACACGTACAAGAGTCGTCCACATGGGATGAGAGCAGCTCTTTGTCACTTAAATCTGACCGCGGTTAAGTCCTCTTGTAGGAAACACGCAAGTCTACGTGTAATAGCGCAGTCTGTCTTATGTTCGAGGACTGAAGTTCATCCTTTCATACAACAGAAGCGTCCACCTTAAGCAGAAACAATTTACAGTAACGCGTTACCCTTTGTCTTAACACGAGACAGAGGGTGAATGGACCCATACAGAGTGAAGTGGATCATCGATTTACAGAGAAGTTAGTTTAATCAGGACCTGAACCGCATCAAATTTGAATTCAAAGGTCTCCTTCAGACAAGATTGATATGTCGGAGGCAAATTTGCATTAAGGACCCTTTTTTGCTGTATGAATTTTGCTATCCTCAAGGCGAGGGCAGTCTCTTGGAGGAATGAAAGGCGGATCAAAAAATTAAATTTCTTCCCCCGGTTTCACGTAGACACGATGGAAATCTTTTTCTTCTCTTAGTTCGTAGCCTGAATTTCAATACACCGTGGAAAAAAAAAGAACTTCTCATCTTTTATTCCGCGAACCTGATTGAATGTGTCGTCAACTGTATAAGTGTCGCTTAGAGGCATTTCCAACATGCCAATGCATCGATGAGGTAGCGCCAGAGTGAAAAGAAAAAAAATTTTCTCCTCCAGAATTTGACTTTCTTTTATGGAAAATTTCTTCGTCTATTTCTTCCCGAGTATTTCGCACTATTTTCAAATTAAAAATAAGAAATTTTCAGCTTTCAGTTTATGAACGCGAGGGAGCTTTTCTTTTCTGTTAGGGAAAGTGAAAAACGTCAAATCTCACGAGTTGTATAGGACTCCTCAATTAAAAGATTGCGACAATCTTTATACATTAAATTTTTAATAGAATTTAAGATTGAATTGAATTTATTAATTCAACCGTAGGGTAAGGAGATTTAGACTTTTAGAGGAGCTCGAACAGAAAATAACGTGCCAGATGAAATTGTTAGATTTGTCACCAAGCAAAGTAGAAGACTTCTATAGTACCAATTAGTACTTGAACCTGAGAATAGAGAATATTAACCAAAAATGAAGTTAACTGATTTATGAAAAAAAGTTTTTGTAGCCCACATTTTACTATATATGTATTTGCATGCAGTTTCGGTAAAATTCAAAATACTGAATTACAAATCTGTGTATACACCCGTTGAATATAACGAACCGTGAGGATTTATGTCAGCTTCGCTTTTGTGTTCTAATTTTTACATAAAAATTAATGACAAACATTTTGTAGGTTAAACGTCAATCAAAGTAACACTTGAAGAGATGTTTTTCGTTTGAGTGCTTAGACGGCTCAAAGATTAGAGAGTCAGACTTTTTTGGAAAAAGGTCATTTTGCTCAAGTCAACTGCACTTTAGACTGTGACAAATTATGTATTTGCTTTTAAGAAGTCCACGTGGTGACGTTCGGAGTCCACGTAACGGCATGAAAGCATATAAAAACAAATTTAATGTCATCAAAATCAGTTTTGGACTTTAATGGAACCTCCGTTAAAAACGAATTTATCGTTTTAATTAAATTCAAAATTCTCCTTGCGTAAACATATTTCGCAGGTTTTAATGAAGTTACACACGATGATAGCTACTCGTATGTATTTCTGGTGTTTGTCCAATAAATTAAAAACCTATTTTAAACGTTCAACGCCGGCACTAAAAGCAGAACAATATTTGGAGCGTTAACTTGCTCTGAATTATTGTTTTGTTACTTGAAATTTTAATGCGACTAAATTGTGGGGTAAATAAAATTGCGCTGTTGTCGTTGCGGAAAAACGTCTTTTTAAATGGCAAGTACAACAACCGTGAGCGCTGCGTCAAATCAATGTTGTGCACATCACAAAAACTACTAGGAGTTGTGTGGTAATACGTAAAAAATATGCTTCATTCTGAGTTTTCCCCCGCTTAGCACAAAAGTAGGATTACTATAAATATCCAGCATGCAGCCATTTTCTATTTATTGAGCAAATTCATCAAATCTCCAAAGTGAATAATATTGGGTTATGAAAACCTCATTCACAGGTTAAACAATGTTCCACTTCATTGAAAATGGCTCGCATCTAGTAAACTAAATTTTTCATTATTTAATTTCTAGCGATGCAAGTGTGCACTTGTTTTGTATTGGTGCACACATAATCCACTTCCATCTCTCACTTAATGGAATGAAGAAATTCCATTCCTGTACAATGAGAAAGTGACAATTATGAGTAAAAACTAAAAGTAACTTCAATAAAAATTATAATAATAAAAAATAAGAACTGAATGTTTATGGAGGTAAAATAATAAGGTAAAATGCAACAATAGTTTAAGTTAGAGCAATTGTCTTCTCGAGTTTGAAATTCAGTAAGAGCAGTGATAAATTCTTATTAAACATATCTGTTAACATAATTTATGTATAAATTTATATAAATGGCACAGTTAATTAAAAATCAGTTGCTTCGCTCTTAAAAAATAAGTTTAAAGTTTTATTGCGAATTCATTTCAGAACTGCTGATGCTAAACAATGCTTATTTTTAACATATTTTTATACAATAAATTATATATGTAACGATTGTAAATTGATATCGTCTCATCTTAACAACATAAATACCAAAAAATGTGAATAAAATGATTATTTTTCAAATAAAATATAACATAATAGTATCAGGAAGGTACAATGCACTCATAGGCAAATAGTTTAACTTCTGTTAAACTAGCCGTATTTTATAGTTTTCAGGTACTTTCGCTCTCAATGGAGGAACACTTGAGTCTTCCAAGAAGCAAAAGTATTTAGAAATTTATAAAAGGAAAAGAAATCCTTAATTGCTGGGCTTGGGTACTTGCCCGGATAGGCAAAGGGTCGCCTAGTTAAATCAGAAAACTTTTTCTATTTGGATTGAGGCAATTCTCTAGACGCCGGTCTTTTGTGTCTCTGTCAAGTGAGCCCAATTGACAAGGGGCAAACTAAAAAAAAACGAATGTTTAACACTCATTTCAAGTTTGTGATGTTGAACTTCTGAAATTTTTGTCTAAAACAAGGCAACTTGTCAATCCTTTCCCCCAAAATATATTTTTTAATAGTTTAATATATATTTTAATTGTTTTTGGATAATAATTTTTTATTACAGAGAGCTCCGGTTATTCTCGTGCCCCTTTTATGAATGAAAATTGGTAATTGATGTACAGCTCGTTCCAAACTATTTAATTAAATAATACAAATCAGCTGTCTCAAATTTTATCAATATGTTTTATTTTCAAATACAAAATATTGAATATCAAATTTTACAGAAACAAATAAATTAATAGAAAAAATGAGTGACAAAAAAGGTCGACAAATTTCGAATGGCGTAGGACCACATAAAAGGACCGCAAAACAATAGTTACATTTTTGTAAAACGTAGATGTACTTTGAGTAATATATTAGTAAACCTTTTGGTCTCCCCGTAGTCCATTTTCAACTCACCGTTCCATTAATTGTAAAGTAAAATTCTAGAAAAATATCACTCCTGTTAGGGCCTGGGGGCTGGGGCCACGTCTATTTTAATTGCTCAACAATTCCCATACGATGTGTCACTCATGAACAATTCTACCAGTTAAAATTCCTTAAACGAGAAACATAAAACAATTTCTATTTAATATTTTTGCCCTTAATAATTTAAAATTATTATAATAATTACTAATTGACATTTACTTATAGGAATCCGTACGAGCAACAGCAGGAGTGGTAGGCTTTTGTGTGCGGCACTTAACTGCTGCTACGGCAATTAAGCAATTCTCTGTCAGCGATTTAAAAGCATTCGACCAGTGAGCTTTTGGTTCGATTAAACCGGAGACGTAAAAATAAAATTTTATGTCGCGCGAAGGCGGACATGAGAGCAGACGAGTACAAAAATTAAGAATGAGATTTTCCAGCTCTGGGCCAGTCTCTTTCAGACAACAAAAGAAATTTAATCGTTGACGACCATAAGTTCCAGGATGAAATCTCTCGGGTGAGTTTGAAGACCGTCCGAATCTGTCAATGGCCGGCCCAAAGAGCCACGACTTCTATCAAAAGAAGCAACGAAGGAGAAAATCAATATGTTGATTTAATAATAAATAAATAAATTTAACGACTCCCCGAGACTGGTGTGAGATTCGGATAGATTCAAAGGAAAAATCTTAATGTTTTATGCTAATTTCCATTTTAGGCTTTTCTTTTCATTTCTTCATTCATAAGGGGGTTGTAATATCTTCGAATTTACATCTTTTTATTAAAAATATAAAATTCCTGTATTATACATTTTGATTTTATATTGTACAAAAACAGTTCAATGATGTTTTCATTTGATTCCATTTTTATCATCTCCGCGCCATTATGACCTTTTTCTTTTTCATTTCATTCTTATTTTGTTTGTTTCCATTGTTATGCTCTGTCATTGTTGTTTTCATCCCCCTCTTCTGTTGTTCTCTTCTCTACTCTTCACTCTCCTTTTTGTTTCTTCGTCTTATAATTTCCTACCTACCCAGCAGCATCTCGGCTGTATTGGATTTCAATTGTTTCAATTATTATATTTGCTTTCAACGATCGTATTTCTATTTAATTTTTTCTCTGCCTTGTCCTAAAAACATTTTCCGTTCCTTCAGTGGCCTTTTCCTTGTCCCTTGCTTTCTTCTTTCCACCAGCCTCCTTTCCTTTTTCTATTAGCTTACTTTTAACACGTTTGATCTCCCGTACCCCAGTTGACGATTTCTCTGTCGGATCACACAAACAACCAGGTTTTGTTGTATTAATGTACCTTCATGTTCAAATTCTAAGAAGCATTTCCACGAATGAATTAGCATGGTCAGTCTGAAATGAGAGTCTTACTGAATGACACAACATTACATCAAGTGTTATTTATGTTTAACACGGAAAGTAAGTTGATGCAAAAGTTTCAACAACATTACAACCATTCGTATTTTTGTATATTACAAATTCCGAAGCTCGAGGGATCATAAAATGGCCATTAACAAATTTAAATTTCGTAGTAATGGTAAAATTTAGTGCAATATCTATCGACATAAAGTTAACTGGACATAATGTCGTTCACAGACAGCTGGTTCGTTCAGACTTTCCTTCAAATTTATCGATAAAGTTTATGTCTGAAGGAATTTGATCTGAAACTCAAGAATTGGATCTGCGGGATTTGTCTGCACGCAACAATATCAGGTTAAACGAATTCGGTTTGAATTTTATGGCTTTCCTTTCATCACCACCATTTTTATGAAATTCATCTAAACTCACGTCATGTTCGATCACTTTTCTATTATTTATTTTTGTTTTCATCCATTGATGCTGCTCTCGTGGTCCACACAGAAACAATTCTTACACTTTCCCCCGAATAGAGAGTTTTGATCCATTTTGGTTCGACTGATCATCTCTCTCTTTCTCTGCCAGTAGACAACTCCAACTTCTTCGAATTGCCTTTTATCCCGTGTTTGTGCAGCTCTTGAAAATGAACCGGTCATCTTTCTTCCGGCATTTCACTTCACTTTATTTGCTTCTATTTATGTTTTTTTTCGACACGTTCACATATTTGCCACTTTAAGCGTTATGCTTTTTGCCATCATGTTGAGTGTTAACTTTGTTTATGACCAACTCGAGCGAAGCTTCTCTTCACATTTACTTAGATTAATATAGTTGTCTCTAATACAAATAGATGTTTACATCTTAAGCGTTATTTATAAGTGGTAGCAAAGAATTCACTTTACAGGTCGTCAGAAACATTTCTGCTGCAAAAAATTCGAGAAGTATTTCCACGTTTTATTATTCAACAATTACATCGTACGGTAGTAATCGTACAATAAAATCAAAATTGCTAATTTATAAAAAAAAAATTAAGGGCTTTGACATGAACCTCAGCTAAACGATTTCAGTTCAAACATGTTAATTACAGCGTATAACATGTTTCTTTTTTAGACAGTTAAAATGTAATTTTTTGACATTGAAATTAGTAAGTAAATTGTCAGGTCACTTCAATCAAGAAAGAATTTTCTGTTGTATAAAGGCGAATGTAGGAATATCTGATTGAAACTAATGAATGAAATCATGCAGATGAGAGTTAGATATAAATGCAGAATTCAACTCACCACAGGTATTTTAACAATAAATACTTTTACTGTTTCTAGAAACGCAACCTTCCAGGAAGCCTTTTGTTTCAAAGTTTTCTACAACCTCACATTAAATGGCAGCAAGTAACTCAGATTTTACATCGATATTTAAAAAAAAACATTGACTCTCAAGTGGACCCAAGCACAATTTAAGAATTATAAAAAAAATTACCAAACTATCGTAGTCCGCATGAGAAACCTCCAGTCGATTTCAAATCAATCGATATATTATTATTAATTCAATCCAATAGGGTGAACCAGGTTTAATAAAAGTAAAATGTACTGAGAACACAACTCTGTCCCTGTGTTGTCGATTTAATAACTTACAACCCAGATTAAAAGATTACCGAAGGGGATACGACTTACTCTCTAAATCCTCAAGATAATAAGAAAGTGAATACGTCAATTTTTTCCTGATGAACTCCACAACCTTCCGGACAACATTACTAATTAAATAATTTCATTCTGTAACCAGTACATTATTAAAATGGTCGTATGAGACCGTTCAAAAGTGACCGAAGAATCTTGCGAGGAATTGTCGAGGAGTTTGTTAGTTGCCTGGCAACTACAAAGTCATCAACATCACCAAACTTCTCTCTGTGCGACGACAGACATTCACTTGACAACTGTTGACACCGAATTTAATTTACGTACTTATTTCTAATTTGGTTTTATTGGCTTTTTATTACTTATTCCTAATTGATATTGATCGCTTTTTGCGGTCACCTGGAAAAGGTCACCGGTCAAAAGTCAAAGAGCGACAAAGGTAACCCAATAGAACAAGTACTGAAACTAAACTGAGGTAGAATTAGACAGATAGAAACTTCTCGATCTCAAACGTATACCGACATAAATTGCGTCTTCTACTACAATGGCTAATTTCATTGAAAATAGGGACTAAATTTTATTAAGATTAATTTATTAAACCGCTACCAATACAACAACAGATAAATTACCGAAATATATACCGAAGTGTTCCAAGCATAGTTTAATAGACAAAACGTGTGATACAAAATACAAATACACCTACAGATATTTATCGATTTGTCGCTCGACGTGCATACCAATTGTCAAACATAAACAGCTTTTTTCTAAGTCATCCTGTCGGCATGTTGCCTCAGCTTTTTCCGATGGAATCGGATTTAAATGGCAGAAGAGACACCATTTTTTGGAGACAGAAAATCTGTTCCCTCCGAAGGAAACTTCGATTATGAGAAAGCTCGAATGAGTTAAACAAACAGAAATCGGTTAGTTTCGATATTCTCATAGGAGCAAGAAACGATTACGAGCCGTCGTAAAATCGTTCATCCGTTGAACGATGAAATCTAATGTCTTTCCTAGCAATATTTAAAAGAAACAAAAAAAAAGAAATTGCTTCTTTGTGCTCCCTTGAACTTCGGCTGAAAATTCGGAACTTTCCTGCGAAAATGAATATACAGAATTCGTCGGTCTTAAGAATTGAACTCTAATAAGAAAAAAACACAGCAAGAAAGTCAAGTTCCACCCCCAAAAAATTTTTAGTTTGAAACGAACGTAAAGGAAAAGAAAGTTAAAATAAATGTGAATTTCACCACGAATTTTCTCTACGAAACTACTGTGGTTGTGGCGTTTAATTATTACAAGAATCACACATTTTAAATAAATACATTAATGTGTAATTTTTGTCACACAATATTTTGCTTGTCGCGCTCATTTTAAAAAATAAATAACATTTATTTAGCAAGTACGACGTCTCAAAAATTTCACGTCATATTATGCACATTATTTAGTCAAAGGGAAGTTTTTATGATTTTTCTTATCAAATCCCATGTGTTTCAACTGGAATTTTAAATCAATGATCGACAAAAACAAAAATTGTTCTTACATAAACAGTTCAAAGTGCCAATATCAGAAAAAGAAGACACAAATTTGACTTGACCCAAGCGAACGAGGTCAGACAAAGACAGCGGAGGCCTCAAAATGCACATGCAAATCGCCGATTTCAGTCAAAATATTTCCTATAAAAGTTCATAAATTGTCTACTTGGCTTGGCTGAATTTTCCCATAAATAAAAAGGAAAATCGTGTGGCGTGGTGGTGCCTAACAGATTTTCCTAAATATCATTTTATCTCTTTCACAAAGGAAAACAATACCGAACCCATTACGTTTTTAAGGGTTGGGGGAGAGTAAATGGCAGCGAACAAATGATCGGGGTTAAAATCAGAATCGATTCACCGTTCTTATTTTCGTGTGTTTTCCGACGGTCGTTTTCCTCTCAACTATTTTAGAAAAACATCTTCCACGTCAGTGTCATCCGAGTCTACCGTTTTGTGTGATGTGAGAGATACACGACAGAGACAACAACACGGCTTTTCCTTCAGGAGGTTCTCCTCGGGCCGAACAGAAAATAATTAACAATTTAAAGTTGGTCTACAAAACCGTTAGTTCGTCTAGTAGACACTCAACATGTTGACAGGATGAAATCGATTACATAGTAATCTCATAATTTTACACATCCTTTCGCTTCTTTTCACGTCATTTTTTCATTGAAACCGAAACGAAGTGTTCTGTAAAGTTTTAGCCTCCTTTCATAACTTTTATTATTAAAATTCTATTTTACAGCGACCACTTATTCGTTCTTTCTTATTTATTTATTGTTCTTTGTAACGTGATGCCTCATAATCTGAATGTGAGGAAAAAGTATTTTTGCTTGTGAAACTAAACAACCGCCTTTGAATATTCACTTTCCTTAACCACTTGAAAGTACACTTTGTTCTCTCGGATAGTGTCAAAATACAAAATAGTTTTGTGAAAACGCTGAACCGTAAGAATTTTTAAAACTTTTGATCCAATAAGTTTCTCGCTCAATTTATCTTTCCTTTTAAATAGTGTTTTCTTCGAGGTTTTCGAGATCTTATTTTCTTGTTCTTCGCCTTAACCTCTCCCATTCAAAATTCATAGCTCGCCCGATGTTTTCCTACTTGGTATTCGAATAATTTATGGTTTTGCTCTATGCAGGTTTATTGCTTGCGTCGGATTTTTTTCATTTTCGGTTTTCCGTCATATTTTGTCTCACCCAATAACACGGAAACATTTATTGATGTTCCCGTGTGCTGTTTATAAAAAAAAAAAGAGAAAAAAGAAGAGAAAAGATGCGGTCTTTATTACTTTTCAATTTGAATCCCGCCGTAAAATAAAAATATGTATACTTGTAGAGTCTGCCCAGGTGATGAAAGTAATAATAAAATCATTTTGATTTTTCCGCAATCGATAAACCAAATACCGCTGAATCATTGTATTGCTTATTCTGGCCCTCACACCGCTAACAACAAAAAAAGTATAAAAAGTCCACAAGGAGCGAGTGGAAAATCTTATTAAGGTTGTTGCATGCGGCGGCATATTGTGTGCAGATACATAGGCCGGTCTTATTGAATAGGCAATTGATTTATTGAAATCCGAGAGCAAGTTAAAGAAGATTTTAAAAACGAAAGTTATGAAGTTATACGCATCAGGTGTACAATTTTGAATAATCTCATTTTACTCCCGTTCTATTCCGCTCGTTACCCAATTTAAAAGTCTGACAAATTACAATATTTAGCAAGTTTTTTTTTGTTACCGGAGAGCATTGTTCAAAAACGGCGGAGTAATTCTCCTTACTGCCCGTTTCAACTCCAAAAAAAAATTCAGTTCTAATGAAGTATTTGGAGAATGAGAGTTATGCCGGTTATTGAAATATTCTAGGAGTTGAGGCCTAAGGGTCCAGACGGTTCTGACGTTGTGCCACATATGGACAGCTTCTTCGGCACGTTATATATATACATTTACTAATTAAATTTTTGTGGCGCAAGTACGAGATTACAGAAAAACGTTTCAATATTTTTTCACTTAAAGTGTTTCTGAGAACGTGTAACCAATGGACACCAACTTTTACGCAATAAAATCTTGCCTCACATTTTTATGTATCTAAAACTTTTTCATTGACGCATGACGCATAAGTAGGTAACTTTTATTTTGTAGGAATTTTCAGCTCTACAAATAACAATAATCGTATATATTCAAAGTAAAACCGAAAAGGTTGTTACTGCGCTAAAGTACGTAAGAGAAAAATGTTAAAAAGAAAAAGACGAAATAAATTTTTTGGGGCAAAACATTCAATGTAGTGCCTTAAGTGGGTAACGTCCAAATTAGTTAGGTACACTAAAAAGTTTGATTGAAGTACTCGTGAATAAATCGTCGTTTTGAAAAAAATAGGTTAATAATTTTCGAACAATAAAATTACCATTTTGACGTTAACAATGTGACTGTGTACCATCAATTTAATTCCCTGTTACTGCTCCTAAGTACCTCAAGTACTATTACGCTCTTTATTCACATACAAACGAACTTCCAAGAAATCAGCATAATAACCAAACCGAGGAAAAGGTTTAATCCTCTTAATTTCCGCAGGATTATCCTTTTTATTGATGTTTTCAAAAGTGACCATTTTTCCATTTATTCTTTGTCGAATGCAATTATTCATCTCATTGGTTTTCTTCTCAAATCAGTCTAGGATGAACAGAAATTCATTTTTGTTCTTTGTGGTTGTCTCCAATGAACGTCAACTTATTTTCTTTGACAATTGTCCAATTCAAATTGAATAACAGCGTTTTTTATTAAATACCGAAAGGTAAAATAGCCATTTTATAATTGGCAATATGAGGCATACATTTTTTTTATTCTAATTACACATAACTTCATGCGTATGTTCAGGGTTACTTCAGAGTGTTTCAGTTAAATAAATGATAATTATATGACCGGCCCGTTGGAATAATTTGTTTTCCGAATTGTTATTTTATCGGTATCGCAAATGGTAACGTGTAGAGAAAAGAAATCGACGTATTAAAATAGTAAATTTTGTAGGGAATCAAGCGTTTGCATTAATGTGCCATGCTACGTGACTATTTTCAAATAAAATAAAAGCACCCTGGACGATAAACAAAAATGGGATGTGTAGCGGACGTGCGTAAAAAGTTTCGTGCAATCAAAGAAAATTACAAAAACCCGTTCGAAAAAGAGCGGTTTTGGCAACTTTTGGCAGGAAAAGAAAGCGATGGACGTATGGCGGAGAGGGAAGGATGTAAAAGTACTTTCCGAATGAAGAAAACCACCAGAAGAATTCAACCATTACTTTCTATAACATCAGACAACACAAGAAAGATTTTATTAGACTCAGATCTACTGTTTCTTCTATCTTTATTGTGCTATTTATTTTTCTGCTGTTATTGCCGCTTTAATAACGACTTGAGTAAGACCGTGTCATTAAAAATTTCCCAAGCTTCGAAATTCGTAAATATTTCTTGCGGAACTAAACCTAGCTTACTGGAATCTGTTTTTAGAAAAAGGCAATTGAAAAATTAAGTAATTTTTTGAAAAAACTTCTTTCATTCTGACCAAACAAAAATCTGATTTCGAAAAGGTTTTAGTAAAGCTAAAATTATTATAAATATATATATTATAAATATATTATAAATATAAATGTCAAATGGTGATTGAAGCATTAGCATATAACACCTGTATTTCCTGAAATCATAATTTAAGGAAACGTAATAAATTCTTTAAATACGAAGCGCTGCGTAGTGTTACAAAAGTAGGAAGGGTATTCTTCATTGGATATGAAATAGTTCTATCAGTTATTACTTTTTTGCTGCAAGTTAATTTTTTAATTACTCTTTTAATCAGTTTATTTTTCATATGAAAAACTTCTTGCAAGAATATTTTTCCGATGAAAAAATAACTCATAATTTTAGTGAATGAATTTCATTGATTTTAAATAACTTGATTGTTCGTACTCAAGGACTCAGTCAAAATAAATCACACCGAATAAGCAATAACCCATTCCATTGATGTCTTCCATTCATGGATGTCAACGGCAAATATTCCATTGAACGAACTTATTTATGTATACATAATTTTATGGATCATTTGAATTTTGACGCGGTTGAAGACGATGGAAATTTTAAGACGTTTTCAATACGAGACAAGACCTTTCACTTTCTCTCGGAGGACTGCACAAGTACCGGAAACGGAAGGAATGGTTGAGAGAGAGAGAGAGACTCGTTCAAATTTGCACGACTGTAAATCATTTGAAAATCGGTTTACACAAAGTGACTCTTTCACAAAGATAAATTTTCCAACCTTTACGGTTAGAAAAACATTTTTCTTTCAGTTAACCTCGTTTGAATTATCATCCGGTTGGAAAGTGAAATAAGTTCGAATCGCGGCAACTAAAAAAATTTTTTCTTCCCATTTCTGACTCGGTAGGACAAACCTTTTGGGTTTCCCTCAACTTCAGTATACTTCTCGCGAGCTTTTCACTCTTTTCACAATTGCTCTGCCCCATGCTGCGAACTGAAAATGTTTGTTCATTTTTGCTACGGTTGAAGGACATTTAACAATTTAATTCAAGATGAACTCTCTACGACTTGCAGTTGTATCGCGGGGTGAAGCGCCCGAGAACGACCCCAGAGGGTAAACGTCGCTTGACATGCTACTACAGTAATAAAATTACTGCCCACACCTCAAACAGTACTAACAACAGATGTAAAAACACTACAAACATTATTATTAACATTACAATTCGATGATAATCAGATACCACAAAACCGTAGAGCGCAATGAAAGAAAAATGTGTTTTCTAAGAAAAATTCTCAAGTAACAGGATATAAATTACATAAATTTAAAGAATAGCAGGAATGTAAAGAAAGAAAAGAATGAGAGAGAGAGAGAGAGAAAGAGGGAAAGAGACTCTTAACAACCGGGTAAAATGTCTTGTCTGCGTTCTTATGTATATCGCATTTCCCCATCACGTCGGATTACTTGTTATTATGTTCTAAACGGTGACGTTCTCTCGCCGTTATTGTTCTCTCATAGCTGCTAAAAGCTCTCGTCTCCTTAGATTTAGGGTGAGGGTCAAAACGCTAAGGAAACCCATAAAGGCTTTATCTCCCCGCATTTACATTAAAATTCTTTATATATTTATAGTAAGTAGGCTTTTATTTTCATGCAGAGTCATTTAGAACTAAATCAAAAATTTGTTAAATTTGCCTGCGACAGTACTTATCATATCATAAAATGGTTTTAGTTCTCATTCGTGAATTTTGGTTAAAATACTTTTAAATAACGGGCAGAGGTTCTTCTTTAGCGGGACAGGGTTCGAACCTGGAACACCTGAATTAAATGCCTAACCACACAATTTGTCTACTACGCAGGTGGTGTGAGGAGTGACTGTCACTGAATTGAATGCATTGAACATTCTGAGTGGATATAAAACTCGAAAAAGGAGTTTCTCTATCTGTAAGACTGTCGAACATGCTCAGAACAATATGTATATTTGTTTGTTAAATTTTAGGTAGTTCAAGAGTGTTTTTAAAATATAGTTTTAGTTATTGATTTATTTAACCGACCAATAAATCTATAATACTTTTAAAACCACTATCAATAACACATCAAAAGTAATAAAACAAATTTCGTTTTCGTTCATTTAAATAAACAGTAATTCTTAAAAGTTTTCAGCATATCTCTGATGGATTTAATAAATGTGGCATTAATGTACATATTGAAGCTTAGTATAATCGTGTAAAATAATTTAAATTTATTTATAACGTGAATTTCAACCCTTGCCAGGGTGTGGTTAGTATCTCTTGTAATCAGACAAGTCACTCGAAGTGTTTTTTGGGTAAATTTAACGACACGTGAACTCGAACGACGAGTTACAAGGCTGGAGCATTAGACAGGACCGAATCGCACAACTTCAACACTTTCCGAGAGAAAAAATAATTTATGTTCCGTGTTTTCCTGACGTTTAATATCTATAGGAAGAAACTGAGAACTTGTGGATGAGGCGGCAGACCTTTTCTTCCCACCTCTTCGACTACACATGAACGAATACAAAAGAAATGCCGTGGAACCTTCTAGTTTTTATAGGACCATTAAATTTTTTTCTGAACAAACAGAAAAATCGGTGAAAAAAATTGGAACCTGGAAAAGTCGGGTAAACGAGAAGTGGAGCATTGATTACTGAATCGATTACTTGGGTCGACGACCACATGAAACCACAGCTGATCAAGAGAAAAAACAACAAAGGGAAGCAATGAAGGAGAGCAAAAAAAAAAAGGTAGAGAGAAAAAGAAACTTTTTCAATATAAATCTCGGTTCGACGAGTCACACGAAGATCCAAAGTTATCTGCCCAGGTGAAGAACTCTAACTTTGCTCGTTTATCATTTGCCATTCAAAAGCTCAACTTTACCATTTATGTTCCAATTACAATTCGCGTGAAAGCCTCCGATGCTGTTAAACGAATGTTAAATAGCAAAAAAACCGTAGGTAAATTACTCCTCCCGCGTCTGTAAACATAAATTAAGTAACGGTAAGTGGCCTACCTAGAGAGCAAGTGAGAAAAATATGAATAAAATGCTACGTGACCATGAATATTCACTGAAATTACATTAAATGTTACACTCCTACCAGTTGTAACATTTAATGATTACATAGAAAGTAACCTGAAAATTGATTTTTAAAAAACTAGAAAATTTCGTAACAAAATTTTAGTGCTCTCGTAGGCTTTAAACTAAAAATAATAATACAAAAATTTACTTGAAAGCAAAAAGAACAAGGTTTTTAAGGTTACCTTTCAACTTTAAACAGTTTTACTAACAAAAAGAATGTCTGATTTTAACGAAACAAAGGAAGTTACGTCACTTCTAAGTATTTCCATTCAAAATTATTCTTGAATAGGAGTGTAGTGGATTTTATACTGAATAAAATGTCAGTTGTAATATTCGATGCGGAGGGCTGTTCACATGGAAAAAAGGACTTAAATAAGCAAAAAGCTGATACAGCAAACTACAGAAAGACACGGTTTCCAGTTGCAATTCCCAACGAATTTGTCAGATCTCCCTCAACACTTGAAACATTTACTTTTGCTGTTAGAAAAGGGTTCTGTTAAGCACTCACAATTTCCTGTAGCGACGCAGCTGACTACAATTATTTTTCTATAGAAAGTCTAATTTTTTTGTCTGAGTTAGAAAATTCATTTGGGGTCCAAGGTGAAAATTCAACACCCCGAGAGAGAGAGAGAGAGGGACATCTTTTGAGGGCAAACTTTGCTTTCCCACAGTCTGTCGCCCTGCCCGACTTCGGCACAGGTTGCCGCTGCAAGTTTTCCGCAGTGAATTTGCTGTTGCAAATTTTAAATAAGAGCAAGAGGATGAGTCAGCTTATTCGACTGAATGCGAGCAAAATGATCGAAATTTCAAAGAGGTTTAGAACCCCGACAGATTAAGTGGTTTTAAAAAATCGCTACCTGCCATGCATTAATTAAGGCCTTTTTTACGCGGCAATTTACTACATGAAACTTTTTCTGCTCTGCCATTACACTCACGTTTTGACTCTCAATTTCACGTTTCTCATTCGTGTCAAGTTAAATTTATTTCGAAGCTCAATTGATATTGTTTTTCATTAATGTTCGTGTTAAGCAGGGCAGAATTTGAATTAAACACGGTTACATACGCGGTAATTCCTACACGACGACTTATTTTCAGTATTAAAACCCACTTCTCCTACGTACATAATTAATTAATAGTTTTACACCAAGCATTCTGTTGCAGAACCAGAATTTTTGTAAGTTGTAACCAAATTCAACTATTTACTCTAAAAATATTCACATATAAGGTTAAGGTGCTTTATCTATGTGTTCTAGGGTCGTTACGAAAATTACAAAAAATAATTCAACTTTTTAATGAATAGAATCAACCCTTTGTCCTTACTGGAATAAGCTCAAAAGTTGGCGGTCAAAATCAACCGTGTCGTGTTGGGTTTCGGCCGGTTTCTCACATTCTACTATTCCCTATATTAAATAAAGTGAATGAGGGTAATGTGAGGTGCACATGAAATTGGCATAAACATTGTGTGAGAAAGTTCCAAATCAAATTCTGAACCCTTCAATTTTGGACGGAATGTTAAATTACGGACTAAAACGAAAATTGTTAAATACAATGAAAAAAAATGGTGCGTGCAGGAAAAGTCACGAAATTATTAACTAATGTTGTTTACAACTATACAATTCGCTAAAAAAAATTAATAGTAGTGTATTTTGAGTCTTATAAGAAAATAAAGGCGTTTTTCAAACGCGATAATAGCTACATTTCTATACTTGTGTAACGAATGATATAGAAATTACGTTTCATTAATATTCTAGACATAAACTCTCGTACCAGGATGTAAGAAAAAACAGATTAACGTTATTTAAACCCATCTATCTAGAAAACATGTTCAAGATTCCGTGTTTTTAAATAATACAAATATCCGTTTGACATCTTTATCTACTAGTGTCACTTGAACTTAAACTCTCCTGTCGATTTTAATCAAACTGATTGATTCCTTAGGATTGATTGATGAATTCGTAATCGAAGTAATGTGTAACACAAGGTGTCTTGACTGCTCCTTTAACACTAGTTTAACTATTTTTTTAATATGTTTCTATTGATTTGTGGTAATTGTATTGGTAATATGATATTTAATTTACACAGAAAATGTGTGGTTTTTATTAATTAAGTAAGCTGCGTCGAGTGAATCTATTAATAATTTGACACAAGTTTAGAGGAAGTTCTGCCAGTCGTAAGTTAAGAAAAGGGACATTCTCAAACAAAACTAATTCAATTAATTCATTGTTCCAGTAAAAACTATTAGTAAATTAAACACCGTTAACGGCAAGTTGTTTCGTGGTCGTCTTTCACTCAGCATTTATAGTGAATAAATAATTCTCTACCGACAAGTAAGAAATGGGAGTTACGTTAACAAATTAACATTATTTATGGAACCGAGAAGAACTAAAATTAAAGTTTGTCATCTAGAAAATTATGAGCAGTAATTTTTCTATGATGCCACTTTATGTTTCAACATAATGCTAATCAAGGAGACAAATAAACAGCTCTTTCTAGTGAATCAAAGGCACAGAACGGCAACGGAAATGGTCAGTTATATGAAATATTTATTTTATTGATTCCTCAGCAAGCTAATCTTTAAGGAAATTATATATTCATTTAATTCAACAGCATTCAATGGTTGTGAGTCAACTAATTGTCAAGAAGTGACGTATACAAAAATAAATTACTTTGCAGTAGATTACTGATAAAGTCTCAAGCACCAGCACACCACCTATTACACAGATATAAATAATAACTTTTATAATTAAATTGAGAGCCATTAAAGGAAAAAAAGAGTAATAAACGCTTTTACAGGACTTGGTTGGCGTGGCCGGTCATTTTAGTTGGTTTTAGTTAACTACCGGAAAATGTCCTCCGACTGTTGACACAACGGACAACGTTAAAACCTCACACCGTGTAACCTTTTTAATAAAACCTTTCGCAGAACAGGAAGATGTTAGCGGTTGTTTTACCTATTTAATAAAGGTAATTCCGAGAGTTTGAAAATTGTCACCTCAAATTCTATCTAATCTGGAGTTTCTACCTTCATCAAAAACATTAAGCTCGAGCCAAAGGAACAATAAGAATGTTCATCTTCAACTAGGTCGTTGTCTTTCTGTCTGTCACAAACAGAAACTCTAGAACGTTTTCTACCCCTAAAAGGTACACATTCCACTAAGCAAAACCTTTCGCACCTTTCATCGGATGAATATTAACCGTTACGAACATTACATCTAGCAGTTGTAGTTCTTGTGCCAAATCTCGAAGAAGTGGTTTCCTATAAAAATACATAAAATACGTCGCCGTTGCGGGTGTTGAACGTGACATTCAAATTAGGAGCTTTTCTAAATTGTGACAAACGGTTTCCGTTAAAAGGTGTTAACAGGTTGAAAATTGGCAAACCCCTAGAGGGTTTTATAAAAAACTTTCAATGATGTGGAACGCAGGTGAAAATGTAAAAAAAAAGCTAAGCTGCTGTTATTTACGACCGCTTCCTCCACCATTAACTTCATACTACTTCTGTTTCTTATACGATGTATCAATAAAATACATTACACATATGAGTTTAGACATTGATTTAGGGGAATACCCTGAAGAAATCAATTTTTTTAGACAAAGCAGGGCGAAGTTAAAGTGTGCCACCACGAGAGAGGAACGTTGGATGCAATAAAAGAGAAGAATTCAAACGATGTGTCGTCCGCGTGCATGTGTTTCCGTACAAAATTCATCCCCATAGATTTCTGCGGGAAATTCCTCGAAATAAAATTTGCAATTAAACATAAATAATAAGCGAGTTTCACAATAAAAGAGCGTTGATCTTATTTTGTATAAAACTAAAAATTCTGAAAGTAGTTATTACGTATTTACGACTGCAGTTTCACTACAACATTCACTCGTCAATAGCCACGTGTCATTTAAATCAAACTTATTCGAACTTTTTAAAACCTATTTTAAGTGAAAGATACTTTTCTAATTAATTCTAATATTTTCAAATTACTCTAAGAGATTTTTATAATTTAGTTAATATTTTCCCAATATATAAATAACGTGAGAACAGATTGTTTCAATTTGTCAGTTGTTTGACAACAACCAAAAAAAATCTAACCTCACTAATTTGAATTTGGTAAACAAAAAGTCAAATTATATTAAGTTCTCCGGCGTGGATTTCAGAACTCCATATACCGTCGGACATTCCTTCGTCACCATCTTTTAGGAACAAGAATTTGTCCGCCTCTCCAAGCTCCTCAAAATGACTAACAAGTTGGCAAAAGTCCTGTCGTTAGGATCCATTTTGACTGTTAAAGCCCCAACGGCACATTTCAATGGATTTTACATTTACCACTGCCAAACTTTCGACTTTGACACGATTAATGCGTGACGCTTTTCCCTGGGTACGTGTGCATTATTCTTACTTGTAGCAAAAACACAACGGTGTGTCCAAGAGGTAGTACAGCGTGGCAGGAGGCAAACGAGAAAAAATGCAAATGTAATGAAATTACATTAAAGTAAATGAAAACCGGGAGAGTCACGAGACAAAGTGCGTATGTAAAAATGAAAGCTAACATTTTACTAAAAGAGCCAAGAGTACAACAGCAGTAGAAATTAGACGATGGAGACATTTTTTTCTGCGAGTGTACATACGTGTGTTTGTGTGTGTGTCGGTTTATAAAAATAATTTTGTGCTCGATATATGTAAATTTTATGGATTAAACCAGACCAGTAAAACAACTACATACGAAATAATTTTATGTATGTGCCAGACAGATTAAAATGAAAACAAAACTTTAAGAAAATGAACTCTGAACTCATCAAGAAATAAATAAATAAATATGGAAACCGGACAGATGAACTTTTAAAGCCCACAAAGACAATAAACATTGAATATACTGAAATTGAAAGAAAGTATTTTAAATATTATAAATAATTTTTTCATGGTGTACTGAGAGATATTTCAAATCGCGTGCAATTCAATAGAAGTTAGGAAATAGAGTGCCTGTACAACTGAAAAGTTTACATGACACAGTTTTACCTGTTCGAGAGAATTAGAGTTCAAGTTAATTAAGTAAAACTTTTAAATTCACACTACACAAGTTGATGAAAATTGTCGTCTCATCAGTCAACCAGTTAGTGGCAAAACTACATTCCACCGTGTTCTGAATTCAGCACGACAAGATTTCGTCTATAAAATGAAGTTGGAAAAATCCAACTGACACACTTCTTAGCCAATTCATTACTTTGGTAAGCAAGAAAAACTTCAAATATTCCAAGAACTTAGCATATAAAAGGGAAAACTTAGACAATGTCTATGTGATATAAATATTTGTTACGATTCTGAAAATTGTTTCGGGAAAGTTTCAAAAAATTTCGCGACACCACTTTTTAAGTGAGAAGTACTCATTTTGAAGTCAAACAGACGAACGTTTTCAGAACTTTTTTTCCCCTGTCTGACATCTGTAACTAACCGTTTTCAATTTCTTAATTCAGCGTTTAACGCTAAAGTTGATTGTCAGCTGACTTTAACCCCTGCCCAAATTGACATTTACCATTCTACGAGGTAAATCACCGCGCAGACAAAACTGATCAAAATCCCTTTATTATTTATTGCCAGATAAAATCTGTAATTATCTATACGAATTCCCCATGTTGACTGCCGCCATTTTTCTGACGTTTATGAAACCATCAAGGCGACTCAATCAAATCAAATCGAACGCCAAGTGTAGTAAGTTGACTTGATTTTTGAGTTTCTGGGTCGCCGGTCAAAAACCTCTTCCTACAGGAAGTGTCTTTCCGGTTTCCAGGAACGCTCCTATCTATAGATACAATATTTAATGTAGTTATCGCACACCAATAAATCGCTTCCCACGTCTGACAGCCAGATGAAATATTTGTTTATTGACGTAGATAACGTGCATCACGCAGTTAGAATTGCATGGAGTAACCATGTTCAAAGGAAGGAACACAACCCAATAAAGTTATTTTATCTAAGTTTTTCGGGAACCCAAAATTTAATAATTAATAATTTATTTCTCGTGAACTAGCGATAGTGGTTGACACAATACAATTATATGCAAAATATTGCTCACAAGTGATGTACTAGTTGAACAAAATTTTAGATTTTATTGCTGTATTCGGAAAATTTAATTTAAGCGGCTTCAAAAATACCGAAAATATTAACAAAGCGCAGTGCAGGTTTTTTGTTAAAAGCAGTAAGAGAAGTAAACTAAGAATACAAGAGGGATGGTGAGTTCTCTATATTGCCGAATAAAAAAACTCGCGCAGTTGAATGTCGTGGGCGAAACAAGGACCTGGTCTTACTTTGAGTTTTCACCGTGTCGTCGCCAAAAACTCCAAGACCAAGCGCCCTAGCTCCATGGAAGGGAAAAGATGTGACACTAAAACCAAACAATTTTATAATTGAAAATATTTCTGTAATGGAAACCCGTTTGAAGGTCAACAGCAAAGCGAAGTACAGGAGGAAAGGAGTGAAAATAAGCCACGTAAAGCCTTTACACGTATGATGTGAGGACCCGAAGATCAAAAGGGCAAGATTGGAGGAAAAGGAAGATCTGGCAGGAGAGCAAAAAACGCCGCTTATTCCAACAAATTATTTGTCTTGTTTTATCAGAAAAAGTCAAGAGGAAGACAGAGGTGACGCGAAAGAAGTAGATGATGAATTGCACATCCAGAGAGTATGGCGAGAGACAGAGACACAACTTTTAACGCAACAGTAAATGTAACTCTTGGCTGGTTAGCATAACAAATTGAGTTCAAAACTGTTCAATTTCAGTAAAAAAAAATATATAATTTTAACGTCTGCTCAATGTAAACAGTAATTTAGATATTCCCTTTGTTCAGAAACTGAACTTTATTATTTGTTCATCTTCGTTCGAGTCTCAACTTCATATTCTTCTCAGTGCACTTTTATGATGCATAAAAAATGTTTCTTTTTAACTTTAGGAAAATAATACAACATCATTAAGCCCTATGATGATCTCGACATGTTTTCCTCTGATTGCTTCCCGAATCATTCAAGATACTTTAGAGTTTCAGTGTCGCCCGTCAATAGAGACTTTTAAACTTAATACACGGTTATGAATTGTCAAACAAAAGTTGGTTAATAGGGAGAGAGCGAGAGAGAAATACAACAATAACAACCAGGTACGCTGTGTTAAGTGATGTAAAACGAATTGCTCTCAAATGAGAGGGAAATAATTTGCGGTTTTACAAGTCACTTGTTCCTCGTATATTGCTTCCTCGGCAGCAAGAAGTTCATTGAGAACCAAATCGAGTAGGATTAATTATCAGTCATATTTTATTGATTATGAATTTGTCCTTTGTCTGAAACATTAGATGTGTGCAAAGTAAAAACTACCAGGGGAAACTGGTCTGGAACTCTATTTATTTTAAGTTTATTCGTAAGTTCGAATGAAAACACTGAAACAAATCACTTTCTCTTTCTTGAAATCCTATTTTTCCTTTCACAAACGCAAATTTTGTATTGGTACGAAAAAAATAAATGTTATGAATCGTAAATTATTGTTTTCAATACAATTGATAAGTTTTCGTCAAAAACATCGTCAATCGTTCAATCGTAACGCGAATTGAATGAACACAATAAAAACTTGTGCCAACGAAAAATAAAAATTAAAGTAAATGAGAAACAAACGTACGAAAACAAGTAGAAAAAGGCAATTAAGAAAAAAAAACTGTTTTTAAAAAACCTGGAAAATTACGTATAAAAGGTAAACATACAAGCAGTCGGGTACACAAACATAAATGGGACAAGACAAATAGAATTAGAAAACAATTTCATTAGTTAAGTGATCTCGTCAGTTCGTGTGTGTAATGCTTTTCCCGGATTTTTTAAAATTTCCTGGTACTTGGTTGAAGTTTCCTTTTCCTTTTCGAAAAAAAATGACGTGATTTCTTTTAAATCTTTTACATCAAACGAGCTTCTAAGGGTGAGTAGTCTGAGGGAAACTGGTGTGCGATGATCTTCACAAATATACATCTCTGATCGACAGCCATTTTGTAATTGTCTTATTCGAAAAGTGATGAGCCATTTAACATACGATTAAAGCTCAATACGCCTTATGAATTATGTACATAACTGTATTTATCTGTACGTGTTACCGCACAGCAGCAAATCATCCCCGGCAGGAGCTCATTTCCATCCTGGCAGGTTTTGTCTTCCAGTTTCCTCTCTGTGGAATTCGAATACCCGGGTTGATTTGGTTAAAACTCATTTCAGAACAAGAGAAAATTGAATTCAAACCAAAAGAAATTCTGTAAACTTTTGCCGTCGAATAATAAGATAGGAAACAGGGTGGATGAGAAGTGATGGAACAATTTTTTGTGTGTCTCTTTGCCGCTTTCTCTCATTCAATTTTTCAAAATCTTTCTTCTCTTCTTTTGTCTTTGCCGTGCTTTTCTTCTCCTCCTCTACATCTCTCTGCTTGTTTTCTCCCTCTGCAATTTCTTGTCAAAATTATTTGATTATATAATTTCTCAGATGGAAACCTCATGGCGAGTGCGATTCAACGGGAGTGAGAGAAAAGTTCATCATTAAAATTTCTACAATATAAGTTATGTTTCCTCCGAATGAATATGATAATTTTGTTTATATTATATTTGCCCTGGTAGAATTCGTTTTCTTTTTATTTGCTCAGCCGTACCTTCCTTACTGTATTAAAGCAGTTTTAGGATTTACATGTATATATACATTTATATATACCTTAATTTTTATATTACTACAAAATTCTAGTTATTATTTTACATGTGATCAATTTTAATCAAGAGTATATTTTAAGAAAATTATTCATTATATAAATTATTCATTTATATTTTGAGTATTTTCATGATTTTTGATTTTCTGTTTTAGTTTTATTATATATCTTATTGTTTACATTAATAATATCACATTAACAATTTCAATTAATGAAAGGCCGAGCTAATTGGCTGTTTTGACCACTGTATAAGTCAAGTAGAGACAAGTGAAGCTGGTGTCCACAAATCCCCTGCATCTCATTCCATCTTAAGTATATTATTGCAGAGATTTTAATATTGAAAACTGGGTCACTATCTGCAACTGTAGTTATATTAAAATAATGTCATTGAGTCTATTCTACTATATGCCTTTTTATATTAAAATGGCGATAAATGCAATAATGCTTATTGCTTGTGATTTATTATTACGACGAAGAAAAGCTTTGTTGACAAAGAAATGTTATAAACTAAAAAAAAAGTTATATCATCCAGTACGGCCATTGTAGTTTTTATTCATATTTCACTTCGGTTTTATATTGCAGTTTTGCAATTGTAAAACTATGAAAAATAATAAAAATCGCGGAGTCTGAAAAAGCCAAAACATCCATCGAACTAAATTGAACATTAAACTTTGAAATTGGACTCAGATGGACAAGAGAGCGGAGACAAACAGACACACAGAGAGACAGACAGACATTGCACAAAGCAGACAGATAAAAGGCGTAAAGAGAGAATGCAATTACCATTTTTAATAGAACAAATTGCGACCAAACCGCAATATGCTTTTATTATGCATCGCCTGTAATTGCTCATCTAGTTAAATCACTTTGTGTGCTTTTCAAATTTTTTTCCTGTCCTCTGATTACTTTTTTTTTCAAAATTTGACTCAATAACATTTCCAATGCATTTTACACGGGTTCGCGTATGAACTATTCACATGAAACTGCTTAATTACCATCCACTCTCTTTCTCGTTCAACTTGTTAAACTTTTAATAAAAAAGTAAAATAAATAAGCAGGCAACTCGTTTCAATTTAAAATTATATTTTATGAAGCGGCAATACAGTACAATAGTTATTATTATTTGTTTTATGAAAAGAGTGCTTTTTCATCGAATACAGTGTAGATGTTACTTAAGTTTTGAATTTATATTAAAAATACTGAAAATTGACTGAGATATAAAAGCACCGATAAATTGAAGTTTATTAAAATAACTTACTAATTTTTCTCGGTTTTAAATGCCTCACTTTTCATATATAAGACGATAATTTTAGAACAACCGAAATTGATTTTGCGAATCGAATTTTCTGACCCTCAGTGTTAATGACAACTTTCCGTTAAATGTGCTGGATAGTAGAAAATCTAAGTAGGAACCAGAAATCTGATTCGGTTAAACTACTGCATTTATTGAGTGAAAAGGAATGAGTGATAGGATATACGGGATGAATGATTTGTCGAAATTATGTCACTTAACATCGTCAATCCGGCAATGGTTTCCCATATTTGAGAACCATCAATTTACATACGACGTCGCCTTCAAGAGCCGACAACCTTTGAGAGGGTCTATTGACAATAGCAAACAGAAAAGTCCGAAGCTTGCGGGCGTTCTCCGACGCAGGGAACCGCCAGAACCTTCGCCTGTGGAAAAACCCCCGGACAAACCTTTGTGGAAAAAAGGTTTTGCAATTATCCAGGTACAATATTTCGGGTACAATGTGAAATTTCTCTGAGGGAACACGCAAATTTCCCTCGTTAGCCTGCATTCAATTGCAAAATTTAGGTGAAACCCACAGCTCCAACTTTATGACTTTTTCCATTCAACCAATCCTTCGGCTACAGTTGTCGTTAATTACAATTAGAAAAGTTCAACAACACCCACATTGATTAATAAAAACTTTAAAATTTCCAGGAAAGTGTGGTCTAGACAAAAGTAACACTTGATAAGGAATGTACAAGTCACTGCTGCCTCATAATAAAAATCACTTCATACGTGACATGAATTTCAAATTATCCACAATTAAAAAAAATTTTATAGTAAAAAGAGTTGTCTAAAACAAAGCTACAGAAAAGTGGTCTTACATGTAAATTACTTGAGTTTTTTTTTAACTTTAAGTTACTCTGTAGTTAATTCTAAAAAGATTTCAATAAAATGCACTTGCCCGAGTAATTAAGTCAGTAAAATCCACATAAAAATTAAATATATATACTGATGTAATGTTCATTACACTTGTTTCTTCATCAAAATTTATTTGTTACTTTTTGCCATTCATTTTAATTGGTATTGTAAATTGACCATAAATAAATGTAATACACTTATGTAATTCACTTATCGAAAGACTTCATTGTTTTATTCTCATAAACAAGGGATAAAAAACACTATAAAATATGTGGAATATTTATTTTATAAAAGTGGTTCTTGCGTTCAGTATTTTTATAGTAATTGAATAAAACTAATATATAGTAAAAAATTAAATAATTAGTTAGTATAAGAACTGTGTACCCAGTCATCAATATTTGTATGAGTATTTGTTATGGTTTAGAACTAACAGAAATTATGATTTACATGTCGTGTACACCTAGTCCTCGTTTTAGGGCAACTATTTCCGAATACTTAGCTATTTACAAGCCGGTTACAGCTACTCACAAATCCGGTTTAATTAAATAAAGGTTTAATTCGTGTAATTACTAACTTATGTATTATTATTAATTATATTAACCGTTTTGTGATATATGTAGCAAAAGTACTGAAAGGATTACCAATAGATTGGAGTTTTCCGATCCCAGGTAAGATGAATATCCTTTAAATACGAAGTTTATTGGGCGGTAAAAATCACAAAATTATCAATTCACAAGTTTAAAAAGCACAAAACTCCCGCAACACGTTTCAATTTTCCGGAGGAAAAGTCAGCGCGGAGAACAGCGCGAAAACTCGGTACTCCAACGAAAGCTCCGCGGAAGTAACTGAATGAAAAGCCAAATGTGACTTTCACCAAAATTTTATCCGGCGCTTGTGCGACCGACTCTGAACCGAAGCAAAATAAGCCGCCACAGCCACGGGCATCGCCCAATTTTTTTTTCTTTGACCTTCATTTTCACAACTCCGTCATTTTACAGTTATGAAATGCATCTGGTGATAATGCAGTCACTTCAACTTGGGTTGAACTTTATTAAACTCAACGGTTGTACTTCATTGAGTATCTTCCGATTCGTGTTTTAAAAATTTTCTCTTTTCCTCCTTAAGTCCAACTGAAGCTAATTCAATATGTCCGACAAGGACTCATCAAAGTCAACAAAGCAAAATGTAATTTGTGCACGTAGTTTTGTTTGAATAAATAATTTATAATTAATTTTAATAAATGACCAAAGGCGTTTGCAAAGAAATGTGTGCTTGCATTTAGAAAAATGCACATGTAAATTTAATATTAATTTTTTAATATGAAAATTAAAAAACGTGGGCTGTAAAAATAAAAATTTGTCTTCTGGAAATTGAACCAAGAGCTGATTTCTCCAGAAAATTACTGACATCTATTCACATTAAAGAAAGTAAATTGTGAAATTGTTTCACAAGACCGACTCCTCTTTATGACACAATACGACGGATTTGTTTTCTTAGTGTTACATTTTTTGGCGCCAAACTATTGACAAACGACCGACATACAATCTTTTCCAGGGCTTTAGGTTACGTGCGACAGTCAAATTTTAAAATATTCAATTTATATATCTTTCCTGCAAAAACTTTTCGACTGATGACGCTGTTAGAACACTCTGCTGAAACTGAAATCTGCATGGTGTAAGCTTAAAAATTTTTTTTAGTCGAAAGTAGTAAGCATAATTTACGATAGATTTTGAGCAAGTGGTCACAATATGTGCTGGTGAGAAGTCACACACGGCATTTTAGAATAAAATCAGGTATCATAAATTTTTATAAGAAAATTGTGATAACCAAATAAATAATGGAAAAAGAAACCTTCAATAAAAGGAAATAGAAAAAATAATACGGGGGACCTTTAAATCAATTAAAATTAGAGTCCATAGAGAGAAATGAACTAGTTGACCAATACTTATAAGTGTGTAAAAATAAACTGAGAAAATCGATTTCAGTGGCTAGGAGAATCGCAAAATGCTGCAGTGAACCATTCGACGTCTCTAAATTAGATCCGGTTGCTTAATGAGAACGATAAACCTTTGTCGAATTAAACTTGAGATAAATCTCTTGATCTAGGATGACGGTTGCAAAGCTTCAGGATGTGTAATTATTATTAATATATAAACTTCAGAAATTCTTATTTAGTCTCAGCGAGTTAAATTTTACTGTACTACAAGCCAATAAAACTATTACACGTTAACATAACATTACCTTTACACAATCAAAAGGTCACAATAATTATGTCTCTAATTTAAGTATTGAAATTTAAATACATTATTGCCATCTACAACGAATAGTGAAGAAAACACACAAGTGAAAATTGTACAGGTGATCTATTGCTGGAAAATAAGGGTTACACAATTCGGCTGCTTGTAATTAAAATTTTCTCTTGCTGCTTTGACCGCTAGTTGGATTGCCTCAGGTAGCAAATGAACTACTAGGTGTACCCATACGCAATTCCCTGTATTCTTTATAATTCGTCAAGGAAATTAATCAGAGGCAAACACAGCTACGCAAACATTCTTCACTTTACTCGCAAACAATTTTCAGTTAATTCTATAGGGTTGCATCTCTCAGTTTAGGCATCTAATTAGTTCGGCTACGTTGAGATTTGAAGATAAATTATTATCTGATGGGAACGATAATTTTATTTACCTTCAGACTGAATAACAAACGTTAACGAGATTTAATACATTACTAGTCTTAATACAGTACTGATTAATACATTACAGCTACAAATTAAGAATTTTACGTTTACTTTTGCAATACGTACATAGTATAAAGTAGAAATATGGAGAAAATAAACTAAGAATGTGAGCCAGCACATCCATCCTCCTTCGTTGCTATTCACTTAGGTGAAGCAACACACAATCACACTCCTGCTCACTTGTTTGTCTTAAATAAAACAACATTACGGCATGAAATAATGTATATACAATACACGTACCTCAGCTTCTTTTTCATTATTAAAATACCAAATTAAAATGGTTGGAATCGAATTGCTCTTCCATCATCAGCAATCAAGCGTTGTATTTATTTTACACATTATCATACCTACATGTTATTGACAGTACCAACGTTTCTGTTTATCCATTTCTCACACTTGAAGAAACACGTGAATCGCGTCTAAGACTGAGCAAAAGGCAAATTATGAAAAGCGCAAGGTAATTTTAAAGTATCTGTGACGAAATCAAAGAGTTAGGTAGAAAACTCAGTCGTCCGTGGACGCCGGAAATAGATTGCATCCTAAAGAGAAAAAAGGGATTTGTGACAGATGGTTGAAGGAAACAGATTGAGGCGAGCAAAGGGAAACCCATTGAATGGAACTGAAGAAACAGAAGACATTTTAAGGTAACACCGTGGTGAAATTCGAGCCATAAAAATGATGGCTTCTATAATTCCGGTGAAAGCAAGCGGAAATTCGAATTAAACTTCACATGTAAATAATACGCTAGAAATAGTAAAATAGTAATAAAACGCCTTTCGTTTTAAAACACATGCTCTGTCTCAATCGTAAAAATAAGATATTTGATTTTAAAACTAATTATTCTAATTTTAAAATAACGTCATACCTGAACTGCTCTGGCGAGTACACGTAATTCCCCCAGGTGAACTTTAAGTTTTACTACAATTTCAGTTCCTTAAAGTTTTAAACTACTTGTTTGAATTAAACTTCTATAAAAGTCAATACTTTCATAAATTTTGTCACTTTCTCCGCCATTATTTTTAATTTAGTTAATTTTCATAGGACTCTAGTTAGTAGCGTTTTCAAAAATGTTTTTTAACCAGAAAAATTACTTTTATTGATAGATCGATAAAAATTGTGTTAATAACTTATAATGTAGAAACCGACAGCCGTAACATAATTAAATAAAATACACAGTAAATAAAAAATAATATTAAATGAACTTCTATTCATGTAGGAAACTCTAATAAATTGATCTTGGGCTAAATTTTTATTTTAATAAAAAATAAATAAATTGGGTGTCCGTAACAATGTACTTTGGTATCGTTCCATAATTGTTATTTTTGTTACAATTATAATTTACCAACAGCTAACACGAAAACAATTAAATACAAACCAAAAGCATATCACATACTGTAATTTATCACTACAAGACCTAAGACTTTCTTCATGACACAAGAGCCGGCAATAAAACTTCCATCAATCACCAGCTTTCCATCTGTAGTTTTCTCTCTCACGCGCTCTCTCTATTTCTGTAGGATGGAGTGCTTTTACGCGTGTCAAACCAAGTTAATTTTACTTGGAGTAGTGCGATGTCTCGTGATGTTCGCGAAACCAGTTGCTAAAAGATACTCAATAAGAAACCATGCGGTGTACTACCATTATTAGTAAACGCGTATTATATTAATTTTTATTGTATTACTTTTATAAAATCATATTGTTCAAGACCATTCTTCAAGTGTTATGAATCTTCTCAAGTGCAAGTATACTGTATAATTTCCACATTTCATATTCTTCCTTGCCTCAGGCTGCACAATCTCACAGTTGAGATGATGCCACTGGTTTAGTAAAAGTTTCAAATCCTCTTAGCAATTTCATCGATTGAAATGGGATCAATTTGATTGACTTTCATTCTGTTGTAAACTTTACTGTACGTTGTTGGCAATTGATTTTTGTCGTTGGTTTTTCTCAAACACGTTTCCTAAAAAATATAGGACACTTACTTTGTATCTAAACCAAAGACTTAATCACCATCTCCTCTTTATTATCTCTTGGTAGTTTGCATATCTTCGGAACCGAGCGTTGAGGACACTATTTTATGTATTTATATGTGTATTCTTTTGAATCAGAACTGCTTCTGTCTCTCGCTTGTACTACCTTATTTCCAAAATATTTTATTACAATTTTGTCTTGGCGTATAATACAAAGAATTTTCAATTCGTTGGTACTCTATTTATGGTTTCTTTTGTACTCATACAAATAGTATGAGCAGACGTAATAATGAAAAATAAAAAGCTTTAAAACATTAGATGCAAATGCAAAGGAAGTTAGCAATAAGAACGATCAGAAAATATACAACAATGTCAGCAGGGTGGAAACCTGCACTGTCAAGAATCTCATTCACCCATATCCTAGCAGCACTCCACAAAAAAAAAAACAGAGAAAACCTTAACGAAAAAGAGAGAACTGCAAACACCATAAACGTATGGAAAACCCACCTGACCCAGAAAAAAAACCCGGAAACCAACGGTGGACGTCACTTACCAGAACCGCAACAAATGAACCTTTGGGTCATACAGAGAACTGGCTTACTACATGACGGAAACAGGGGTGGACTACTTGATAAAGTAGACAAGTCAAATCACCCCTATTATGACCATTGCCCCTCAGACAACGTGACAACCTCAACTCACACCAGTAAAAAATGCCCAGCATGGGAACGTGAAAAAAAATTGAGGGTCACTGTAGGGCCATTCAGCACAAACAATGTAGTAAACAAAATTGCCTGCCAAAGATAAGTCATGGAATGCTTTTTACAGGTCGTGTACGAACCAGATAGAAAAAAAAATAAAACAATAAGAGACAAACTCCCAAGTACATTCAAAAGAAATGCTTCTGGTGGTCGTTTAATGTCCTCGACAAAGGAGTAAATAAGTTAAGAGAAAAAATGTCTTTCATTTATTAAAACATTACTCTTTGAACCAGTTCAGATATTTGTTGTTCTGTTGTGTTGCTACTGATAAACGCAATTTATTTTGTACAAATATAAAATTAAGATGTCAAGAGACACATAAAATTTCAGACTCATGATCAAATTTATATTTAGGCAGAATATTAATATATGAACACAAGAACTCATAAAAAGTCACTCAAAGGTAACTACGAGGAATACAGCATTATTTATTTCGTTTTAATGTAACTTTTTAATGTAACTTTTTAGTCAATAATAATTATGACCGGTCTCTAAACCATAAACCTACGTTATTACATGTCTCCATCAATGTTAAATTCCAACTGCAACGCGTATGTGAAAAAATGCAACCAAACATCAGATTTCGTTCCAGTCACCTCTTTAATATTTCAGTATAAAATACTATAAACTGCTACCGAGAGTTATCGGTTCCAGATCGAAACGTGAGAATTCCCGACACCTTTCAATCCCACAGCAAAAACATGCGGTTTTGGCCGCAAAAAAAAAACAGCAACAGAATTTTCTGCTCCTCGAAAAATTGATTTATTATTTTAATTAACTTTTGGTTATTGGCTTTTATTGTGCATGGCGGCCACGGCGTCATTTAATTGCTTTCTGTAGCAATTTACGTGCCAAAAGAATTTTTCGTTTTATTGAAATTTTTTTTACTCAATGAAAATTTGAAATTGGTTTTTAATTTGTTTCTGAAACGGCCGAGAAAAAAAACAACGACCGGAAATACAAATGGCTAAATTTCAACGGCGACAAAAATTATTTGCTATGTTCGATGCGTGCGTGACCGCTTGTTTGCCTTCCTGCTTGTGCGCGCGCGTTTATTCGTTTGATTCTCCGTCTATTAAATCCGTTCAGTTATTAACGTCAGACTTAAATGAAAAGTCGCGAGTTAGTGTCACCCATTAACCATGCACTTCGTACTTTATTTTCCGTTAAATTTTTATTGTGAAGGCATTCTTTTAATCAGGTCATTTCCTCCGGAAACGGTTCACTTGAAGCAAGCGTTTGAAAAAGCACCCGAGAAAATAACTCAATTTCCTGCAAAAATTTTGAACTACGTTACCTTTGGGACTTTATTACCAGTACAGAACTCCTTTGCTTTCCTTCCTTAGAAGTTGGGCTTCACGCAGACCAATGCACCACTTCATCACTCGAACGTCTTTTTTGTCTCTGGTAGAAATGAAAAGGTAAATGCGTTACTGTTTACACTGTGTTGAATGTATTTGGTTGCATTTATCGCTAAGAACTATTTTTTAAATAAAAAAAAATAAGTAACTGAATACAATGAAAATCAAATTATGAAAATATGTTAACATGGAAACTAAGTTTTTTCGTAACTTCTACAAATAACTGCGAGAGTAGTTTTGATAGTGTAGGGCTTTATAATTAAATTGGGAGAGGCAGTGATATTTTTTCCTAGCAAAAGCATTGAAATAAGGATGTCTGCAATAAACTCAAAGCTTTAACTGTGTAGAATAATACTTTTATGTATCCAGAATAGGCCGAAACGCCGTTTTAGTGTCGCAATGTCTTAATAGTATATTACTTAGTTACTGCACTTAAATTCTACGGTCTTGCTGGTTTATTAACTCTTCCTCGCTTTAGCCCGCCTTTTTCGTGGCAGCCAAGTAGATTCTACCAATTCTAACAAAACTATATACACAAATGATAAGAATTCTTAAAAAAAACCACTCCGATTTGTGCAATCCGTGGGCAATCTTTTTTATTTCGTTAAATTAATGTTGAAAGTTGTTAGTTCTCACTATACATTAAAAACCACGACAGTTATTTTAACAGGTGCCAACTTGGTAGCTGAGTCGGAACTGTAATCGAGAAAGCAGAAAATGAAAATCACTCAGAAATTAAACATGACTGCGAGTTTGGGAAGCGGGTGGAGGATGAGAAAAAGTAGGAGAACAAGAATTATTGCATTTGGGAAAGATGCTTTTCAAAGGACAACAAGCAAAGGAATTGACAATTCCTGGGAAAGGGTGGCGAGTTTCGCTTTCGGGGACCGCAAAGAAAGAAAGCTCACCCCGAAGAAAGTTTTGTTCGGGGAGGGTTGAAAAGTTTTCAACGTGAGAAAGTGTCAACCGAGAGTCGAGTACCACTTTAACTTTTAATTATTCCTCGAGTTTCAATATCTTTGTTTGCATTTATAAAAGTCAAACAAATTTGTTTCAGTTTCAATTTGTTGTTCCTTCCATCTTGGAGTTAAAAATTTCATTTTAAACGATTTCTCGCGTCCTACGTTTCGGTGTCACAGGTTTCCAGGTACTCCCTTATTACACTGCCCGTTGAGTTTAATTTCGTCTGAAACAGAAGCATTTTTCCCCTCACAGTGCACTGAAGGACAAATTATCCTTAAAGACAGCTTCCTACCCAAAGGGTATCGCTCCGGAAGAAGACACAGGGCGAATGAAAAGTGACCGAAGAAGAGTATAACAAAGATCTGTAACTTTTTCTTTGGACAACCCGGTGAAAGGAAGCCGAAGAATTGGTAATTATCAGAAAGGAATTGACACGAGATGAAAATTTACGGGCAAATCAAAACCTTTTCTTTTGTAAAATCTAAACGTGGACGAAGGAAAAGTAAATTAAATCAAAACCGAGTCACGAAACCTTTTTGCGTGGCTTACGAACAAGCGACAGGAAACAATACAAACAGGAGAGAAAGTTGCTTATTTGGGCAGCATTCGTGTTGAAAATGCTAGAAGGCTGCCACAAAGACAGTCTGATGTATGTGCACTGTGGTGTTGTGCAGTCGTCTGGTTGTAGTTTAACACTAAAACTTAACTTTTTTTATTTCTTGAAAAGCAAAATTTTGTTTCTCAAATTGTTTCCAAACTTGAAATTTGTATTTTACTTTCTTATTTCTCTTCTTCGTTCGCAGCCTTCTTTGTTTCCTTTCTTAAATAACATCCTGTTTTTGAACGTCTTTCGCGTAACATGTCTCGTACCAGTAGCTACATTTTAATTAAATGAGCTGGAGAATTCCCACAATGTTTTCTTTCTTTCTTTCATCAGAGTCTATTCTCTCATTCCCCACTGAAAATTCAGACAACTTTCTACTTTCCTTTTCGAGTAAGTTTGTAATAAATGCTTATTTCTCGACACTGTATCGGCTACGAGGTATTTGTAACCAAGGAAAGAATATGTAACCTCTCCAAACATGCAGCAGATCAACATAAAATTTGGTATGTTATGGTAGTAAATTATTATTGTTTTAAATTACTACTAGTATAATCCTATTGTATGTATAATATTATATGTATTACCTTTTCTCTAAATATGAACATAGCAAACATTTGGGATTTTGCTCAAAACAAAATAAGCTAGTTATAAATTGTAATGTACACAAATAACTTCAAACATTCATTAATTTTTTAATATAAATTTTTTATTATTTTTATATTATTATTATTATTATTATTATTATATATTCTACACGACTACCGGTATTTTTGTACCTGAAATGATAGTTATAACCCATTAGAAACCTTATAAAAAATATAGTATATATTTTTGTATGTCCGTGAAACACCGTATCCTGTTTTGGTGACGGGAGTTACCCCGCTTCACAAACGTTTCGCCTGCTTTCCCAGCTGCCGGCATCATCAGTGGTAAGAGTTTTTTTAGCATTAATTATTACTCACTCAAACCGAGACAAATAACAGCTAAAGGAGCTGAAAATACGAAAGGAGAGCCAGGAGCTGATTGGTGTGGGAAGGAAATGGTTTTGCACATGGGTATTCGAATGGACAAAAGACGGTATGGTTCTAAAATATTATGGTTATTCGACACAAAATAACGATAACTGTACATACAAAAATAGTGTGCGCTGTGAAAATTTAAATTCGATCAATGTAGTATATATTTTGTTTTACTTTTTAAAATACGATGAATTTTTTTAAACCAACTAAGCAACAGAAATATTAACTTATTTCACTTTATTCCGCTCAGCCGTCGCGATTCTACTTAAGGAATCCAAATTGGCATGAATGAGAATTTTTTAACTTTAAAAAGTACTCATTATAATTTTAATAGTATCATAAATAAGATCAATTTGATCAAACATCCGTTTCACCCCTTCAAAATTTAAACCGATGTCACTTGATTACCGGAAAGATGCTGTTGGAATCGGAAAGGATATTTCGCCATTTTTAATTAAACCATGGAAAAGAATGAAAATGATAAAATGAAATCTAGAGTTCTAAAAAAATTTTAAATTTATGGTGGTAATAATTCCCTTACTCTCACTTCTCCTTTTTATGATTCATTAGAAAAGCGACCGAATAAGTTACTAGATTATACCAACTGTCTTAGTGAAACGGATTTAGAAAATGAGTTGGTCAAATTCAAAAATTTTTTCAGCCGTTTCACTCCGAACGCCAGACTTTTGTAGAAGTTGAATAATCTTCCCTATGTAGATGTCTAAGTGCCCTACAAACCTACACGGAATATTTTCCCTACTTGGTAGTGATGAATACATAATTTCAAGGCCCACACCAATTTCTTCTGGGTGTCAATCCCAACCAGCGGTTCACCCTTCGAGCACCCCTTCGAGGTCGTGGTGGTTATGACTGTGGTTTTGGGTTATCTTTTGACGGAGGTTGCCTTTTCCTGGCGGAATTTTGACCATCGATTAGAGTTGAGTGGCAATTGCAAGGGTTGCCACCCAATGAATCTTCGCGAGTACTTTTGGGAGTCCGCAGCTGCGACATCGATGGTCGAATACTAAAACTTCACTTTGTCATGTTTGAAACTTCCATAATTTGTTCTTGTTCATCTTTTTATTGGTCAGCATCTGATTCCACGATTTTGTTGAACAACAAACTATTGTCATTTGTTGATGCTAATATAAGAGTCTTAATTATTCAATAAAAATTAATATTTTTCTGTCATTTTATCTCATCTTAAACAGGTAATTTAGGTACTGATATATGCCGATATAAACGTTACAATAAATAATAAACATCCAGACCAAAAGACTAGTTGAAATACATTAGAATTTCATATATAAACTTCACGTGAAATATTGTTAATACCACAACTGCACTAAAGTCGAACTTATTTATGCTACACCCTATTTTTCACTTTAACTAACCATTCATTTAATGAAAGTATTGTTTAATATTTAAGTGCTGATAGTAAAAGAGTAGTACATCTTTGCAAAGTCTCACATTTGGAACATCAGAACAAAGACAAAAACTCACGACAAGAGTTTAAAAGTTTTAATTTTACAAAGATGTCAACGTCAAATTAGTGCGCGACTATACACGACATTAGAAATACATAGTAAATTACCTTCGTTTGTGAAACCGTTGTGTTGTGTTGTGAAACTGTCATTTCCCTTCCTACAACTGTTTCCTAACCCGAATTCCGGAAATGCCAGATGAATACGTAAAACAGATCCCTGTAAATTTCCCTCCTTAACACTTTGCCCGGGCATCCACCTAATTAATTTCCGCCAGAGAATTTCTTTAATCAATCAAAAAAAAGGTAAACCTGACTAAGTGGAAAATTGCAAGGTGCAACCGCGAAACAAATGAACGCAAGACTAGTTCCGACAATAATAAAATTACATATTAAATGAAATTAACCGACAACAATTATAAAGTAGAGGAAAGCATAAAAAAGCTCGAAGGGTAGTAGTCAGGCAGGCAGGCGCAAAGAAAAATCTTAAAAAATGAGATAGAAAAAAGAAATTGCCACAAAATGTAAAAATCAAAACTATTAAAACTATTAAAACAATATAAGGAGATATGCGACAGCAACAATAGAAACACAACTAACGTGATAAAGAATTAAAATTCAGGATTCTTTCTGCTACTCTGCATTTCTGCCTAATTGAGTTATTTTCCCGTATTTGTAACATTCAGCAAATTTTTTTATCGAAATAACCGTTGAACTGAGTTCGTGCTTACATGCAAGTGGTGACGACAGATATAAAAGTCACTGTAATCATTAATTTTCGTACAGTCGATAAAATTATTGTGTAATATATTACAGAAAATTTATTGACTTTAATTTATAATTGAAAACGTCTCACCCCGTTAACTAATTTTTCATACTTGTGTATTTCGCCTCTTTGCAGTCCGTTTCTTTTTTAATATTCAAATAATTGCGAATAATTGAAATTGCTTTGTCGAACTGGAAGAAACAATTCGACGGATGTGATGAGTGATGGTGTGATGAGTGAGACATTTCCGTGAAGGGTGAGAGGCTCACCAGAAAGATTTTGACTTTGAACCTGAATTTCGTCACTTGTCTACCCCCGAGCCGTCGAATATTCTTCAAGACAGTTTCCCCTTACCCTAGCGTTAACCGTTTACATATATTATAATTTATACATAAATAAATTTTCTACATAAATTGTATTCTCATTACTTGTTATCTTCATCTCGTTTTCAAAATTGATTTTTAAATTGCGATTGATCTTTGTGATTTCGGATGTTTTGCTAAATTTATTACATTTACGTATTGAATATATTTTACTGAGAGTACACTCAGTCGACGAGGAGAACAGCTGCTGGTATGAGACTATGATTTTTTAATAAAAATAGAATGTGAAAAGTTATTAATATCAGCAACAGATTGTAATGTAAAACGTGGATTTGGAACCCACCCTTGGAACGTACTCGACTCTACATTATATAAACTTCGATTCAGGGGTACAACAGAAATAATCAGCCATGCGAATCACCTCACCATCATCCCCTCATACAATGAGGAAACGATGAATTTTATAGAGGACACCTTGAAGATAATTCAACATAGAAAGGAGAAACTGGAACCAGAGTTCAAGCCGAAGAAATAGTCGACCTGTATATTTGGAAAAAAGGAGAATAGGACGGCAATGAAGAACTCAGTAAAACGGCACAAAATTCTATAGCATCTCCATGCTGCAATGTTTTAAATATCTCGGGCACTACACGATAAATGCAATGCTATACCTTTACTATTATGAATAGCACAAAATAGAACAATGTAACGCAGATAATGGAGATAAAATATCCTACAAAAGGGTATTGCAGTAATGAACTTTGAACTGTACCGAAAGTGAACCGAATCATTTAAATTTATTTATCGTTATTTACTGAGCAAGTAAATATTGCAAACAACACCGTAAATTGTTCATTGTTTCTTTTAATGTTAATACCTGGTAATTACCTGCATAATTTGACGGAGAAATCTGGCGTTTAAACGTCAAGCACACATGCTGAGGGACTTTGGAAATTTATAGTGGAGTTCAGCAACAGCTTTTTTCAGGGTGTAATGATGGCCCTAATCAAAAAGAGGAGAACCCAAAATTAAATAAGCGTTAGTCCAGCATTTGTAGAGGTTTGCCTTGTAGCTCGGACTGTTTTTTAATTCAATTAGACGAAAATTCTCAAACGGGAAAGGAATTTTTAATGGAGAGAAAAGAGATGTTGAACGTGACTCGTCTGTAGAAAGCTTCATCGGCAACCGACCGTCTACTTTATTGTTTAATCAAAGCCCCTCAACTGGTTCCACCTATTTCGAGTGAGATCTCCATTTAAAAAGTCAGACAGATCAATTGCGAGCTTTTCTTTTACTCTAATGCATAAAGCCAATTTTTATGGAAAACCTCCATTTTGTCGAGTACTGGGAAAGGCTTTTGAAAAGGCTTTTCTCTCTGACAAAACCAAAAATGACTGACGAACCCGGCCGCTGTTGTTTTAACCGGTGAGTTTATAAAAACTTTTATAAAATGCAGGTAACTTTTAATTGACGTTATTAAGTTGTTACTCGTTACAGAAGTCAAATTCAACGAATCAAATTTCTTCGTGAGAATTCATTGATCTGTTTTTGGTAGCAATTGGTAGGACAAATAAAACTTAAACTTTCGTAATTAAGCTCTTATTAAATCATAAAAGTTAAACTCAATTAATCATTGCTAATATTTTGTACCAATATTTTTATATTTCGGGGGTTACCACAAAACATGGAAATAACTTATATACAAATCCAAGTTCTTCTGTTGTAATATAATTTTACTGTTCCATCATGCAGGAGAATACCTGCACAACAGGGCAGAATGCAATTTTCCATGGCTTTTAATACCATCAGGGAGCCAGTTGAACCTCGAGTGTCTCTACGATAGCGACACAGGGGGATACAATATCTATCTAATTTCGAACTTCAAAACAATGATTCCTTTGTTTTGGAAAAGTCAGCAGAGCGGTGAAAAAGGTAAATTTTCTGTTGTTCAAACCCCAAAACCAATTGAAACGGCCACAGATCATTCTGGCGGTTTTAACCGTCACTGTAAACCAAAAATGTCTCACCTTGAGAAGCAAAGCTTTTCAAAGTCCTGAGAACTTGGGAAGAGAACCCGGACAGAGAAGTGGACACATGATAATCTTTAATCATTGTCTGCTGGGTGATGACAGAACTAATTGTGTTGGATAATATTCATCGAGTATTCATATTTTTCATCAAAATTGAATAACCTCAAAGAATAATAACAACAATATGAGAATTACTGACAAAGCAAAGGTGGATAAAATATCCACGTATACAAAACATACTGCATTAATTATTTTTACAATATTAATGATTAAGTATTATTGAAAAAAATAAACAATTGTTTGTAAAAAAAACATGTTTTATGTCTATCGAACAAATTATCGCTTTGTCCATTACGGTGGGTCTTTGCTTTTTTACACAACACTTCCGATTCACGTTGTATTTTTCTACTTGTCCCTTTTTGTCCCAACTTGACCTTATTAGCTCCTTTTAGTGAAAAAGGACTTGTCACAGGTGGAGCAGAGTATCTAAACTGCATTTGTACTCAAAGCGCATTGCACTGTTAGATGGGCACAGGTCATCAGTTAAATAATAAAGTTAAATAAGTTATAAGTTAAATAATAAAAGGTAAATCTAATTGTCATGCACACATTGAGCGTAATTTAAATAATTAAATATTTGTAGTACATTCGAGAATTAAGTTGATGGGATAGTAATTATGAAAAAAATATAGAAAATTAATATCTAGGTAAATCTGTTGCGAAACAACTTCTACTTGGTAAACCGCAAACTTATGCCGCACGAAAAGACTTGAAAATTTTACGAGTGAAACTTCTGACATGGCCTGTTATGAACTTAAAAGTCCAAGTCTGTATGAGTGTTAACAGTACACGAGTTGAATACACATTGAGCAAAACATTACAATTTCACGTCTGGTTTCAGTTGTCCAGTGCAATTTAGAGCCTGTAAGGGTCTCAATGACAAAAAAATAATTTTTGTCTTTGCTACTTTTTAACGGCAGCAAGAAAGTGGGCTCGAGTACGTGCAAAGTTTACCTAAGTTTAGGCTTCGCAGTTAATTTCGTTAATTTAACCTTTCCATGTGTTATTTGGCCACGGTTTGTCAGGGCAAAAGGTAAGAAACGATAGCTAGTATATATATAAAGTAAAAATGAGTTGCTGTGTAGCAAAAAAACATGACAGCAAAATTCGACAAGAAAATTAATTACACCGAACTGCAACTGTAAACGTGAATCTTTTTTTCTTGTGCGGGACTGCCCTTTGGAATATTTTCACGTTCTTCCGGACTCTGTGTGACATTCAAATTGAAGTCTCTGACTTTGAAGAAGGAACGAGGAAAACAAGCGGGAGTGGGTTTGGGTAATGAGAAAGCAGAAGGAAAATGCGACGGATATTCCTGCAGAAAGTTAATTGCATTCAAAAAAGCGGGAGACGGTCGACGGCCTCGAAAGAAGGCAGAAATTTTCTTGAAAATCACAACAAAAAGGACGTAATAATTAAATAAAAAAGAATCGCAACTAACGCCGGCAAAACAAAGGTACAAAAGGAAATGTTGGAAAGGAGTTTTCGGTTCAAACCAGAAATTAAGATTTATTGCAAAACAGAAAGCTTTTACGACCGAAACCTTTTCTCAGATGCCCCTGAACTTTTTTTTTCAAAACAAAACCTTTTTCCTTTGTTGTCTCCCGTGTCTTACATCGTTAGCTTAGACCGTATCCCCTTCATCATCTCTCATTATTTGTCAAACGCGTTTTAAAAGCTCGTCCCTCAGTGTAAACACACAAACGGGGACTTTTGTAAAGTTACACAAGCATTTCAGTGTACTTAAAACTTAATTGAAACAATTTGTTAATTTTTATTTAAATATAACAAAAACATTTTGATCTACTGTAGCCGAAATCTGATAATAATAATATCTGAATCTGATAATAACAAACCTGTTTGCCGTTTTTCTATTTTTATGTACATAAAACGAAAAATACAACCTAGTTTTTAGTCTTACATTTAATATTTTAATCTATGTACAAAAATATAAATAAAATAATTAGATATTTAAACAATAAATATAAAATATAAACATAAATATAAATAAATAAATAAATATATACACAAAATTAGAAATAAAACTTATAGTGTGTACGATATTCATATTACATAAAAGAGTCCGAAGCTTCGTCTCTGAATTAAATTTATTAAAAACAGGTTAAAATGTCAATGGCGGATGTATTGCTTCATTTTTTGAAAGGGAAATGGTAAGCGTTTAACTTCCACTTTACTTTAAGGGTTCACTTCAGCTTTAAGAACATATTTTGGCAATGATATAGAACTACGGCGGAACTCTATAACCGGTGATGAACCGCAATCAACTTTTAAATTTAGGGATTGTACGATTTGCTACCCTTTTCACGTTGGGGGTTTGCGTCCACCCCTTTCACTGTTCGACACCTCACCTCCAAAATAAAAGACCGAGCCGAGAAAAATTTATATTCTGCGGAAGATGCACGTTTCTCAACCCACAGAATGAACCGGGTGAAACACACAAACAAGAAAAAAACTTAGCAATAATTTATAGCAGGATTAGGCCCGAAAGAAAAGTTAATAAATCGTTATATAAGTTTTTCTCCGTTGAAAAAAAAATTCTGCCCCCCTCGAGCAATTATCTAATTCCTTACTGCCACTTGACATGCAATCCGTACTTTCAAAAAGTCAGGATTAACTTTGTTTCGTCGAAAATAAATGTGAGAAAGTAACGGAGACGAGCGAGAGCAGGCAATGTTTGTTCGATCAACTATTAGTTAAGGTGCTAAACGACTTTATCTAGGAAAATAGAAATAGGGAAAGGTAAATACAAATTCTCAGACGAATTCGATTGTGGACTGTACGTCTCGAACAATACACAATCACTAACTTGATTCTGTTAGGTTCTTGGAAAATCAAATGAATTGAACTAGACAATTCCATATCGGTGACTTCCTCACTCAGTCAAAATAGTTGCCAACAAAACTATCCATTAATGATAGCCTCTGTTCAATCAGGGTTTCTTAGAATACTTTAACTGTATACGTCTTACACCAGAAATCTCGCACCGAACCTGAAATTTATTTTCTACATCACGGTAAATGAAGTGTACGAACACATTACAAAGTATTTGTGCTAAAAGGAGAACTTCAAAAAGCAGAAACATAGTTCTGAATGCGCCAAGTAAGTTTCAAAACTTTAATAACATTTCACTCCCACGAACATTTCTTACTCATTTAATTTTTGCAAGTGGAAATTTCGGTAGACAACATATGAAAACTCTTAGATGCTCACAACTTGCTAAATTTTATATAATAAAAAAACTAATTAATCTTTTCTACCGTAACACTGAAATTCAAATCTTTCTAAAGTTTTACAAAAATAAGCAATATTATACACAGTATATTATACAGTAACACACAATTATTATATTGTCAACATTTAAAATTAACATTAATGTAATAATTTGATTGCGTAGTCTCGAACTAGCACGAGATTTATCTGTATCATAAATAATGTATAATAGTATTATGTACAATAATAATAATTATTAATAAATATAAATAAAATACTGAATGCTTACGTAAAATCATTTCATTCAACGGTTCATCTATTAATTTTCTTTGTCCATCGTTTAAAACCCAGCAAACTGAATTATCTTAATTATAGATCGAAATTCGTTTTAATTTAGTTAATATTTAATATTAGTTAATAGCGAGGACCCGAAACTGCCAAAAATATTTACGCATTTCTCATCCTTTTTTGTAAACTATTAATCTAACTTAGTAGACAAGTGGTAATAAAATACTTCGCGTCGGAGAATATCAATTAGAGCGACGTCGATGCTTCCGTTTAAATAATACCAACAATATTAACAACGCATTTTTGTTTTAATAAATTCAACATGTTAGCAAAATGAGAAAATTAATAACCGGATAAGTTGGGGCCGAATTTATTTCGAAACCTTCGCGATTTATGCCCTGAATAATTAAAAACATCTTCTCCCGTTGAACTTTTGTCGTGTAGAACTGTCTGCGCACAAAAGTAACTCATCCCAATTTTTACTCGACGAACTTTCAGCTTTCCATTCAGTCGATTCCGTTTGACCAAAAAATAAAAATTATTAGTGATAAATGACTAGTGAATATTAATAGGCGAATCATTTCAAAACTGGTAATTAAATTGATCTGAAAGGAAGACAATCGAAACGACAGCAAAAACTGACTTGAATTGTAAGCGCCTCTTTAGCTGCGTTCTTTCCGTCTCGTCTTCTTTGCCTTTTGTGTTTGTTGATTGATTGAATGTTTTTTTTTTGTCTAAAAATTAATTATTGTTATTGCTCGTTTTATACTTTTCCAATGTGTCGTTAACGACGTGTACGTGACCACTCCAACAAGAACCGAACGTGTGAATAGTGAAAAATAAATTCCAAAAACATAATCTTTCATATTTATCAATCGATGTGACTTGATTGAATATTGGAGAAAAGCTTGCGTACAATTTTTTGCTGTAAAAATTATTTTATAGCTGACAGGAAACAGGTTTGCGTGAAGAATTTTTGAGAAAGCAGAAAAGCCGTACATAATATCGGAACATCAATACGAAGCTTTTATTAAAAACTGCTTTCTTATTAGGGAACGAGTATTTTGTTTTTTTGGGAGAAATTCTCAGTGATACGAAAACTTCATATTGGTTTGAATAGTTTGTATTATTTATTGTATTGATTACCGATAGCGAAGACAAATATCAGGAACCGACATCTAATGTATTCCGGGGTCGATTACAACATTTTATGTAATGGTTGACGTATTTTTCTTATTTCGTTTGCAGAAAAGCGCCATTATGGAAAAATTTGACTTAGAGAACAAGAAATCGGTAAAGAGTTCAAATCAAACTCAACTTACCACAAGATTCAGGTTTTCTTCATTTATGCTTTTTATTATTATACCTATCATGTTATTAACCTAGATTCATAACTACAATTATCTTCCCAAAATAAAAATCTGCTCCAGTAGATACAACTGTTTTCCAGCAAATTCAGGTTTGGACTGTTGTGTCTAAACCCTTCTGCTGCCAACAGTATTTCATACTTCCAAGTACATACATGTATATTACATGTAACAGTTTGTTTCTTATCTCCAGGCAGCAATAATCGAACCCGTATCCTGAACTCGTAACTTATCGACAAAAATGTCGCGCTGTTGTTTGCTTGGATTCAGCCCGTATAACTGAGATTCACAAGTCAATAACAATAAATAATTCCGGACCGGAAGAACCTTCCAACAATTATTTATTTGATTTTATTAGATATCGGCGTGCATATATTTTGCACTGATGGTTTTTTAAGTCGGGGGTCGTAATTTTCTGTGTTTCAATGCGAAAATAAATGCACTGAAATGAAAAAAACAAAAATTCAAATATCTATATATATTTAGTAAAGGAAACGTGTGCCGATACACTTTAATTAATAATGCGAAATTCGTCGTCAGAGTTTTGCTACATTTCTGTATTTGTAGAGGTTCTCATCTAACAATTAAATATATTTACTATGCAACGAATCATTAATTAAGCCTCAAAGCAGTGTAATTGGAAGTTTTCTCCGTAACTTTTCTGCCGCAAAATCATCCACAACACGCACAGTATCATGCATAACTACATAAAAAAGTTATGTTTTTACGACTCCAATGTCTACTTCATTGGCCGGGAACATACCAGGGGGACAAAACTTTATTATAGAATATTCTTTGTTCTATTTTTAAAACGTTGCTTCGCCACGTTGTTCTATGAATTTTTCACGAAATAATTTTAAAGCTCGCCACTTTTATCATAATTAAATTTCATTAGCCCAAAGGGACTTCACCTCTTGGAGCTAAATAAGTCTACAAAAGTGGTTTACCCGGTGTTTGTAGTCTGATCCCAGTTTATTTTCAATTTTTGAAGTTTCACCTTGATGTTTCTGCGACTCCAACCTGCATTCACCTTTCGGAAGGTAGGTGCAAATAATTCAGACAATCAAAATACTACTTAACTACAATTTACATGTATTGCAAACATTCATTAGTGATGTACTTGGTAAAACGCAATATCCGACTGCGAGTGAACACCCGATAAATTAAAAAGTCACTAAATACAGGAAAAACTTTCTTTCAAATGATGAGAATCAATATTAATTAGTAACTACTGTCAATTTGACGTAAACCTTACTTTCGTTTACGTCATGCTTACCCAAGAAAGAAAGAGTATTAACTGTTCAAAAGGAGTCGGAGAGTGACCATCAAGTGTGAAAATACTGTAACACCACTTATCAAGTACATAAGTAATAACCATAAAATATGTTAAAGTAGAAAATATATTAAGTTCAAACTCGTTTGCAGGAAAGAAAACTTTGCGGTTCTTATTTTACTCAGATTATCTGGATTATTGACCCGTTGAAGAAGGTACTTGAACTACATAAACCTACATTTATTAATTTCTCGGGGTGGCGCCGGTAAATTACAATTAACCAAAGGAGTTACTTCTCCAATGTTCTCAATTATCGGCTTTGGGTTTCCTCAAATTTCTTTTGAGCCACGTCATTCCGCGGTTTTCTACCCCCTTTAATTGTATGTATTACTATTTAACAAAATCCCTAAGCTGTGGGAAAGGTTCTCCAAACCTTTTTCACTTTACATGAAAGTGAACGCTTCTCAAATGCCATTCACCCTCATAAATTCCATATAACACACTTTGTGCAACAGATCACGGATAAATTAATTTAATTAGCTCCTTCTTAACACTTTTAAAAGAACATTTTCCGAGTACTCCGACGGAATAACTATTTCGTGAAAAAGTTACTATTTTCCTTAAATTTAACTCGAGAAAGCGTATTCAGAACGAAGAGAGGACGACTTTTAAACCTTGAAAAACCGAAGCTTGTTGAACGAGTACAGAAATAAATTTAATAATATAAGTAAAAAGTCAAAACCAGGTGAGAGCCGGGTTTCGAAACTTTCTTCATTTCTAATCGCTTTCCTAAAATTATAATTTATTGTACGCACTTTGGAAGAACTCAACTGAATAACATAACAGAAAAATATGGTTTGACGCCAGGCACACGTCCATTTTGAAATGAAATTTTAATGTAAGCAGCACTGCTGGATTCCATTGTTCAGTTAGTCAGAAAGACGTAAAGAGTCCCTGATATAATATAATGAAAGTATATAATGAGCTGCTAATACCGGGATGTGAACCGCGACGTGATTGCGTTTTTTGGCCAACTTTTACTGAGTTCTGACAGAATTAATTTTGTGAATTAATAAACCTATTCAAAAATTGTATTCAACATTGAAGCACGTCAAATTTATCTCACCTTTGAACTTCATTTCCAAATATAATATTCAAATATGTCTGACTCTCTGACTTCTGACAAAAATGTAATTGTCTAAGACTATAAAATCAAAATAATCTCTCGGTACCGGTCTTATTGAACCTTTCGATCCTCCCGTGATTCTTGTTGCCACTTGTGGTTGTCTAAGGTACCCAGCATTCCAAGAAACCAGCTGAGAAAAATGTCTGGATGTGAAGCGACGTAATAAAAAATTCTGTCGCCTTGCCACTCCGGAAACTCCACGCAAACCAAAGTCAAATTTAATTTACAAAAATTCCATTTTTCCTAAAATTGAAAGAAAAACACACACACACACAGGCAAAGACTTACACAAGAATTTCCCTTTCGAGACACACGCACACGTAGAATTCAACAGTCAGAGGCGCACAAATATGGACGGGTAGAGTTGGAGGAAAAAAATGTTTCAATTCATTTTCAAAGTGACAAAAAAAGTCCCATTCAACTTTGAGGGGAAGAATTGAAAATAAAGAAAGTCACAAGGAAGTCAAATGAAAAAGTGAAATTAAGCAGAGCAACAAACGAGAGCAAATTCTTTTCATAACGGCAAATACTCGTACGAATTTATACGAAAACTTAATTTTCAATAATTTGTATTTCTCGAACAGAATTTAATGTCAACTTTAAGTTTTTTTGGGTTAAAATGTCGCCACCTGGTCTCTCGTCTTCTTCGGTAATTTATCTCAGTACCAAACATCCGAAATAAAAGGTATGTCATCGAAACTTCTAGAATTGCTCAAGTTGAGACAAAATCTTTAGAATAGCAGAACAAACGGTAAGCACATCAAAAGTTATGAAAACTCACTTTTTCTGGGAAATGTAAAGTTTCGTCGTTTCTTTCGATTCATCGTTCCGTAGAATGAATTTCGTTTCAAAATACAATCAATTATTTCCATTATATATTTTTCTATGCATCCAATTCTCACTGAAATAGATGTACATAAACTATTTTATGTACAAAATTACAAGTACAAGTTATGTTCCATTGAAGCAACTGAGAAACTAGTACTAACACATTTGTAATATTTTTCCTAAATAATCTTGGAACTGCCAAAACAAATCCAATGCAACGTGTACAGTTCTGCCGTTATGAATACTGTCATAAATTTACCTGTGGGCTTTCTGGACAAAGTTCGTGCACAGAAATTCCTGTATGTAACAGTAACATACCACCGGCCTAGAAATATGGACATCTATAAGAAACATTAAGTTAGTTCCTAACCCAGCTCCTAGCCCTTCTTATAAAAGATTATGTTTTTTTATACACTTTACTCACAACACTCGAGGAGCAGACATCTGTACACGCTACAAGTCTGATACACTAAAATTTTCCAAATTAACGTGTCTTGCCTCTGTCAAATTCTGATATTTGTAATCGAATTTCTACTGCCAATTTTTCCCCGAGTTTTCTCTCCATCAGTCAGAGGTCAAATCGCTTTGGGAGCTTTTTTTTGGTTCTTTTGACTGTGATATTTTTCCACGTTCAAGTTGCACTCCACGTGCTCCGCCACCTTAATCTAATATAACAACTTCTTAAATACGATTAAGTCTATTGGAAACAAAATTTCGTGCCGCTCGTCACTGATGGAACAAACAAAATGGACGCACAGTGTGTCTATTTTTTGTCTTTTTCTTCCAACACATACCTCGCACCTGTTACGTTTCTATTTTTTCAATTCTTTATTACTTAAAGAGAAATTCCACCGGAATCAAATGCACACCACCGTCTGTGACAGAATTTCGATTTATTTGTGACTTATTGAGTGATGGAAAATTTATAGTCGAGAATGTAGGAAAAGGTGAAAATGTAAATGTCAAGTCGAATGTACTATTTTTCTATTTCCAACCGAACAACCACTTTTCATCTACTTTGTAGTATTACGCCGAACGAAAAAATTGCAATTTCAAGTGTCCTTTCACGAGTTTTGAAAGATTTTTGCTCGTGGGCGGGAATGAGATGAAAAAGCCAAAGATGAAAAAGTTCTCGGTAGCAGTGGTGCGTGACAACCGTTCCACTATCGCAATGTATTGTTTAAAAAAATTAAGGCAATACATAATATTTCGAAATTTTTTAGAAAATACTGCTATCATTTAATCGCACAACACAAAATTCAGTAATTTTATGTCCAAAAACAAAAACAAATTATTTTCCATGCCCATTACAACGGAATTTCATCATTCAGTCGCAAGGGTAGGTTTTTTATTTACTAATTTTTGGGTGAGACTCATTCGCATGAAAATTTCCAATTATTTGTCTGAGTAGTTTGTTAGTGTACTTTGTTGAAAAGAAATGTATTTCCTTGGAATATTTCTGCCCTGATATTTTTCGAATCTAAAAAAAAGAAACCCGAAGAAAACATCTTCCATCTCAAGCGAGTTTACCACAATTGAATTTGATGTGTTGCACGGCAGTGTCACACCCAATCCTCGACATTCTCGATGAACTGAACAATTTTTTTTTGCAAATAATTTTTCTTGGTTTCCTAGCCTCGACTTTCTTTTGCTTTCTCCAGGGATGGTAAGTTTCAAAAACTTTAAAACTCTTATAGACCATTCGGATAATTTCCGTAGGTAATCAGATACGATTTATTCGTCGACGTAAGGCATATAAAAATTAACTTGGCCGAAACGTCAGAAGCTGCGGTTTCCATATATTTCATAAACAAATATGGAGTGGTTTTTCCTCTTGTTCTTGTCTGTCCCACTTTCTTATGTTCTCAAATGATACGTTGCCGTTTGGACTGCAGCAAAAAATGCAGGATATCGATTACTTAAAAAATACGAGAAGCGGATGTGCAAGGCGGAGTTTGAGGAAGAAGACGAAATTTTTCCGGCCCCAAATTCATCAATTAGACTGAGTTTTTTGGAAGCGACGACCAAAAGGGAAATTCGTTTGTTCAATTGATTTATTGTCCAGTTGATAGAGAAGAGAGCCAAACGTCTTCGAAATATTTAAACCAAATATTTTCTCTCAGTCGAAGAATTCTATCCAACAAAATAAGACTCGAACATTAGTTGGAAAAGGTTCTGTTTTTCTACTTCGACGTTTCGTTCACAACACACATATTCGTACGATACAAATAATTGCTAACGTTGACGTACCGTGTCTTTTTCGATTTAATTTTGCGGAAGGTTTCATTTGAATATTAAACGGAAGCAAATTCAATTGAATATGCCCGAAGAAACAACAACAACATCAGTAGAGTTATTATTAAAAATGACAAAGGAAAAATAACAATTAAAGCCAAAACGATAATCTCGTTGAAGATCGGATATTGATGGAAAATAGTCCTCAATTGTACGTGCCCTTAAGTGAAAGAAAGTGACGGTCTAGAAGAGTGAAATTTGTTTTTATATCATTTAGAATTTTAATTTTAATTTACATTTTAATAATGCAATTTCTTGTTGCAAACACACCATGACCTTTTACGTTGCGTTGTCTTCCATCAAGGATTCATTTACGTCGATTATTGTCGCTTTTATTACATTCGTAGTAATGTTAAATAACAGTACTATACCACGTAGAATATTATGCAATAAATAATGATACATTCGGTTCAGCGGCACTTTTTAAACAAACATAACTAGTTCATTACATAAAATTCTTGTAAAGACCATAGAATTCAAAAACCATTCTTAATAATGATAAAAATAGCCTCTGGTTAGGAGTCTTACAAACTCATACTGATACAAGAAAAAAATAAAAAACTGTAAAATTAATCCATTCATAAATAGGGCAACATTCTCAATAACTTGGTTCGTAAAGCTACACCTTCAATTTCATTTATAACACCAGAATCTCTCTACTCTGCGGTTCCTGTGACTTCAACAGCAGAAGAAACAGGTTCTGTTTTCAACTGTTTTATTATTACAATTCAGAAATTTTTGCAATATATATTACCAACATTTATAGCATCCGATTCAGCTTTTTACCAATTTTTATAAGAATTATTATTACACATGTACCATTATTTGCTAAGCAACAGATTACCAGGGCCAAACGGTTATATTTGCTGCAATGCGCTATTTACTTTTAATACTTTGGCGATAACATATTTACTCGGCTTCAATCTCAACACGAACATAGTGAACAGAAACCAAAGATATTCTGTGACAATGATTGACAGCTCCAAGAGTAGAAAGCACTTAGCTCGCATTGAAATGTGTTAGCTGCTGCGAATATCTGCCTGTCACATCTTTTCACACAGATTTTTCCTTTCTGTCTGGGTCGCAACATTAAAAAAAAAATCTCAGTGAATGCCACGTTCGGGGCACAAGCGAAACTGTTTAATTTCTAAATGTGGCGATGGAAATGAACAATTTGTAAAATTAAAATTTTTTCCTTCTCAGTTTTGGGCTCTTTAATTGATCTCTCACCTGATTTTGGGCTTTCTGCATGTACAAAGTGTCTGAATTCTACAAGGTTGGGCGCCATAAAACGAGAAAAATTGAAATTAATCTCCGACAGTATTAGTACCACGTAACGTGTGTAAAAGGTGTGCACCAACGCACCGAGGCTGTTCGCTCACAAACAACGCAACTCGTAGGAAAATACTTCAGTTTAAATTATTGTTTAAATAAAATTGAAAGACGACAAACTCTGTAAAATGGCTTGTTTACTGATTATTTTACATAACAATTTATCGGGTTATTTAAATTTTTCTTACCAACTCTCCTCACCGTGACTAACGAACTGATAATCGCAGTGCTTAATTCACAATCCTTGAATTTTCATCTCGCTCGTTTCCTTTGTGTTTTGCATTTAACAAGGAACCTCACGTGTAATTTACGGCGAAGTGGCTTTTTTTCTCTCACCGTATAAATTACTTCACGTCACATTCGTCTTTCTCGACTTTAAGTCAGATGTACAAGCGAAATTATCACCAGAAACTACTTCTCATTATTTCTAAATCCTTTTTGTAATACTAAAAAACAGGATAGTGAAAAGACTAAATCGTACTGAGTAACTCGTTGGAGGAGAACAGAGTTACAAAAATTAGTTTTCGCAGCGTAATAACAAATACCTAAATAAATTTTTTTCTGGAAATTGGCTTCAATAAATTACGTCAATAAATGCACACAAAGTAGAAAGGATAAACTATTGATTTCGTACATTGAAATTTTAAACAGTTCCCGGTAATACGACCGAAATAAAACAAGCGTTGAAAATGCTTTAGAGATTGAATGTGAAATTCGACAAACAAAAGCTCCGGCAAAAACCTGAAAGTCTCACTTGACGTGAAGGCAACAAGTCCTTGTTTGGCTGCCTCACGCAAATTTCCATTTTCCAATCTCGATTTCTAGAGAACACAATGACAAGGCTTGTAAGTGCAATAAATCAAAATAAAAGGAAGAAAAACAGAAAGAAAAGCATGAATGGAAAGTAAAGAGAAAACGACAATTCAAACTCCTCGATATTCTTTTTCCTCCCGGAATTTCCACTTGTTTGACTGCTTTACTGTTGCCTCAGGCAGACAATTTTACATTTTCACTGAGTGTAACCAGTAGAGGGTATGTGTGAGAAACCAATGTGGTTTTGAGGGTTTTCTACAGCGACTGGCAGACACGCAGCCTAAAAGAAACGTACAAATTTGTAATCAAACATGGGTACCCTCGCACATACCACATTTCAACTACATATATAATTATATATATATAAATATACACTTGCTTTAAATAGACCACCACTCGACTAGTTTGTACCATCTAATAAGCAATGTGAACTCTTAAAAATCGGTACGAAACTCAGTACACAGAGAGTGATTTGCAATTTTAAAACGTCACAATTACCAAAATTATGTACAAAATATCTTATAAAAACCGATGCTTATTTATTTTTGGGGTTAAAAGCAGTGAAAGCATAGATGTACTTGTAAGACTCGTTTTTGAAGACACTTCCCCTTAGACCGTTGAAATAGGAGTTTTCCTCATTACTATAATCTTGTGATACCTAAAGATTTTATTTCTCAAATACAATCCAGAAGGATAAGCAAAAGAAGAACTTCTCGTAGAAGAAATGACAAAGTGGCGGTAACAAAAAAAGTTCCTATGCCGAGAAAGAAAAAATAAGAAGTATGTAAAGTGGATGCGACGTACTTTGATATTAAATTTACAATAGAAAAACGCGAATCTTACAATAGAAAAAAGAGAATCTTACAAATAAACCAAAACAAGTTTTGCTGTCTTTCAAGGATACTTTCTCACCGTATCGGTTTTCGGCTCACTGTGAAAATCCTATTAAATTTGCTGTTAATCGTACTCCACAGGATGAAATTTTTGCTTCCGGAAGGTTTTTGCGGCTTTCCATAGAAATGCCATCAATCCGATCTACAGGTGGGCAACACAAGCACCTACTTTGAAAGGCAGCGTGCAGCTATTTGAAATTTCAAATTATGTTTGACGTTACAAATTAACTTTTGGAAAAGTTATAAGTGTACCACATACATAATAAAAAAATTTTAATTTAATTTCAATAGTTCAATTGAAAATGGCCATCCCAAAAATTCCATTTACAATTACAAAGAATTAAGTCAAAAATTTAATAGTCACAATGAGATATTCATTGTCAATAAAATAGTTTTGTAGCGACCATCGCTACCCTTTATCCGAATTTCCTTTCTTCGCCTAAAAATAGGTGGACCTCAATAACTGCCTATTGTCATTTCGCCTTTTCTGTCTGTCCCTGACCATTATATCGCCAATACCCCAATCAGGTTTATAGCGACCACGGCTACTCTTCAAAAGACTTAATCCGAAGGTTTATTGCCGGGTAGCCGGTCCTATTGTGCCTGTATCCTTCGACCTGAGTCCGACACCTTTCCAGACAATAGGCTAGACCCAACCTTTCCTTGTCCTTGACAACCCGACTCATACCATAACCTCCGCGTCTTCCATTCCCGAATGAATGAAGCGCGGATGGCTATATATACCGAACCTCAACCTCTCACCAGGGGCAGTTGGTTAGTAAGAAGCAGTTGGTTAGTTAAAGTTAGACAGTTAGTGAGTTAATCAGAGTCAGTCAGAGTGTTAGTCTGAATTAGTACTAGTGTAATCCAAGTGTTCAACAGTGATTGTGATACCAGTGTTAATGTAGTGTACAATATAATTCTACGTACAACGGTAAGTCTACACGTTCATCGTTCATTTATTTACCTCCACAATCGCGCTTCCCAAAGTTTCTCTTGATTTAATAAATGTACCTGCATATATAAGAAAATAAGTAACTCGTTAAACCGTTAGATTGTTATTTTTACGGCATTTTCAAGCCTGTTGGATGAATCTCTGCGGTTGACACGGCGTTTGAGCTTTTGATTCGAATCCTCATGAGCACTTCTTTTACAATTGTTCAATACCGAGAAAAGTTTTATTGAAAATCGTGTTGAACTCACCCAACTCCTTTTCATCTTCGTCCCAAGGAGCCTATTGCTCAAACCCTTCCGAAAACGCGGGGAAAACAGTTTAATCTGATCCAAAACTACAAGAATTTTCCGTGTTTTTCACTTTACATCGCTTATTTGTGTGTACTTTTCTCCGCTGAAATCTCTACAAATATTGACTCTTCCAGAGGTAAAATTTTGACGTACTTGAAGTTGTTATTAGAACATTTTAACACCTCAGAATAATTTGGTTCATCTTACATTTTCCTGTGACCCAAGAATCCGTGGTTTTGACGTAAACGTGAACTTCTCTCACCCATACGATTAGGCAAATAGAAAACACATTCTTTTATTTATTTTTCGTCGTTCACAGTTAAATAACTACCTGACATCCGTCTCAGATGCAAATGCTACGTTCTTTTATTCGTTTGATATTGCCAGGGTTTCATTAATCTTGTCAAATTGACTGTCACCAATCAAAATCAACACTGTTTTCCCAAAGAACATTACAGTTCAGTAATAAATGTAATTAAAAGTGTTACTAAAACAGTATACAAAAATAGAATGTTCATAAAAGCCTGAAAAGAGGCATGTACCTATTTTAACAAGCCGCAGCTCTACTACAATCCAGTGCGCATCATCTTGTCTATTCCTTACTTTTCCCTTTCCTTTAAAAAATCTTGTTTATTTTTATTTTACTATGTTTTTATTATTATTTTATTTAATAGTGTTTATCATTTATTCTATTTTTATCACGTCAAAATTTGTCATCACTTCAACTTACTGTCCTAGGACAGATTGTGCATTATATACGTTAATAAAAAAATATCCTCTGACACCTGAAATCGTAAATGCATTATTTCAATTCAACCAATTAATAATTCATTTCCATTGTACTAATTGATGTATATTCTCTCATATTTCTCAACAGTTCTCCATTGCTAAAAAAAATTAAACTACAAATGAACCGAAATGAGTCACGTGCAACATAATGTAAAAGATATACAAGAAAACCAAGGTTGATAAGTTCAGTTTCTCATTTCTTAAAATTTATATATATATATATCATCAGACAGAAGAACTGGAAAAGTTTTCAAAATGTATTTTCCACGTTCACTCACACGTGTTTCGACCGCTGTGCTCTCAGAAAGTCAGCAAATGTTTAGATACTCGATGTTGTAGGTCATCAAACACAAGTAAAGTTCCCGAGTTAAAATATATAATTTTCTTTTAAATTTCTAATCCGTGATTGGCATGCTTTATCAGAGTGCACCAGAACTGCACATTGGTTGTGATGATTTCACCGTGGAGTCATGTGTGCGGCTGCAATTTATTTTCCACAACAGTAGCTGACTATAAACGCCGTTGAACATGCAAAAACATTTCGACAAAATTCCTCCGCTCCTTTTCATTTCTTTTGCAGTTTTTAGACGTCGCCGGTTCATTTCCATTTCCAAACCGTTCGATTGCCGCAAATAACGAAAACAAGTGTTCAAAACGGCATCTTTCCTTTTATTACAGCAAAAACTTTTCCTAACTTATTTTGAAACAGAAAAAAAAATCTATGTGACTGTTGGTCGTGCTCGGGAGACCCAACATCCAAACGTTACCCTTTCTCCTTTTGTCTGTAACTTTTCTGGGTATCCGTTTCCGTTTTTTTTTTTTGCAGAAGCGCTACTTTCCATTTCCGGTAAATTTACAATTACAACTCGTATTTCCGATCGTTCCTTGGATCTTTATTCCCGTATCACAGGTGGCTAATGACGCGTGAACCGTATCGATGTTTGATTTTTCGTTTCGATCCTCTTTAACCCTTGCCCTGGAATAATTTGTTATTTACGACGATAGAAAACAAGTTGTTTTTCACTGAAATTCTCGTTTTTGTCGTCTTCGTGAAAAACCAGTTCATCAGATATTTCTGAGTTCTTCCTGCACCTGGGAACAAAACGTTTTGACCTTTCATTTCCCGCTGATCAATGTTTATTGACCTATTTCTTCAATGTCATTATTGAATATGCATCTGTAATGTTATGCTTACTTCCTATGCAATACGGTCACACCATATATTGCTCGCAATCCATAATATTTATTACTTATATTATTTATATACCTTCTCAATTTTTTTAAGAAGGTTTTCTATTTTTTTAAACTTAACAATGAGAATGTATCTTCGACTTTCTCTTTTATTTCATTCTAATAAATTTACAAATAATAATGAACATTCTGTATTTCATATTAATTATAAGTCGGTGAGAATAGTTTTCTCATTCTTTGAATTATAATTTTTAAAATGGTACTGCACTGAACCAGGTTCCATCTCAGTGACAGGAAAGGCTAAATTTACCGAATTTTTAAAAGTAAAATTCCCAATTACTTTTTCTTTTTTCCAGTTTTGGATTGAATGTAATCAAATTGTCGACTAGTGGATTTTTATACGATGACATCATCTAAAATAAGAACCTTTGTTCTTTCCAACTTTTAGTAGAATGAGTGACATTCGTTTGCTTAATGGCAAAGATGGAGTCGTAATTTTTCATGTTCCCTCGTCTCACCCACTGGATGTTAAAAGATAAGCATTAAAATAATAGGGGCATATTTTATTAACATTTTATACGAGAGGTGTTTTTATATAATTATTATAGTGACAATCTGTAGAGCAAGTAAAATTCAAAACAATCTCTACACGTAACAGTTCGCCATGTAAAGGTTTATTATCACGGTAAGAAAGAACTTTATTACAAACACAAATTTGTATACTTCCTCATAGACTAATAGACAAGTTTAACTAATTACAATGACATATTACAAAACCACAATACTTAGACCTATAAAAACTATTTTTGATCACCAGAAGTTAATTTAATTCGTAGGTAAAACAACAATTTTTAAAGAATTTGCCCTTCAACCCTTCTACACTACACTTTTCTGTAGTGTTCAATTTATGAAGCTTCGTGGTAAAAATAATAATTTTTTATTTTTTTATGGAACAATAGTAAATTTACATACTTAAAATTAAGTAAAAGCATATGTTTAATTTACATCAGGTGAGAATTTCAAAAAAGAGTCAATTAAGAGTTGGATTTGGTGGAGCTACCGGGAAAAAACGCAAAATGAAAAACGCGTGCGAAATGGACGATTTGAATTCTGTTCTCCTGCAGGACTCAACAATTTGTATCCCCATTATATTCGTTCGTGGGCGAATCAAACGTAACTTTCTTTTTTCTCCGGTAACTTTAAATTTAAAAAGTTTTCCAAAGCATTACATCCGTACGCATGCAAATTTCTGTTAGGGAAAGTGAAATTTCTTTTTCTTCTCCGTCTTGTCTAAGTATTTCGCCGGCGAGATGTTTCGGTTGGGTGGTTGGGCAGGTACTTTCGACCACACTTGTAAAATTAATTCCGTTTTCATTTTTTTAAATCCCCGGAGAACAAATAGTTTCACTTGCACCAGAAAAAGAAAAGACACAAAGGAAACGGAGAAAATCGACATGCAATTTTGCACCGCTGAATTTTAAAAGCTTTAATCAAACATTCCATAGACGCATTGAATTTATTAAAGAGACAAAATGTTACTTAACTTATACCATAACTTATACCATCAGTTGTATACATCAAAATACGAGTGCAGTCTATAAATAAAACATTTTTCGACTGTCGTTGGACAAATAGCAAATTCATAAATATCTCCTTATGTAGTGTATGCATAACATAAGTACTTCACCCTAACGTAAGAGTGATAAATAATTTCAATATAATTCATAAACTTATAATTCCAAATTATATGTTGAATATACAAAATATGCTTCACACTGCCGTATATGGTTAAAGTAAAGATCACTTGCATTGCACACACCATTTTTCTTTTTTTTTTTTAGGACAATGCATAAATAAAGAAAATCAAAGTGTACGTTCTCTTCAATTTAGTACATTCGATATAAAAGTTTTCAAAAGAATTTACGTATTTTCACACACGGTTCTTTCATTTTGGGGTACACGGCATTGCCTTAAAATGCACACCGTCTTGTACGCACGCAAGGAATTCAGTCAAAATCCGTTAAATTGTGCGTGCCAAAATGTGCACATTCACGTGGAATACGATTTTGCCGCTTCTTTATCCTGATGGCGTGACTTTGATAATAAATCGTAAAAACCGGTGGTGAATTCATATTTTTCACGACCCGGCGTAACGAGATGTTAAGAAGTCTTATTTATATTATTTCCCATTGGTACGGCTTAAGTGTGGGTCTGTGCGTGGCACAAGGTGCCCTGACAATCTCAATATAAGGCGATACATAAAACCTCGAATAATATTTCGTAATGGAAACTAAGGAAAGTCTGCCTGGCGTCGACCGCACAGTAAAATAATACATGAGACTCACCTGAGTTGGTAACATCTTCTCTCGACCCATCGAACACAGCACCAGCATCTCACAAAGGTTTTCAATATCCGCACGAGTTGACTTATCTAAAAATCAAAACGAAAAACCGTGACACAGAAAATAACTCGTTTTATATGAAAAATTGAATAGAGTGATCGAGAGAAACCGCACGGTACCACACACGAGACAGAATGACAATTGACGTCGATGTTGCACCCTGACAAAAAATAACCCTGAGGATGGAAGAACATCACCGCCGCTGTCTCAATTTCAGGTTAGGTAAAACACATTTCGCCCATTTTAATTAAGTTGACGGAGCAGTCAACGAGAGCAAGCAGTCAATTTGACATGCCAATTTGAGCAAATTAAAAGTGCAAAGGTTTCAGGCAAATCCGACACCAACTCAGAAACTTATAATCACTTTAAAGTTAATCGCCTCAATTAAGCACCAGAGTAAACTTGAATGTTGTTAAGTCAAACTTAAACTGACTTCTGCGACATTTATTTATGCTTGTTTTTCAAATAGATTTATCTTCGTCGTTACGCGATGCTTTTCTTGCAGAAAAATCATGTTATGTTTCTTAGATACTCAACTTTTGGGCCCTGTACTTAGTGAAATATCTTTAAAGACTAAGTAAATACCATTATCCGTCTTAAACTTTTGAATTTTTTTTATAACGAGAACCTGAATAACTTTCTGCGATATTGAGTGAAAGAAAACTCCGTTAAGGGGCACTTAGACATCAAAGGCACCTCCAAACTGAAAATTCGCCTTTTTAGCATGTTACGAACGCAGGTAGTGGCTGGCAGTAAGTTCTACTAAAAACAACTGGTTCATGTCGTGTTACGAGTTAGAAAATTAGATATCTCGATGGCAACAGTTAAGCTTCATAACATGAAGTTGAGGCACTACGGAAGAGAACTAGAATTTTAATTAATTATTAGTATGCAACTCCAAATTCTAAACAAGTTGCTTGGTGAACATTCGCAGAAAATCAAAATTCAAAACTCCTCTGCCTTCCCATTGGTCAATTGACTGTCATTTAAAGGTGTCTGAAAGACCTTTAAAAGCGTCCCAAATTACTGATTTTACGGCCGGACTGTCCTTTTCATAAAATGCATTTTATAACGTACCACTCTGTTCTCAACGGCATTTTCCGTGAGTAGCTGGTCAGCTATTTTTCTTGTCCTTTTTGTCTAAGATAGGTGAAGTAACAAACAATAGAAGCATTTTGTTTAATGAAAATGTCGCCTTCTTTGGGGAGACGAATTGCGAAGGCAAGAGGTAAGGGCTTCGTTTTAGTTACCTTCCCCCCCTCCGGGAATTAATACCAGTGCTTTTGGAAATTACAGAATGAAATAGCTAGAATCTAATTAATTTGTGAAGTTTCACACACCAAAACCATCAGTGCAGTTTAAACTTCCAAAACCTAAGTGTAAAGGAACCTTGTACTGGAGTGTAAAGAATAAGTAAAAGGGAAAAAGCAGTGTAAAAGTTGGCCACCTTAAAAAAATGAAACTTGGTAATTTAATAATAGTAGTTACTAGTTGGAAATATAAGAGAAATCCTGTTTTAATTCGCATTTTTAAGGAAAAATGTCTGCAGTCTCTTTTGAATGTGCGGAGACTCGCGCTTTGCAGAGCGGTCCGAAAAAGTTCAAAATTCCGTTACAATTCTCCGACGCGTGATAAAACCGAATAAAAGTTTGTTTTAGGATACTTGGAAAGAGGACAGAGGAGCAAATGAAAGCTATTAGACGGATTAATACGATCAATCCGATCGAATAATTCGTCTTCTCCGACTTCATTCTTGCCGACATTTATCATGCCGTAACGAACGAAATAAATTTAATCACTTAATTTATTTCCTCGCGTAGCTGTGTAATACATCCTTTAGTTGCGGTGTTTTCTCTGGTATTATCGTGTCACTCCCAATTGAACTACCCAACTTTAGAATTCTTATTTACTTAAGATACCAAGAAATCAATCCTTCGTTTGTTTTCTTCCTTCAAAGTGTGAAGAAACGTTGTGAAAAAAATGGCGCGTCACCATGGTAACGTTAATTTATTTTCATTTCTTTCCGGATTAACAGAATTGCTCAATTTTTTATTTATTTCCTTTATTTAAACACGATTTAAGCGTTCACATTGAAGAATTGTAACCATGAAATAGTAATCCTGTACTAGTGCCAAACATTGGGTGTTGCCACATACACTGTTAATTCAATGTTTTTTGTGAGGTGAGTCGATAACTCTTTTTAACGTGATAAGGTTAGAGTCGTATATAAGTGACAAATAATTTTTTTATTTACGAAAATAAAGAGTGTATTGTTAAAAGAATACTTTTAAACTGAAATGTATTTTCAATTATCACATACAATGCCATACAATGTTAATTCATTGTTTTTTGTGAGGTGAGTCGATAACTCTTTTTAACGTGATAAGGTTAGAGTCGTATACAAGTGACAAATAATTTTTTTATTTACGAAAATAAAGAGTGTATTGTTAAAAGAATACTTTTAAACTGAAATGTATTTTCAATTATTTTTGTATTGTAATGTTTTTACACTTTGTACAACTCTTTTGTTAGTCTCTGTCATGTTGTTTCTGTTTGAAATTTAAAGTTTTGTTAAATCGTGTAATGGTTTTGTTAAAGTTAACTGAATCTTGTGTTTTATTTGTTGAAATGGACTAATTGAAATGTGGTGTTTAAAATTAAACGTGGTTACTCTTCCTGATCCATTTCAGACTCATTCAAAGTATTCTGAGTAAAATAAACTTCCACAAATAATATAAATAAGTGAAACCATACAACAATATTGATGTTTCAAAATTTTTTTTTGAATTTATACCTGAATGAAATATCTGCCAGTTTGTGAAAATTGTAAAATGTCATTTATTGTACAGTTTCAAAAAAATTGTATCAAATGTTTATTTGCTTTGTTATTCTACTATAAAATAAATAAGTAGTTTTTAATAGTAACTTAAGTCTTAACAATTACAAGTAATTGTTACATACCTTAAACAATCAACTTATTTACTCAAAAGTATTTTGATTGGCCAGTCGAGGTTTCACAATTAAAACACAACTATTAGAAAATTTCAATAAGAGAATTATGCTAATTTATAATCAGTTATTATTTGGGATTATCATTGTTGCTGTGAATTATTCTTTTTTTTTCATTTTGATTTCAATATATGTACATTACAGGAGTATTAATAACTGAGGTATAATCAAAATTAGTGGAATCTACATATAAGTGTTTGCAGAAACATTGATTTTTATAGTGGTACTGGATACTAATTTCTTTTTTTACAAAATTAATAGCAGGTAGTTTTTTAAGATGACTTAGAGGAATTTCGAAATGCAAATGATTACACTGGCTAAATTCTTAAAAATATAATAAATCTAATTAAGATTGTTTGATTTTGTGTCAAAATGTGTAGCCTTACGTTTTTGGAGTGCAGTAAACATTTTAAAATAATTATGACGGAGTACAAAACACTTCTCCGAGATCACCTCCTCGTATATCTTGAAAACCATTCGTTCATTGCTAAAAAATTGGACTTCCCTCGAGACAAGCAATGTAAACATATTTGAAAATCCATCAATTTCAAATTAAATTCAAATTAAAAATTCATTTGCCAGTTTCAAAATTTCTCGAACGATTTAAATCCTCTTGTCTTTTTCTATTGCAGTTCGCCTGGGAGAAAATAAAAACGGCTGAAAAGTTCTAGTCATGGCGTTCTCATTGGAAGAGAAGATCAAACACTTCGCAATTTCCTCTCGTGTAGGAATAATCGTTTTGCAGTGCGTTGCGAATGCTCTCATACCCGATCATAACGCCGGCGTTTTTCAGAAACCTCTTGCGGGAAACGCAAGCCGATTCGACGCCTTTGTCGACTTCACCCTGGGAGGATTGACACGTTGGGACGGACAATATTTCCTTCATGTCGCTCAGTACGGCTACACGTACGAAAATACGCTGGCGTTTTTTCCGCTTTTCCCTTTACTCATACGAGAATTGAGTTACTTATTGTTGTTCTTCACTAACGAACTTTCGGCCCGATTATTTCCACAACTGGAAAATATCATGTCTTTACATTCAGCTCTCATTATAGTTTCTGTACTTTTCAACAATTTCTTGTTCGTCCAAACTGCTCTTGTACTCTACAGGCTCACCTGTCAGGTGCTCAGGTCGGAAAAGTTAGCCTTTCTCTCGGCCATATTGTTTTGCGTCAACCCTGCCAGCATTTTCTTTTCTGCCGTTTATTCCGAGTCTCTCTACTGTTTTCTAACCTTTTACGGATTACTTCGGTTGGAAATGAAGAACTCGGTCGTTACGTATCTGGCGATCGGTTTAACCGGAGCCGTTCGATCCAACGGTCTAATCAACTTGGGTTTTATCGCTTACAAGTACTTCAAAATACGCATCACCACCAAGGTGTCCTTTTTATTCAATTTCATTTTCATTTCCGGCGCTTTCCTCTCGGTTTTTCCGTTCGTTTTTTACCAGTTGTATTGTTATGTAAAATTCTGTTCGGGAAAATCCGTTCACATTCCCGATTTCTTGTACCAGCACGGTGTCTCGAATGATTTCGTTTTTCCCGGTAATTTCACAGCGTGGTGTACCCAGCCGTTTCCCATGGCTTACACCTACGTGCAGAAACGCTACTGGAACGTTGATTTTCTAAGTTACTACGAACTTAAACAGTTACCCAATTTTTTACTTGCTCTGCCGGTCATTCACATCGTTTTGTGGGGATGTTATGAGTTCGCCAAACGGTACAAATTGTTACTTCTGCACCTTGGCTTCTATGACAATCCAGGTACAGATTTGCACCTTTACGCATTTCCTTATGTCCTTCACGGATTCGCATTGACCATTTTTGCTATTCTGATGATTCACATTCAAGTGACGACGCGGTTACTGTGCTCTTCCAGTCCGTTGCCTTACTGGTTTTCTGCTCGAATTTTCTCTCATTCAATGAAGGATCCCGTACAGACTGAAATTTTCAGAAAACTTCGAAGACAAAAGAAAAGTCTCGAATATTACCGTGAACCCGAAGAAAGTAACAAGAGCCGGTGGAAAACCTTCCTTTCTACCGAAACCTTTAACGGTTACTCATGGTTTATAAAATGGTATTTTCTTGGCTATTATTTCATCGGAACTGTCCTGTTTTCGAATCATCTCCCCTGGACTTGAATATATTCCCGGATTGTTCTGTGGTTAGATCAGTCAAGTCACATTAGGTTCCTTTCAGGGCAAATTGTCTCCTTCGGATATTTTGCGCTGATTTGTGTTACGGGACCAGTAAGTCTACCTGCATTTTATAATTCATAAGATTCAAAAATTATTAAATTCGCCAAGTCTAATAAATAATATACTCAATATAAATAATACGTGTCTCATTATTTTGAACGCTGTAAAACATTATTTATTAATTACAAGTTGCTGTTATTACTTAGTATATAAATTTGCATTTTTATTAGCCTATTATCACTACAATCGTACTAGTTGGATTACGTGAAACTTGGAACCTTTTGATTACACCATACAAAAGGTATAAGGTAAGAAACTAGAGTATTGAAAGCTTTTTATGAAAATAATTTCAGAAAAAAAATTTTTTTTAAACAGACGAAATTAATAAGAAAAGTTTTGGATATACGAAACTACGGGTTCCTGAACACAAGGGGTTGTTCTTTCTTCTTGTTGACAATGAGAGACACTGGGTTGTGGTGTGTGTGCAGCTGATTTGGAAACAATTTACGTCTCGCCTCACAACGAGAAAGACATAAAATAAATTAATTAAATTTAAGTAACTCGTGCATTCCATGTCACTTTAAGTCGATTAATTGAATTTCAAACTTTTGTCGAACAAAGAAATGAAAACTTCTAGAAAGTTCATTTAACTATTACACATTTATTAGTCAAAAGAAGAGAAAAAAAATAAATCCGAACGGATCTCTGTCGGTGAAATTTTCATTCGCAAATTGTGCATTTCACTAAATAGGAAAACGCACGCGAAGAAAATGTCCGACTGTTGAAACGTCTTGCGAGGAAAAAGTTACACGAGACGGTTACCACGGCAATTTATTTTCATTTTGAGTTTCTTTTTGGTCATTGAACACTAGTTTGGGAGTTTTTCGATTAAAGACCGAACATTTCCGATTTGAAATCCTTCGACGGATTAACAACGGTAACATGAAAGTTTACCTGAAAGAACTAGTTTTGAAATTTCCAATCCGAAACCTTTCACGGTAGAAGAAGAAGGGCAGTGAGAACCAGCAGTTTCTTTAAGTTTCCACGTGCCTGTATTTCTCAACAGGAAAAATCGATTCCAACTGGAATTCCACATAAGCAAACTTTGCATTTGTTAAGACCTCCAAAAGCAACAGCAAAGAGAGAGAGAGAGGAGGGCGGAGGATTTGGCTCGTTGGAGAAGAAGGAAAAAGATGTTGACATTGAGAAATGCTTTAAACTCTCAAAAGGCGTTAAAACCAAAAAAAGATATCGAAGTTTGATTAGTTTTCTGTCGGGTGAAATTTCGTCGTGGAAAATCTTTCGGAAAATCAAAAGGCGGGATTTAAAAGGTAATTCGTATAAATTTTCTATCGCCGCCTCTTTGGAATTCCAACAGCGGAAACTTTCCTAATGGCAAATCAGATGATTATAAAATTTGGCAAGTTCGCCCTGCCGCCCCGGGAAAATCCCGTTTAGTTCGTCTGGAAAAACAATTGGCACGAGCTACTTTATACGGGACCGAAGAAAAAGAAAAAGTTAAGCAAAATACGTGCAACAACAGTAATATTCAAACAAGTACTATTTAACTATATTTCAGTTATGTTGTGCGTACCGGTAAATTATATTAAAATTATATTAAATTAACTTTTAATTTAAAATGCATATGTGACAGGTAGTTCCTGGTTAAGAGTATTGAATACATTCTCTGTTGTACGTGCCATTTCACAACGACAAACATGTCGAAACCTGACCGAAACAAACTGAATCTTTCTGCAATGTTCAATGGAAACAAACATGCAACCGAAAAACCTTTAGAGCAAATCAATTCGAATCATCTTTTTTTCCAATAGGGAAATATAGTAATAGAAAAAGAAAGCGTTTAAGCAGCGATGTGAAAGCATTTACCTTTCGGAATGAAAAAAAACCAAGATGAAATGGAATGAAAATCTACATTTTTCAGTCGTAAAAGGAAAGCCCAAATACGATCTGCGACAATTTAGCCGGCGTGAGCTTTTGCTTACAGCAAAAGGTGATTTTCAATTTTTTTTCAGTTAAGTTTTTCTGGCGGTCCTGACGACGTCCTAGACCAGAACTTCTGTCTAATTCACTCAATTATTTTGTTGCAGGACCAGTCACCGAGTGCAGACAACCGACGCTTTTGATCTTTCATCCACCTGACTCTTTCCAAAAGTCGTTTTAATTTTTTATAGCACTTAATTGGAGCTGGACAAGAGTAGACTGTAAAAAATTGAAGGCAATTGAATTTCAATGTCCCCGCCATGGCATTAATCAATTAGGTTCCAACATAGGAATGGAGTGGTCCGAGAAAAAGTTCGACTGTGTCAGTGACGCCCTCAAATGATGTTCGCAAGCGTGTCCGCGTATATGTTTGCATTTCACAAACGAATCTGAAAGCATGCCATGGAATTATAGTGGAAAATGGCAAAGCTTTTAAATTATCTCTCCATATAGAAGAGTCGTCCTCCAAGCAATCGTTTAAACTACCCAAAGTTAATAAATTTTACGACTTCGCCTCCCGAGTTCCAACGTAGTTGTTGGGTAAAACACTTTTCCAAGTAAACAGGAGAAATTCCGTCCGCCTTCGTTTTCATAAATCTCTTCGGTCGTTTCTCAACTCGCTCTGACCATTTCCATCAGACATCCCAATCGAACTCGAAGGAAAAATACGCTTGCGTATGTAAGCGTCATAAAAACTCTATGAATAACGTAAATTAGTTCAAACTGCTTTTTCTCTCTCTCTCTCTCTCTCTCTCTCTCTCTGTACTTTCCCTACTTTCGGAACTTTCTTTCTCTCTCCCTCTCGGGAAAAACTCCATTCAAACGTTTATTCCCAAATCAAATCTTTTAATTAGTTTTTTTTTTGAAAGAGACTGAATCAAAGATGGCAAAGTTGCTAACCGGTCGGAAAATCCCTTTGGGAAAGTTTCCTTCCCATCGCCAACCGCTTCGAGTTTTTCAACTTTTGTACCGCGACGGGTAGTCGACAGGAAAAAAATATACTACGGGAATACGAAACCATTAAGAAAATGATTCGACCGCTTGAGGCAATGCTCCAGATAATGTGCGGCAAAGGCACTCGTGTTTCCTACCAATTAGCAAACTCATTCATCACCATCACCATCAGGAATCCCCACTGACATCACACTCAGAAAGCAATGTCAAATTTTATTATTTAACGCTGGTCGACATTATTCTTCATTAAATGAGACAAATAATGGTGCTCCGTGTCGCTGCCTCCCAGAACACAACCACTTTTTTTTCTTAGTAATTCACACAGGTAATTACTTACCGTGATTTAGAGTGTGACCTATGGTGACCTATGCACACACACACACACACACACGCACGCACGCACACACTTATACACTGTAACCATCAAGTACCTTAGAGAAGTACCGAAGAACGATTTCTAATTGATTGTCTCAAACTTGAACATGCAAGGGTTTCCCTTTTTTCTAATGTTTCTGAACTTCTTACCTGCACGCCTACTCCTTCCTCAGTCAAAATAAACAGGATCCAATTAAAAGTTTTTCATGATTCATGATGTTTATTGGTTTCAGAAACTTTTGCCACTACATAGTGACTAAGCAGACAAGCATCGTGAGTAAAGCAATCTCTGTATTTTTATGTAACTCTGTTATATACTGTTTCTGTAATTAATAATTTATCTAAATACCGTTCTCGTTGTGTTCTTTATTAAGAAAGGAAAATTTAAGTTACTAAATGAAAAATTTAGTTAGTTGTACCAGTTAACTTGTAGAAATATGACTACATGAAGTTATCAAATAATTTCGTGTGTGAATTTATGTCCTGAGGTTTATACCTGCGACTTTTGGGCTTTTATATGTCTCTTGTATTTTGTTTCATAATTTTTTATTATTCAAGACGGCTGTGACCGACTGGAACCTTTTTGGCAGCAAATGACAACAATAGTGTAGGATTTCTCTTCGGTCGTGAATTACTTTTTTGTGAAATATGCAGATACCCTTTTTTTATTTATTTAATTTCATTCACACTTTTAATTCATTCGACCCGTACAAATTCAGGGTCTTTTCTGAGTTTTATGCATTTATAGTTTTATAGAGATAGGCCGAGATAGTTTATTTTTTTAAATATTTTTTATTACTCTAAATACGTCACATAAGTTCGGATTTTAAATTTGTTAAATTTTCAGTACATACGTTTTAAATATTTTGGCACTATGTTTACGAACGTGGATCATCATTTTGGTTACATAAAAAAAGACTAACAAGCGTCCGTAGCAAGAAGAGACATGATATTCGGTCTCACATTAGCAAATCTTAACGAAGGACATCCAATTAAGATATTTTCCTACATAAATAATAGCGAAACACTCACTACGGTACAAATTCTAAAACTGGGAGTGCGAGGAACGCTTACTACTGAAAATCTCTATCTTCCAGCAGACCTTCAAAGTCGTGTCAGTTGTCGACAATAGGCCAGAAATAGTGGGTTGTGCAAAGTTCGCGGTGACAGAATGTTGAATGGACTCTTTGTTAATTTAAAACAGCGAAATTTATAGACCGCAGACTGCAGACTGGTGAAAGGATAATGATAGTCCCTTGCTTGCACATACACATGAGTTTCTCACGACAGGTAAATTTCCAACAGGACCGTCGAAAAGTCAAGTTAATTATGATTATTAATATTGCATGATTAAAAATTATATTAAAATAAAAATGATGCCGATAGAACTAAAACAACGTAGTGCATCAAAAATATATCCTATGTGGTTTTGCGTGGTGTGCATTGGAGCTAACCAGTCACAGAATGTCGCTGGAGGCAACTAGTAGTATAAGGAATAAAGACACATGGGAGTTCTTTATCGAGTCGACCACTACCTCTCTCATCTGTAAAAATTTGAGTTTTATTCTTAAACTTTTGAGACATTGGAGACATTGGCATAAGAACAAACTTACTTCCCTACGACAGAGGAAATTTCTGTAAAAATTGTAGTCGAAGGACAATACCCAAAAGTATGTACAAAAATTGGTGAAATAGTTAGTCATCCCTTTTTATATTTAGCTGTAATAATTAATTCAACTCCCTCAAAATGTACTTTTCAAAATCATTCATTTTAGTCACAGTCTTTTTCTTATAAAGGACAGAAAAAATTTATATTCTATTTCTTATGTCACTTGGATCTTTGACACAAAAAGACATAGACAGTAGAAGCAATGTAGGGGATGAATTCAGGGTGCAAGAACCCAAGAAAGAAGGAAATGAAACCAATTTCAACGATTTCTTTTTATTTGCAAGAGAGCAGTAAAGAAAAATGGGAAATTTTATGACATGTCGGTAACCGTGGGGTGACCAACTTCTTTTCTCCGAAGAAACGAATCCACCAGATTTTCCAATGTTCTCGCAATTGTAAAATTATATTTTACTTAATTTAATAGTTTTTTCTTATTTATGAGTATAAGTCTATCACCGGTGTAACATTTCAATTCAATTTGACATGTCAAACTAAGTTCGGTAGTTTAGCTTTGCTAGTTCATTACATAAAAAAGAACTACAAGCACTATGGGCCAACACTTCGATGACTTTTTATAGTGCCTTTTATGTAACTAAAAATGATTTTGATTAATGAAATTAAACAAATTAAGAAAATTCAATTTTATTTAGAAACATCATCTCATTCATAACGTTCACCAAATGAATTGAAGCAACATAGTAGGTACAGCAGGACTGCTACCGGGAAAGTGTAAACTTTTATTACTATTTAGTTTCGAACTATTGCGAACAATTCTACGAATATCCGGTTGCGCTTGTTTTAGTCCTGGAGTTGGAGTCAACACGAATAAATGTAGTTTGACCGGTTTTCATTCTCGAATCACAACATGTAAAGCATTTCTTTCTTGTTTTGTAGTTTTTAAATCATCGTAGTAACTAACAACTCCACACGTGTGGTGTTTTCTGTTACGGAACAGATGTCGTCGGACAATTCAAAAAAAAAACATATGAAACTGCATAAAAACATATGAAGTTGCATGCAATAGAAAATTATTTCTTAGCGGTGAGTTCACCATCGTATTGCAATTCATGAATCAAAAGTTGTTGCAATTCGCTGCTCGAATTGAATTACTCTTCTCATACGAAAAATCCAATGGAACGAAAGAGGCAAATTTTAACTCTTTCATTGCATTTTCTTATTCAAGAAACTCGGACTCCACGACCCTCTCGTCGTCAGAACTGCTGGTTTATCTTTCTCTAACCTTTGCCTTTCTTCTATTTGCTCCTGTAACAAACAAAAAAATTATTAACTCTGTGTTAAATGATTTTTACACTTTTTTGAACAAAAATTGATTCTCCAATACACACCAATAATTTCCTTTGATTTTCCCTAAATGCTTCAACAGGATTATCAAATTGTCCATAGTATTCTAATGTTTCCCTGACATCATCAACATCAGCTAAAGCTATGGCTATAAATTAACAAGAAATTTTTAGATGGCAATACAAATGATAACAAAACAATGAAAATATACATGATAAAAAATGTAAAATTATAAAGCTTAATTTATATACTTACTTCGCAGAAATGCTGCTAGGTCAACCAACATCAAATCATCATCATTGCCCTTCCACCTTGGAACAAGTATGGTGTTGGACTTGTGAAACTTAACAGAATCAGGATTCCAATCTACTACAATTACTTTTTTCAGGTCCCTATTGAGGCAGCTGAGGTCTTTCACATGGTGTCCATCAACAAAATGTGTGGCATCCCTCACTAGCCTATACATGATGTAACCATTGGGGTCCAATGCATCCAGAATTGGGAACACTGTCTGCAATGGAAATACCCAGTAATTTACTTAAAAACTATGAACTATTATAAAACATTCAGAAATTTCATTTTATGTAGGTATATGGGCACTTACCATTCCTTGATCTGCTGTGAAGACAACAATTTCAAACAGAGGAGGGGCTACCTGCTCCAAAAAGTGATCAACACCTGGCCTTTTTTTAAACCTCCATCCGGTCTGATACTAAAATTCATATGTTACCATTCAGTTTAATGCAAACATTACATGAATAATAATAAATGAATAATTGGGAATTTTGAAATTGAATTTGAAATTGAAGTTAGTATTAACAAGATTGCTAGTGGGAAATGCTTAATTTTGCCACTACAAAAATTGAAATTTGACACAGCTTTAAGAACACTTACAGTCCAATCTGGGTGTACCAAAACATCAGTCATTTCTAAAATCAATGTGTATGGTGGTTGAATGTAAGGATGAGTTAAAGGATCTGGTAACAATTTTTTCCTGGATGGTTCCTGAATCATTTTTTGATAATAATTTAACTCTCTCCACATCCTACTGGTAAACTGTTGTACAGGTGGCAAAGAACTGAATTCATCTTCAATAATTTGTCCATTTTCATCTACTTTAGGACTTCCTGCAAGTTAATTTAGCACACTGTATTAATCCTTTACAGCAACAAGCATCAAAATTTTTAAATTGTCAGTTTTGTTGTTCATCATACCTAATTGATATATCATATAGCCACCTAGTAATCCAAATGATGCACCAAAACCAATAAAACTATATTTCATTGTTTTCCAAGTGGCCTCTCTTTTTTTTGTTTCCTCCTCTTCCATTTTTTGCTGCTCAATTCTTTCTTTTTCATGCTCTGTATCCTTTTTCTGTTGACTTTCTGACTGTTCATTTTTATCCTCTTTAGGAACCTGACTGAGGTTGCCTTCTTTACTTAGATACCTAGCAGTTGTACCTGGAATTCAAAACATTCAATTTATGTATTACAATATCATTATTTCATAATCTTGGATGTAAACCCCTGCCACATTCAAATTTTTCGTACTTACAAATTTTTAAGCGCGAGGAGTCTTGAGGTAATTTAAAAAACACCGGATTCTGCTTATTGAAATAACATACACTAAGGTGCCTAATCCCAAAATTGGATTCAGTTGCTTTGCTGACTGACTTGAACAAGAAACGTGACGCTTTTAAACAATTTAAACTGGGCAGAGCCATATTATGTTTATACTCAATTTTGTTTTTTTTTTTTAATAAATGTACCTTCACATGTTCGTAATTTTTAACGTGGACTTAGCTTTAAAATCAAATCCCAAGAGACATGTTGATAATAATATTTCCTACCACGTTTCGAGCGAGCGTGTCAACAGAAAATGAAACCTGTGTCTGTTGATGTCATGTTGATATCGTTAATTCCGATATAATAATTCTTCGTTTGAATTTTTTATTGTAGATTTAATCGATAGAACTTACAAAATGGTAATAATCAGTTGTTTCATTCCGTTCTATAAATACTTGCCAGGCCGTTTGTTGTTTTTCTTTCGGCCAAGACAATTTGACCCAAGGGCCTTATATGTTATTTTGCCTAATTCGTAAGCAACCTCTGTATTTCATATTGTATTTTCAGTCCGCCCTGTTTAATTTTCAAAGTTTACTAACGGTGATTCTGTTGCTGGTATGTACGTGCACCTACTTAAGAGGCATTGTACCTAGTCTATTGGATCGCAATAAAGTTGGGTTAGTTGTTCGTTGCCACATCAGATTTACTTAACTGTGTCATAAATTTAAAAAATGATTTTATTAATGAAAGGTCAAATACTGTACTGATTTATAGATTCATGTCTCCCTTTCAGATTGATGGGAACATTCTGGAAGTGTGCAAGAATTGGAGAAAGGAAGAGTCCTTTTGTTGCGACTAGTTGTGTATTGATGGCAATTGCAATTCTGTTTTGGTCTTAATATCTACAGAAAATGTCTACTAACTGTATATAACCACCACATCAATTATACTTTTTCATTCTTTTATTTATGTTAATTTTTTAGTCATTGTTCACAGTCATTTTTGTCTTGTCTGTCAACAATAGAAACCTATCAGTTTTCTAAACAAGAGGATTTCATAACTCATACTAAGAGCTTTTGTTTTTTTATTTATATTTTGTCTTCAATATTTCCAACAGTTTGAAAATGCATTTTCAAGCAGCAACAAAATAATTTATTATGCACTAAAATGTATTCCATAGGTACAATTCATGTAATAAATATTATATTTTAACTAAAATAAAATGTATTCTGATAAACACATAATATTTTAAATATAAAAATTAGTAAAATTTAAAGTCTTTTTATTCTTTTATCAAATTTATAATTTTTCATTTCATTTCTGTTAAAATAAGAACATAAAAAAAGTTTATAAATCTCCTATTTCAGAAAAGTTATACTACTACTTCTATTGATGACAAGACCTATGAATTTTTTTTATTTTTATAGAATGAAGAAATATCCATGTCACTTTTATGTTGATTCGATTACTTTTGAATATTTAAACACTAAAAATCTCAGAAGAATTAATGTATTTATGGGAAAAAAATATAATGTGTTAAATAATTAATTTTAATGTGACATTCCCTCATAAGTAGTTAGTTGAAAAAGCACACCTGCTGTGAGAACTGATAATTAAACTATTTTCTCTCAGATTGCATTCATCATAATAGAAGTCACACATCAAAAATAGTTACTATTTAAGATTGAGATTTATTTTTAAAATATTTTTAAATTTATACCAAAATAAAACTGCCCCCAACAGCAGTAGAATAAGATTCCCCTTGAAAGCAGAAATGTAAATCCTGATTCCACCAGGAATTTGAGAAGTTTCCCTTGACATTTGCAATTTAAGCTTGTAAATTAGAATTTTTACTCTGATTATGTAAAAGGAAAAGAAATTATGCGTTTGAATGTGTTTTAAAATTTTTAAACGTTTTGATTTGGTTAGAATGTGTAACTCGGTTGTATGAGTTAAACTTGGAATGATTGTGCGGTAGTGTCATTGAAAGTCACTAGGTGGATGAACTAGGGCCAAAATAAAGAGAGAGAGAGAGAGAGAGTGAGAGAGTCAGCAGAGTCATATTCTGATTGTTATTAGCTAAAAGCTTTAATTGAACTAAATTAACGGCGAGGAAAATTTCAGTGCAAAAAATCATACTGAAGAGAACGGGTAGAACGGGTCCAGGAGTTGTTTTTTAGAGAAAATTTCTCTAGTTTAATTTTCATTAAGTCTCTTTTTTTTGAGTTAAATCACTGTCTATCACACGAATTACACTCCGACTGGACATAAGAAAGGACGGGATCTGAAGAAAAGCACTTTAAGAAATGTAAAACTGTAAACGTCCCTCATCGCGTTTTCAGAACCTTATTTGTATATAAATTTGTTTGCACAAGTTAACACGAATATGGAATCCAATGGAAAACCAGGAACGAGAGGAAAGTCTGAAGATTTGCCGACATCCACCGGGGACTCCTCTAGGTTTCACGTGGCCAAAGTGAACAATGCGAATGAAAATGGTTCAGGTATGTTTTTGACATTTTACGTACTCTATTTAAATCCTTAGATGCCTACATCGTTGCCCGATAACCGGAGATACGAAAAAGACAGCGAAGGTTTGTTTCTCGCCGAAATACAATCAGAATTGGATTAATTAATTATGCAGTTTTTAAGCAAATTCAGATATTCAAAGTTCAAGTTCGAATTGTTGAATGATAAAAAAAATACACACAAATTTTCATCACGCAGTGGTTACGAAATGAATCGGCTTGTTGGTGAACGTTTTTAGTGCCGTTTTTTACAGTTCCCGATTTGTCAAAACTATTTACAGAAAAACACAACATTATGAATGATTTTAGTTTTTCAAAAATTTTTGTAACCAGAAACTGACAACTTACTAGTAACACTTATACTAATAATAATGGTACTTTCTTCCTTAGAAAATGTTTGAAAAGTAACATTAATAAAAGTAATAATATTTAAAAATTATTTTCAGGTCTTGTATTGAATTGACGCATACATTTAATCAAACAAATTGGCATTGTTTGAATTGGTCCATAAAATTATTACTAAAAAATATCATTTTAAACTGAAATAATGGTTTTATAATTCGTCAACTTTTATAAATTGTTTCCGACATCACCCCCATTTTGCTAATGTACCTCTTTCGGCTACACAATTCACTTGACACATCAGCAAGGAGACTAACATTTCGACCGCCAAACATAAATTAATCAAATAATTAGATGAATAAATAATTTCTATGTGCTTTAATTTCTTCAAACTACAATCGAATGGCAATCGAAAAAGCCAAATTGTTTTCTGATTTTTAGTAATATTTTAAAGTGTTGCGAATGATATCTCACAATAACTTCGGCTTATTCTGTATATTATGTATTGTATTCTGTATATTTATATAATTATGCGTTAAATAAATCTAATACATCAGGTCCTGATACAAGAATCACGATCCCAAATATTGAAATCGACAAATGCGAAGGACCGAACGAAAATGGCGATAAAAACAGTTCGACACCTTCACCGAACATTGGCCGACTGAGTGAGAACAACACTTATGTATACGATCCAAAATTAGCGAAAAACTTGTACGAAATCACTCGAGAGGTAAGCTATTGGACACAACTTACATTTACTGCTTTTCGTTGCTGAAACTCTATTTAAAAACTTAAACTCAATTTGCTCAAACATAATTTTCGGTACTTAACATTCTCAGGCTTTGCCACGTCTTGAACACTACAAAGATTCCAATAGTGTCCATCACGCGCAGAGACCCTCATTAGATGCTCTACACAATGATGATTTCTACGAAAAAGTAAGTTTTCTACACGGGCCTAAATTAAGACCGTTTGGCCTTCTAAACAGACATGTATAGAAAGCGAAAATCTGGCCGTAGTAACTATATATACTCGCGTTCTTTCAGCAACTTATCATTGGTAATTCAATCAAACTAATTAACTTCTTTCTTTCACTTCGTTCTTACTTACACAAAAGCGTGCCAATGAATCAAATAATTCAAGCAAATAATCATCTTAAACAACTTTGCACTAGCAAACAACTAGCCGCAGACAACATGAGTTGTCATTTTTGCTGTGCAGCAACATGGGCTGTTCCCAGCTGTGCTACAGTAAAATCACTGCTTTATCGTGGTCTCCCAAAATGTTCACTGATCTTCAGAGTAAATATTTGAAAAACGTAACATGAAATTTACAAAAAGTACAGAGTGGTGCTCAACAAGTATGTACTTTTATTTATACATTTTATTGTACTTATTCTGTCATTATCTTTGTACATATGTTACACACAATATTACATGTGCGTACGAATATCTGTAAATCTGTACAAATTATCGGACAGTAGAATTTTGAGCGCAACATTGAATTAGAAATGCAAAATTACTTCGCACTACTTGTCAGACGGTTGATATTCTTCTTCGCCGTAGAGAACATGACGTGACGTCAAATCCGAATGAATGTAACTCTATTCCGTTCAGGTCTTTTTAATCAACCTCGCCGTAGTACCTTATTAAAGAAAATTTGCAACTATTAATTACCTATTAAGTTCGTTTCGTGTGGTTTAAATAGATCTACTTGGCGATTTCTCTTTCGAGACCCGACAACGTCCTCCGCGGTCAATAAAGCAAAGTGGACAGCGGCTAATTAAGGCAACTTGTTCATTCCATCACGTTTGACATGTTCTCTAATAGAGAGTTAATTTTTGGAAATGCTGTTGCGTACGTACAAAACTTATTAATCTGTTAAGAAAGAACTTGCAGACCAATGGAACCCCGTAATTTGGTGGGCGAAATGTAATTGCGGCGAATCCTTTTTGAATTTTTCTTCTTGTCTTACTTCTCGTCCTGTCTTTCGCCTATTTTTCTATTCCGTCCAAGGACAAGGGGTCTTGCAGTTACCTAATAGGAGGATAATTGCACCTCTGATAATTCAATAATAATTAACTGAAGGGCAAATTTATTGAATACGTGGACGTCTTCATCGACGTCGATGGTTCACAGGTGCTTTAACATTTCTTACGCATTTAATTTCAAATATCAATCATTCATCCATTTAGTTTACATCTGACATTAATACCATCTAGTATATCTAAGTTAGACGGTTTCGTGAATGCCACCTGGAACCTCTAGTGTAGACATGTTTCAGTGTCTTTGACCTATGCCCTATTAATCTAGTGATACGGGAGGTGAGAGAAGTTTGTATGAACGTATCGAACCTGTATATTGTTGTATCAATACATTATATTGTTGAATAATAAATATTAACCAGCTAGAAGAGTTTCGCACTTTGTCGCCTGTATTTCAGTTATTTTATACTGACTATGTACAAATTCGATTATATTAAAAATCAAAATGTTGTCGTTTTGTTACCCGCCGTGTTATTTTTCCTTACATAAAATTAGTTTGTATATTTTAGCAACCACTGATTGCGATACACACTGACCATAAGCGATCTGCGTTTTTTCCTTCATTCATCTTATCTTTCACAAAAGAGATGGTTCAATTCATTCGCTTTGTATTTTCGTGTCTGCAGAACGCTTAACTTCACAAGTTCTCACACAGGTCACTGATAATTTCTAAATAGTCAGGTCAACGATACCAAATTAAATTGGGACAGTCCCAGTCAGTAAGTGAACATCCCATGTGCGCCCATAAAGTGAAATTAATGGCCAAATGATCGAGGCCTCCATCTCACCATTTCCTCGGCACTCCTGCTTTGGTTTGTAGTAAAGACTTCTTGACCTTACAACAATGTTCTGCATCGGTACTCGCCGTACTACAAAGACATCTCAAATAAAATGTTATTTTCGTAACTCTTCCTATTCTTATCGCTCCGAGAACAACAGGACAAGATCTTCTCCAATCTTTGCACTTCCTTTAGTTCACTTTGATTTGAATTATTCGTCTCTTTTATTTGTTGTCTTCAAAATGTGAGATATTTTACCGATGTGGACTTAATTTTATTTCTATTGAGGAAGGAATTTAAATTACACGACAGTCCTTCTTTGAAAAATTGAACGGAAAATGAGGTTCAAGATCAATTCTACTCATCTATTGATTGTATTGATCTGTGCAATCTTATTAGTTCACTACTTTAATAATAATAATAATGATGACGATGATGATGATGAACGTGTATAGGTCCAGAAGGAGAAAGAGGAAGAAAACATCGAACTCCAGGGAAAAATCATAAAATTCGGATGGTTGGATGGCGTCTTCATGAGATGTCTTCTTAACATATGGGGAGTGATGCTTTTTCTACGTCTGTCGTGGGTTGTGGGTCAAGCTGGCATAGGTTAGCATAGGTTCCTCCGTCATGGTGGTGACCTGACAAAATAAAATAGATAAATAATTATTTGATTTTACATCTCAGGTGAAGGTATTCTAATTATTTGTCTGTCAAATGTTGTTACTCTCGTCACTACAATCTCCATGTCTGCTGTTTGTACAAACGGTCAAATCAAAGGAGGTAAAGTTCAACTTAAGTTGTTTTACCATTACTATTATTTTGACTATTGTTATTAATTATATTAAACATGCACTACTACTAAAATAAATTAAACTACCGTAGGAGGTGTTTACTACATGATATCACGATCCCTGGGACCTCAATTTGGGGGTGCCATTGGTCTTATGTTCACTCTTGCCAATTCCGTTGCAGTTGCCATGTACATTGTTGGATTTTGTGAATCTCTTCAGGTATTGCCTCTTCCCTCTACAAATAAAATAAAATTATAACTGTTATGTGCATGATAGTTGTTACTTTGTGCCCGTAGACATTACTTAAAAGCTTCGACTTAATTATAATTGATGGTGACACGAACGACATCAGATTGGTTGGCGTTATAACTTTGGTACTCATTTTGGTTCTCGCAATTGTAGGAATGGACTGGGTCACTCGCGTAAGTTGCTTGCTTTTAACTACAAATTTACAAATTCTATTTATTAACATATTAAATGTTATTTTACATAGACCCAAATGGTACTGCTCATCGTTCTCGTCTGCTCTCAAATCGATTTTATGATTGGAACTCTCGTAGGTCCTAAAAACGAAGAAGAAATAGCCAGAGGTTTCGTTGGTTACAATTGTAAGTTCGCGTCACTTTTTTAAATGCATAAATTTGACTGCATTATATTTGTGTTTTACATTACTATTAATTTAATTTCGGTACTACTGAAGAATGATTAATTGAGCGTTACATAAGTATAATTCATTTTTATAAGAAAAATCATTTGACAGTTTGATTGTCATGTTGTATTTTTCTTAAATATATGCTTTTTATATTTTTATACAAACTTCACAGCTGAAGTATTCACGGATAATTTCTTCTCTCAATATCGATACTACGAAGGTACGGAACATGACTTTTTCTCAGTTTTTGCCGTTTTCTTCCCCGCCGTGACGGGAATCGTCGCCGGAGCCAACCTTTCAGGAGATTTAAAGGTATACGAAAATCACACTTCTTCTGCTGCCGGAGTTGTAGGCTAACAAAAACATTTTTGCAGGATCCGAGTAGTGCCATCCCGAAAGGCACACTTCTTGCGATTTTAGTTACGTTTTTGTCATATTTGACTTATGCCTTCATGATCGGCGGATGCACTCTTAGAGATGCAACAGGTTCTGTAGATGACTACCTTAAAGGTCTCCAGTTGAATGCGTCTAATCCCATGGTGTTTGTGACCAACTGCACGGAAGGAGCCTGTGAGTACGGCTTGCAGAATGACAGCCAGGTTGGTAGGAACCCAAACATTTATTTCACAATTAATGTACTCTACCACAGTAATATACTAATTATTTAATATATTAGCTGAAACATTGAATTAAAATTTTCTTCTAGGCAATGGAACTAACCTCCCTGTGGGGACCTTTGATTTATGGAGGTTGTTTTGCGGCAACTCTTTCTTCTGCCATTGCCAGTTTGGTTGGTGCTCCACGCGTACTTCAGGTGAGTAAAGTACAGCAAACAAATAAAGGAACACGACAAATGCACAGATATATAGTGTTACATTGGAACTCAGTCTATCCGGAAGAAGAAACACGTCCGACAGCCTACAGAGAAAAAATGTTTTTCGTTAAAAGTTTCAAATTAATTTAAGATGTCATTTTACTTTTTTCAGGCTTTGGCTAAGGATAAGCTGTACCCATTTATTGGTTTCTTTTCGAAAGGTTATGGAGCTAATAACGACCCCGTCCGAGGCTACGTTTTGGTTTTCCTCACATCTTTCGCTTGCATCCTCATAGGTGGGTCATCCTACTTGTTGCTTTCTAAACAAAGGACCATTAATTTCTTTAACATGGTGATACTATTTTACAGCTCAGTTGAACGCAATTGCACCACTTCTATCAAACTTTTTCCTGACTGCTTATGCTCTCATCAACTTCTCAGTTTTCCACGCGTCCATTTCTAAAAGTCCCGGCTGGAGACCCGCATTTAGAGTAAGCACCTCTTCAAAGCAAACTACGAATACTAAGCGTTCAACCGTATTGATTAATACTTGTTTCATTAGTACTACAATGCCTGGGTTAGCTTACTGGGTACTCTTCTATGTATTGTCGTCATGTTCCTAATTTCCTGGTGGACTGCACTCATCACCTTTGTGGTCGTCATAACACTTTATTTATACGTCTCGTACAGGAAGCCAGGTCAGGTGCCACATATTTTTTGTCTTGTTACGTTTGTCAGGCGGTTATATCAGTGACAGACGGTTGCGTTCTTCAGATGTTAACTGGGGATCTTCGACTCAGGCGCAATGCTACAGTATGGCTCTCCGTTCCGTAATCGATCTGAATGATATGGAGGAACACGTCAAGAACTATAGGCCTCAGATTATAATTATGAGCGGTTTGCCGGGATGGCGTCCCCCACTGGTTCACTTTGCAAATTTATTGGTCAAGGGACTGTCTCTTTTAATATGTTCTCATGTGGTGCCGGTAAGTTATGCGAACTTAAAGCGCTTCCAGCTTTCTTATTAAAATTCTTATTCAAATTCACGTACGGTACAAAACTTTTTAAGGAGGAAACCCAACAAAGGGAGATCGACGCGTTAACAAAAAGAGGACACAGATGGTTGGCTCATCATAAAGTCAAAGGTTTCTTCAACGTGGTGGGAGCCAAAGATTTCGAAGCTGGCGCTCGGTCTCTCATGCAGAGTGTAGGAATAGGAAAACTGAAACCAAACATGCTCCTGATGGGTTACAAATCAGAATGGAAGAAATGTGATCAGGAAGATCTGTTGAAATATTTCAATGTGATCCAGTAAGAGTTTATCTTATGAATTTTACTACTAAGTGAAATTTATTCGATAATATTGTTTTCCCGTCCCTACAAGCTCAACTTAAATAACTCAATGATACTTATTGGTTTTTATTAAGTAGAATGGATTATAGAAATCTTTTGGAATTCGGTTATTTTAATGTTTCTATCTGTGACTTTTAGCGCTGCCTTAGACAAACATTTAGCTATTGGAATTTTTCGCATGCCAACCGGTCTGGACTATTCTAAAAAAATTCAAGATGATGATTTAATAGCTCCAGAAAATGAAAGAGAACGAAAACGAAGGAAAAGGAATAAGAAAGTCCTGTCACGGAATGATTCAGCTGACCAATTATCATCAGGTGATAGATTGAGTGGATAATCAAAATATTTTGAAATAATTTCTATTTTTATTGTTTACCTTGACTTTAGACAGTGAAACCGAGACTAAGAAAATCTCCAGTTCCCCGGTGGGAGAAACCCTGAAGAAGAAAAATCAGACGGCGTTGAGAAGTCGTTTCAAGGGAAACATAGTTCCTAGAGTTGAAAGAACTCCATTGGACTTGGAAGGAAATCCTGTGCCCCAAGACGTTGTCGACAGTTTGATGCATTTCAAACGAAAACAAGCAACTGGGTACATTGACGTGTGGTGGCTCTACGACGATGGTGGTAAGTCTCTAATATATAATACGTTGGAGTAGTGAAGTCACGTTTAATTACTTAATAAACATTACTTATTTGTAGGATTGACACTGTTACTGCCCTACATACTCAGCACACGATCCATATTCGCCGAATGCAAATTACGAGTGTTTTCTCTTTGCAGCAATGCTGATGAGCTCGATCAAGAGCAAAGAAAGTAAGAAGCTTCAATGAGGAGCTTTTTAATAAAACAATCTACACCATCTAATTATTCCAACGATAAATGAAAATTTCCAGGTTGGCGGCTCTTCTGTCCAAATTTCGAATAAGCTGTAAAGATGTTATTGTCATACCGGACATTATGAAGAAAGCTCAAGTGTCTTCTAAAATCGAGTTCGACGCCATAATTCAAGACTTTAGAGTTCCAGATAATCAAGTGACAGAAGAAAACAGTTAGTAGTTTTAATCAATACCGATAAACTTCGAATTAGTGCTGGAAAGCCTCAGGCGAGGTAAAAAATATCCAGAATGTTAAAAAGTTTGCAAATCCGAAGCTTTTGAAAGAAGCAGCTGACTAAACCAATCTGTGGAAATTCAGCCAAAGAGCAACATAAAAATTTAAATTTATAACAGTAACAGATTGTTTTTCCTTGTCTACTGAGCCTGACCTTTTCAATTTTTTATTATCACTTCCATCCTTCCATTTTTATTAAACTGTTTGTCAGACTTTTATCTATTTCACATGCGCTTTTACACATTTCGTCAATTTGTTTTCTTTGCAGAAGCCATGGTCATATCGGATTCGGAATATAACGCTCTCAAGGAAAAAAGTAATCGTCACATGAGACTTCGAGAACTGTTGAAAGAACATTCATCGGATTCCACTTTTATTGTTATGTAAGCTTCTTAAACTGTTGATATTATCATACAGCATTCGTAGCTAAAAGTAAAAACATTGTTCTTAATTTCAGGACACTGCCTGTTCCGAGGAAAGGTTCAATATCTGCTCCAATGTACATGGCCTGGTTGGAACTTCTGACGAAGGGAATGCCCCCGTACCTATTGGTCCGTGGCAATCAGAAATCCGTTTTAACATTTTACTCTTAGAGCTGTTATTTTAAAAAATTATATTTTTCTTCAATAACAAGACTCCGTTAGCGGGAATGTAGCAGGAATTAGACATGAATTTTACGTAACATGATTTAACTTGAAATTCAGTCTCATATAAGTTTAAATTGCTTTGTGTTCCCCTTGGTCGCAAAATTTAAGAGCGTTAGCAATGCATTTGACAGAATTTAAATTTTATGACAAAATCACACAGAGTTACTAAAAAGCAACAAATATATATTTTTGAATTACATTAATTGCCAGGTTTCACAGTATTTAGCACCTCGTTAGCGAAAGTGATTAGTTACGACAAATAATTTGAATATCACAGTTGGTTTAGTGCTGAAACGCTCTTATGTCCCTGCTGACTCCCGGAAAGTACGGCACTGATAAAGCGGCAGCTGACGGAGCGAGTCGACTTATCTGTCAAAGAGAAATAAAACAAGGTCAAAGGAAGGAAACGAGAGAAGAGACGGTCTGGGTCCGAAAGCTCGGAGATCGAAACTTCAAACCTGCATGGAATGTACGCAATGCCAGCGTTTTGTCCGCAAACTGAACTTCTCGACGGTGTCGAGGAAATGAGTGGAGTCGCTTCCTCCCATGCAGAAAATTTCATGATCGGACACGGCCACGGAAAACGAATGACGAGGAATTGTCATAGAAGTCTCATAAGTCCATTCATCAATGAATGTGTTATACCTGTTAACATGTAACGTAACCTCTTAATCTGTCATGTTTAAAAAGAATGAAAGCGGCTTTTACCCTTGCTGGTACCTCGCTTTCTATAAATTTCTTTACTTTAAAATTTTGCTTGTATTACTGCAATCTAAGTGATATGCTAAAGAAATTTATTTTATGTGTCACACTTCTTGAACCATCATTATAAGTCATTACTGAAAAATTTGTTGCTGATAAAAGTTATCAAGTCACAATGAGAACTATCCAAAATATAAATTCTCCTTAATTAAGTTCCGGGTAATAAACTTAAGGTGCTTGTGTGTTTACCTTTCCACAGATTTCAGACAATTACTTTCGTCTGAAGTACCACCAAATACGTAAATAAAATTATCGACGGCGGCACAACCAAATTTCGCCCTCGCCTGATGCATCCCGGATATTTTAAACCATTTATTACTGCCTGGATCAAATTTCATGCACGTTTTAAGGGCTGCCTGGGTTTTGCTGTCGTACCCGCCTAGGACATATATGTAACCTCCGGATGCAATGGTTCCGTGGAAATACCTGAAGTATAAGTCAGAAATGAAATGAGGGGTGGGTTTAGATGCTTCTATGTGCAATTGAAAAACATCAAAATTAAAGAAAACCTAGGGAAATTCAATGGTGGCATCATTTTCCAAATTTTATGAGCTTTGTCCAATTTCCAAACTTTGTTTGATATGCCTTCTTCATTGCAACCTCCCACTACAAAAAGTTCTCCTTCTAGAAATGCAGCTCCACTTGCAAACAGTTTTTCTGGAAGTTGATGAAAGTAGTTCCACTGATTTGTTCGAATATGAAAAACTTCACACTCATCTAACAATGTGGTAGAGTTTCTTCCACCTATGATTAAACAAAATTTTTATTTTTGACTCAAACAAAAAATGTGGAGAACCACATTTGTTGTCACCTTCAATATAATATGCAACATTTTCTTATGATTTATGTCCATAACAATTTTTATTGCACATGTTCTTACCAATAACATAAACATGGTATGAATCATGTGCAGAAGCAGCATAATATCTGGCACACCTTAATGGAGGTAACACATTTGTATTCTGTGTTTCATGCCTTTTTATTATAAACTCAGGAACAATGTACCTCCATTTGTCATAACCTAATGTGTAACACTCAACACTTTGTGATGCCATTCCACTTGACTCTCCACCAATAGCAAGTATCACCTAAAATTTTAATTTTGCTCATTTATATAATTGTACCACAAGAAATAGTAATAAATAATGTCAGTGTATATATATATATATATATATATAACCATTACTAACAGCCTTTTCAGCTTTATGCCTAAATTTATGAAAACTATATTTTGCTTCACTGTCAATCATTTGGTTAAGTAAACCCCTTGCTGTTTTGTAACCAATAATTTCCTCAACTCTCTGCTGAATCCTGTCAGTGACTAGCATATTATTTTTTATTTTTTCTAAAAATTCAATTGAAAATAGTTTTAAATCTAGTTTTGCAAGTAATGGTTCCAGATTATGTATCCTTGATTTGATATCTTCTTTAACCCATTTGAGTATTATCTGCAAAATAATGTCAACAAATATTACTTATTCTGTTATATTTCTCCTTTAACATCACAAGTAATATAAGATGAACTACAATGAAAATCACCTCATACAATTTCTCTTCACTGGACACATCCAGTAGTTTTGAAGAAACAATGTCAGATACAACTTCAAAAGGCAGACTAGTTAGTTCATCTTTCTCAACAATTTTTGAAAAATTAACAAGTAGAAATTGTAAAGCATTGACTGCCAAGTCATGATAGTGATGCAGCTTTGCCATAACATATACCTGTAGGCAGTTCTCAATTGTTAGAGAGCACTGAAGGTAAAAACCTATAAAAGTCTGAAAATAATCAGAAATATGTGAAAAACTAAAATTGATTGAAATGTTGATTTTCAAATGCTCTTATTATTCAATTACCCTCAAAGCATAAATTTGAAACAAATTAGCAGCTTCCATTAAAACATACACATTCTCGTCATTTAGGTCAATGTCAGATGTGTAAATAAACTGAAGTATATCAGACAAAGCATTCATTTCTATTCCATGCAGGTGTACATTTTCCTGTTTGGACTCAATAAATGAAGATTGAGAGTTAAACATTGCCCTAAAGACATTTACATAGTGAAGAAAATTAGAAAGTTTTTTCAGAGATGACATTGGCAAGTAATTTAAGTTGTAGATAAAGTGAGAGTAGTCACCTAAAATATGGTGAGGCAGCTGCCAAAATTAGCTTATGCGCTGGAAATTCATGTCCGTCAACGACAAGTTTAACGTCACAAAGAAGTTCATCCGAACGGAAATCCTGGAGAGTATTCTGCAAGGTTTTAGGATAAAATTTATCCTGAAACTTCATTGCAAAAAAGTGAAAACCCAGGAATTGTATCTTTAACTCCGATGAACGGAAATGTTCACGGGTGACAGATGTCAAAAGCGGGAAACAGTATTGATTATTCTCTTCCTACATAATTTTCCTTCGGTTATTCTCATTTAATCTTCAATTTTACGTCCAGTTTTAAGTTTAGTTAGTTAATGGAACTCAGTTGCAGAAGACGTTACAAGATTAAAAATTCAAAATGACAGGTTGGCCTCACTGAACCCTCAGATGTACATTGTGAAAATGGCCGACAGTGAGTCTGAGTTTAGTCCGCAGATTGATCACAACGTAAATAAACAACAAATGCCTTTGGGACCTCGGGCGGTCACAATTTATAAAACCCAAACAGGGTTTGGATTTAACGTTAGGGGCCAGGTCAGTGAAGGTGGACAGTTGAGAAGCATCAACGGCGAACTTTACGCTCCATTGCAACACGTCTCTGCAGTTCTTGGAGGTGGAGCTGCAGAGAAAGCAGGCATTCGTAAAGGTGATCGAATTCTCGAAGTGTAAGTCATATCAATTAATGATTATTTGCAAGAGAAATGGTTAAACCGCCCGCCTGGTCCTCATACAGGCAACGACCGAGTGGTTGTCAATACGCCTGTTACTGTCATACCCTTTGACCTTTGTTATTTTGATTTTTCGGTGCACAACCAAGTTTTTTCCTCTCAAATTAAATAAATCCGATTTAAATTGTCATGACGATTAAATTGAAATTCTCTGTGTTACGCAATAAACTACGTACGACAGGCAATAAATCTTTTCGTTAACGTTTATTACAGCAATGGAGTTTCTGTGGAAGGGGCTACTCATAAACAAGTAGTTGAGCTTATTAAATCCGGAGGTGACGTTTTAACTTTGACTGTGATATCTGTGACTCCACAAGAAGCTGAAAGATTGGAACCATCAGATGATGCCCCAACATATGCTTGTATAGACTATTCAGAGAAAAGGTTTGACTACTTGAGCTAACAAACACCTTTTATGTCATATAGAAATTTAAAATTAAGCAATATCAATTTAATATTTATTATGTCCTTTTCACTTTAAGGTCTCTCCCAATATCCATACCAGATTATCATTACCTAGAGAGAGGTGGTGACAGATATGTTGTTTTTAACATATATATGGCTGGCAGACATTTGTGTTCAAGAAGATACAGAGAGTTTTCAAATTTGCACAATCAACTTAAAAAGGACTTTCAAGGTTTTTCATTTCCAAAACTACCAGGAAAATGGCCATTTACGTGGGTTTATTAACCTTTGTTCAGTTGGTGTTTCTCTGAATGAAATTTCAGTTCTCCCTCATGTCCACAATTTTTACTTTTTGCAGGTTAAGTGAACAACATTTAGATTCTAGAAGGAGGGGCCTTGAACAATACCTGGAGAAAGTATGTGCTGTTAGAGTTATTGCTGAAAGCGATGCCATGCAAGAGTTCCTGACAGACAGTGATGTTCAAGATAATATTTCACCAGTTGATCTCAAAGTATTGTTACCTGATCAAGAAATTGTTACTGTGACCATTTATAAAAGTGCAAATGCAGAAGAAGTGTTCAAGGCAGTTATGGGTAAAATTGGCATGTCATCAAATTCTGCAAAGTATTTTTATTTATTTGAAATTGTTGAATACAATTTTGGTAAGTCAGTTTCTAGTTGTAAACTACTGAACTGTTTAAAATGGGATACAGAAAAAAATAGTTCTGAAATCTTTTTATTTCAGAGAGAAAACTACTCCCCAATGAATATCCACACAATTTATACATACAGAATTATAGCACTGCTAGTTCAACTTGTTTGGCCATAAGAAAGTGGATATTTACACTTAGCAAGGAATTGAGCTTAAAGCATGATGACCTTGTAACATCATACATATTCTGGCAGACTATAGATGAGGTTAACAGGGGACACATAGTTGCAAGGGATCGATTGTATCAGTTGAAAGCACTGCAAGATTCATCTAGAAAGAATGAGGTATGGAAAAAATGCTGAAGTAGTTTGACCCATGTAACTTAGTATTCACCTTCTGTTATTAATTGTTTATATATTATTTTATTGTTCCAGTACTTGCAATTGGCACGTGAACTACCTGGTTACGGTGACGTCGTATTTCCCCACTGTTCTTGTGACAGTCGCAAAGAAGGCCATGTAATTGCTGCCGTCGGTATGAAAAGTTTCCGACTTCATGCTTGTAGGGAAGATGGTTCCCTAGAAAGTCAAGTAGTGGAATTTGAATGGTCTTCAATTAAAGAATGGGAAGCTGATGACGAAGCTGTAGCCTTTTGTTTTCAGTATCAAAAACCGAATAAAAATCCAAGATGGGTCAAGATTCACACACCTTATGTAAGTCCAATGCTTTGCTTAAGTTAAAAACATTATTTATTCCAATTAATTTTTGATTGGTTGCAATTTCAATCAGAAAGCATTGTTGGATGATAGAAATGACAATAACGCTTTAAATTCAAAATGGTTGCACCAATAAAAGAAATACGATTTATATTAAAAACGTTTTCATCCCTTTTCAGTACTTATTCATGTTAGACTGCTTCGATAGAATATTAGAAGAATCAAAATGGGATGACACGGGAGAGTGACACCTGGGTGGCTTAAGGAAGTAAATGAATTTGTAGCTTTGCTGCGTGAATCAACTAGAAAATGAAAGTCCTCAGGCATTCCACTGCATAAGTATATATTAAGGCAGCCATTTTTTTAAGTAACTTGTCAGCACTTTAATGTACGTAACACACGAAGAAACAAGTTACAAAGAAAAACCGTTAACCGTTCAACAGCTACTTAAATGCGTGTAACGTCAAGAAATCTAGTCAATAAGTGCGAAGCCCTCGGGGTGGTCACAGGTGCTCTTAAAATCTTCAGTATGACGTGTGGCCCCCCGGGTGGCGGATGTTCAACCAGAATCCGTTGAATGAACCACTTCCGGCGTGGGACGGATCACGCGGACTATGAAAATTCTAGTTGAAAAGTATTTGAGATGTTTCGTTATGACTGTAATCACTGGAATGTTCGTTGAAAGTTCTGTTCCGAACCCTTAGGATTTTTATTACGTTTTACTGTTAATACTATGGTCCGTCGAATTCTACATGGGTTTTTGTATATAATTCTCTCTTCCCTGTATGCCAGGCGTTGATTACATGCCTTTAAGTTTCCATATTTTTTTAAGAAAGTGTTATCTATTGATACTTAGAGTTACATGCACATATTTACATGTATATACTGATATACTCGAAGTTAAATACGTTGTCGTTGGCACCATCGTTGTTTCTATTCTCGAATTCGTTTCTCATTTTATTTGATTTGTCGTCACGTCCGTTCATTCAATTTGTTCGTGAATGAACTTAATTTTTTTAACTATTTTTATTTTTAAGTCTCAAATTGTATTTTATGCTTATTTTTTCCCCAATGTGTTGCATGTACATGGATTTTTTTGGGGGGGGGTTTCACGGTTTTATATGGCTTCGTCACAGTTTTACTGATTTCCTCAAGTTTCAATTTTTTACATTTTTTTTTTTTTTTGCGAAAGTGTGAATTGCGATTTTCATGTTCATTCGTATTATGTAAATCTTGGTGATTGGCAGTCTGGCAACTGCTTTGTTCAAAACATTTCGACGTCACTAAACTCCAAAAGCAAAGATAGAAATTTTTAGAGGAAAGTAACGTAATAGTAAAGTGCTTTGTTCGATATCGAAAACTCGACTTATTTAAATTTGTTTTCATAAATAAACTCGTGAAATTTGTTATGAAATTCAGAGAATCGCCGAGTTGTCTTTAACTCCAATGTTTGTGAGAATTAAATTTTTAAATTTAGGGCTGGTCCCAATTATATTGTACGTGAGCTAATGGGAATCGACAGAATGAGCACAGTAATCAATCGGGTTTTCTTGTGTCCGTTTTATTCAATGTTTCTTCTCAGTTCGGATACGCGTAATTTTATTTACTTTAACAGTAACATGTAAGCCTTGTGAACTACATTTTTAAACAATAAAATTGTTTTTCCTCAGTTGTACATATTCCTCGGTAACGCGTCAGAGAATTTTAAACAACGTCCAGAGACTTTGGGAATTAGGAAGTTACGTTAAGTTGGTCTCATAATAAAACGACATATAATTAAGCTTATTAATTTTTATTTTATGTCGGTATTGGGTTTACTTTTTTATGTTGATTTCAAAACTTCTGCCGTTCTATCGACATTACCTAAAAGTACATTTCTATATAGTGTTTATCTAAGCGAGTTCACTCTACTGTTTGAAAGCATTTTAAAGTTCGGAACATCTAAGTCTACTGTATCACATTCCATCCTATCTTTTATACGTATACAAAAACATACAAAGTGTTATTGAGTAATTAATGGGAATTCCGTTGTACTTTTTTCATAGAAGATAAGTTTCATTGATTTTTCGAACGGCACGTGTACACAAGGCGTTCGACATTGGTATGGAAGTTGATGCGATACGATGTCATGTGGAAAAGTTATAAATACAAGCGTGCGGTCGAACTTTTTCTTGTTTTTATGTATATACATATATATATATATATCGAATATATTTTATCGTTGCATATATTTAGCAAGTTAAATGAACAATGAGAAGTGTGAGAAAGTTGAGTGTGCCTGTCTGTTTGGATGTGCAGAAGTCTGGCAGTGTTTTGGTGGAATTTTACTCAAGAAGACATTCGGGTATTCTTCTCTCACGGTAACACGTCTATTTTACATATCAATAAATAAATCGGGTATCAAATATTAAAATCACCTCTGTCGCATCCCCAGCGGTCATAAACTCCAATTATATATACATAAAATAGACTTTTCCTTTGACTGATTTGGCCGGCAAGGGTTAAATTCCCTTTTGTGTATTTGTCCGTCTCAGGCGCATCTTTTGAATTACTTAAAAAATTGTAATTTACTCGTTAATCAAATTGTACATTGGCGAATTTTATCTCAAACCGAGTTTCGGGCTCTGAAAAGAAAAATAAAGGAACACTAGTCATTAGTTAATTTAGAAATTGTATTATTATAATTGTTATTAATAGACTGTAGAAAATTTTTCGAATTTAATTCATCCTTTTTCCTACTTGTTAACCCGTTTGTTGTAACTGTGAAAATGCGAACCATACGCCTTAGAATAGTGTTGCGACCTGCACTGCAGGCATGAGCGTCCGACAGTCTGGTCGCAAAATGATCTGATTGGTAGCTGGTCGCGTCGCTAAGTCGGGCGCGTTCCAAAAAGTGACAGTTTTTTTTGCTTTTAGAGTGTTGAATGTAAAAAAGGTTCTGATTGGTGGCTGGGTCCGTCACTCAGTCAGACAAATTTCGTATAAAAAGCAAATTAATTGAAAACATAAAACAGATTCTATTTGATATTAAAACAAGAAACGTCCAGGTCTTTCTCAAGAACATTTTGCACGTTTAAATTCTTATGGAGAAATACCTCCAAATGGTTTTATGGCATGGGGGCATCTCAAAATTCATTACATTTTTAACTTATTTAAGTTATTTACCTATACATTTTAACTTATATCGGGTTATGTAAGCATTATTTTCTTTTAAGAGGACCGAGAGAACGTTTGATTTACCCATGTTCGTGAAATCTAGTTTTACCCGACTCACAAAAAGACATTAGTAATAAGGTACAGAAGCAAACAAAATTTTAGTAGAATTGTGTAGAAAACTAAAAATTTTGAAATGTTGGATTTTGAATTGGAAGAATATATTTTATCTGGAATGAGTTATACATTATATGATTTTATATTCAGGTTCTTTTAGTCTACACAGATAAGGGGTTGAGCTTAACAGAGGGCGGAATAGTTATTTTAGATGCTTACAACTGTATGACTTCATAAAATGTACTACATGCATGTGCTAACTTCTGTAAGTCTTTTGTTAGTGTTACAACACAACAATACTCTACCCAACACTCTTAACAAATTTAGAAGAAACTTGTTATTAATAATAACAGTCATATAATTATCGTTTATATCAAGAGTAAAACTTCATTTCTTACGATTCGGTCAAGGAGTCCGTATATATTTTTTAGATGCTCTAATTTAGGAGAACTATGAAAATGATCAAAAGTATTTGTTTTTGGACTAAAGGGTACCATTAATCCATTATTGAATTTTCTTAATTTCAATACAACAGAATTTACATTTCATTTGGAGGTCTGGCGGTGGTGAGCTTTAACGGTTGATCAGAACATTAATTCCAAATTGACTTAAAAGACTGTCAACTGTCAAACGGCGTTCCACCTCACATCATCAAATGTTATGACTTTGATCGACGGTGATGTAACTCAAATCCCATGGTCAGGTAAATCAACCGCCTTGAAGTTAACTACCTGTGTACGATCGATCACATGACAATTCATTTTGCCTTGTCCAATTGATTTAGTCGTTTGATGATGTTCGAAAAGGAGTGAAGTCGCACCTTCACCAGAGTGGGATCCGAAAGACCTCGCGAATGTCAACTCGGAACTCGGATGTTTTCCTTTTGATTTCGAATTGAGTTGATTGGATTCGAACCGGTTCAACTCTCGAAAAACTCCGTCAATAGTGATGACATTCATCGGAGCTTCATTCTTTCTCTTATCACAGCCGTGATAATCGAATACTTTTATTGTGAGTGCCGACTCGAGATTTTATTACGACCTTTGCCGCGTACACAACAACAGGATTAATACTGTTGTGAAACGTTAAAATTTGTGTTTTAGTGAGTCGTTTGTTTGGAAGAATCTATTCAAGAGGCTAAACAACAAGTGGAAGCAGGTGGAAGTCTAAGACAGGTAGAATTTAGTGAAAGTTGTTATCAAATTTAATGGAAGATTGAAGCGGTGTGAAAAACCGTCATTAATAATATTTGATAACAAGAAATGAATTATCAATTTACTTTGATAGTAAATGATGCTGCGTACAGCATAATTTTGTGTTTGAATCGTTGTATTTCTTAACTCTAACTAAAAGAGCAGGAATAGTTATGATAAAACTGATTATTTTGACTTCAGTGGCCATTTAAATTATTTTGATCTGCCTACAAAATAAATTACACAAAATACCAGACATTCTATAGTAGTAATTAAACTTGTTTAATGTCGCTAAGTAACTCACTCAGTTGTTACTCACAAGTTTCTATCATATAAATAAAAATGGTACTTTGCCAGGTAGCGTCGAATGGATGTGGCTTTACTTTCAGTACCCTAATAAATAAATATTGATTTTTTAATCGTTGACTTAAACAAAAATCAATAAGAAACATTTTTTGTTAAAACAAAACTTGTAAGATTGATATTTAACTTTGAATGACTTTGCTTGAAATTACCGGCAAACAATAAAAAACTTTTTTTACTTGTTAAATTAGGCGTTCGTGCTTATTTAGTAATATTCGAAATGACGGTGGAAGATTAGAAAACTATAAATTAAATTTGTCTGCCATTGAATAAGACGTTTGTGACTGACCTAAAAGAAAGAAAAATATGCGCGAAAACAAATCGAAGGACAATTTTCGTATGGAAAATAGAGAATTTGCCCTTTAGACATTTCAACCGAAGCCATGAGAATCTTCTAATCTACATCTTTTTGAAAAAAGAAAATTAAACGCTTTGAATTGAAAAACAAAATTTCAATTTTGACGTATAGTTTTCCTCTGTATGCAAATGCAAGGCGCATTGTTTTGCCAAAAATTTGGATTTTTAAATGCATTTAATCCTTCTTTCGAGTTCTTTCCTATTCATACAGCAACTGTGCGTTTTCGCTCTTAATAAAATTATTTGGTAAATATTGACTCCACTTGCAAACTATTTACAAACTATTTCTTCGTCTCAACAGTAAATATTTTCGCAAGTACTCCTTCGGAATTAGCTAAACAACCTGCCCAAAACATTCAACAACTTCCAATGTGACAGTGTAAAGTAGTCTCTCTCTAACTACTAATTTCTACCACAGGTGTGACCAAGTCGGTACTAAGTGTAATGAAACTGTTTATGAATTTATTATTATTTGTATTAAACACTCACTGGAATTACAACTTCAGTAAAAACTGCTACCCTGCTGTGTGTTTAAATTTAAAAAAATAAATAAGTAAATAACAGTAATTGAGTAACAAATAATTAATGGAAAAGAATAAATTAAAAATAATATTTAATAAAAATAAAACGGTTAATAATAATATTTGTAAACAATTGACTATTCAAATTTTATTAATGAATGGGATTTTACACAGTATTATTTATTTATTTTTATTAGATTTTATATATTTTATAGATTAGATTTTATATGCTTTATAGTCAAAGATTCAAGAAAATCATAAACCGCCTTACATATTTTGATGAAAATGAATACATATGTATTCATGTAATTGGTAGCTGGTTGCGTCGCTGAGTCGGGCGCGCTCCAAAAAGTGACAGTTTTTTTTGTTTTTAGAGTGCTGAATGTAAGAAAGGTTCTGATTGGTGGCTGGGTCCGTCACTCAATCAGACAAATTTTGTATAAAAAGCAAATTAATTAAAAATATAAATCAGATTCTTTTTGACATTAAAACAAAAAGGGTCTCCAGGTCTTTCTCAAGACCATTTTGCACGTTTAAATTCTTATGGAGAAATACCTCCATAAATTGGTCCTTCGAGTTGGACTTTGAAGTTGCGCTCATCAGCTGACATTGTAGGAGGCCAGCTACGAAAGGGTCTGAGGCAGGTGCAGCGCACTTTTGCTATTTTCTTTTCTTCTCCTACAAGCGTCCGACGGGCTCTGGCTGACTTCTCGAAAGGAGGTGGTCAGTGGGAAGAGCTGTGCGTCTACGTGGGATTGCAGTTCTGAAGAAACTCGATCAGCTTCAAGTTCTACGAGAGATTGTGGTTCATGGGGAACTCAATCAACTTCGAGTCTGCAAGAGGCTGCAGTTCGGAAGGAACTCAACCAGGTTTCTGCTTAGAAGAAGCTCAACTATTTCGTCGAATTAGCCGCACGGGTGGCACACGCGGTGGAACGTCCACATTCGGTCGGGTTAGGGAAGTTGGTTCGGAGCGGGCCCGTGGGTGAAACCAGGCCAACTTCAAAAGGGGATATTATTTCGTCGCAAAAAAATACGTGTTAAGTGATTGAGGTCAAAAATGGAGGCTTTTGAAAGAACGGGGAGGGTGATTGCATCTTTTTCAAAGGACGCTGCTACGAAACCATCAGCAACTCTGAATGATCAAATAACAACACAAGTTCTGGTATGCTAAAATGAAAACGGAGTCGCTAGATCAAATGCTGATGGACAGACCAAAAACCCAAGATGATGTGATCGACGTGTTGCTGCGATTTCGAACTCATTTCGCCTTTCGGCTGATACAGAAAAGATGTACTGGCAGATAAAAATGCACCCAGAAGATTCACAAAGAGTAATTTGGCGGCCAAGACAGACGTTACCATTGCAGGTCAGCAATTTAGATAAAATTCTTCGGTCTGGAGGTTTGACATCGAAACCCCGCTTGTTCCCGGAAGACAAAAAGAAAGCAAGTAAAACCGTCGTCGACGAAGGTTTTGTCAAAAGACTGGTCAAAATACCGCTAAGGAGAGCGGTCTTGTCCGACATATAAAACGTTCGATGGTTGTCTCAGTTCACCATTCTAGGAAAGATAATTTTCAGTAAAAGATAATTGCGGCAGTTGCATACATTAGATGTGCAACAGCGTCAGGAATTCATGTTACTTCAGTGGCGGCAAAAACCAGACCATTAAAATGCATTTCAATTCTCCGTTTAGAGTTAAACGTGGCAGTAACGAAACTTTTAAGGAATGTGTCTAAACAACTGAAGGTAAAAAAGTTGCGGGCATGGACTGACTAACGGTAACATTGACATGGATCAGACATAACGACCGAGTAAAATGGAAGCCTTACGTAGCGCACCAAGTTGAAAAGGTTCACGGAGAACCTCATGGTAGGAGATTGGTGTTATGTGGCAACGGATCAAAATCCTGCAGATTGTGCTTCCAGGGGAGTAGAAGGAGCTAAACTAAGAACTAATATTGTGGTGGCGTTTTACACCAACCTGCAATATCATCAAAGGAGAATAAGACAAATGAACTAGAAAAGGCGACTACGGATGCAGAAGCAGGAAAAAGAACAACTACGGTTCATCATGTAAACACACTTATTTGATTCAGAGATTTTCAAACTTTCAGAAATTGCTAAGAAGAACGACATGTATGCTAAAATATGAGAACATTAGTGTAAGTTTAGTAGAGTGTATGAACATTATTATTTCTTTTTTGAAACCCGAATCGTTTCAAGGTCGGGGGTATGTTGCGACCTGCACAGCGGACATGAGTGTAATTGGTAGCTGGACGCGTCGCTAAGTCGGGCGCGCTCCAAAAAGTGGCAGTTTTTTTTGTTTTTAGAGTGCTGAATGTAAAAAAGGTTCTGATTGGTGGATGGGTCCGTCACTCAGTCAGTCAAAATTTTGTATAAATAGCAAATTAATTGTAAATGTAAATCAGATTCTTTTTGACATTAATACGAAAAAGGTCTCCAGGCCGCTTTTAAACGTTTAAATTCTTATGGAGAAATACCTTCAAAAACTTTAGTCTTCTTTAAAACCCTGAAATGTAAGTCTTTCTATTGATTATATATATATAAATAAGGTACATTTTCGAATAACAATAATATTTTAATATATATTCGTTGACGGAATTTATCGTCGCATTATCTGGGAGCGCACCTGAAAAATACCTCGTCGATTTCAGTGGCATATTATTAAAAAATAATTATACCTGTGCTAATTGTTTTCTCGTGTTGGGTCATTTGACCGTCAGCCGGAAATCGCACCTTCAAGTTCCGATATGAAATTTATGTGAAGCGAATTGCACATATTTTTAATTTTGATTATTAAAGAATGATTGAGTGGTTCACTAAAAATTTTGACATACTTAGAGTGCTCACTATATTATTCTATTGGTCTAGCACAAACAGTTTGTTGCATAAAAAGTGAGCAGAGGATGTACGTACTTCTTAAGGAACAATCGATCTACACCACAACTTTGTCCATCAGTGTGAAGTGTGAAGGTACCCGAAGCGGTTTCCCTAAATCAGCTTACCACGGTGTTTATTGTTGACGAATCAAAACATAAGCGGAACCTGCTTGCCTACTTTTCTTCCAACTACTATGTTATCCTCTAAGTTTACGTTTGTTCGAAAAAGCAATCAAATAAATTAAAATCGAAGGAGTGACAAAAACGCGTGTGGAAAGACCTTGAAGCGTTGGACAACCGAGCTGTGTGGTGCACTTGTATTAGTATTCCATTGATAACCGTTGGTGTTGTGTATCTGTTCGGCTTCGAATGTAAACAGGTCGCTTTAACTCTACACGTCATTTTAAGTAACAAAATCACAGACGGACTAAATGAGTAAGTTGTAAGAAACAGTGTTACGGTTGTGAGAAATTGAAATAACCAATTCGTAAGCAGATTGTATGTTAGACAGGACATACTTACGCTAGAAGCATAAATGTACACGCCAGGTAATAGTTCGTAGTATTTTGTCATCTCACAGTATACTGTTTCATTCAAAAAATTAATGAGTTATCAATAATGGTGCATGGTAATGAAAACACTAATTTAAACAAAATACAAATAACAAACATACCAAAAACAAACAAATAAAACATACTAATATATTAGTAAAAAAATGCGAATCGGTTATTGGTACCAGTAATAAATAAGAGAAAACTTTTGTAATATTAATACACGTTGTACGTAATTTTGTAGCAGTAATTTACAATAATGATACAGTTAAGCAAATTGTGAATTAGAGTTCCCTTAAAACTGTAGAATTTTTAGTAATACACTACTTATATTAATTATTATTAAACAGAGCTGCTGTTTGTAAAGAATTTTTTTTTACAAGAGTCATAGTATAGTCACAGGAAAAGGTTTTATTGCTGAAAGAAAGGATGTACAAGATAACTAACAGAATGCTAATAACATTAACTGAATGTGCCAACTGAAATGTGCTAATTGCACTCAAAGCTTTGGTTTTGCTGGGCTTAAACTCGTGATGTCCCTTCACAGGTACCTCTGTGAACTTCACTCAGGTAGACACCGAGTAGTCGGAGCAAAGAATTTCAATACATCCACAACGTGCTCTTGGCAAAATTGGTGCGCCACCAATTCAGGAACTCAGGCACGATTAGCCCAACCTGATGTCTCGTGACCTTAAAAAAGTGGTCTGAGCTCAGAGCTTTGACACAACAAGTGGGGGGGGGGGGGAGGGCGCAGGATTTACGATCACAGCCTTGAGTGCTCAGGTATTCCAAAACAATGGTACCGAGGTACCGGAACCGGATTTTAAATTAATGTTTGAAATTACATAATAGTATTTTACAAGTTACTTAAATTGACTACTAATATACATTATTAAGGACAATACTTATATAAAACATTATTATCGCTAAATGGTATTTTCCCTGAATGTTTGACACAATTCAGGTTTGTTTATTTTGTCTGCAGAACTTTATTTTTTTCTTTTCTTGGCTTTGGTTATGTTTAAAGAATGTCGAGCGGTCCTAAGGTTTCCCTTGTGTTTTGCACACGGCAATGTTCTTGGTTAAGGGTGGTCACGCTTTCTGTAATAAATAAGGATCAATGATCAATAAGGTGTTATGTTACCTTATTTAATGAATAATAAACAATAGTCAATCTATATTTTCAGAATAATAAAAATCTGCAATAAAAAATGATTCATTTTATTGATGAGGTCAATGGCGTATTGCAAACGGCAAAGGGCGTTTCAAACATCGTCAAGTTGTATTATTAATAAACACTACATTTCACGTTATGGACGCAACATTATTATGCACGAATAACAAATATATTTTCTTATTTAATAAGTGTCGTACTTATTCGTCTTGTATTTATAAGCTTTATAGGGTTTCAATTGTTGAACTACGGTTTTGTTGCAGTTATAAACCAGTTCGTTAGAATTAAATAGAATAATAATATATATAATTCCACATTTATTACATGCTTTAATGCTCTATTGCTTTAATTAAACTACGCAATGAATTAGTTAAAACACCAGGGTAGCCTACTGTCGGTGAACATCGGTTGTTTCTACTATTATGTGATATTATGTGTACTTATATATGTATGTAAGTGATAAATAAAAAGTATGCCACCAAGTACGATGGTACCAAATGATTAATTCAAGTGTAACATAATTTAAAAAACAACCTATATTATTATACATTTTATTGATAAGCACATGGGTTTTACGAGTATTGTTTGAGTGTAAACTACTGTGAAATATTTAAAAAAAGTTTCACAGTTCTTAACTAATAGTTTTTTAATTATATATTGCTACATACATGCTATATATATTGCTCTATTTACAGTTTCAAAAACAGATATTGATTATTATGATATATGAACCTCATAATTTCAGGTGCGTTGGGTTTACCTGTGGATTAACTTCGGAAGGAAATTCCACCTGATTTAGGGAGAGATTAATAAATATGTCTCACAGGCGAAAGGTAATTTACAATTTAATTGTTCGCTTCGCAATGCAACGAACTTACGTTCTGCCTTCATAGTTTCTCTAGTTGTAATTTTTAGCTTACTCTTACTAGCTTACTAGCTTACTTAGACATTAGCTTCCTCGGAAAATTCGTATAAATTAAAAGTCACAGATATTGTTCTACAATAGCAGTCACAATATTTATTAATACTTTAGTAAATAAGGTTACGTCCGAAATTCCATAACGTTCCGTAAAATCCACATAAAAAGTTATTTAGACAATCTAAGGTACAGATTTTCTTATTTTTTATGTTTTCATACAATAAAATCTTACCTTACGGCAAATGCAAATTGTTAATATTTTGATTATTTTATGTTATTCATTATGTTATTTAAATGATATTTAAGAATTTGTAAGTTCAGATCCAATTTGGTTAATTAATTTATTCAATGATGAAATGTGAATAACACGACTAGGAGATTCACAATAATTTTATTTTGTTTCACGTCTTTGCTTTAATCAGGAATAATTAACCAATTATTAATTGATAATAGAATAACTAACTGTTTCACATGGTTCCGTAACTTTTTTTTTAATTATTCTTTTCTTCATTTGCTCAGATCTGTTTCTTAACTTACTGAAGTCGATTGTTTTTTCAGGTAGGATCGCCTTTGAACATTCCTTTCATTGATGATTCCTCCGGGGTTATGGCGAACGGAGTGGTCATCGGTAGGCCGATGACACCTCCCGTCATTAGAATCACTATACCTGAAACGGAAGTATACGAACCCCCGGTCACATACAGAAGTAAGTAAACATTGGACACAATTTATTCTTCTGCATGTGTATTATTACACAAAATGTTAAATGTTCTTTTTCAGCTGTACCTGACAAAAATGCGGAGCCCGAAAAAAATGAAAAACCAGAAAATGAAGCAGATGGAAATTCTGCTGGAGAGGACGAGACGGATTCCCTGCTACCTGAAAATAAGAAAGCAGAAATATCAAAGACAGGTGTGGGCACGCCACTAACGACAAGACACCGAAGAAATTCAATTTCTCTTCCTGCTGGCCTCAACAATTTGGATATTCAGGTGAAATTTCATTTTTTAATTACTTGGTGATCGTATCGAACATACGAACATCATCTACTTCTCAAGTATAATATTTTTCCGATTTTATTGAGCAAAAACCGCACTTTTGAAGAAATCTAAAAACAGCTGTTCTAATCACGTTATGGAGACATACATACAAACATATATACATACATATATGTGTATAAGAGCCAATTAATCCTCATTTGTTTGACGCTTTTTTAAAAGACACTTTCACAGCGCAAAATTATGTATTGCCACATGATTACGAGTACACGAAATAATTATATAAAACGTAATTATTTTTATATGAATGAAAACTTATAATTTAAGTTATCACAGTTGGAAACTTGACTTACTTTTGACATTTTAAAGCGAACTTAACTTCTCGTCAGAAGTTACAATCGTCAGTGTTGAGCAATTACGCAATTGTAAGAATTAAGTAAATAGACCTTCACGATCCGACGGGTTTCCTGTTGAGTTTTGTCTTTCTTTCTTGTACAGTCAAACCGACAGAAAATTTTAAATTTTAAATAGAATGGAGTCAAAAAGCGAAAGTGACGATCCGGAGATCGATGTGGATGACAGATTTTTTCAGGTTTCAAACAAATTGTAAAACAGAGTACAAAGTAATTTTTTTCTTTAAAGGAGAACTTTGTAAAACCACAGAATTTTTCAGGTCATTTCTGAGAATGCAAATGGGGACACCGACGAGACTTTCAGTGAAGCTGATGAATCGGAATACAATACGGATGCAGAAGAAGTCAAGTAAGTGATCAGTAAGTGATCGAAAAGAGATCTTGCATCGCGTAGGAATTTAATTGGGATTTTTCCTTCTGACAGGGCTCCAGCCCGTTCTGCGAGAAAGAAATCTGTCATGCCAAAAAAATCGCCGGTTGTCGATTCTGACTTGGAAGCCCTTGAACATTCACCCGGGAATTCTATAACATCTATAAACAGTATTTCTAGTCTATTGAAAGAGAAATTGAGCATGGTAAGTTCACGAATAGTTTAGTGGCATATCCACATGTTCTCTTCCTGTTCTTGAAGACTGCAGGACTCTTGCAGTTATTTTCAACATTTGAAAGACATTTTGAAATGCCACAGATCTTCTACACAAGCAGGAAAGGTACTGCACTGTACCGAAGGTGTACCGCACTTTTACAATCACTTTACAAATGACATAAAATTTAATTTATATCCTACCTAAGTTCACTGAAATTTATGTTTCGTTTCAGGTCGCCCTTCCTAGTTTATTAAAAGTTAAGAAAAAACCTAAAAACTACAAACTCAAAGCTTTCGTCTGTATTTTATTTTTATGTATAGTATTTTTAGTAGCATTTGCGCATGTTTTTTACCATCAACAAGTTTTACAGGTAATATAAAGTTTAAGATGTTTAGGAGAAATACATAATTCGTGAATTTGTGAAATGTATTATCGGTGTGCTTTTTTTAATTAACAGAGAGCCTATTTCGAAAGGATAAGGTTTAACAATGAAGAAAAAATAGTTCGAATGTATGACAACGACGGAGAAGAGCTTTTGTCGGGTTATCTGGGCACTACAATTAACAGTAATTTGGTATTCAAATGCCTCAAAAGAGATGAATACGACGACGGCAGTGTCTGCATGGAGTGGATGCACAGGTACCCGCCATATACTACCTTGTTTGTTTGTTTGTTTGTTTGCCTGCGTTTAATCTGAAAGATGACTTTACTGACCCAATTTTTTCAGGGCGAGGCTGTACCTTAGGTTTAGAAGCCCTCATCCTGGGGTCCGGTGTTACCAAATTACCTGGCAGAGTTTGAACTATTACGTGAATCCCACGGACTGCTTCGACTGGAGTCGTGGAGGTCACTGGTACGGTGGAGGTCAAGTTCAAAACATGACCTGGCCAGCTCAGTTGGGTACCATAAAGTTATCGCCATTCATTACCGGTGACATAGCTCATCAGCAATGGGGCAACGTGCTTCAGAGGTATTTTTTGAACTCGAAAGGTAACCCAGGAATCTATTTTGTTTTACATCTGACTAACTCGCAGAAAAATTATAGTTCACCTCATGTGTTTTAAGGTGTTTCGATATCCGTCGACCAAGAAACTCCACTATACGTTGCATTGGACACGTTCAGTAATGAAAAAAGGTTCTGTCTTCAAGCACGATATGACAATTTTGTTTATTATTATCACAACACGGTTCTGCCTGTTTTGAATTACAGTATTTGCACGTCGAATAATATTAAAATTCTCCACGGATACATGTCGGAGAAAAGTCTCTGGGATGGTCTCAAAGTAAGAAAAACTACATTATTTCAAGTTTCTAGGTCTCTGAATGGCTGCATAATAATGTATATAAGTTTTCAAAAGCATCTTTGTGGTATTTCTATCTCTTATATTTTATCATCAATAATTTGTCCGCCAGTTATACTCTAGTTCATACTTTGGCATGATAAACTTGAATGATTCACCGCCAAATAATTGTTTGTGTTCAGGAGAAAGACATTGAGACGATATATTCTTTGCTCACCGAACCAGTCTGGCAAATCGGTCCTGATCGTGCAGAACAATTAACCGAATCGGCTGTGTACAATTATACAGAAGACGTCATCGCTTTGGCTTTTCTTCGCCAGGGTCACGTACTCATAAATGAAATATGGCAAGAGAACATAGGTAAGTAGACGGTGGAATAGATCGTTGTGAAGTGTCCAATGATACAAGTTAAATAAACGTTCCACGACAGGTGATTTCACTGTGGACGAAAAAAGATTTCCAACAATGATGGACACTATTAAAATTCTACAGAGGAGGGGATTTAAAATAGTTTTCACTATTCAACCTTTCATTTCGACGGAAAGTCACAACTTCAAATCGGCAATGAAAGAAAAACTCTTGGTCACGGAGAGAAGTAGTGCGGGAATCCCTGCTTTAACAAAGTATAAACAACTCTAGTGAACTTGTACCGTTAACAGGTGACATATCCTTCTGATCAATGCTTATCATTTGTAGGTACAAAGGTCTAGAGAGTGCCGGTATGTTAGACATAACCAATAATCAATCAATTCCCTGGATTCAAGAACGCTTGCTTGCTGTTGTTAAGAAGTACAACATAAATTCGTTTTACCTCGATTTGGGCTCAACCTACAACATGCCACACTTCTATAGGTACAGTGTGTGTGTAAATATGACAATGACCGTAGTAATGTATGAAACTAGATTGATGATTTATTTTATATAGATTTGAAAAGAAACTTGTGAATCCCGATCAATATAAGACACTTTTTACCGAAGCTGTCTTGCAACTTGTTGAAGTAATTGGAGTGTCCTCAGCTGTTCAGAGGCCAAAACCTCCGGTTTTTGTAAGTCTTCCACCTATGTCGAGTACCTGGGAAAGTTTGACCCTGATCATACCCATCGTGAGTAGAGTTCCTTGTATACAGTTAACTTAAATTAATAGACTGGATTTTTTAACGAAGCTGAATTACCTACAGGTTCTTACCTATGGTATCATCGGATACCCGTTTATTATGCCGGGACCTGTAGGAGGTGATTATTACAATGATGCACAGCTAGCTAATTATACGTATATGTATATAAAATCTGTAGAAAATGCACTACTCCATAAGTCTATCAATTCATTTATTAATAAGTCAAAGACTGAATATGAATCTAAAGCTACCACTACAGAAAAAGTTCAGGAAGAGCCAAAGGCTAAAGAGGAAAAAGCACTGACGGAAACACAGTTGGAAGAAGACTTCGAATCAGAGGAATTAACATCTGAAATACCAAAAGAACCTGAAAAGAAGGAAGAGCAACCTGAGCAACAAGAACCAGAAAATGTTTTCTCCACAAATTATGATAATTTTTTTAACAAAAATATAAATCCATCAATGGCGGCGGACATTGTTAAAAATATAAGTGCAACAACAAAGACCAACATTTTAGAAAAAGCATCAGAAGCTTTTCCAGGTATACTGCTGCCTTTCTAAGCAACATAATAGTTGGATAATGAGTATATTGGTTATTTACGTATTTCAGGTGATGTAATGTTGAGTGATCAACCACCTGAGTTTGTATTCCTCCCTGATAAAGAATTGTATATAAGATGGCTTCAACTGGCTACCTTCCTTCCTGTCATCAGATTCACTCATCTCCCAAGCAAGTACAAGGATGAGTCTGTTTTAGAAATAGCTAAAATCCTTACACACTTAAGAGTTAAAACTGTATGTCTTTTTCTTATTTTTGTTTGATTAATTAATGACTCATTAATTTATATTCATACTCATTAATACTCATTAATACAGCTAAAAATTTTCTACAGGTAAATCCACTTTTAAAAAAATATGCAAAAGAAGCTCTGGACTCTGGTCTTCCTATTATTCGACCGCTTTGGATGCTGGATCCCTCTGATCCAACCTGTCACACAGTTGTTGATGAATTTTCTGTTGGAGAAGAACTTATTGTTGCACCTGTCATTCATGTTGGAACCACAGAAAGAGAAGTTTATTTACCAGCTGGGGTTTGGAAGGTATACACAATGATACTCTTTTTCTTGTCAGATCATCTTGTAAAAAATTCATTCATCAATCCATTGTTACCATCACAATTAAAAGTTTTTTATTTTAGGATGGAATAGATGGGAGTTTAAGAAAAGGAAGTCGATGGATACATAAATACAAAGTCATGCAAGACAAAATTGCATATTTTGTAAAAATGCCTGATAACACAAGATTTTAACATGACACCGCCTTAGTATTAATTTATTTATGGTAACAACATAAATGAGAATTTTAATTTTAATCAATGTCAATGTTAATAATTTCTTTCAAATTATAATTGAAGGAATTCATGTTACATGTACAGTTAATCAAATAATTTCAAGTTCATAAATTAAAACAATATTTATTACATGTGGTTATAAGTTCACTTTGGGTATCGAGTACCAGTGAATTTCAATGGAAGTTTTTGTAGTTTTTGGTGTATTAACATATCAGGGATGTTACAACAGTAATAATGATTTGTATGTTGGAGAAGACTTTATTTTGTCCTGCCACTAAAAGCCGCAGGAGCATTCAATAAAAGAAATTAAAGTAAAACATAAGTGGATTGGGTGAACGTGGCACTAGAGAATTTACCAAAAGCACTCGCTACAGAACGAAGGTTAAGCAAAGCGGTGAGAATTGTTATTTAAAATTTTCAATTTTAAGATAAAGTGACAGTATTTAGCTTACAATAAGGGGGCATGAATGTCATTTAGGATACTAAAGCTGTGACTTTGTTTTTTTTTAAATTATTCAATAGGACGCCTAACACGAGGTACCGTTGAAATCAAGAAGTTTCCATTTCACGAATAGGAGGCATAAGTTTCAAACATGGCCGTCGTTATTTAGTGACGTCAATTATTTTCACGGCCTGATATATTGAAAACAATGTGTTGAGTGACTATCATTTTGTGTTTTGGAACGGTTGAAGTTACTTAATTTTACATTGAACTCTCGTGAGTTCCTCCAGATGATCGAATGTCAGTTTCATCCGAGGCGGTAAAAGTGTGTCGCTCGTAAGAAGGTAATGGAATGCTGTGTTAGCCTTTAGGCTGTGTCCCTGGCCTTAACCATTTTTGTAATATGAATTGGAGTGCCATTGCTGGGAATTGTAAATTATCAAATTATGCTTGTGTGTTAATGTGCATAAAGTGAGGGTGACCAATGAATCGATTTGAATTTTGCAGTGTGGTCATTTAGCAAGAGCGTTGTCACCGTTGATTCGACCCGACAAAAATGAAATTGGTCAAAAATTAAAAATAAACTTGTCATTTGGCCAAGCGGGAAGATACGTTGTCTTCTGAATTCCTCGCCTGTGTGTGAACGCAGGATGTTCACGCGTTTGAATACAATGTGACAAATGGTTGTGCTGTTCATCCTCTAAGGGTAACTATAATACCAGTGAATCAACCTTATTCAAACATTTCCAAAATTTTGCATGCAATACAGTGAAATAAGCCTTAATTATATTTTTTAGTATTTATGCTGAATTTATGTTGAACAGTCAACTCAATTATCTGCATTTGAATGCTTTTGTCACAGTGATTGTACAAATGTTGAACAGAAACAATAAGCCTTTCACCATGATAATCAGCATTTCCCATTAAAAAGTCCTGTCAACATTTTTGTCCCATGATTACACAATTTGCTGTGATTAGTGTAGAAAATGACACAATGAGAATTTTCTATTTATTTTTAAATGTCTACTTGTTTTACATAATCATTAGTATAAACTAATTATTATGTTTTCAAAATTTCTAAAGAGTTTTGACTTTTAAAAATTACATGTGTCAGGTTTTAGTAACTCAAAGTTAATTAATTTTTAGGTCAAAATTTAATGTTAGATTTTGTAGAAGACACTTAAAAAACAGATGCAATTTCTGTTTCCTTTCACAAATTGAAAAAATTTAATGGTTGAATGCTATTTATAAAGTTGTGTAACAGAATTGAAATGGAATCATGAAATAGAATGTTGCAATAAAATTTTGTGTTTTGTTTGTCCTAAGTACTTTTAACCTTGAGTCAGATATTTGACTCCAGATTCAGATTCATTTTTAGTATTCTCATTGTGATTATATAAACATGGCTTTATTTTATTTGCTTTCACAGATTATTAAAGTCTAAAAACCTCAGGTGATATAACTAAAAAGTGGTAGTGGTTGAACTAAGCATGTTGAAGAAATGGGGGCAGTAAATGTAGATGAATGGAGGTCCGTAGTGTGATGAGCAAGAACATTCACAACACTGCCTTCGGTCAAAGGTAATTTTCTATTTCAATTTGGACAAATAAGATGATTTATACATCCTTAGTTTTTGTGGTGGTTTTTGGAGTGTAATTTATCTTCCTTCTTTGGCTATAACCATTTGGTTTCAACTTATTAAAGATTCTCACATGTTGCAAACTTTAAGAGACCATACAATTTTGTGAGAGCTGTAAAGGCAACCAATGAATCTCATAAGTTTCTAACAAAAACGATAATTAATCTAAGGTAATTTAGTAAATATCCCATTCATTCTAGTTCATTTGCATGATTGGCATATGAGTTACTCAAAATATTTAAATTAATGGTGCGGAACAGTATTTAGTTGCTTTTATAAAAAAATTTTTACAATAGTTGAGTATCAGATAAATGAAGCCTATAAAATTTGCTTAAACTCTGTTTTTAAGCAATGTGATAAATCTTTAATGTGTGTACGAAGTTTACTTTTTGTGGTATCTAAAATAAATGTTTAGACTTGAACTTTACACCGGTTAAAGTATGTCGTTTACTTTTGTTTCAGGTACCATCCGGTAGCCATCGTTAGTCCGACGGATGCTGGCGACGGATGGCTTACTTCCAAAATGGCGGACAACAGTAAATTGTCGCCGACGTTTGCGCAAAAGGCGGAAATAAAACTCAGCACGATGCCGTAAGTTACAAAACTCATAATCAGGTTAAATCTGTCAGGTAGAGGAGAGGTTCCAGTTGATTCAGCATTGTTAAACCGTCTATTTCAGGTGGTTTCACGGGAAAATCTCTAGGGACAGAGCCGAGCAGTTGCTAACTCCAAAGGAAGATGGACTGTTTCTGGTGCGGGAATCGACCAATTTTCCGGGTGACTACACTCTTTGCGTGTGTTTTCAAGGGAAAGTGGAGCACTATAGAGTCAAGTACAAACAGAATCAATTGACAATTGATGATGAGGAATTTTTTCAAACTCTCGCACAACTTGTCGAGGTACCCCTCTGATCATCCGAGAAGGATCGTCGCCGTCTCTGGTGCTCCTCTCTAATTGTTGGGTTTGTTGCAGCACTACGAACAAGACGCCGATGGCTTGTGCACCCAATTAACAAAGTGTTTACCAAAGAAGGGAAAGCAAGATTTTTGCGTTGCAACAAAAGACTTTGCCGATGCCGGCTGGATGATTCAGACGAGCGAACTCGAACTGAGAGAATCAATTGGAAAAGGAGAGTTTGGTGACGTTTTGCTAGGAGTTTACCGCGGGAACAAGGTGGCGGTAAAAACGCTCAAGGATTCTTCGGAAGCTGCCCAGAAGTTATTGACGGAGGCTTTGCTCATGACGTGAGTCTGCCAATCAATCGAGAATGATTGATTTGTTTGCGGTTTCAATTGAACATTGAACCAAAGTAAATGCTTATTTTTTCACATGACAGATCGTTGAGGCACGAGAATCTTGTTGAAATGTTAGGACTTGTGTTCAGCAGCAATCACATTTATCTCGTTACCGAATACATGAGTAAAGGAAGCCTGGTGGACTACCTGAGGTCGAGAGGAAGGTTGCATGTTACGAGAAATGACCAAATTAATTTTGCGTTGTATGTTCATTGTATCTTAGACGAAAATGTTGCAATAGAAATTATTTCGGGAGATTGTGTAAAATATGTCTGTTTCTAGTGATACCTGCTCTGGAATGGAATACCTGGAATCTAGGAAGGTTGTACACCGGGACCTCGCAGCCAGGAACGTTCTCATATCGGAGGAAGGAGTTGCCAAAGTTTCGGATTTCGGACTGGCAAGAGAGGAAAATTTTACAATAGACGCCGGAAAGTTACCAATTAAATGGACGGCCCCAGAAGCACTTAGACAGGGGGTGAGCGACTGAGATTTTTACTTTTACATAAAATTTGAAATTTGTTATTAATTTATGGGCTGTCTATTTCAGCTGTTTTCTAATAAGTCTGACATGTGGAGTTTTGGTATTTTGCTATGGGAAATTTATTCGTTTGGTAGAGTTCCTTATCCCCGAATACCACAGGCAGATGTTGTGAAGCATGTAGAAAAAGGTTACAAAATGGAAGCCCCGGAAGGATGTCCTCAGGAAGTGTACGAAATTATGAGACAGGTGATTATTAACCGATAATTAGTTTTCCGGACTGTTAAAATGCTGTTGCAGTGTGAGTCACGGAGTAATTCTTCTTACGTCGCTCTAATGTCGTCACAAAAGAACACCCAGTTTATTCAGTTTCAACTTTCATTTCGTAACAGTTTCTTTCAGAAATTTGTGTTTACATTGTTTTATATGTTACGAACATACATCATCCCCCATATTAAGTTAATAAAATATCATCTAAAAATTTATTCTAATCCTAAGGTGAATTTATTTTAAATTGTTTCAGACGTGGGACCTTCAACCTGAGAAAAGGCCATCCTTTAAGGAAGTAAAAACAAAGTTAGGTCTTTTGAAGAGTCTTACAGTGTGAAAACAGAGCTTTAACCGAAGATATATATAATTCCGAAGCGATAGTGACGGTGATGTTGGTAACTTCTGCTTCTGTCGTGTAAATTACACAGTCGTTTAATTAATTAACTTATTTTGTTCGGAATTTTCAACGAGCATTTCCATCGGACTGTCATGGCAAGTGGTACACCTTCTGGCATTACATCGAAATTTCAGATATGTCTCATTGTGAAATGGTTGTGACGATTGAAGCCAAAAGTAATCTCTTTCTATTTTTTTTTCGGATGGTAAATTATTTGTTTGCGTCGACTATTTCGTCGCTTGCTGCTTGAGTGACTTAAAGCATTTCTTTCGTAAAATTGCAGTTTTTAACTCGTAAGGAAATGATTTCTGGAGGGGGTTGAACCTACACGTTATTTTAATAGTTATTATTATACTTTGATGGAAGATAAGTTCCTGTCATTAGATACTGTCCAATTCCGCTGCCAAATATTTTTTTTACCGAATAGAACTAGTTCTGATATTAAGTTATTGATAGAGCAGCGGTGGACGTTAGGTAACTGGGTCCATCCTTTACGAAATGCCAAATGTGGTAGACCATGTAGTTGTACCCCATTGTAATAAATTTTTAATTGTCAATTATCACGTGGTATTTGTGCAGCAAAGCAAATAATAAAACACGTGCCAAACTATTAACAAACTTTTTTTTACAAAATTAACGTTTATTAAAAATATTGACGTTAATTAACGTTTTTAACTAGTTCGACTAATGGTGAGACGTTTATTATACGTGCTCCTTAAATCTTTCTATTAATTCTTCGATTAATTGCATTTTGTAATTTAAATGTAGGAAATTGAACGTAAAAAAACGCACGCAGCGACAGTGAAATTTGAACGTAGATGTTAATCTTTACGCGTTTTATGTAGTTGAAATTAAAAAGTTGTCTAAACGTAACGAGGAGGTCTCCTGAACGAGAAATCATTTTCTTACTTATCAAGTCTGAAATCATTTTATAAAGTTAAATTCCAGATGCCACACATCAACTTTTATTTATTTATATCATTTATTTATAAAATTATTTATTGTTGGTTCATCTTTACGATTCATATAAATTTATATAATGCATCACTTGATCGACTGGCTATTTTCATCAATCAAATTCTTTTCGCAGTCACTTCGTTCATTCGTACCTCGTTGTGTTTTTGTCACACAAAAATCGCGATTGGTACGAGAAATAAAAAAAATAACAAAATTAGAGAAGTACCTCTCGAATCGTGTGGAAGACAGAATTACGCCAGAAGAACGGTTTGCGTGCAAATCAAATAATTTGAAATAGGAAAAAATGACTTGTAGAACTCATAAGTTGTCTCTTCTTTTTCTACTATACACGTCAAAAGGGCATTTCCTCTGAGCAGAGGACAGTCACAGGTTTGACACAATCAACAGAGTGACCTGAAACTGTTCACAGAGATGTCAATGAGGGCGATGTTGTGACTTCTATGCGAGAGAGGCGTTGCAAAAACAAAATATGTTTTTTCGATTTAGTATAACCTTGTTTTTTTTTTATTGTAAATTAAACACGAGTGAAAAGTTGATTCTATTTAGGGTAATGTTTACCTAATGAGAAATTGTTTTAATAATTTATTTAATATACTTAAGTGTTTTTATGTATGTAATAAAAGCAGCGATTTTTGTTGGATTTGAAAAAAATAATTAGGAATTTTGCTTGGAATTATTATAATTTAAATAAGCGGTGTTTGAAATGGCATTGGGTTGGTTTCTGACGTAGTTTGAGATTACTGTAGCATTTTTTTATAATAATATTATTATTATTAAATTCAGAATACGTAACGACGGAGTGTGTGTAACGGAGACGTAAAAGCCAAAGCGTTAAGTAACAATATTAAAAACAAATGCCGAATTTACTCTTGCGCGGATTTATGAAACTTCATCTAGCCTTTGTGTCATCGGTGAACCACGGCAAATCCTAAGAGAGTATTTGCAGATATCTGAAAAGGCACGAGTAAATTCAGAAAGAGACAAATCAATCTGTCTCGGGTGTTTTGTTAATTTAATTCGAGGAATGTGTGAAAAACTAAAACATTGCTAACTATAATGATGGACTTGAACTACCGCCCAATTCCAAGTCAGTTAATTATTGCTGTTACGCATTACTTTCAAAATCAAACGTAATTTCTTCCCAGCAAAATGCGATAATTAAATTATTGACTCAAGAACTAAAACGCACGCATTTATAGGGAGGTTAGTAGGTGAAATGTACATTAAGTTAAGTGTTGATTGGTTGTAAGTTTTTTTTATTTTTGCAAAACAGGCGTAGAGTAGGAAAGTCAGTAAAGCGGTTCCGTAAGCAATGCGAATGAATTAGTTCAGGCTGAAAACTGCCGAAGTGGACTGCTAGAGAGCTTGTACACATCTGAAAAGAGTCAAAGTCCAATGGAGTCAACTTACAACCCCTGAAGACAGGTCGAAATTGGTTGTCTATCAGTCCACTTTGTGCAAAATACGTCAAACAAATACTCTTTCCTTCATGGTGTATCGTTTTGACAACTTTCTAGCCCGTCCCTAAATTTGTGCGATGAAAAGTAAAAGTTTATATATTTTTTTGTACTCCTTCTAGTCCGCCTTTAAAAAAATAAAAGACGTCTCAGGGAGTCGAGTCGGGCACCCTGTTGGCTCGGGACTGACTGAGACAATTCCTATATAATAAATTATTTTTTACTCTGTGATAGTAGATCACATTTTCGCCGTTTTTTGGCACATTTAACTTTGTATAATTTGTAAAAATGTGAGTAACATTCAACGGGAAATGATGCAAGGTGATCTCTTGCAATGGCAGGACAGAACAGCAGACGTCAGGGTGAAGCCTCGAGAATCTTTCTGTACAGAACACTATGAACCGGTCTGTCTCATTCGTGTCATGTCTATGTAGAAATTCAGTCATTCATGAATTCTGCGTCCATCATCGCTAGCTGGCTGACCGCAAAAGGTCGTACTCAGCCGAAACCGAAAAACATCTAACAATAATCAAGCAGACTAATTAAAATATTCGTCACAGAAGTCGGGGAAACGTTTTCAGACCCAGTAACGTTTTGTATTTTTTCTTATGGGTACAGAGAAAAAGGTTATTGCGTCTGGTGCCCATGGAGGTCGTCCTAGATGCTTCGCCAAAAAGGTTTCACCTTCATTGGAACTTTTGGCGAGGGGTCGGTACCCATTGAAAATTATTGCTGTCGCGGCTGCGAAGATTGAAAATCTTAAATTTTCATATTTTCTTGTTTCTTTATTTTATTACAAAGTCTAGTCTAAATTCATGTATCTTATTTTGGTGTTTCTGCTTTTTTGTACATACTTCATTGTGCTCTGACATAAGTAGTCAGAGTCTACGTCTGACACAACATCATAAAAACATTCAATGCTGAGGAAGACTCCGAAACCAACATTTTATGACCCTGAGACCAACCATTCATTTTAGTTTACATAAATGTTTGTTATTCCAACCCGTTGCACCATTACTACGAATAGAAATCTTTTTAAATGACTTATTAATAAAACTGGCAGTTACTTTGGTACATAAGTACACACACACACTTTAATTCGTTCTCTGACTGAGAAACTCTCGAGGCTTAATCTGTGACAGTTTCGTGAAGAAAGCAATGACGAAATTTATATTTTAATTATTTCCATTTCGTACTTACTCATAGTTTATTGGAAATATTATTTTTACTCTCCGCTCTTGTTGTACTTGTTTTGGTGACTTGATTTATTCTACTTGGATATCGAAGAGTTTTGTTTTTGAGTTCAGTTTTGTTGCGAGAGATCACCGGGGAAAATGGTTTTGGAAAACTGATTACATGTAAACGAGAGAAAATTCAATAAGAAACATTATTTAAGTAGTTATATTAATACGAATCGTGACGGTTGCTTGAAAATTATGTTTTAATTAAATACATATACTGTTGAAATAAATATACATATATGTTTGTGTACATAAATAGGAGCAATTAGACTCACACAACAGAAGAATTGCTGACTTTCAGGTGGTTCACATTGTTTCCCTCCCGGCTCCCCTTCTCTCTCTTTACCTTTGTACCTTTTTTCGATGTTACAAAATTGATTTTCTCTTGTACGGGAAATTTTAATTTACACTGGTTTCGATTGGTTAACAAATTGTGTTTTTTTTAATAACATAAAATTATAGAAAATTGTAAAAAAGTGAATATAATTCGATGGTTAACTTACTCTTTGAATTTTTATTTATGCTGCTTATTTTTTTTTCCAAATAAAACTGCTTTTGACCTAACAGAGGAAGAATTATTTATGAATGACCGCGGACCCACATTACATTCATTGGCTTTTAGGGTACTTAAAAGCCCCAATGGAATGACGGAGTACGTATTTGGTAGCTGAACATTCTTCTTGATCAAGAAACTGGAGTAATGATCCTGATCGAATAAGGTAAGTGAAAGAATTAAGAAAGCAGTTCGCAATCAATAGTTCATAAAAGGATAAAATAATTTGAGGTCAGATGGACGTCGTGTGTGCTGGTTCGTGTGGAAAATAAAAAATAAAATTAGTAAAACAGTAGAAATAAACGGTAAGACCAACGGTAGGTAACTGCTGATGTTTGTTGTAAGTCCACGTCGCGGTCACAGATTTTCTTTTATTTTGGGACAATATTTTTCTTTTTTCTTGTTGGCGACGAGAAACTCCTTCTTAACACAACTCGTTGAGATGACATTAAATTTTCAAACGACAGAAGTTGTCTGGGTCATGAGGGAAATTGCTTTATTATTTATTGTATCCTGTATCAATTTGTCTCAGGACGAGAATTGGGAAATTTGATTATTTCGTCTGAGATTTACTCGCTTAGCCGAGATAACCAAATTTGAAGGGCGGAGGGATGGGGATTAGGGTGGCAGTTAGTTGCAAACTTTCGACAAAACAAAATATTTGCGTCCTCGTCAGTTCCGTACGGAGCTGTAGGTTTGCTTAAACCTTTGCCGAGTTCATCTGTTTGAATTGCTTGAGGCCTCTCTCTTAATTTGTACCTTAACGTTGCTTTCCATCAATTAAACTCTTACTTTTTATCCACATAATATACATTTTGTACTTTTGTAGGCCAACAACCGATTAGCATCCTTACATATTCTTTTACATTAATTAATGGAAATTTGATTTAAAGGGTGAGTTATTATATGCGTTGGGTATGTTGTTGAAGTGGAATGTTGTAGGTGGGAGAAATGCGGCAGAAGTGAGGCTGCAGTTCATTTCATGTTGTCGTTAAGCTTCTCGGAACTCGGACACGTCACTTGAATGCTAAACGAGTACCTTGCTGTTTTGCTTCGATGCACTCCGTCATTTTAAGCCTACGTGTGAAACAACATTGTTTGACGAACAATGGGTTGTTACACCTTCACGAAAGCAAAGTGACACCAAACCATTTTTGAATAATGAGATGGTGAAATAAGCCTGTCGACCAGTTGCCTCGGTGACATTGTTTTTGTCACGTCTTTGTTTTTGAATAATCAAAAGAGCCTCCATGCCTGAACTATTTCATTTATGTCCAAATAAAACAAAGTTATCTATTGATATATATAGTAATAGGGGTGTTGGCAGATACCACAGGTGATTGTGGTAAAACACGATTTGTAGTCTCATTAAATGCATTTTCCCCTCCCACTGATTTTCGCCATAAATCGACTGGCTCGGAACTCCTCCAAGTTTTATTGAAACTAATTTTTTCCCAGGATTTCTGTCGGTGTTGTCTCTCTTAGGTGTTGACTTCGAAGTGAATTGCTCTCAGCCTATTGCTTTTGGAATAAGAAAAATTATGGGGCAACGGTTGAGGAGCTAAAAGAAAAATAATGTTATTTCATGGAAAGAAAGAAAATTTAGAAAATTTTCCACCGTGAAATATGACGTTGTCTAGGGAAAACAATAGAAACGCACAGATTCTCACTCTTTTTCTTAGTCTTCACTTCTTTTATTTCTCTTTCCCTCCTTTTAACACCTTTTTCATCCGAGGGACTTGAGTCAAATTCAAATTCTTACCTTTTTCTGGCAGAATCAAACGATTTTATTTTTCTTTACTTTCTCGAGGCGAAACTTTTCGTTTCTTTGTCCTTCATATCATTCGTCTATTACTGATAGTGCTTTGTCAGAATAAACTTTCACCATTTCTCCAGTTCTTTAAGAAATATTTGCTCCTCTCGAGTGGAAATCTATTATTCGGAGTTGATGTACCGCTGCTTAACATAACGATTTCTTTGTTCTACATTAGTAATACCTTTCTATTGATTGAAAGGTGACTGTAAGCTATCCCTGACATGTCATATCGGAGGTTGGCTGTGGATTTTTTTGTCTCCTAGGGAACTTACTCTGCTTTCTGGAATAAATTACCGAACTTAAATTGATTTCTCATTTGTAAGAAGAGATCTTTATGACGTGAAACTTGAGTGAGTTGATTCATGGCAAAGAACTTTAGTTGACTTCGAACTCTGGCTTCGATGCTGTCTCTTCGAAAATGTTGGTGTAATTTGTTTTGTATGGTGAAAATGGATATTAATAAAATAAATTTATTTTTTTTTTTTTTTTTTTTAAAAAATAAAGTCAGAACAATGAAATAATTCAGAATGTATAAAATAGAATATTTTATTATTATACACACAATTTCTAATGAACATAGAGAACCAGGTAACAACATCAGATAGAAATAAAATAAGTAGAGACAAGAAATGTTAGGTTTGAGTTGATGTTCAGAGCCAGGTTTTTAGGCTAAACATAACATAAAATAATATTTCCGTTTGCCGTCTACAACAGGACGACTTGCAAATGTCGAAGTTTTCTTCCTGTCGAATTTGGCAACGTCTCTAAATGGAAAAAAGGAAATTGACAAGTCGAATATCCACAGCCTTGACGCAATATTTTGCCAAATTCAAAACAAAACCGAATAGTGCAATTAAACTGGATATTTTTTGAGTTTTGTCATGAGAAAAAATTGTTTTCCTCACTTTCGGCAGCAAAATTACTCGTGCGAACAACTAAAATAAAATCAGCATTAATGTCAGCGACTTAAACAGTCTGAGAAATGTTCGTTTTGTCGCTGATAAGCGCTCCCCTGGGCTACTGCCGAGTGGACCAGAAGTACGCTTTGGACATACCGGATTTCCTTCTTGTAGAAATTCTCATGATGATCTTCATAATAATACTCGCCAAGTCAATTTTCGTCGTGAGACTATCGAAGCTCCGGTTTTGTACACGAAAAACGGCGGAGGCGGTCAAATTCCTCCAAGAAGTAATCAGTCAAGAGATCAAAACCGAGGACTCCAAAACGGTGCACAGTACGTCCCAGTTAAAAAAATCATCGGAAATCTTTTTAACGCCGTCCTGTTTGTCGAACAACGTCCAATTCAATAAAGCCTCGGCAGTTTTATCAAGAGGAAATTCAAAAACTCAGGGTGCAACAGAGGTAGAACACAATTCCACAATGTTTACCGAAAATGAAACCAACACACCTTCGGATGCCAAGTCGACTTACGACGAATGCAATTCATCCCTCAGCAACGAAAAAGTCGACAACAGTTGCTTACTTGAAGGGAAGACCGTCGTTCCTGCGGTGAAAACCACGGAGGACGCCTACGTCGTGCCCAACAACACCTCCAGCACTTCGTATTCCGTTTCGGACGACATGGACTTGTCTGGCACGACGTACACGGTCAGGTTCAATGCCTCGAGGATGTACAATGTGCCTGAGATTGGAGTGGCCATGTCGCAGTCGTACAAATGCGTCAATCAGCCGGCGGAAGCAACCAGCGGTGGCTCCAACGCAGAGTTAAACAGAACACGAGACTCAACCAACAGCAATCAGTCAAATCTGAAGGCTAAAACGTCCCAGGACTTAGAAATAAAACCTTTAACTGGAAAACAGTCAAATGTGACGTCTCCGACCCCTTCAAACACCAGCAACCACAAATCATGAATCCTCCAAGTTCAGGTTCCACAGAGAGAACCTGAAGTGAAAAAAATTGGCAAGTGCAAGTCCACGACGATTCGGTCACCGCTGCAGCAGCTTTTTCTTCTATTTATATTTATTAATGTTTCTTTTCCCCACTAATATTGTTGTTCGTCTCATTTATTTTCTATCTATTTGTTTTGTATTTGTCTTTGTGTTTTGTATTCGCACACCGTAAAACGAAGTGAAAAACCTGTTGCGTCGATTATGTACGATGTCACGTGATCTCTTTGGAACGTACATCAGACATGACAATCGCCGTTAAAATGTTGTAAAAAATACAAATCGTTGGATCAAATTTTCTGTCTTACTTGTAGCAATGCATAAAAAGAATTTGATTTTGATTAATAATGAAACACGTCAGGCTGCTCGGAAGAAGAACAGTTGTAATTAAACTTAACATCTATTTAGAACATCCCGATTGATACAAAATATCCTTTGAGTTATGACCCCGTGAATTTGTTAACATGTGATTTTGTAAGAAATGTTAAACGATACATAACACGGAATTTTATTTAGAATACGTGGTCCTGAAAAAGTTGCCTGACAATATGACGTAGTGAAAATAACTCGCGCACATCACGCCTTCGACAACCACCGACAACTTCAGCAGGACAAATGGTAAAATTAGAGAGCCATGTGACATACATAGTCATAACCAAAGGATGGAGTACTTAAGTACTGCTTTGAAATGCGACTGCAGCTGCAATGAAAAAAAAAAGTTAAGTTTCTCTTTCCGATTTAATGAGTTAATCTAATGAAGGACAATATGGCGCTGCATCCCAAATTCTGTAGGGAAAAAGTTTAATAACGTAACAGGAACTTTTAGGTTTTAATAGATTTTATAACCATTCTTGGCTCTTTCAAGCTGAATTTTTTTTTCTCAAACCCCCGTGAAAAGCTGCTCCCCTCCTTATACTCCCGCCCATTATACTTTCTTAGTTTTTTTTGTTAGCAAAACGTGTTTAAAAAGTTAAATAAATTTTTACTGTGAAGCTCACGGTTAGCAAGCTCAAACACTCGGGGAAAATTGTTGTTCTTCTGTCGTTCATTTAATTTTCTCGTTTAATTTAAACGAGTTTAACTAACTAACTAACTAACTAACGTTCCGAAGTTCGAAACGGTTCAGTAATAATGTCTATGGTAATGAGGCTTAATTCCTTCACTTTTCGAGTTGCATTTGAATCGACTTAGTTCGATCACACCGAAAGATTCTGTTTTTACCGTGAAGACAGACGGCCGGAGAAAAGGCCGGTTCCCAAAACCTGAGCGTACCTAAAACACTAATGTACAGAAATGCTAATATTCTGAATTCTGCGGCTCTATGAAAAAATAGAATAGGAGTTGGTACATTTTCTCTTGCAATGAACGGTGTCATGCCGTTCAAGTCACGTGGTCAAAAATCATTTTGTTGTCATTCGCTAATTAAGATAAAAGTAGGTTCACTACCAGACTCAGACAGCACGATTTGTAGGGAGTTGCCAAAATAAATCGGACAACCGAAAACAGAAGAGAAACACAACAGAGAAGTGACGAATGCCGACCTAAAAGAAAGCAACCTCGAGCGTTTATTTTCGTTTTAATTTTCTCCTTGTCTTCGCTTCGGCATGGCCTCACCTTCTTCGAGACTCAAAAACATAAAAGAAATTAAATTGAATATTTCAACATGAATTTAACATCTTTCATTCTTTGAGGTTGGACGTAACTCATCCGAGCACACGGGTGTTGCTATTTTGAAAATTAAAATTACATGTTGTTTGCATGGAAACTCATCTGAAAAATCTAAGACTCTTGTTGTGGTGCTGTTTTGAACGTATAAAAATTATATAAATACATAAAAATATATAAAAACTTGGTGAGCAACCTCTTTTTTTCGCTGTTTCTCAAGAATAGGACCATTCCCAAGACAGATATTGTAGGAACACCATGCATTTATATGACGTTCGAGTTCTTTTCGGCCGAAATATCAGGCAGAGTCTGTGCAAAGTAACAAGAAAGTTTGTGTTTTCTGATTGTGCCGTTTTGAAAAATTAGGAAAAACCTTTCAAGCACTCAGGGAAAATTCTCTGGTGACGACCCATTTCTATTTTGAAAAGTTATTTGAGGTTTTTTTCATCCGGCACTGTTTCTCGGTGCCACCCTGAATTGAACCGTCGCAATAGCAACAGCAAGAAAGCATCGACCGTAAAAGTAAAGTTCAGTCCGAACGACCAGAACAAAACAGCGAAACCGCCGTCGTATCTGCTTAAAATTCTTTTCGTCATTTTTTAGCCATTAAAAAGGAGAAAAAAATTTGCATTTTGTCGGAGAAGATTTTTTCAAAACTTTTCCAGAAAGAGACTTGGAACTTCTATTTTATGGAAAAACTTGTTGTTGGGCTTAAGTTTGCCTCGCTGGGAGGTTAGACAGGAGAGGTTTTCTCACGTCGAAAAACACAAAGAAAATAATGATATGAAAGAAAAAAAACGTATTTTTCCCGTTCAACCAGCAACTGCGTTGGAGTGTGTAGACAAACGCACAGACACGGATCAGATCATGTAATAAACACATACAAGCATATAAGTATACTTACATGCACAGGAATTTATTGCGCATATGTCAGCAAGCGTGGGGTTGTAAATTTCAAAGTGTACAGTTTCGACTTTTTTCATTATAAAAATGCAAAAACTCCTGTTGTTTTTTACAGACTTTTGCGTTTGTTTCGCATCAACACTCCTGATTGAATAGAAAACAATATATCGATATAGCGAAAAGGAAAATTTTGAAAAATAAGGTGAAAAATTGCGTTGAAAAGCGACTCTTGGGAAATAATGTATGCAATTGAAGAGCGAGTGAAAGAGAGAGAGAGAGTGAAACGTAGGAAGGATCCTAAGTTTCAAATTTTACTGCTTAAACTATATATATATCAAGTGATTTATAATATACAATATGTAATAAAAAATGTAACATTTTTATTTATAAACATTCAATAACTTCAGTGAGAAACTTCACTGGGAGTTCACAATTATTCTACGAAATTTTTAGTACTCGTGGTAACTCTACAGAAAAGAAATGTCAGCTTGATTGCTTGCGTAGGGGTTTCAATTTTTAGAAAAGTATCTGTATTATATATTATATTTTATACAGTATATAGTATATTATATATATATTAGTACTAACAGCATCATTATACTGTCGGTTATTTGATTGTCTCTTAACCAGGTAAGAATTTCGTTTCAGAAGAACGTGTTTCTATGAGTGGCACTATAGGTAACTAGGAGTGTGTGTCCTTTGAACGAGAAAATGTTACCGGGTACATAAGAAAAGAGTTGTAACACTTTTCTGAAAAGTAAGCCTTACAGAAACCAATAAATTAAAAATAAATAAATAATCAGGATGGGGAATTAATTTTTTTAGTATCACGGCGAGGATTTCATTTTCCACACCGGTTGTTTCTAATGAATTTTTTCTTCTATCTCCTCGGGTTTTCCTCACTTTTGTTTAAACTACAACTTTCTACCAAACAAAAATACAAAGTAACAAGTATTTTTTAATTAAAAAAATATACAAAACCCTCTCGCTCAGACCTTGCGATTACCATTTGTTGTATTTCCCTGGCTTTTGATGAAAACAACAAAAAAGTTTTCCGAAAAAGACTTTTTCCTTTGAATACATTAACCTATTTTACTATTGACTCACTCACTCATGGAGGTAATATTTTTAGGGGAGATCATTAGAATCCGACAGACACAAACCTGTGGTAGGGGGCCGAAATGTTGCTTACGTTTCTTGAATTTTTCAAAAAAGTTTCAAAGTTAGATTTTCAGAGATAAAACTATGGCAACTATGAAAAGAAACTTTGTCTTTTAGACACTTGGACGAATCCACTCTGACAGCCATCATGTTTTAACTATTTTCTTAGAGCCGACCTGGTTCAACAACTGCTCGATTGTCCTATCCAATTGAATACTCGTTATGAAATCCCATCAACTGTTTCATAACTTCTTGAAATGAGAATCAATCGGGAAAACTCTGTACCTGTCGGCTTTGCCGGTGAGATGGTTCTCTCGTTTGATTCCAAAGCAAAAATTTCTTGGCAGAAAATCAAAGGTATTATCTGGATGTCCGTTATCAGAGTGATTAATGGCGCATTCCGAGCACAGGTGGTTTCGTCTGATATTGCCACTTTCCAAATAAAAAATTCATTTTTGCACCTAAACAGCGAGTTTACCCTTTTAAGAATTTACCAAACTGACGTATATTTCTTTTTACTGTTATGACTTATAAGCCATAACGGGGACTGATGTCTTTTCTCAGTGTTAGTGCCGTTCTTGACACATCTGCCGACGCCATTGAGTGTTCCCACTATTCTCTCCACTCGTCAACTTACTTTTCTTTTACATAGTTTCCGTCTCTTTGTTCTCGGTCGAAAAACAACGGAAGAGCAATGCACTTGTTTCTCCGGAACATATCAATGACGGGTATTAATTATGTGCGATACAAAAAATAACAGTATTTGAAAAGAAATTTTATACAACTATTCTAGTCGATAGTTTAATTCACTGTACTTAGCATTGGGCTTTAGCCTTCTTCTGTTCTGACGTGGCATTCGTTCACTTTATTTAAACCTAGAAATATTACAAATACTATTTCTACATACAGCCAAACTAATAGTGACGTACTCAAGTTTGTATTTCAAATAAACTTTTAGGTTTTCAGTAACAACTGGTTAACATTGCTCAAATTATTAAGTTAGAAGGGTACCTATGTATTATAGAATTCAAAACATTTTAACTTTTTTTCCCCAAAAAATTTATGCAATAATTTGAGCCGAAATTTAAAAGGTGTTTTTCGAACCTGCGAGAATTCGAGAAGAAAAACAATTCTCAAGTTGAAATTTGAGTCGTAAATTATTCGGAGAGACCGCAGTGTCAGTTCAGATTATCCGATGACTTTGTTATACAGATATTCGCAAATGTTACACAGGAAAATTCAAATTTTTGTTTCTTTTGTAACACAAAAATGGCACCCAAAATGAGGTGAATTAAGACCCTGTATCTTTGTAGAAACATAATTTTACAGCTCAGAATTTGTGTATTTCTGATTATTTCTCTTGTTATGTACCACATAAAAGTAGTAAAATAGTGTCAGGCTCCGTGTGTCATTTGTTTGGTAGAAGAATACATAAAAGAATAGAAGATATATTGAGCTTGACTTGAAAACAGGCACTCGAAATGTGTCATTGCGTTGCTTTACGGAGTAATAAAAGTATCTTTTGGCAATAGAAAACAGTATAAATAAAGTTACTGACTGAAGATTATCTATTGAATTCTGATGAATCAAGTAAGAGAAATAATAATCATATTAGCAAAAAGAAAAGTTCTCTTTTTTAGCATCATTCCTTACCTGTAAGCCATCTCAGATTGTACATGGTACAGTCGTGAGCATGTCACGATTTGATAACAACACTAGAAGATGAGTTTAAAGTTTGTAGAAGTAGGTTAACAAGGGCGATAGGACACACTAGAAAGTCATAGGTTTATTCTAGGATAAATTGTACTTTAGCCATGTTTGAGGATGTTCAATTTATTTTTTTCTGTCGGTTTTACAGAAGCTGACTGACTGAATTGAAACGAGACGACGGAAGTACAATCCAAATTGGATTGGGAAATGGCTTTTTTTTCATTCCGTATCGATTGTATTTGCTTCCCTCGGCTATGTTTGCGTATTTGTCCTCGTCACCTTGAGCAGAAGGGACCCGCTCCGAACGAGTGAAAGATTTATTGTGTCGTACGCACAGGTCTCACGTGGATATTTCCGCAGGTCCGCTTCGAGACCGCAAGAAACAAAGATATGGCCGAAAGCGAAATGGATTGCAGAAAGCTTTTAAATAAGGAGTGGAGTTGAGAAATTTCGAGTACTCAATACTCGGGGAGAAAGTTATCAAATGAAAAAGTTTCAATGGCCTTGCAAGCTGTCTCAGTCTACTGGTTTAAATTAAGTTGTCTCACAACTTTTCCCACTTACATGACATATTCCTCGCCTGCACAAAAGATCTACTGTTTAATGGTCTCTTGTTTTGCTTATAAAAACTGTATAAAAAAGAGACCAACATTATTTAAAGCAAATACAGGCTGCCATAAAACCTAATAGAAGGCCCTGTACACTTACCTTGGACGCAAACCGTGGAGTAATTGACCACTGATTAATTGCATAAATTATTTACCCACATAATTATTGAAAAGATGTTTATTGAACTAATTCTAGTTATATATAATAAAACCAAAATAAAAGTTGCCAAATACATTCCCTGGAATGTTTAAGTTTAGTTCAAACTGTAAGTTGTTAAGCATCTTGCAAAACACCAAACAAAAACTTACAGTTGTCAGTTTTTGTGTCAGTTCCTAAGACTGAACAATTTTATAACTTACAACTTGTTATATTAGAACTGGAGCTTTCTCCTGCGACCTTACATTCGTCTCAGTTCTCTGGATGTCACTAAAAAGATGATTTCGGTACCTTTCACGCCTTTGATTAAAGTCTAAAATTAAGACATAGTTGGAGACAAAGGTGGCAAGAGGAAAGACAAGTTTCCAATAAGTTTTTAATCGTTACACCTCGAACGGTATTCCATTTTTCTTTCTTGCAACTTGCAAGTTCTTAAAGAATTTTAATACTTTGCTAATTTTCTACCCCCAAACGTTCAAAATTGTTGTAGAGTTTTTCTTAAGGAATTCTTCACTTCACCCACAGGATCCTTTTTGCTCAGGTTTTGAACTTCTTCACGTGATGGCCGTTTAATTAAAGTGTTGAATTATTTTGTAAGGTCGAGCCGCCTAACATACCACCGAAATACAAAACAAACCTTTTCTTAAAGCCCTAGTCAGTTGTATACATTCATTCACTCCGTCATTTGTAGTCATTCATTCAAGTCTCAGTCTAGGGTGAGTCACAATAAAGTATACTTGTGTTCACGGGTTAATAATATCAATGTCGCTCTTTAAAGTTTTCCACGTAATTATAGGTATTAATTTTTGTTGCCATCTAATTGGTTATTCATCGTTTAAATGATAAATTACCTGTGCCTTTAAAAGTTGTTCTTGTATTTTTACTTAACATCTAACTTGAAAGTTTCTCCTTCAAGGATTGCCAAAAAGAAAGCAGCAATCGCCGACACAAAAGCAACTGTTTTTCGTTTTTGTGTACTTATGTAGTTGTTTTATTGCCTAGTGGCGAAGTTGAAATGAATAAAATGAAAAGAAATATGTCATATGTAAAAAAATAATGAAAAAAATTTATTATCCAATCAGAGTAGGTAAGCAGATGCCTCTAAAGGATAACTCATGGAGAAGTTTCCTCTTTGTTGTTTAAAAAGATGTCTTCTAACACTTTCCTTCCGATGTTCATTGTGTACCCTAAATTTCCTAAAAGTGTCTCTACCATCACATCGTGCACTCTATCTAAAGTATTAATGTAAAGTCATAAAATTAGTTCTATTAAATTTTGCTTAATCTGATGCTCAAAATGATCAATTTTGCCACTGTACATGCTTATTAATTGTTGTAATGAATCAATTTGAGGGGTTGACACCGAATTGTGGAGGAGGATGGTGGTTATCGTCATTGATATTCACCACTACTCTTCGTTTCCACTTTACTTCCTGTGGCTGTCTATAATATGAAATTACAAGAAAACAAAGTAAACGAGAAGGAACTTTATTGTGCGGTGTCATGTGACTGGCTTTTGCGTCTAGCAAGTGCCAGCAGTGAAATTCTGGCATCTGAAAGCTCAGGAGGAAAAGAGGTGAACTGGATGTTTGCGTGACACGTGTACGACATATTTGAATCAGATTCACAGAAGTTCAGACAGATTTTGGGAGCGCAACTAAGATAAGAAATAGTCACATCAATCAAAATGTGCAACTGTTTACTCTTAAATTCTATCTTTTTATTTTCAATGTTACGCTTTAAGAGTGTGATTATTCATGTTCTTCGAATAAATCTGACTTTCAGTTGTGCCTCACCATCCAGTCCCCTTACATTCTGGTGGCGCACTTTCTTCTTTTTATGTGGAAATCACACGTTCAGCAAGGAGTAATTACTTGAGCAAATAACTAAACGCCTTGAATATTATTTTAACAAAGGTAGTCATATATTACATATTTCAATTGTCAACTTACAATCTTAATTGTTTAGTGAAATGAGGTTTACTTTCTAAGCGTTCACAACTTCCCATTTCCGGTTGGGAGAAAGATTTTCCCGCACCCGTTCGCTTCAAGTACTTGGAAGTAAATTTTCACTTGGTCCTCAAACCCGATCATTTTACTCTGTTCACGACCGTACTCTGACGGTTGGCAAATTTTCACACAATTTGATCAACTTTCCTTGTGATCCGATCATGGATGATCGTCTTCTCTTTCTCCCTCTCAAACCACAAGAAAACCAACTTTTCCGTTAATAAAAAAAATATTCAGCTCTCGAATGTCGACGGCTGACTGTTTAAAATTTCCATTTTAAAACTACATCAGAAGTTGCATGCGTCTTTGCTGAACAACACTCTCGTGAAATTGTTCACAGGAAAACCAGTACGGTTTTAATCCTCGCAGGATGACGTGGAATATCACCTGAATGAAACAGTCAAAGTGAACGCGAAAAGAAGATACTGAACAAGTAAGAAAGTTGGACTTCTTGGAGTACTCGACAGGGCGTGACTAGAAGAATTCCCGTGTTGCATTGCGGCCGGATGTTCGCCTGAAATAAAGAGAAATACATAAAATTATGTAATAAAAATAAGTGAACTAAAAGAAAAGTGTGTATTTATGTACATGGAGTAAAGTACAACTGGAACTTGTTCTCATTCAATTGTATGAATTATTGGACTAATAACCATCACACGTGATGGTTATGGATGGCGCTGATTACTTGAATATCTAGCACTAATTTACATAGCTAAATTAATTAACGAAAAAGTACATAATCGTAATAAGAATACATATCTCTTATGATATTATACTATATAATACTGCTATAAAATATTAAATAAAAATGAGCCTGCAGTTGATCTAACAAATTTAATAATCTTAAATAAAAATTGAAACGACAGACAAAAAAAGAAAACCTGGTACCAAACAATAGAAAATTCTATAGCTTTCTATGATAGACAAACTCACCGTTGAGGACGTGGACTACAACACTGGCCGAATCGCTGCTGGAAGGAGCACAAGTGTAATTGCCAGAATCCGCCGGCAAGGCTCTCGCTATTAGAAGTCTACTAGTTCTTGTCTGTTTCTCTGTAACAACGTTGATTCCACCTCGCTGGGAATAGTTGACTACGTGGCCTCCTTGGTACCAATAGATAAAACTCGGAGGCTCGGGAGTTTGAAGAACGACACAAGTTAGGTTTATGTCAGAGCCGCTTTTGATGTAAAGCTCCGGATTTCCCAGAATTTTTGCTTTTGATACTGAAATAAATACATAAATTTTGTGAAACGAGCTGCAGTAGATAGTTTTATATTTAGATGGAACAACATTAAAACAGTTATTGCGAGATACTCTGCACAGGTGTACACGAGTCATCAAGAACAATTATTTCTGCATTTGTTCATGGTTATTATTGTGAACGAAGCTTTTAAACGGTTAACTTTTGAATTATTTTAATTAAAAATAAATAAATAGTTATTGCACGTTCCCCCTGTGACTCTTTTACAAGAACACTCATCCTCCCGATCTTCATACCATTCAAACTCTATTGGAAAACAAGTGTAGAGAAAAATAAAACCAACTACAAATTCAAGAGGACCACTACAGGTTGAAGATTTTAGTCAACTCCAGAAGAAACTTGTATTTTTTTGTTTTACAGATAGAAAATACTAAATATAATTGGAGTTTCAAACAATAAGTGTGCGAGAAATAAAAAGACATGGGAGAAAAAAAAACAAAGGGTGACAAAATGGCGGTCGAAAGAAATAAACAAACATGACAATTTAAAGAGAAGAGCTTTTTGTTTTTCTTTCATCAAACACGGGCGCAAACAATATTCGCATTCGTTCGATTTCCTGTACGAACAAATACTGGAGACTTTCTCTGAAAATTTTCTCCAAACTAGAGAAAGGAACTTCACTTTTACTTCTGATGGTCGCCAATTTGTGGAACAACCCCTTGAGAAAGCACGTCTCACTCTTAAACTTTTCCCAAATGTTAGTTACAAAGTTGCAAATGTCGCTGTGCTGACTTTCTATTAGAATTGTAATCTAGCGGGCCTAAACTTAAATGGCTGACAGTATTAAACAGAACACTATTAAACATTTGAATAGTAGTGTTGATGTTCACTCAATGTCGCATCCCTTTGACATTTCTGTAGTAGTACACTTTGTACGTTGAATGGAAAACGAAATTTTGGCGCTTGTAACTAATCAGAGTGAAAAAAACAACCCTCAACATACGCAACATCAAAAGTAAATTATTGCAGTTAGCCGTGGACAACCACCAAATACCAAAGTTAACGAAAGGAACTACGTAATTTGAAATTTTAACCAGTTTTGGTATTTTTTCTGAGGACAAAGCCTACAGAGCGTGGCAGAAAACCACAAAGTACGATCGGTTCCTTTTTCATCCCGTCGCTAAAGAAGTAGAAAAGGGACACTCACTGCTTTATGTTACAAGTAGACACCGCACACAAGAACGTCACCTAATTATTTTTGGTCATGCGGTCAGGCAGGTGAATACCTCCATTCGAGTTGGGTTCACTCGATTGGCTGCACGTAGGAACGGTCACCGCGACGTGTCACTAGAATGGTGTAATTAATTTCCACCAGGGTGACTGGATTAATTAAAAATTCTTGGAAAACTTAGATGCGAGCAAAAACTGGAAGCGCAAGAAGAAAAACAGGAAAAAACCCTGCGAAGGAAGTTGTGAAAGTCAGCGCAATGAGAAATAATTCATTCTCCTCATCACTCTCCGGATCGAAAAGTTTTGCAAGTTTCCGGACGCGGTTCGATAAGTTTTGGAAACCTTTGATCTAGTTTGTCCTATCGACACCACCTGTCCTCTTTCATCTGTCCGCGTGCACCTTTACTTGGCCGATAAACCAAGAAGGAAGAAAAAAGACGAAGACCGACGCAGCCTGAACGAAAACTATAAAGACGAGATTGAAGATGGAGATTGGTTAGTGAAAAAGTTTATTATTATGGTTACTGAAAGGTGGAAGAAGATGTTAGATGTACGTTCGGTAGCGGGTGAGTGAAACTTTTCTCAAAATGATTTAAGCGAGAGAATCTTTTTTACGTGAAACTTTTCTCGGGTGGGAGGCGCTTTTTTAAAAACAAAAATGGCGACACGTGTGATGTACTCCGAAGAATCTCTGAATGGCTCGGATGCATTTCACGTCGTGGAAAAATATATATTTCTCAGGAAAGGTTGACTTGTGAGGGCCCACCGTTGACAAATTACGTTATAAATTGAAATGAGAAATTCTACTTTTTAAGCGTGGAGTAAAAGCTTTCATGTCAGAGCTTTGGGAGTTAAACTTCTGAAAAAACCGTAGGTGACGTTTTGGGTGAAAAGCTTGGCGGCAACAACAGAAGAAAACCGAACATTTACAGGTACAATTTTATCATTTTTTTTTACTCATTTCCAATTAAAATCAACACTCGCGCTTTCCAACTCAAATGGCGACGAAAAATTTAATTTGATGATTTTGTAACGGTTAAACGGTTCTTTGGACGCCTTAAACGGACTTCTTCCACATCGAATATTATTCGTTTGTGTCGCAGTTTCTCATAAATATTTTCTACTCTACATTTTAGTCTCTCCCACCTCTTGCTTTTTGTTCCTTCAGGAGTCGAAAACCTTCGTTACCTTCTTTATTTTCTTCCATTTTCCCGACTTGACCTTCTATTTTTTTCTAATTGTCTAAGCGGCGAGCGGTAAAATTAATAAATCTCCTTTTCTTGTTTTTCTTTCGTTTGTTTTGATTTCATTCTTCGATTGCTCTTTCCATTTTTTTGTATGTAATGAAACGAAGAAATGATATGATACCTATCGATAAATATCACACTGCACTACTAATTTTATTTTCTCGTACAGACGGCACTTAATAAAAAATTACATACTCGGAATTCTGCACATTTATTTATAAGTAAAATAACAACAAATATGATATCTGCTGGAATGACGGTGTGCTGCAGGGTCACGGGTTACAGAAGCCACTGAATTTTATTTTCCTACAGTTCCACATGTTTCGGTGGCTTACCCATGGGTCCATTAGCACAGGTTTTCCCTCGTGGGCAAAGTGTGAAAGTGTAACTTTATAAATTTTTAAACCAACGATAAATATTTTAGTTAATATACTGTAGCGTACGTAAAGACTTCATAAAACTCGCCACTCTTCTACACATAATAATATAACAGTAAAACAAAGTGTTACTGACCTACTACGTTTAACCTAAAAGCTTGACTTATCTTCGGCTCCGTCGATACTTGACATTCATAAGTTCCGGAATCTCTGATCTGAGGCGATGAAATTTTTAGAGTCCACTCGTCCGTTCCATCTGAGTGAAGACTTTGAAACCTTTGATCATTTGTATAAGTCAATATCCCTACTGTGAGGATGTGAAGATCACGTTTTCTAATCCATGATACCTGGGAACAGTCATATTTACATCTGTCAGGTAATTAGATTCTCACGAAAAGAATTTTTGAGTAGCCAGACGAAACCATTTTATTGATTTAAGACATTATTTAATTACTATAACATTAGTATTTCATAATTAAGCTAACTCTGTTCAATGTGACATGAGTAATGTTTACCATTTTAAACTCTCTGCAAGAAAATAATATCCCTGTAACGTTACTTTCATAACCTATGTATACTATCTTACTATTAAAATTTATGAAGGATTACACAAACTTTGCATCTCTTATGAAGTGGCAAGAATTCATAGTTTTACTATTTCCATCACTCAAGAATTGTTAATAGATAAAAATAACAAAATAACCACTAAGTTTCAAAAGCAACAGCTTCCTGCTGAAGTAACTACGATTCCAAAGAATCTCCCTTTTTCAGTCGTTACCTGGCGAATTAAATATTTCACATAGAAAGAATAGTAAAACATTCTCTACTTGCTACTTGTAAATAGTTTCCTTTTTAAAACAGAATACACTCGAGTAAAAATGAAAAAGTCAGTTTTATTTAAATTTAAGGTGGAGGCCACCTGTAAGCGAAAGGAAAAAAGAAAAATGTCTGAAGGCTTGCTGATACTTAATAGGAGAGTGCACACAATCGCTTGAATAGTAAAAAAAATCGTTTTATTCGAGAGTCCGAGTTCAATTTACGCTCCCTCCGCTATCAGATGCACTCTCTGATTCAGTACAAATACCTTTAGTCGCCTTTGAGCAAATTCAAAGTTCCGAAGTCCGAGGGAAAAGGTCATTGTGAATTGATGCAGGGTAGCTTTACCCCAATTTCACAAGTTTTCTATTTGACAAGCGAATAAATCTGAACGAGATTTCAATAAGGAGGTTCAACATCATATTTTTGCTCTACAGCATTACATATATATATAAATATATATTTATAAATGTGTTCCGACATGACGTTTAGAACCACCTGGACCTTGTGCATTTTATATTATATAAGTTAATGTAAGTTTATGTACATGGTATAGTTGGTATACTCTACATGGTAGAGTTACTCTGCTTAGATTATTTCAAATACATGAGCTGTAGACGTCCTCTACATAGAAGAACTTCACCACTACTTTTGGTTCATTTGGTTTTCTGCTTTTGAAAACATGCCTCTTGTTTTCCACAACCTTTTGCGTTTCGTATAATTGATTATATCGTTAAACCCTCTGATTTTGATCAACACTGAAGAAGGTTCCGAATCCTACTGTTGTTTTGTTAATAGATCATGAAAGAGAGACATAAAGCGTCAGTTGTCCTCCATACTGTAAATGTATATAATACCTAGTGAATCAGTACAATATAGTAATGATGTTGTACTGACGTGGACCCGCTTTAGTGTGCATTTCTGCGAAATTCATTCTGGAGCTGCATGGCCGTCGATGATAAATTACAGTATTTTATGGTGTAAAGCGCATTTAACGCTAATAAAGGGATAATTAAAATCGAGTGTCAATGTCAGGCGTGAACGTGTTTGAGGGACAAAAGACCAAAAGCTGATTATTCCTGGAAGGACCGGTCCAGTGGGTAACTTTAAACGTCCACTTTGTGTGGGGTATTTTATTTAATAACTAAAATATTGGAACTAATTAATAAAGAAGACAATGTTCATTCCTTTGTACCTTTCTCTGCGGAACAAAACATCTCTTCAGGTTTCACATTGCAATTGTTTTATTGAAAATACAAAAGTTGTGCGTTGAGAACTACAGAAGTCTACTATTTTTTTTAAACTTTTATTGCAGAGAATTTGTAACTTAACTACTCACCGCACGATCACCTAAATTTCTAACTCTGCAGTAAAGATATGCACTTTGCCCCACTGTCGTTACAACGTCCCTCTTCGTGGAATTGTCAAAATATGGTTGTGAAAAAGGTTGCTCCCAGTAGGGTGCATGGTCTATGGCTGGTCCACCTGCAATTAAATAAGAGTTATTAATATTTAATATCAAGTTTTAATATACTCCAAGATAAAAAATCTTTTAAATAAACTTAAGAGTTAGATGAGAAACTAAAAGAAAGAAATTAGGCATATTGTCCTCTAAAAGAACTACAAGAACTACAATCCTTTAACGAATAGCAACAATTAAGTACAATTTTACAAGATTAGAATAGACTTTACTTTGTAAAGAATAAGTTAAGTTGTTATATACATAAATTCAGTACATGGTTATCCGAGCACCCGACAGTTGTTACTTGTCAACACAGTATATTTCGGTGGTATTTTTTATATACATCATCATCGTTTTCTATATAGATTTTCTTGTGTTTACGAAAAAATAACTCAACCCCATTGGTACACGCTCATTCAGTTGTAAAATAAAAAATTCACCGAATTTTTTCTAAAAATTTTTTTCAAGTGACAGAGAAATTCCCATCATTGTGAAAATAAAGTAATTCCGTGAAAAATGAATGGAAGCAGTCAGGGGGCTCAAGCTCGCCGGGAATTTTTCGAAACTCCTTGTTCAATTGTATAAAATGTTTTACAATTAATAAAATGAATCGCAGTCAACATCATCGCCCGAAATTGACGTTGTAGAACAGAAAGAAAGGACCTTCATTACACTTCATTCTACGCGGATTCAACTACTCGAACACAATTTTATTGAATTTCACGTTTCTTATATGCATTATATTTATATTACGTGGGTTATCACTCCGCGGCAGAATAATACGATGCCTTTTTATTGGTGCAGACGACACTTTCTAACTTCAATATCGACTCCAAACAGAGCAATAAAACCTGAGAATGCGGGCGAATGGTACGATGGCGTCTGAAAGCGAGAAAGTAATCAAACGATATTGAGCATGGAAACCATTCTACTTCAAATAACAAGCTTCTGTAATAATTTTCTCGTCAAAAAATAACACGAAATCAATTGGATGTGCCCTATTTTTTTTTCTTGTATTCCATAGAACTCGTCAAACTCGTTATGAAAATTTCCAGTGCACAACAGGAGAAGTGGAGTGAAGAAGAGAGACCCGCAGTACAAAGTGAGTATCATTAAATATAATTGGCTGCCCGTAAGCATAAAATCCATGCCCAGGACGGGACAAGTATATTATGCTAAACAATGGCCGTATTTCTAAGCTTTCGACAACTAAAAAACTGCACAGGGCTACAGACGAATCGAACAATATGTCACACTGAAACTATGTAGTATGTAGAGAAGTTATTGCAGTTGAAAATTCATCATGGAAAAAAAGAAATGTGCAGTAGTATTTAAACAAGATTAGTAACACCGACAAACGATGTATAGAATTTTAATAATATATTTTTGAATCCAACTGGACGAATAACGAGGTTTATTTCTCCTCTATGTATTAATGGTCATTAGCGGACAGAATACTTCAATGAATTAACGACTTTATTAAGGGATCAGAGTTGTACACAAGCATTCATGTAACAGGTTTAAAACCAATTACGAAGTATTCATTCTTCTCCGATGGAGTTTAATTCCATTTCATTTGTCCAGCAGGGTTTTGCAATAATCAGTTAGTGAATAATGGAAAACAATCCGTTTGAAAATTCGTATTCTCCCGATTTTGTTCGGAGAGCAGTCGCGTAATTTGTGCGACTTGTATTGCTGCGGTTATGAGGAGAAGGAACCCGAAAGTTGCAACTTTTACAGTCGTCTAGTTTTAAACTAGGAAAATTTTAGTTTGGTGAAATAAGAAGGCGTCAGTTTCTGGCGGCTATAAATAAATTTTGAAATATGGAAAACTCGATTGCTTTGTTCTTACTGTTTCAACCGGATTAATGAGTATTGATTAGCGCGGAGAAGCGGGACAAAAGCACGAGTGTCACCAAGATTAGAAGGTTATAAATCTTCCAATAAACGAAGTTGAAAGTTGATATATGAAATGAGACCTAGAAAGATAGTATCTCTGAGCTGACTGTACACGTAAAATGAAGACTGAAAACATGTAGTTGTAAGGGTAGTCTTTCAAAATCATTACAACTAAACCCATGTGAATATTACACATAAATTCATATATACCACAACTGAAATAAGTTCCTTCGTTATTTTTCTAAAAAAAAAAAAATATTAATACTACGTAATCACTGGGAGTAAATGAGATAGTAATTGTGCCTGTACTAATGGCTTTGGATTGAACTCGGTTACAGTATAGAGCTTATTATGTTTGAATTTAGTAGGAACACAAGAGATGGAAAATTTTTCAATTAGATTTCTGAAATTGAATAAGCGTCAGGGTAAAAGTAAAACCACACGTCAATAAATCACTTATCAATATCCACCAATGGAATAAATATTTATTTAATATCAATATCTGTCTCGCTTCCATCAAAATGCGTATAAGTGTATTTAAAAATAAAATGCGAGTGAAAAAGTCATTTATAAAATAATAAATTTTATATCTTTTCAGTGCTGTATGTGAAATCCAATGGAAATAACGTAAAGAGGAATCTCTTCGGGTTGTTGTTTAAGAAACTGATAGCAATTTTAACCGCCTCCATATTTATTACAATTTTTATTTTAACCCAGAGCTTTCGAAACTTCTACGTCGTAGATTGCGGATTCTTCTTGAGTTCCTTTTATTTTGAAAGCTCACATTTTTGTGGTTTCATTCCAATAAAATACTTCACCACACATTACATTGCCTCTCGCCTAAGTACATTGTTACATTAGAAGATAAATAGTATTTATGTGTGTTTTTGTATACAGTTTCATCAGGTTTGGTGTCACAATTAAAAAAATAACACAGGTAATTGAATGAATTACTTTTGAATTGAAAACGAGAAGCGAGCAATAAGAAATTACAACAACTCACTGTGCGTCAGGTTTGTAGTTGTAAAAAAACATCTTCCAGTTTGATTTAAATTCTCAACTATCAAAATTTCACTTGAAACTTTGACCAGATACCGCCTGAGATTTCAGAGGTCAATGAATTTCATTCCGATTGCTTAAGCTCGAATAAGAAAGTTTTGATATTACAAAATGAAACTTTGAAGAAGTAAGTAACTCTGATGGAATGAGGTAACAATTTACAGATTACAACTATTTAATTTCAGATCTAATTTTCTGTCAGTTGTGATTGACCGAGACGTGTAGATCCACGTTATATCATTTTAACTTTATGCCGGTAAAATTATACAAATATTTGAAAGTTTCGTTCGAGTGAAAGGCCACTCAGATTGTACTTCTGAGATAACACAACTAGTTTTGCAAATTCTACATCGGCACTACACTGACTACCAATAATTAAAACTTATTTCTCTCGAGTTTATAGAAATTTATCACATAGTTAATAAAATAACGTAAATACTAGTGTAGTGTGAACAAAACAAAAACACAGACGGAAGGAATTTTCCTGGAGAACACAAGAATTTTTTTGTATTTCAATTAATGTTACTGACTTGTGTGAGTTAAATTACCATAATTTGTAAGTAAGAATTGTTATTAAAACGGGAACACAGCATACTTGATTAATATTCTTCTATAGTACTTCTTAGGTGACCAACAAAATGTTTTTGTACACACGTGAAACAAATACTTAATGTTAACATTCGTTTACTTTGCCAACTTTCATAAGTTTTCTAGTAAACTGCCACACCGGTGGAGAATTTCACGTTTGGCTAAACTGCAAATTTCGTTTTGCTATTGTCAGAATGAGACTCGTGCGGGACAAAATTGCGCCAAAATTTTCCAAAATTTGTTTAATTTTCTACAGCAGAAAATTAAGTTAAGTCTTGACAAATTAGAGCCTCAGGTTAGACCACGGGGAACTTAAATTAGCTGTTACTTTACAAGAAAATTTTATAGCAACTTTATCGAGGTGGGCAGGCAGCGAAAATGCAAAATGGCGGCGGAGAAACAGAAAATTCCAAGTCAAAATGTCCGAAAAGTTTATTTTTGAAAAGGCGACTACCAGAGATGAACGTAAATTTTAATTGTATATCTTATGTAATTATGTATCGCATCTTATAATGTGATTTTGAATTGAAATCCCTCTTCGTTCTTTTAACTTCATTATTATGACCTGCAGACCACACCCTAAGATTACCAATACAGACTACACGCCGACCTATATATACCAACGCTACACATATTTTATTTAATAGGAGGAATACATGTATGTAAGCAGATTTGACTAATTAGTTCATAGGTAATGCTTACTAACCTTACAAATTTGTCTTATTTATTGTTAATTACTGCTACTGATTGTAAACAGTACATAAATTCTAAAATGCAATCCCAAAAATTATTTTAAATTTATTTTGCTCTCCAGTGTAGATTGTCTCGCATTCAGTGCCTCCTAGCAAGATGTCAATACAATTTTGATTAGTAAATAAGTAAAAAAAAGGATAGATGTAATAGATGAAGGCAATTACTACATCTAGGCTGGGCTTCGAATTGAAGCAAAAATCAGCGTCCATTATAAATTTTTAAAAGTAGATTTTTGTGTCAGCAGAGTTTACGGCCCTCAGGTCATTTTGCCACGAGTGGAATTTTCAATTTTGAATTCAAATTTATTTGCTTCCCTCATGTACACCCAGGTTTTTCATCGTTTTTAACGAACAAATGACAAAATTAATGTGTAAATTACATTATTTTTTGCTCGGAGAATTTATTTTTTGCTTCTTCGGTCTATCGGTGTAATTGAATTCCATTAAGTGAATCTTTGTGAACGTTCGTTGTGCAGTTTGTCAGTTGACTGGAGAGATTTTGGCATTCTGGAATGGAACTGGTAGCAATGCGCCCAAGAACATTTTTTATGAAAACAACAATAAGTAACATACTGCTGTTCTGAAGTATTTGCACAACTTTTTAAGTACTGGATAGTCAGATTTTTTTGGTAAACAGTAAGTTTAGGGCAACCATAAAATTTGGTGAACAAACGTGAGACTGAGGGCTGTGAAATGACTTTTTAAGTTAAGGAGTTATAGTAATAATCCGAAATTTACAAATTATTTAACTATAATTTTATTCGTAGTAAATAAATAAGATGTAAGAAACTCAGCTCACCTAAATGTAGGACATTGTTTGAAATAAAATAAAATATGATAAAATTAAAATTGTACAAATTTTCCTATTTCTTTAGTTTCGAATCTTCCTGGTGGTATGTCCTGCAGAGAACAAAAAAACAAAAGCGATTTCATGACAGGAATTTGTTGTTGTTGTATTTCATCATCACAGAAACAAACAAAATTAAATATAAATAAAAGAAGGAAAAGGACTTGCTGTAAAACAAACCGCCAAATAAATCTTTTATAAACTCTCCAATTTTTTTATGGCGTGCACGACTGTTGGACCCAAAATGGGAGCAAACAGAAGTAAAACCGTAGCAGAAGAAAAGCTGCAAAAGGAAAGCCATAAAATCGGTTTTAATTGATCAACGACAGAACTCGGTCTGTTTTATAGTAAACCGATACTTCCTGAAAACTCTAAATTTTATTCGGTTCTCTACGACAACTACAAATTTTGGGGTTTTGCGACTGATATTGTCTTTGTAGTGCGACCTCGTTGTTCTGGAAATAATCAGAAAGCGTCCAAGTGTAGATCGGTAACACTGTTTGTTATTTGACCTAGAGATCTACTCGACGATCAAAATCAAGGAAGTAAGCGTGATTTTCTTAAACGCACCTTTCATCTGTATTTAACTACGGTAACTGTAAATTAATGTTTTGGAAACTCAATAAATGTCTCTTTTACATGTGTGCCGTGTGACATTGCAATAGGAAGACGGCAGGTAACATTGAAACACCGGACCGGCAAATAGGACAATGAAACATAGAAAAAGCTATGCTTAACATTACACAGTGACATAGAAAATGAAGATTGAACTATTGTGACTCGAGAAATCCATCACGTGCGTCCGCTTCCGAGTCTACGGTTTAAGCAACCGACTAGAAAGGAATAAAGTTAGAAACGATCAATAGGATAAGGCAAGATTAATATTATTAAACCCGGGAGAAATATTAAGCTCCGTGTAGAGACAAGTTCTATGTTTGTGTTTGAAAACCAACAATAATTTTCTTACTCATTTGTGTTTCTATCCGATATCGAATGTTGAACCAACAATTAATTCGGATTAATTAACTGGTTCGAGAGTCACGGCTATTGGCCATAAATCCTAAGAAAAAAACGAGACCCTAAACAAATTACAAATTAATAAGAAGAAATAAAAAAAAGAGCAGCAAGAGTTGTGATTTTTTGTTTTTTGGGTTGTGAACGGAAGGAAGAGAAATTCAATAGCGAGAGAGAGAGAAAATACATAAAGAGGCAATAGAAGAAACCCTAGAAAGACCCTAGACGAGGTTACGTAGAATGGAAAATGACATGTGAAGTCGACAAGGACGTGTTTTGTCAAGAAGGAAATTGAAAATAAAAGGGAAAATGTTAAAGGAAAACGAATATGATTTTTCTCAGCCTTTAGGGTTGTTGTTTGTGTTTCTGTACTTCACTGCTCCCTTAGAAATTCATGTGAATATCTGATCCACTACTACTTTGTTCCCACGCCATACAATATTTTTCATTACTTTGAAAAATTAGTGTGCAACCATTTCATTAATAGTTCTTTTTTTTACATTTTTTTATGTTGTTTCGCATTTATAACTACGTGGGCTCAGTTCCTTAAAAAGAGGTAACTTTTTGTAGTAGGTTGATGTCACTGCGATCTTTTCTGTAATTACAGCTGCTCAGAACAGGATTCATTCAGTCATGACAGTCGTTTTGTTCCTCCAAAAATAAAGCACAAGATTTCATAGGAAAAACCTCTTCAACTCTGGTCGGACATAAGGGCCCATGAAAGGTCTATCCTATTACAATCATAAAAGTGACACTCTCAGAAACAGATAGGAAAAGTAAAAAGAATGAGGAAGGTCACGTTGAAGAGGAGTCTTGGATGACCCGTCGACAAATGAGGACGTGGGTTCTGTACGACAGTGACATCACCACATTAAGTCCTTTCTTTACGAAGAAAAACCTTAGAAAATAATTTTCCTTTTGTTTTCGTATCGAAAGGTCTATAAGTGGGACGTGGCAGAAGAAGATGGTCACCGTCTGTGACGGCCATCTTCGAATCGGCGCATTAAAAACCCCACGTTTACAACTCAGGTGTTACATTATTAAACGTCATAAAGGTGGACGTTGTGGTTGAAAACGTCACGAAATCGTTCTGCCTCGTGCTTTTTTATTACTTCGCATTACAAAATTGATGAATTTTTTCACTGCCAGGAACCTTTTCCTACCTCAAAACCAGGCGTTTTCTACCAGACGCTTCTTATTTCTGTTCGAGAGGAAACCAACTTCATCGGTAGGCCGGTCGCTCTTGGCCTCTGGCCATTTCAAACTATTTCATGTTCCTTTCGTTCTTTGTTATTTTTTTTCCAATTCAACTACCCCCTTCCGGTTCGACATGTTAAAATTTTGTATATTCCGATCTGCTCAAACTGCTGTACGAAATTTGGTCTGAAATTGGTGAAAATTGAATCAATCAATCGAGGTATTATACGTTTTCTTTGAGTAACGCAACCACTGGATATCACATTTTCTCTTTATGAACACTATTTTTGTCTTACTCTTTAAAATATTTTAAGTACTACAACAAAAACTGTTTATGTAATATTAAACTTATTATAATTGTAACATAATGTAGATAATAATTGTTGACACTTGTTAACATTGCGCACAGGCAATAAAATATTCCCACCATTCTAGTAAGGTACTTGGAACTCTAAATGATGCTGGCGACTGCAACAATCAGTTAACAGTTACACGTTGGGCATAAATTGATATTAAACTTGAAAGAAAAAAATCTCCGTAACCCTGAAAGGAATTTCAAATTCAAACGAAAGTATCTAATGTATGAAGAAAGTTGTTTACTTCTCTCTATTTAAGCCTAACATTTTAATTCCGCTTAAATGGATTAACAGGCTAATGGCTTTAATAAAATTTGTACAGTGAGACTCGTGGTGCGTTTAAAGTACTTCAAGACTTCGAAATGACAACGATCTGAAAGCATTATTAACTTCTGTCGTAGTACTTTCTGTATATATCAGCACTCAGCAGTCGAAGGGGTTAAGCTAAGCACGGCCAAAAACATCGATCGAATTAAATTTCTCTTCGTCATCTGGTACTTCGATTTAACGTTTAAATTTGAATTTATGTATTAAATAAAGTCATTCTGTATGTCAGAGTACAGAAGTAATTTGAGTACAGAAATTAGACTGCGTATATTAGTAATGGAAGGTTGCATTGACAGTTGTACACGGTCAGGTTCGCAGGAGCTGGGGACTCATCAAAGAACTAGAAAACAGCCTATGAAGGATAATTCAGTTTATGTACCTTATGTAGAAAGCCTACGAAACCTGCCAGCCGTCAGTAAAATTAACATTGAGAGACAGGAAGATTAAAGTCAGCAGGAAACAAGTTTTAAGGGATTTAGTATCCGAAACCGTCAAATAACTTACTTTTGCACTAAGCTGGAAATTAAAACGAAGACAATTCAATTTTTGGTTCTGGAACAATAGAAGTATACAATGGAGCGTCGACTCCAGCTGGCGAATAAAAACCAGTCAACAGAAAGAAGTTAAAAAAATTGCAGATATATTACAGTTGTTCATTTTTGGGGTAGTGACGGAGTACTCTGCATTGGTTCATAACTAGTGACACTAACAGAAAGTTCAGAAACAAAAAAAGAGCAACGCAGCAGAAGTGGACAACGTGACCTGAGCTCCAGCTGGACAAGAAAAAAAAAGTTAAAAAAGTTGTAGATATTGTATTATAATTGCCATTTTTTTTTTGGGGGGGGGGGACAGTGTGAGAGATGCCATTTTTATGATAGTAAAGGGGAATGCTCCCATCGAGTAAATCGTAGCAAAAACAATTTGACAAAGCGGTTTTGAGCCGCGAAATTCCGTTTTATTTTTATTTTCAATTTCAATAAGCACTCGATTCGGTCGGTTCCATAAATTTCGCTGGAATTCGGAGCGTCTGGCAAAGCCAATCCTTTTATTATTAACAATAGTTTTTATTACTAAATTAAAATAAAAGTATAAACCCCGGAAAAAAAAAGAAGTTTGGGGAGGGAGACTGGGTTACGGGCTGCGAAACAATGAATCCCATGTTTTTCCCACGAATGCAAAGAAATTTAAATTTTTTTTTGTCCGATCGGGCAAATGCTCCATTTGAAGAAAGGAATAGTGAATTTGTCTACTCGCCTATCGATCCGTGCAATTCACCCTCTCACAATAAATTATAAATTTATTACTGCAACTTATCACGTCAAGGCAGCAGATTGAGGATTCGGTTTTTAGTTTTCTACGGTAGTTGAGAACCTAAATATTTAGATTTCCTCTACGAATTTGCTCTACGCATATAATTTAAATATTAAAGCCACTTCCTTAGGGAACCTCTGACTGTTTAACAACTTCTAAAAAATTGATTGAACTCGAGGTTTACGTTCAATATGGAATTTCCCGTGCAATTTATGCAGTTTTTTTTGCCGGCTAGGTAATGAAATGCCGTTTCATTGGAGGTTCTCCTGTTCAGGTAATAAAACGCGGGCAATTTAATAAAACTAGGGTAGTCCAAATACAAATCGATAAAATCAGAATTGCTTCCTCTCCTATCTATGTATCTCTCCCTACTACTTTTAAAATTGTCTAATCTGATCTGAAAAGGATTTTCGTTGGAAACAACCGATCGAACTTTCTCTACCGTTTTGTTGTCTCTCACGTAGAAAATCTGTCAGAAAAAAAGGAGAAGTAAAGATTATAAAATGTGCAATTGCAACTGACTTTTATCTTCTGAGGTGCGGAGAATGTGCAACGTAATAAACGTGCAATGTAATAAAAAAAAGGGTTGCATTAAGAGAAAGTGACTGATGCGAAATTTTTATTTTCTAAATTGTGACGAGCCAAACAAACTGGGGGAGAATTTTGCGTTCGTGAAAGACGTTTAGTGACCTTGCAGACAGAAGAGTAGGCGACTAAGCAGGTAAAAACTCATTCTGCGATAGAACTCTCTAGTCACCGACTAGATCACGACGTTTACACGTGACTCTAGGCGGGCGACACTTCACTGTGAATTTCCGAAACTGTTCTATTCATTGGTAGTTTTTGTATCAAGTCAACCATAGAACTACTAGTGCGAGAAACCTCTAACTGTGAAAAACTCATCGCTGTTAAAGATTTAATAAGAATTATAAGTTACATTCCTCCCTATTCTACACAATGATTTAGTTGAGTACAAAACCAGTATAAAATAAACAGTAATGTAATATAATACTGTATATAAACGAGTGTTTCTGATTCATTAGGGGCCGTTTCACTTCACAGGTAAAAATAGGAAATTATTCTTAAAACTAGCAATCTTGTAAACTAGTTAAATTTTTTTACCAGCCAAATACAAAACCTAAAGTGATGTACAAGCTAGAAAGAAATTCAGTTTACCACTGTTATAACTGCTTTTTTACACAGTGGAATTTTTACATACATGTAATTTCCAACAGTACGACTAAAGAGATCTTATCGTGAATAATAAAATTTTACGTTCTGCAGGACTCTGAAATTTTACATGACTAATCGCTAAAGCTTAAATAAAGTGGAATTAGAAAATTAAAATTGTAAACCTTCACCTACAAGAGTACTGAAACTGAACTCTTTTAAATCAAAAACATTCTCCGTTCTCTTCCCAAGGTCGAAACATTTTCAGATTTGCTATTGTTCACCAAAGCTACATATAAAATTATATTATATACGAAAATTATAAATGAAATAAATTATATGTAACAACAAAGACGGGTTGTTTTTTGTGAGGAAATCACCTTCTAATTACTGAGCTACTTTGCATTTGTTTATTTGAGCTACGTTTTATGAAAAAATGTAGGAGGTAAATATTCTGCGTAATATTTTTATTAAAAAATTTAATAATTCAGTTTATTAATAAATTTATTTTTTTGATGAAACGATGACAGGTCACGGTCCAGGGAATGAAATTTGTAAATTAAATAATTTCTCGGTGGCTTCGCTGCAGCAAGAAATTTTCTTATCAACAGGAAATTAAACTCAAGTTGTAGGGGAAAAAAAATGTGTGCGCCCGAAGAAAGCTCACTTCGCTTTTCCTTCCTGATCTTTTCTTTCCTGTTTTCCCCAAAATTTTGTTTCTGTTTTATTATCAGAAGCCACTCCTTCGGGAACCCAATTTAAAAGATGGCGGCAGGGCAGATGAATAATTTTTATTTTATCTTGGCAAAAATTTATGAATTCCCCACAACTTTTCCGATTGATTTCGAGAATCTCTTCTAGTCCTCCCAATAAATTTTCTTTCTCCCAAATCCCGTTGCATCCCTTTCCGCCATTTTCGTGTAGTTCACATCACGGGAGATTCGTCAGAAAACTTGAGTTTGCAAACGGAAAATTCGCCAAGGGGTGTATACTCACGGGTACCCATGCATTTGTGCAACCCTCAAATGCAGTCGTCGGTTAAAAGTTTTGTTTTCAACTGAGCAGACTCCTGGGCTTCGCTTCTGAACAACAGCAAATTTACGACTTATTAACAACAGGTAATAACTTAGAGTTTCAGGCGTAACTTGAAATGCACGCACACTTTCCACGGTGTACGCAGACAGAACGCTGTTCATCAGGAAAGAACATTACGAGGTTATGAATGGTTATGACTGTGATGAAAACGTCCCGCTAAATGTGAAGTATGTTATGAATTTTAGTGCGCGTCAAGTAAGCTCTAAAACCGACGCATCTAGTTACCTATAAATGATGCATGAAAATTCGAACAAGACGCGACCAGACAAACCCGGACAGGTTCACATTTTCGCCGTAGACGAACGACACCGAACAAACTTTTATGTAGCTCCACTGCTATGAAATCCTTTTATTTTCAACTGTATTCGTGGCAAAGGTTCTTCAGAATTCCAAAAAGGCTATACTTTTTCTTATATGGTTCTGGCCAACGCGGGTTTCCATTTTCTTTCCCAAAAAGTTTTCCATTATTTTATTTGGATTTCTGTCGTTACGGTGCAACTGGTACGATTCACGTTCCGCTGCATTTTTACACTTACTCTTCTGTTTCCTGAAAGCTGTTTTCTGCTGCAATTCTTTTTGTTTTATGTTTCCTTTCAGTGCACTTTATTTTTCAATATTTAGGCATCTGAGAGGGTCATCACTCTTTACAATTTTCGAAATAATTCAATAGAATAGCATAGAGTCCACGTGTAAACATAGCGAAACAAATGCTTAACCGTGCAATTGCAATTCGTTTGAAACCAAAAGGATTGAAAACGCACACACACACATTAAGTGGTAAGAACACACAAGTTGTTACATTTTAAAACACAGGGATATTCTCCACAAAGTAACCTCACAACGAAAAGAATTGAGTAAACAAGGCAAAATAAATATGCAGCGACGTACATCACATCGTGCAACCTTCATGAAAATTTATGTAAAAATAAAATTACATAAAAATTGAATGATGGCCTTTCGTGTTAAAAAACTACTATGAATTTTAGTGGAACTGCAGTTACTGTGACGTAAGAAACTTAAATTAAAAACACTTTAATTTTCTCGGTGTAATTCTGTACGCGTTGAAACATGCAAAAATTCAACTCTCGGCGTGGCATGAAACTTCCTTAACTTCAATCCTTGCACTTTGCCTTAAGTTGAATTTCTAGTGACAAATTCTACGAGTCGAAGTGCACGTTTTGGGGCCGACCTGAGCTATCCAACAGGTTTACAAGTTTTAATTGTGTCCTTCGACCTGTCCAAAAGAGTTTTCCACTCCTCCGGGGTCATTCCAGGTTTCTCTCCAGTGAAGTTTCCAAACTCGAGTTCAAACGCATGCATCAGACCTTAGTCTTCCCCGAGTGAGATTTTATCTATTTTAATAGATCAACTAAAACCTTTCATTAAATATCCGGCCGGGGTCGGACCCATCTAATTTCTTCGTCTTAATTTCCAGCGGGAAAAATTTAAATTAAAATCTTTCCAGTCTTCTTCAAATGGAATTTTGTCCGTTTGACTCGGCTATTTTTCTCTTCTTTTCCTCTCGTTCCACGGCATCCGCCTCTCCTATTTTCTTCTCTTCTCGTCTGCTTTTCTGAGGGACCGAGCAGGTGGAAGGATCGCCAAGAACGGGGAAAAATGGAACGAAATCGGAAGACGGTGAAGTTATATTTCAATCTGAAAATTTTTCTTGTGACTTTTATCAGAAATTGAAATTCAATATTGCTGAATCGAATGAAATAGGGTAATATTGCCAAAAAATAAGGAAAAGATCTTTATCTGCGTTTGTTTGCTAACTCTGTCGGTCTCTTTGGGGAAAAAGGGTACCCGAAAAATTGGCCCACTCTTGTTGGATTGTCCTACTTGTAGAGTTTGATAATAAAAATTTTCACGTTTTTTATGAGACAAGAACAAGGAAAAATGATGTATTTTACGCACAAGGATTTTTACCCACTAAGTATTCTGATCTGGTAGTGTTACCTTTCTGGTGTACTTTTTGATTTTGCCTACATTAAATTTTCTTATTTTTCCACCTCGTTCTCATTCATCGACTCCCACAACACCTCTCAAGCATGTGACATACTTCTTCGTGGCTGTTGACACTTTTATTGTTCATCTTCCATTACCGTAACTTGAGTCATCGGAACACTACACCTCGTCTGACCTGACAATATCCAAATATCTTAAATTATCGAACCTTTCCCATTCAATCATGCAAGTGTTTGTTTTCTGTCGTTTCGTGTTCAACGGCTCAATTCACTCTCCAAAATGATGCCATTTTCTTCATGATTGTGTCGTTAATGTGATCTTCGCTACGTTTCATTTTTGTACTGACGAAAAAAAAACGGGGTAAATAAGTAAGTGAAAAAAGTTGAGAGAACAAACGTAACTCTCCGGGTTGTTGTCTCCAGGAAATAAACACGGAAAATAAATAAAATAAAAGACTAAACTGAAATTATGTCTATTTAATTTGGAAACTTAGCTCGCGTAGGAAGGAAAATAAAATTTTTTAAAAAGAAGAGTCATTTAAACATGAAAATTCAATCGAACTTAAAAGGTATTCATGTGTGCAGAATGTTGAAAATGTAATGGCCATAACATAACATAACGAGACGGTAACTTTGAATTACATGAGTGTATTACATATTACCATGTTTTTCCATTGAAAAAATTCTACTCTATTCTAGGAAACCTAAGTGAATGCGGCAATATTTCCTTCAGCGATGGTCAAATAAAAACAAAACATAATATAATATTATTTTAATATAATTAAAATAAATTAAATAAATTAATAATTAATTAAAATTAAAATAAAACTTCTCAACATTTTATTACACTCCCACTTTACAATTTAGGTTACGCAAATAGCAAATATATATATACATATTGTAACAATTTTAAGTAGAAATTTCAACGTCAACCTCAGTCGGAACTTTCCTAACAAGAGTTCTTAACAAATATTAAACTGCAACTCATTATTTTTATCAACTATGTAAATTTATGCGGAAGACGTCTTGTAAAGCAACTAAAAACAGGTACGACGAAGGCGTATCACGTTCTTAAGATTTCTCCGGGCGTAATACAAAGGAACGAAGAACAAATATTGAAATTTTCCGATGTGAACTAGAAAGAAGTAAGCGGTAATCTATTATCGTGTGAGTGGAAATGAGTAAAACTAATAGGTTAATCTATTCGTCGTTGGTAAACTAACGAGAAAGTGGACCGATAATTTATTAGAAACGGTCATTAAGCAATGCGGAAATTAAATTCTAAAAGAGCTAAAAACTTGCCGAAAGTTATGTAATTAATTTGAAGTGAAACACGCACACATACTCCGGGAATATATATATTTTATCAAAATCGATAACCCTGTCACATTCTTGGCCCCGGATGGAATAATTGAAACGTTTATTTTCGGGGCCCTTCCAAACCGAAGGCCTCATTCCTACGTTTCATATCGGGGGTCCCAAATTCGGGGGTAGGTGGCACCCATAAAATAAGGCCCTAATGAAAATCGAGCCATTGAAACTTCGACACTTTCCATTGTTTTCTATCCATTTTGAGCCATCGTTGACTATAAATAACACGAGACCGTGGAGAATATTATGGATTTCTTCCTCTTAGATTTTTAATCTAGTTCAATTTTTTAAATTTCCAATTATTGGATTTTATTGAATTCTGCAGTCGAAAATGTTCCGTCAGAACACAAGTACCAAGCTGATTTGAAGTTCCTGTAGACAGGTGAATGAAATCGAGAGTAATTCACAAAACTCCCTACAACAAATTTATAAATTTGGGTCACACTCATAATTTTGATCGTCTATTATCAGTTCAACAAAGAACCGCCTCTACTTTATTTGAATAAAAAATCAAGTGAAAGTGAAACATTAACAATACGATATGGACTTGGTGAACCAAAAGCAAGAAAGTTGTAATAGACAAAAGAAACACTAAAAATAAAGAAACGCTAAAACCAAATACAAAGTGGAGTGCAAAATTTTTTTGTTTCACTGGGGCTTAGATTGTTTTACTCTACTCAACATGATCTAAATATATACGAATAAACCGAATAAACTCTAAAATTAAGTCTTACGACGTTTACAACTCATTACAACGTTACATAAACTCATTAATGTGTAGTGAACAAATGTTGCTCCTGATCAAACGTTGCACTATAATTTAGAAAGTTAATTTGTAAATTTAAAATAAAGAAGTAATACCTTACAGAGCACGTGGTAGCATACATTTTAATTACATTAGAGTGGTAGTTTTAAAATTACAATAAAACGCCGATGATTAAAAATTATTTATTTTTCAACTTAACAAGAATTCACAACTATTAACACACAAGTATTAAAATTAATACCGGTACAATTAATACTCTAATTAATATAAAATACAATTAATTTAATACAATTAATATAAAATTAATACTCAAAAGGTACAATAACCTATTTAAAAAGTGTAGAGTATTATTTTTTTAAAGTCGTGGCGAACTCCACCAGTACTCTTTTTACATTCCCTCAAAACAATGTCACTTAATTTAAGTGGATATCAGACGTCCAATGTGAGAATGACAATTTGTAAGTGTAAGAGACGTAACACACTAACATCGACCCCCGTAATTGAAACTTAATAACTCTCACTGAGATTTCTTGAAGTTTAACCTACGCAACATGAAGGACAACCGCGACAAATTTGAATCAAAAAACAAGTTTGTTTTCAAAACAATAGTATACTAAATCGAGTAACTTGGAGACCGCATTTTCATTCAAACTCGTATTTAGAGGAGCCAACAATAGAAACGAAATTAAACTCGACGAATTTCACAAGGAAAATCTGTTTCAGGAACGAAATAATTTACACCATTCATTCACAATTCATTCGTCGTTAATCATCAGCGCAAACAATCAACAATACGTTTCCGAGTGTTTGCAGTCGGTTCGATTTTGTTTAATTTGGTGAGTGTCACAAGACTAGGTAAAAATAAATAAACGGATAAGGCCTATGTGGTTATTAAGAGTGTCTGCATCGATACAGCGTACAGCAAAATTTTTCAAAGATGGAACGTTTTCTTGGTGTTTAGTACTGAAACCCTAAATTTCAATATATGCTCTTTATATTATAAAATATTAATATATACAATACATGATGTTTGGAGGGGTTCAGTAGCAAATTCTCAATTTATGCAATCCTGACTTTCACTTCACTGTAGTACAGTGCCTGCCATTCCGATGCTACCATTCTTTCAACTTCACTTAAATATTCCGAATAGAAATGTCAATTTATTAACAACAGCAACAAGCAAAGCGTATTTTAATTCACCTGAGAGCAACGAACCGAATGTAAAGTTTCCAACTTAATCAACTTAAAAGTTTTAAGGCAACCTCTTTAAGCTTTTGTGAGAATGAAATTCCTATTTAATTGATCTTTTAAGTAAGAAATCATCCTCACAGAGTTTTGCTTGATGAAGCAGAAGACAATAGTTAATAATTTTATATATTCCTTTTTCATACAGAGAAATTTTGTACGAGACTGTGTAAGATATTAAGTAAAGTGTAATAATTCAGAATTTTATTCGAGAGGTGTGGGGTCGTCTGTCACTCTTAAGTTCACTTCTTCTATATATATGTATCTATATATATGCGCGCGTGTGTGTGTGTGTGAACGTGTTATTCGAGCTGCAGTCATTCATTCTGACTCATTCATTGTAGTCATTCTTATTCTGGGTCGCGTGGGACCACACAATTCTGCCCGCAGCAGGCTCCCGCCAACCTTTGTCTTCAATTGAATATTAAAATTAAAATCCGTTATCATAAAAGCTGGGATGAGACGACTAGATAAGTTCTTTTCTTTCGTTAAAAAAAACCCTCAGAGTGGTTTGGTGGCCCGTCCGTCATGTTGGAAAATCAGTGGCGTCTGTCAAGTTCACTCTACCTGCCTGCCTGCCTGCCCGCCTGCTTACCTGACTTTTTTTTTATCTCAGCAAAATATCGGACAACCCGATTTCATTGATTTACAAAATTGACGGTTTCGGGTTTTTTAAATTAAATTTATTGGGAAGTCGTTAATTTATTGAGCGAATTGAAAATATCGGTTGTGGTGGTTTAAGTGGATAAACCCGGAACGTCGTTGCTCTCTCTCTCTCTCTCTCGATAGAGTTGAGAGTTCCAGTACTTTCTTTCCTACTTTACTCAAGTTGGTTCTATATTTATAAATTACGTACACAATCTAACCGAAAAAATTTAATATAATCCACCTTCTTGAAGGTCACGTATTTGTCAAGACAAAAGCAAAGGTTTTATGTAACATTCAGGACATTCTAGGACAAAATTTGTACTCGACAAGAATTAATATTGAATGCCTTTGTAGGAAACACAAAACTTTAACATTTGCCACTAACTGCAATTATGTGGAAACTTCACTCATGGTATTTTCATTATTCTTTTAATTGTATTTTTTATTGGAAGTTCTTGTCTTGAATGAACTTCAATCTGTAAAATTATTGATTTTAAACTTGTTGGACACGGAAACCACTCGTTTTCTCATTTTCTACCATTTCTGTTTTTTTTTCGTTTCGCTGTACTTGTTTTTTGGTTCCATTTTTCACAACTTATCTTGTTTCCGTCAAATTTGACACTTGTTTATTTCCCAAAATTCTTCCTCTGGTTTCCGGTTACAAGAGACTCCAACACGTGTTCTAATTTCCTTCTTTCTTGACCTTAGTTTTCAGCTCCTTCTGATAGAGCAACTTCGGGTTTACACCAGTACAATTGTAAGAACGGCTACACCAGCTCAACTGAACTGTAGGCGAATTGAAAGGGACAAGTCCTGACGTTGGGTCTCGTGGTGGTAACTCGCTCAGTGAGGTTTTGTTTTTCTTTTTGGACCCGGGCACCCAGGGCTGTTTTCAGTTTCTTTTACGACCACCGGAATGATCGACGTAAAGCTCAACTTTTCTTCTACTTTTCCTGTGCTTCTTATAGTTTTAAGTTTGCCGAAATGGGAGGCAAAAATTTATGGTCCTATGGGGAACGGGAAAGCATTTCCTAGAGAAAATTAATTTAAACGGTTTTCTCGCTTCTTCTTCTACTTGTACGACTGCACGAAATGAATTGCACTGCATACGTTCAGGACTTATTTCCTCACTTCTGTAGAATTAGGAAAGGGTAACGTAGAGGGAAAAAAGGCCTAAAATTTTCCGGTTTATCTCCGGCCCTCACCCACGGCCCAAATGACTTGGTTGACTGAGAAGACGACCGGATGGATGGATCTCCGAGCTGCATGTTAGCAGGGTGTTCCAAGACAAAGTTGTAAAATGATGGCGGCAACCCGAAATTAAATGATCATTTAATTTAATTTTAATTAAAATCCACATGTCTTCTCGCCTGTAAATTAAGTCAACGTTGGACAGTGTGAAATTATTAAATGGCGCCGGTTCTTGCGTGAGCCCTCCGCTTTTAAATTTTGAGTTTCACGTTGCCCCGGGACAGGCACAAGGTTTAACTTTCATTTGATGATTTAATAAGGGTTAAACTCTTTTACGTTTATTTACCACTAAAATTATTCGGTGGTAAATTAACTTATTAGTTCAACCCTAACTCGTTACCTTTTGAAACGATGAATTTATCATGGTGAAAGAGAGAGAGAGAGAGAAATTTCCTTCGAAAGTCTTGACAGTACAAATTTGAGTTATCTTATTTGTCAAACGTTTTAGTCTAATGTAATTGGAATTAGACTTGCCGACGTGAACGTTTCTTTAGAAAGTTAATTTCACTGATTTATTTGATAGATTTCATTACGTATTTGTTCGTTAAACGTACACTCTGCTACTGCACTGAAATTAAAGTAAACGTACTAAAAACTTAGAGAGATTTTTACATCGATGGCAGAGGTTTTTTTTTAAATTTAAATTTTATTTCTGTTTGTTATACATTGAAGTGAGAACACATCATTTTTTGTAACCCAGTAAATACAACGTAATGTATTAACAGTAGTCTATTATAAGTAATAAAAAAAGGAGTAAGCTTTTTTTTAAATTACTGTTTCGCCAGTATTATATATGAATATAAAAATATACTGTTTGGCATTGAATACATTAAGCAAGTGAGTAACCCAGTGGAAGATTCAGTGTCAAACTTCTGATCGTAGCTAATGTCTTGGACTGTGTCTTTTGATCACTCTAAATAATAACGAATCTAATAAATTCATTACGATATCGTATAGTGAGATTATATTAATGAATTTTTCTGTCTAGTTCACAAATCACGTTAGAATTCTTCAACGCGATAGTAAACCGAGTTTTCAAAACTTAGTTTCGCAACTAATAACGTGTAAATTTCTTCTTCAGTGCCTCTGTCTGGCATTGTCTTCATCCCTTGCACGACCGTTCGCCTTGTCGTCTCTTATCCAGTTGAAAAAGTCTTTAATAAAGATAATTAAAAGTATTTAAATAATAGTAGAAAGAGATTGTTTTAAAAGGGAGTCATGAACAGGCAGAAAGAAGAGATAGAAGGAGGAGGAGGGCAAGTAGAAGCCATAGAGAGAGAGAGAGAGAGAGACTAAGTCTTTGACAAAAGTTGAAATTAGAAATTAGAAGTAGAAAAGCAGCTGCAGGACGAGTCTTCTTCAATTTAGAAATGAAGTCGGTCGGCCATTTTTATTTCCCAACCAAGAGGTAGATAATCTGTTAAGTGCATTCTGGATAATCTCTTTTTCACAGGGTGAATCAGAGAAAAGGACTCGAGTGAAGAATTTTTAAGTAATAAAACGTGTTCCTCCTCACTACAATCGCTAAAACCAAATTTCTTTCTCGCTCTAATAAAATGGCCTTAACACTCGCACAAACTATTTTCCTATTTCACTAATTATTTTTTTTTTTTTACTTGAACTAGGGCACTGGGATTTTCTCATCTTCTCTCTCTCTTAGAAGATTCCACGATGATCTGCCTTCATCCTGGCCATTTTATCACCCGGACCTGAAGCTTTCCGATTTTTCGTTCGCAGGAAACAACTTTCTGTGTTGTCTAGGATTTATCTAGCCACAGCCTGAAACTACGGTCGTATTGACTGACCAGGAAAACTCTTTCTCTCTCTCTCTACTTTCGTTTGTTTTTCACCTCCGTTTTGATCTAATTTCTGTTTTCCTTCCAGCTCAGTGGACCGTTAGAGTCCTTTTATTCTTTGGAAAAAAAATACAATTCCCTCGTTCTCGTTTCCCGAAATTGTATTTTTTTACTTCCTTCCTAAAAAAACTCTGAAAACAATTATTGACATGGATGAAATTCATTTTAATTTTCAAAGACTGGACTTCGATTGTAATTTAGACGACTAATGCTGTTATGGGTTGTGTACGGTTAACTGAAAAGCTAGCCAGTGTGAAGAGATGATTTATATTTTATTTTATTGAATGCTACATCTGTAAGAAAATACAAAAATATGGTTAAAAATTTTTGTTTTTATTAATTATATTTGGTTTCAAGTTCTTTCCACCAATGAAAATCAAATAAGACAATTTGTGCAGAATTATTCCTTACCAGACGTAGACTTTCATAATTTATCATTATTTTAGATAAATATTTATAAGAATTGTGCGAACAGTAGGAATGCAGGCATGTATGTTTGTTTTTACTTTAGTAACATTACATTTCAAGTGAGAGATATGTTTCATGAGAAAAATTTTACAATTTTATGTAGAATTGAATTCTTTTAAACATTTTCATGCCCTCACCCTACAATCACGTATTTCAGATGTATCGGTTTTAACCCATGTCCCACATAGTAGTACTACAGGAAACAGTAAACACGAATATTGGAAAGTTAACTAAAGAAAGTTCAAATCATTTTATTCTTCTACTTTTAACTTCTCACTGAGAAATTTTTCAATTTGTATATGCCCAATAAAAGAAAAGCAACTTTCACTCAGAATGTCTCTACAGAATTTCTCAATCAACCTCACTGGAATACGCAGAAATCTTCTCGTGGTAAATTGTTTAATAGACAAAGAGCCGGTTACCGAGTGGGAAATCCCAGCGACCCAGGAGTTTTGCAGGAAAACAAAAAAGCAAACAAGTACCCGCCCTTCCCCGGTACCTGTGTCAAAAATTTTCCGGGAAAACTTCCACTTTGATTTATTTCACCGTTAAGGCCTGCTGGAAAATTACTTTTTTGTGTTTTCCAAGGGCACCAACGGCAGTTCGCAACTTTCTCGCTTACAACTTAAAGTTTCGCTTTAATGAAAAAAAAATTATTTTTGTTTTGTGTTTGACTTTTGACACTCTCCCATGTGCAATTACATTTCTTTTACATTTAACTTGAGTATTTTTGTCTCTGACCTCGTCGACGTCAACATGACTAAATCATAGGAAATTGTACCACATTTTTATGTTAAAGTTTTAATTCTAAAAGAATTGAACAACCTCCGCCAGATGTAACTGTACGAAAACTATGAGCCATGAATATTCAATCAAATAATACTCAATACAATGAAAGTATTTTACAAGTAGAGACAAATTTTTCAGACAAAACTCCAGTTTTCCAGTAATCCAGTTTTGTTATGTTTCTATTATTTTATTACATCTCAATTTTTGCAAAAGAAGTACAACTATAAATAATACATACCGCTAACCGAATATAATCAATTTTGAAGAATAGAAAAAACTGAGTGTTAAAATATTAAATAAATTAATAACCCGTTTTTGAAGTCCCTCCTAATTATTAATTATTAAAGGTTACTTGCCTTTACTTAAACTTATTACCATTACGTAACAATCAGTCAGCTTATTAATTAAGACTACATGACTTGTGCTATTAAAATGAAGTTTCTATTAAATTTTGAAAAGAATAAATACAATGGCTAAGAGAAATTATAGTACAATAAAAAATTATTCTTCAAAAGTAAACAAATGCACTCTGGTTTTCAGTTCAGTATTTGTTACATTTTTCAAAATTAATTAGATGCAAAACCGTAATTCCTTTGAGTGTCGACTAATTTTCTGAATTTCAACTACTAATTGGAGAAAAAATTTACTTTCTTACGTGGGCGAGTATCCTTGTCAATGAAAACATACTAAATAGGAAAAAAAACAAAAGGTCGATAATTCCCTAGCGTACGATTTTCTTCACGTTTTTCTGAGAACTTGAGTAACCGAAGGAGACTTGGGCTTAAGAGCCGAACAAGTGAAAGAGGACACAAAACAAAGTCCTTCTGAATAAACAGTCTAATTAGTAAAACGTTTCTCAAAAGCTTTTAATTTCTTTCAATAAAGGCTCACGAGTATCGTGAAAGTACCGAGCAATACAGGCAAAACCAAGAATTATAAAATGTAGTGCAACAATTGTTTTCCAGCTCAGGGACCTAAAAGAAACAGAGGCGAGGTTGCACAAGGTAAAAGGGAATTAGATGGAACAAGGAAAAGACCTTCTTCTCATGGGTTTTCCTCGTCTTTTGCTAATTCTGTCACGAGTTGGAAAGGAAAAACGCAAACTCCGGTGACAACAAAAACCTTTTGATGTGCACCACTCGCCTACAAGAAACGTTCCGCTTCAATCTTTGAGAAAGCGCGGGAAATTAATTTTCTTGAAATTTCATGTGGGTAAGTTTATTCATAGAACAAATACGAGTATTTATACTTCAAGAGGTGAATGATATTAAAAAAAATTTTACACTACTTCAATATTATAATAATATATATTTGGTTCGTGGTATTACCCCAAAGGCAGTACCGTTTTACTGCTTTCTCAAGTACTGAACTAAATTTAGTTGTCTTTGAAATTGACTGAGACATTATAAAAATCCTATATCTTTTTTTTGTGTGATAAACAAATTTTTTAAGACCCAGACAGTAAAGTTCCAGGTTGTTACTTCATTATTTTCTTTACTTAATTAATTTTCTTATTTATTTTAACTTTGGCCTATTGGTAATGTTTCAAAGTCAGTCGTAATTATGTACGTGTGAATAATTTTTCTACTTTCGATTTGAGATCTTGTGGTCATTTCCGTTGAGACTCTCACCGTAATTATCTTTGAAATCACTTAAAAGTTCTAAAAGAATAACACGAAAGGAAGGAAAATGGATTTTAATTAATAAAGGAACCTTTGGAAAAATTTCAAGCATCTCTTTCTCTTTTTTTCTCAAATTTGGGTACCTGCCAGTGCCTCTTGACAGACGCCTTTCTTGCCAAGAAAAAGGTAAAATAAAACTTCTTTCACTTACACGCACGCATACATGTCGGCGAACGAGCCCAGGAGGTTTTTTTTTTCAGAAATACAAAACACGCACACATAAGCCAAACAAGAGAGAAAATAGAAAATAGACGAGTTAACTTTTCAGTTTATTAGAATTGGCATTGACCCGGTGAAAAATGGTATATTTTGTCTGAGATTATTTCCCTATTATAAAACATATTTTCATTTCGGCTACTTCTTTCCCTCATCATATTTTGGGCCTTGATTTTCACAAAAAAGCAATTAACTCTAGAAATACGCTACAGACAACTACATAGGACTACATGCAACGCAGGTGACTAGTGTGAGCAAAAGAGCAACTGTACCAGACGTAGAGCCTTAAAAGTACTTGTTGTTAATGTAAATTAAGTCTGCAGTTACAAAATAGTTAAGTTATTAAGAAATTACATAATAATATAATGTTAAAGATCTCGAACCAATCAGCACCGTAGAGTTTTATATATAAAAATGCACTGCTTCTTACACGAAATATATCAGTTTAAAATTTCAAGCGGTAACTAAGTTGAGACCAGACCAACGTTCATCATGGAACATTGATTGTCTACGATCTAAAAATTTTAAATAAATTTCCCCAGCCGAGGCCTAAATAAATTTGTCAAGGTGCTAGACGCTACGGGGTGAATCAGAGTAAATTAAATTCCAGTCCGGGCGTGTTACATTTTCACTCATCCCCGTGCAAATGACATTTCCATTAAGTGTTCATCCTCCCTCCCTCACATATTTCATTATCTCTTCAACTGTACACGTGAAACATTATTTTTGCCCCGTGACAATGCTTAATTACTTTTCAACAAAAATGACTACTTATTACCGGAAATAAACAGAAATTATTGTTGTTTCAAAAAAGTGATGGAGTCACATTTGACACAAGGAGTAAATTAAATCAGACGCTGCAAACATGTAATAGGAGGAGAATTGTCTGTACTCAACTGATGACACACGCAGTTACCACCCAGCCAAGAGAAAGCAAAAACCTGCACAGGTAGAGAGTAGTGCATTATCTGACGGATGACTACAACATCGTACTCAACATCATTACAATTAATAAATGATACTCAACTCAATGCATCGCGAATAATATCAATTATCCACAAACCGTGTTCCCACGTATATAACTTATCTAATTACCAATTCAATCTACTGTACATTAACTTTTTATTACCTCTTTAAATTACCAAGAGATTCATACACGTAGTGCTGACTCCGAAAAATTACTCCCACCGCGTTCTAATTTGACATTTGACTTCCCTGCCACCCTTCAATCTACCACAACCACAATCTACCAAAATGAATGTACCCGATAAAAAGATAAAATTGAAATGTTAAAGAAGTCGAGCGTCGGAGGAGAAAAGTTTTAGATGGAGCGAAGCAACGTACTAAATTTAAAATCAATTTCGAAAAAGATTACCCGGGTAATAAAAGTCAACTTTAAGAAATATATTTGCCGTACATTAGACAATTCGCATTGTTTGAGAGGGCAATGGCACCAGCAGAACAATTTTGAATTGAATTTTAAATGACAAAAAAGTCAACTCTGCTACAGTTTTATCTATTGCGCGTAATTCTTCTACATTTATTTCTATTAAGACAATTTAGTTCTGTGTAATTTAAGTACCTTAAATTAGGTGTGACAAATTTAAACGTTTAGAAATGGGAGGATATTATAATTGGAAGATCCACCGCTAACATAAAATATACTTAAAAATTATAAATTATTTGTCAACTTTTGCCGTTGAGTTGCTGTATTGTTTCAGAAAATTTTATTTATTCAATTACTAAATATACAAATGTATGATAAAATAATATTAACAGATCAAATTAAAGAAACAGTTAAATATAGTTGGTGCAGTAAATAAGTTAAAATCTAGAGAGTAAATGTTGAATAGCGGACTTCAAGAGCTGACTTCTCAGCTTTTGTGATTGCTATAACTTTTGGAACATGAAGACCAACATCAAGCACTGGCTTAACTTAAAAGATTTAAAAATTATAAATTTTATCAGTGAGAATACTGTATAAAAACTTAAAACTACCGTGCTAACTGCTGTTTCGTACGAGATTATTTCTACAAACCCAGGGAAACATTTGAAAAATCCAATACTATTCTTTAATAAAACTATTTCCATAATTACATAAATATATTCACTACAAAATTACTCTTACGCAATAACATTCGGGTTCAGCAGAAGGCAACAGTTGGGTAACTACCTTCTATCGGAGAACTAGAAGGGACTAATAGAAAAAGAGTAGGTCTAAGAACCGGGTTATGCACCAGGTGTTCAATCGAATTTGGAAAATGAAAAGAAGTGAAACCCCGAAAATTGTTGACGTGGAAATCAAAAGCTTATTTTCAAAAATTTCAAGCTCAAAGTCCTATCATCCAACAGCCACAAAGGGAAAAGTCAAAGGAATGAAAAGCTCAAAAAATGTACAGAAGTGCACTAGGCAAGTGAAGAATAACAGTAAATTTGGAAATTTACCCTCTGAAAACTAACTTCTCTGATGTGTCAATTACTTAACGTCCATTTTATTGCTCTTTCCCTTGAATGTCCTACTCTTAAAAGCTGTATAAATTTTCTAATACAACACGTGACTAACTACATTTTTTCCCAAAATAAATGTTCCACTATCATTTTCTTCAACTCTTACAAAGATTATTTAGAAAATTTAAATTTAAGTATTGGGAATGGCACCGAGAAGTTGTTTGTTGTAGTTGAAATGTTGTTTTTTGTGATTTGTTTTCATATATGCAAAGTTTTATTACAATTTTATTACTGACGTTATCCACGCAGCGCATATGTTATATATACATATGCCAAGTACACACATAAATTATTTAAATGAAAAATAATACGACATGTAATTGGCCTATCTGTGTAATAACCAACATGACGTCTATAAACTTAACAAAATTCTCTTGAACGGTAGCACATAAGTACTTTGACAATTGTGGTTCGCCATACATACTTTCATCAGTAAGTTCAATTGTTTAGACATTATACTGTTTATTAATCTATTTAAAAATCTATTCAATACATATCTTTTTCGTATTTTTCTTTTCTTTCCCTGTATGCTAAGTCCATTCAATTGGCAGAAGCACTTCCTGTGAATTTACTTGAGTGTTTTATTTATTTCCTTTTATGTTTTTTGTCGAATCTTTCTTAATATTGCTTGTATTTATTTATTTATTTTCCATTTCTTTTATCTTCTTTCCTTGCCTTTTAGCACTGCTCTGCAGAACTTGTCAAATGCGTTCAATCGCAGTTTGCTATGATACAAAACTGTAGTCAAGATTTCTGAATTGTTTACACATAGAATGTAATAATTTCTTGTTGTAGTGGTTTTATTTTATCAATACCATTAAATTATTTATAGTTCTCCCTAAAATTACACATGAAGAATGTGCTGAATTTTTTGTTGTTGCTCTTGTTGTTTTCTTAACTGGAGCGAAGCGACTGTAATTTTCCGTGGGTACTGTACCGTCATTTAAAAAAAGCATTTGTTTAAAAAGCGTGTAGAAAAGCACAAAACTCATCATTCCACGAGGAAAAGCACTACAATGGGTTCTCCGTCGACAAAGAATAATCGAATCGAAAAAACAGGACAAACGGCTTTTGGACGAGTGAAAAGCCCAACCATTTAGTTCTTATCAAAATACTTTTTAAGGAGGGCCAGGATAAGGGAGGAATGGCGTGCGGAGGGATGAACGAAAAATGTATTCTGCGTACAAAGTCTTATCTCTACTTACAAATACCTCGCCGGGTATTCAATGGAGCGAAAACCTAAACATTTTACGCATTGATAATTTCATTGATTTTATTTTAATAAGTTTATTACGCCAACTGAATGATCATTTGAAAAATGAACGATCTGGCGAACGATCTCAAAATTCAATTTGGAGTTTTCCAACTTTTAGCAAAACTTTTGCTGCCCTTGAAAAGATATGCCACTGCATACCTGACCTTGGAATCGTAATGAGAAACCTATTATTTGTTACTTTCTTATTTTTATTGCAAAATTACTTACAAATACTTGTTACTCTTACTCATGATTTTAACAATATTTCCCTAAAAATAAATAAAATAAAATTATTTGTTTAAAATAAATAATTAGGATTATTATTCTACCTTGATACATACTTCCTTGAAGTCATCCCGAGAAGAAAAAATAAAATGATTGTTGCTGGGGTTCAGTAAAAAAACCTTTTTGTCAATTTAGAATAGTTACAGGAATTGTATTTTTCACAGTTAAAAACTATTTGACTAGTAGTTCTTGGTTACACGGATCAATACATTTCTATGCGATGTTTTTATCAATGATCAATCTAATATCCGATTAAGTTAAGAAAGAAGAAATTCTTTTTCTAAAAAGGTGAGAAAAGTACTGAAATGACCTATAAACAAATCTCTTAATATTGAGCCCTTTGTGTATGAGAAAGTAAAATTCCTCTACTCGGGCTCTGGTCTCTGTAATTTTACTTGGATTCTATTAAAACTTAGCACCAAATAAAGTTAAAAACTCGATTTAACTTGAGACTTTAATCTTTCTAAATCAACACATATGCAGACTTCTCTAAGTAATTATATACGTTTTTACCAGTTCAAGAAGCATTGTAATTTCTTGCACACCTCCATTCTCAGAATGGAGTAAGCAAATACTCATTTTGGGAGAAACTTTTACAACAAACAAAATTCGTGTTCCTCTTAAATTTGTTACTTTGTTGTCAGGTTCCTTCAGTAGTCACCGCAGATGATGCTCAAATCCATAGAGTGCTATTTAAAAGGTGAAGTATGGCACTCCGACTGGAGTAGATAATGGTAGAAATTAGTAAAATTTATGTCTGCCCCTTGATTTTTATACGTAAGTTAACTAAGAATTAATTTTTTTGTAACTTTTCTCGCCGTTCATGAACTCAACGTATAATTTTTTCCATCAATCATCCATCAATGAACATAAAACCAATGACAGAATGCTAAAGTGAAGTTGAGTACCTGTCGGAGATCAAAGTTACGAATAATTTTCTAAAAGAACGGTTGTCCTACCTAATAAAAAAAGTTATACTGTACTAAGTGGTAAAAGCCATCGATCAATTACCAATAACGTGTAATCGATTCTTAGAAAGCAGTACTGGAAACCGTCATTTGAATATCTGTTTCGTATAAAAAATGAGGCGTAATTTGAAGCAACAGAAGTAGAAACCTTTCCTCTTCTCGTTGTCTTTATTTCTTACACATTCGACACGTGTACACCTGTGTGCATAGAATATACCTATGATGGTGTAACTACACACAGTCATCGACCTTTCTTATAATTTCAATAATGTGATTTTTCACATAAAGTTCTATTTATATTAGCACCTGGGGTTGTTGCACATAAATGTTCCTACATCATTTTTAAAATGGTCAACAGGTAGTTGTTAAGTGGATGAGCACGATATTATGCCGCTCAATACCGGGAAAAAAATGTTTAATAATACGTTTCGTTCCGTGTGTCGACGGAAATGACTTGAATACAAATGAACATTTCCAGAAATCGACTGGAATTACGAGAAATACAAGGTTTTTGTTAAAAATTTTCCAGTTAACTACAAATATGGTACACCTGAATGCCGGAAACCAATTTAAGTGTTAACAATAACAGTGCAAACATATCCCCGATATTGAAAATATAATGGAATTGTAGGGGGGGCCGTGCTTCGACTCCGGTCCTTTTCCAAAGTAAACCGGATTTTTTAGTTATTTCCCCGTTTCAGTTTCACAGACTTGTTGGATGTGACGACTTTTACCTGCAAAGTGCTGGGTAGCACTGGCTTAAGACGAACTTCACACTTGACTCTAGTTGAAATAAAAATTTAAATTTGTTCACGGTTTCCTTGATTTGTGTACGAAAGACACACACAGCAAGCAATTTAGAGTTTTCCCCCATTGGCCCGAGTTTTAGGTTTCCACTTCGAAGTTACTCAAGGAGTTAGTTGAACCAAGAAAAAAATTACGCAATAAATTTACAAAGTCACGATGAAGTCATTTTTCTTGCTTCCCGCGGGCAATTTCTCCGAACCGATATAAAAATAAAATATTTATTTATCATATAAATTTCTCTGAATTGAGAATTAAGTAAAATTCTTCTTCCTAATCCTGCTGCATGTGAGAGGAAGCACACTCGCAAGGATTTGCAAAAAGAAAACTTTTTCCTCTACTGTTTTGTCATTGACGTGAGTTAATACCGTGCCAAATATTAACACAAATCAGAAGTTACGTTGAAAAATTAGCACTACAACGTGGCGAGAAGAGATCAAATATGAGTAGGAACATGATTTCACAAGAGAGTGGAGAAATTTATTGAGCTATGCGTAAGATCTTGGTTAACGAATCTGTGACCCAAAATAAATTACTTCTCTTTTAGAGAAGAAAGCTAATAGTGAAGTTACCAGTTACCTATTTCTCTACTTCAGCTAACCTCAGAACCCATCAAATCAAAATCATTTCACCATATCAATATTAGCAATTGATATCGATACATTTTGTAATTCCTACGCTCTGCATCAATTGACATTTCGCAGTATTTGAGACCTTCGACTTCCAACAACGTGCAGAGAAAGAATAAACATAAAAAAGTGTAAGAAAATAATTTTTTGTATTTCAAAAAGAAGGAATACAAGTTCACACGTATGAAGCGAAATAAGACGAAGTAACACAATACCAGGAAGCCATTACAAATATCCGTTTCGATAGAAAAACATTCCCGGAACTACAAAATTTCAAGTGGTTTCACGCCTTTCGGTTAGTTGAGTACCAATTAGGGTGGAACATAAATTGCACGGCAATAAAAAATAACTCGCAGAGGTTAAGTCCGAAAGGTAATAACTTTATTTTTGTACTTTATTTTAATATATATTAAACCGCGGATCATCTCCTCTCATATATAATTCAAACTTGCTTGATCCTTCCGGGGCCGGAAGTACAAAATGTTAAGTCGTCTGTTGCAGCGTAAAACTCCCATTGTACTTTCATCTCTCGAATGGACGAGAAGTGAAGAAAGGAAGGAAGGAAGGAAGTCACCAATTTTACTGAACAAATTCAAATAAAAAACCATAGTTAATGAGGGTTGCATAGACTCGACGGTAGCCATGCACTTTCAATTGAGAGTCTTTAATATTCGGTTGTAAATCAGGAGCTTAACCTGATTTTAATCCGCCCCCGAATAAATCTAATTTAGTGAAAACGGAAAAAGATAGTTTTCAGGTGAGTCACTCGCATTGCGACACTATTTAAGTTTGCATTGTATAAAGTATTTATTTAATTAGGGTGGAGGAGTGGGTGAGTACCAGTACTCGACATCATCGTGCAATGGTAACCTGCAGGAGAAAAACTCCCTACATAAGCAACGGTCTACGTAAACAAACAGGTCACTTAAATTCAATAAGAGAGACTCTTGTTTACACTTCAAAATGTAGTTATTCAATTCTGAAAATTGTTTTCTTCTCAATAATTTTTTGAATTTTTACATTCATTACAATGTTGTGTTTTCGCTGTTCTAGTTAAAATCAATAATAATTACAATGTAAAATAATAAATATTGCATTTAATTATAATTTTGTTTAAGCTCAAAAAGAGTTTCAATATGGTGAAATTTTATTAGATATTTATTTATTGTTTCATTATTATTATTTGCGGTTAATGTAATTACATAAAATAATGTCACACTACGTCCATCATTAATGATATTCATATAAAAAATATATGCAGGATGACATACATATTTCATTTCTTACTAGTCTAAAATGAAGATTAAACCAATGCATCCAATGAAAATATTTAGGTCGCGTAATAATATCTCTTCTCCAAGCACCGGTAGCACACGTTATTGTATATAATACTTTATATACCAATAAATTTACGTGATATACTGTACGTTCCTAAGAAAGTGATAAGAACACTTCCCTTAGCCTGCATTTGAAAGGAAAGCATAAGAAACGGAATCTATCGGGAGTTAGCAATTCAGCCCTTTCGAAAGCAAAAAAAAAAAAATCATTTTATTCTTGTCAGAAAACCTCTCAAGGAAACTCACCTGCGCGTTCATTGATTTTCAATTATCTCACCTTTTTCCTTTGGAATTACTTTGCATTAAAAGCGACTGCGAGGTTTATATTTTACTTTGTTTTACCATTCTCTTTTCTCCCTCGTTTTATACATGAAAACTCCTAAATTTTTTCTTTGTTATTAGTATTTTCCGCAGTGTAGACTCGTTTTTGGGATAAATTAAACCCGCCGGTCTGTACGAAGTTTACCAAATTTTCTCAAATTTAATTTTCCAACGAGGAAGAACAGGAGCTGTTTTAATGGAAATATGAGAATGGCAGAGAGCAAAAACACCAGGACCTAACGGGGGCGAAGGGGCACGACCTGAAAATTTTAGAAATTTACCGATCGAAAACCCGAATACATACAATCCAACGGAAAATGTAGTGCATACACTCATTACAAAGCGGATCGAAACGACCGGACGATATCATCTTGATCTGAAACAATTTTACATAAATGTGACCCTTACAACATGGCGGATTCTTTTTAATGATGTACGACTTTTATTTAAAAAAAAAAACCTTCATTATTGGATGTCATCACTACTGTATACGGTTATTGGAATATATTGTAGGACTGTGAAGTATTGCTCCTCGAATCTGATAATATTTCAACATAAATAAAATACATAAATAAGATAAAATACTCCTATTTTTATCTAGTCCTGAAATTAATATTCTTTGGCTGTTATATATATTGAAATCCTTACGTTTTGCCAAGGGTGGAGACAATGCACTGAATAAAAAGCTACTAATAACTAAAAGCAACTTTTATGATTTTCATTGCAAATTTAATAATTGTAAGATATATGTAATGTATATGTATCTTAGATTGTAAAAAATGTACCAGAGTACAATATAAACACACTCAAAGTTATCAACAATAAATTTAGTCTACTACAGAAGTTTTTTACGTCCATTTTATTGTACATTTAGCAACGGGGTGGTATTTTAAAGTTGTTTTCCTGTTTGTATTCAATGATATCCAATTATAAAATCCTGGTTCTCGATTTTATAAATAACCTTCGTAAAAGAAAATGAATATTTTAAAACTATTGTATTGACTAGTAACTATTACTAGAAACTCACGGAAAACAAAAGCAACTTTCCAATTTCTCCAATTTAAAGTTGTCCTAGTGAAACTGCAAGGGTAAGGTTCCCTACTTTTCTATCATTACCTAGTTGTAGTCCCTTTTCCTAACGGTTATTTATCTATTTTTATCTACTCAATTTTCCTGACTTTTTTTCGTTTGTTTAGTCGATGGTATTAACCCAAAAGTGTCTTCCGTTTCGCCTAGTTTTTCCAACAATCCAGCTTTTCTCGTCTTTCGCTATTTACCTTCGATTCTTTTCAATTTTTCCAATCAATGTTTTCGAACAAGTTCGGTCTGAATTTTCTTTTTTGCAAATTTCAACTTCGGCGGGTTTATTAAATGGTGTCACGGATAATTTCCTCCAGCTTTTTTTCTCGATTTACATTTTAATTCTTTTAGTTTTCTTTCTGTCGCTCCCCAACCCGAGCTCTTTCCGATTGATCGCAGTTGTTCCTTCAAGTGGCATTCATATGACTGCGTGACGAAAACAATTAACTTAATGACACGAATATAAAACGTTTCTGTCATTTTCTTTCTGTTTCTTCCGTTTTAGTTTTCATCTCAAGTTCAGTGACATTGTCGCTGTCGTTTGCGGCAACGGTATATTTCAACAATATATCGTGAAGAACATTTCGATCGGAATTCAGTATAATGCGGTTGTAAATATAGAATACGGTGAAGGTTACAGCTAGAAACATGAAATACTACTCAGAATCGCAGGACTTGCTTTGCAAATGATTGTCACGCCTGACGCAATTTTATTTACATCAATACAAAATGTAATTCATTTGTATATGTACTTTGCCTTTTAGCGAAAAATCTGGGTACACCTGGAAAAGCAGACCCGGAATGCGATTACATTTAAATTTGTATTTTACAAGTACAACGATGAAGAATTCTAGCTTCTGACTACACGTAGTATCTGCTATTTTGTGACAGTCGCAGTGTCTAGAACAGCAAAAGAAATCACACAAACACATAAACACAGATTCTCTATTAGTAGAACAAGAATTACATTCGGGAGACAGTTAAAAGTCATTAAATCATACAAGTTTAAATAAATAAATTTAGGAAAGCTGTACTCCTAACTCATTTAACTTGGAGCGTGAGGTTGGTGTAAAGAGCGCCAAAGAGAAAAAGAGCCGGGACGTAAAAGAAGAGAATGATGGATGCAGAGAAAGTAGATAAACATTAAAATTGACAAGTTACAGAAGAAAAGGTGAGCTAAGGAGAAAGGCCCAAAATTGATTGCTGAGAATGAGATGGCGGCATGAAAGGAAAGACAAAGTTCTCGACAAAGGTGCCTCCGGGAAATTTGTTAAGTTTTCCATTTTCCTCGTTTCCCAGAATGAAAATAAAGTGATTGTTGTGTACACTTTGATACCTCAGTTAAATTTTTACTTGGGTTTATTCATGCTTTTGACGCGAGCCTTGAATTTACCCAACAGGTAAACTGATTTAACGTTGAATTCTATTGACCTTATTGAAAATTTACCCGTGTAATTCTCGAGTTATTGATTGCGCTTGTCACGCGAGTAACTCACTTATTTACGAGAAATTACATATTGTAATGTACAAGTGTTGATTTAAACAAACTTGTACAGTAACGCTGGGATTTTTCACTCAGGTTAAATAATGATTTAACGTCACTTAAATATAAAACGTTTTATTCGGTAGCACAACTGCACTCGTCCAAGGTTTTTACAAGACTCACCGTCTGACTGAATGAACAGGCCGAAGTCATCTGAACCATTATTTTCCTGACCATGTGAAACTCAAAACCCCAATTCGGCTAGGACCGTGTGAAAGTCCCGTGGGAACAGATGTCATCGGCCTTGATTGAGTCGAGGTGGCACATTGATAAGAATAAACTGAGACCGTGTCAATATTCGTTGGTCGCGAACACATGTTATTAAACATGTAAGGGGTTCCATGTAATTGTGGTAGCAAATGGCGGATGGAACCCTTTAACAATTTATTTTAACTACCTACAACTTGTGTAATTGAACACGGAGGACAAATTTAATTGAAGTTACTCAAAAATTAGACATAATTAGGGTAAGAGCTACCTACGAAGGACAAAACTAAACTGGAGTGTTCAAAGTCCGAAAAGATGTAGAGAAAGGTGAGTGCAGGGCGAATGCAGTCTGTGTTTTTTGACGTTTCCTTTGAATGTTCAGTTTATTTCCCTTCTTAAGTTGTTTACGTAAAAGATCATCTTCAGATAATCCTAGATTTTGCTATTACCCTGTCAAAATGTTTGATACCCCTGGAAAATGAGCGAGTATCATTACAAATCTATTTACTGAACGTGGTTTCATTCCGAGAAAGTGTTTTATATCATAGAACGTTAGGTCGCTTTAAACAATGTTCGAGTAACATTACTTATAGCTTCCTCACCGATTATTTACAAACTACATATTTCCCTTTACGTTCTTTAGTAAAAAAACTACAAATAAATTTAGTAATAAATAACAAATATTAAAAATGGAACGTAGATAAATCGTTTCAATGTATTTCCTTTCTCATTTTTTGGGGGGTTCGCTTTAGTTAACCAGTCAGGAGCAAATTTTCGTATCAAATTTTACCAGGGGAATGGTTTCCTTTAACCAATTTAACCCGTAAAATCAAGTAAAACAAAAGGCGAATGTAAAAAAAAAGAAGGAATGAAAGGAATAAAAAAGGGGATGGAATTTTAAATTGACGTAGCTTTATTAAGATTTTCTTAATACAACTTAAAAAGCTGAAGTGGAAGTCTAATAAGGAGATTTTCTCTTACAAGATGATAAAAAAAATCTTTTTCCTGTTTCTTCTTCCTCCATTCAGGGCGTGCACGCACGCCGGAGCATTTCTGAAATTTCCCCAAGGCGGTGACATTTAACAGGGTAAAAATTAGGCGAAGACAGGGTTAAGAAAAACAATAAAACGATGGCGAAAGAGTAAAAAGCTGCTGCTGCTGCTGCTTGCGGGTCGTCAAGGGAAAAAAGACAGAAGAAGAATGCTGTGAGAAGAATTTAATTATAGAAATTAAAGGAAAATAGAGTCTTTTAGGTGACTAAGCTAACATAAAAGAACGACTGCACAAAAGAAAGTCAGATGAGGTGAAAGTAAAGAGTTAAACCCTTCCAAACACTCCGCCATTAAATATTCTATGAAATTGCTTCAGTTCTTATCTTGGTCTTTCTCAAATGCCACGCACGTTGCCTTTTTATTTAGCGATGAGATTAATTAGTTGGATTTTTGTAGTTAACACTTAACAATATCCGATGTGTATTGGCAATCACAGTAATATTTTCCAGTAAAGAAAATAAGTTACATACGAAAACTGAATGAAGTCTTCGAATAATCTAAGTACTACCAAAATATTACTACTAGTACTACATCTAATAGCTTTCTTGTTATCACAATATTACGGTTTTCAGTGGATATCCGAGTGGTATTCCTGTAAAATAAAACTATTTTACTATGTGTACACACTACTTAAGAATCTAAATTTTCTACAATACACTTTATGTAATATGCACATATATGTAATATGTATATATTTATATCTTTATATACGTATACATCCTAGGTGCAACCTTTTTGACGAACTGTTTAGGGCTACCTCGATGTGCACCACCATAAAATAACCTTTTTATTTGTTCCCAATATTAGGCAGAAAATATGGGCTCTGGAATGATAGCCCTGCATTAGTGCCGGGTACTTCCTACAGGCTTCTCGGTAGATGTTAGATGTTTTTTGAATTCGGTTGAGCATTGAACGCATAATTAATTGTACATGAAAAGCCGAGAAGCAAAAAAATTATGAATGAATTGACCGGCTGAATGTCTAAAATACAGAGCAAAATTCTCATTTCATTTATATTACACCAAAACGTTCTCCATAAGGAGAATCCAAAAGAAGAACAACAATGGCAGATATTTTTGTTTTAGTTTTGTAAATTCGAATTGAATTGAATTAGCCAACTTCTCCAGAAGAGAATTTAAAAAGATGAAAGAGCCGAGAAAAATCAATACGATTATTTGAATAGAAAGGCATGATGACAAAAGAGTAAAAAAATTAGAATTAACCATAATAACATTAATAATTTTAGAATAAAACTTGCAATTTATGAGGATTAGTGGTAACTTGACGGAGTTTAAGTAAGAAAAATTAGCAGACAATCCTGGAAGATCAATGTAAACTGAGAATTGCTTAGAAGGAGTGTAGCAAATTCACCAAACATAGAACATAGAACAAACATAGAAATGTTAAGAACATATTGTTCTTACATTGAGAAATTTATTTGCTTCCTACACTCTTAAACAACCTAGTCATATATATATGGGGTCCTTGCTAATAATAATGGAATCGTTTGACATAATTAACATATTAAATTTATGCATTACGACCAGCAGGAATGGTAAACAGAAGTGCCAAATGGTTGGGTGCACTCTTTAAGACAAAAGAGGGCAACTAAAACGAATTAGCAACATTCACATCGCTGCTCGCCAAAGGAAAACATTTTGAAAGTGAATATATAAGATGGGTACAAAGGTTGCAGAAAACACAATATTCCGTCAAGCGCTTTTAATTAACTAGATTATTAAAGTCTGCAACACTACTTTTAGCATTCGCGTTTTAACAAAATCCAGTTGCATAGAAAATTGTCATAAAATTCATTCATTAATCCTCTTTTTTGGTTGACCTTAGTGTTTGCCATTGGAAAACATTCCCGTGTCTAGATCCTTCCTTCTTATGTCTTTTTCGCTTCTGTCAATTCTTCTAAGATGTTCTGGAGTCTTCTCCGAAGAATTGAAAGAAAAATCTCATTTCTGAATGGAAGGAAGGAAAAAGGTGACGAAGGTGAAAAGGTTCTGCACCGCGACCCTGAATGCTAAAATTCGGACAGAAAAGCGACCTGTTTTTATCTGCCTGCTTTTTTCAGACTTGCCTTTTTCTTTTCTTCTACTTTTTTAATTTCCGCTTTTAAAAGAGTTCTAATTCACCCGTGAAAAGCTCCAAATGGAAAACTTTAGAATGGCGAGAAGGAATTTTAACCAGAGCACATTCATTCCTAGTTAGAATTCCATAGGATTTTTTGCTCGGAGCTGCATTGGTCACTTTTGAACGAGATCGACGGGGCCCCAAAAAAGACACTCAACTGGGCCCCAAAAAAATACAGTCAACTGGGCCCTCTCTCATTCCACTTCGATAAATTGTGAACCATTTTTCGTTTTTAAAATTCTACTTTAATCGATGTAACGCCTCTCGTACATGTCGTCCGTTTTTAAATTTTACAGAGCTTAAAAGGCTCGTTCATATGTAGTTTAGTCAGCTAAATAAAACATGATATTTTATGCATTGCCAGTTCCTACAACTGCGTTTTGTAGTTGTACAACAGTGTAAACCATGCTGGAAATGAGAGTACTTTAAGACGTTTACCACTACGGTAACACTTTTAAGTAATCTATATTGGACTGCTTAGGTCGTTATTCTTCTTCCTAGATCATCCAAGCATGTTATCTGTCTCTGATTTCTCACTTCCTGTACCTCACATCAGTTTTTTTTTCTCTTACCGGCAAGCCTGCGGCTTCGCTCCACGGTAGACGTAACATAGTAACTTCTCATCCTTTACTCTTCCTTCCTTTTCTCTATTATATTTTTATACTCTCATTTTTCTCACTTTGTCAGTCTTTCGATACTTTTCCAAGAGATAATTCCCTCGTTCAAACTCAACTGAGTTTTCTCATTTAAAATACATCAATCTCGAATTTACCTTAAGCATGGATAATTCTCTCGTTTGGAGGAAAACGCCACAGAGAGATGAAAAAAATGACTCGAGCTTCCCTGTTATCAGACCACTCTCTTCACTGTTCTTCCAAAGCAATGTGGAAAATGCTTTTTCACGTCAGACCGACTAAATCATCGTGGCGACCGGTAAGAAGTGGATGAACGTCACGAGGAAACACCACGGCAGTTCTCAACTTCTTCATCCGATGAAAGAGGACAGCATTAAAAGTTCAAATCATTCAAAGTAAAAGATCCAAAGAAGATGTTTGAGTCCTGTCAGGTGACTACCTTCACACCTTTGCCTCTGGTCTAACGGGGTGCAGGAATGCAGTCAAATACCTCCGGTCTTCTTCTTGAGTTTTCCACCGGTTCCTCCACTTCCACAAATCAAAGAAAAAAGATTTTTATAAGTTCAAAGATATCTTTTTTTCCAAGTCATTAATCAAGGTAACGAGGGAAAAGAACTGAGGCAAACAAATATTCGTTCTCACATTAAATAAATGATCATTAGCATTAAGTAATTGGCAATACGTTTTCCTCCATTTCCTTCCTACTTCGGCATTTCCTTCTTATATTTTTTCTCTCTTCGATTCGATCTTTTCTCCTCACTCTCTATTTGTCTATGGGAATGATGGTTTCTCCTCTCAACAATACAAGATCATTGCTCGGCTCCATCAATTTCCATTTCAATTGATGGCGAAATAATGACAGTGAATGAAAGTCATTCATATCGTTTCCCATCAAAAGAAAAGAATGATTCTACTTGAAAGTGATAAAAAGCAGGGATACAAAAATGTCAATGTTTATGAAAAGCCTTTTTAAAAAAATTGACAACAGACGAATTATTTTAAATTGTTAAGTTGTCGTTACCAATTACAGGTTTTCCAAAGTTAAAAATGCAACTTTCTATAACTCTGCTAACCCACGCGCTGTGGAATGTATTTCTCTGCAACTATCCGATCAAGTTACCTGAGAGAACATTTTCTGGTCACATTAGGGGAATTTTATACGAAAGAACTGAACAAATAAATGGCACAACTTATAAAAACCCTTAATATCAAGGCATAACAATGCAAAAGTGAGACTCTGCGAGTGCCCACGAGAATTTCCTCTGTCCTGCCTTAAAAAGCTTAGTGAACCTTCCTTGCGTTTCTGATGGTTATAAAAGTAGAAAAAGTACACATGTATTAAAAAATATATTGAAAAATAAATAATACGCATTAAAATAAGATGTGTATGTCTAATAGTTTAATTTGAAATCTTGTAAAGATGATAATAATACTTAGCAAGTGTGGTCTTAGCACCTGTACAAGCCCTGAAAAGTGTCTCAATGTTAGTGACACACTAAAAATAAAAAAGCCAAGGTTGTTAAGACAACATCACAGACGTAGTAGCATATCATCATTACTGTAATAATCTCTATCAACATCACCACCATCGCCAGTGTCACAATAAAGTGTTATTGATTGTCATTTTAAAGAAAAGGAAGAAACCTTTGTGAACAGGTCGCCTCCACTGCCCGGCCTGTTACATACTTTATTACGTGTTTCATCCCGGAGGAATTGGATTTTATCAGAGAAGACATACTTAAGGTGATTTATTTTTATATCTTCTTTTTCCTTTCGATACCAAAAGAACAAAATTCAATTGTTAAGGCCTTACAAACAGAAATAATTTATATATCCCTTCTTTTTTTCCGCCTAAAAGTTTTTATGTCGTGGGTTCTTTGTTCATTCATGAGCACACCGTGAAGGAGGGAAATATACCAATACAAAACTTAACTTTTCTGTGCGCCATGCTCTTTTCGAATTCTTTGTAAAATGGGGTTCTGCCTTGTTTCGCCTTTTCTGTTGTCCCTGATTGCCCGGTTTTGGCCAGGCTCTCTTAAGCTTCCGAAGGTTTTTGCGAGTGGCGGTCCTTTGTGTGTTCCTTGATGAGTCCGACACCTTTCCAGACATGGCTGACCCACCTTTCTTGTCTTGCACCCGCTATCTCCTCGCGTCTTCCATTCGATGAATGGCGCTTATCCGGGGGTTGGTTGAAGTTAAGCGTTTTAATAGAGTGTAGGTGTTGTCTGAAGTATAGTGTAATCAAAGTGTTCAAAGTGATTGTGTCCAGTGTTATTGTGTACAATATAATTCTACGTACATGGAAGTCTACTCTTATTATATATTCACCTCCACAAACGCGCATCCTAAAGTACCTCTGCGGAATGGCGCGTACAGTACAATTGCTTCCACTCAGGTAAAAACCTAACTTACAAATCTTCTCCACGAGTTTTCGCACTGCAGCAAAAGTATTTTACCGTGGATACGACAGCGGGCAAATGGTTAAGGCCGTAATTGAAATTCTCCTATCACTGTAAGTTACATATATACTACAGAATGAAAACAAATAAATAAATAATGCGACTGAAAAATGAGAAATTTATTGCCTACGAGATTAAGTGTACTTAGTTACGGTTTCTGTTCAATTTGTAGCATTGAGGCAGGTAGAAAAGTGCAATAAATTATTTTGCAATTTAAATGAGCATATTGTTTGTGTGCTTTTGTCTAGAGGCCGAATGTCTATTTTAGACAAAAGCATCCTAAACCAGATATCAGATGACCGTACATGTACGAGACGTGACCTATCGTCGTATCCATTTCCAGAGTACCATCGTTTTTCTCCAGTTTGTTCGTGTTTATCAATTTTTACATACCCACACCTTTGCTTTAACAAACCCGAGGGAAATTAGTCGGAAAAGTGCGAGAGAGAGAGAGACATGTAAGACAAACCTCGCTGGATGATAAAGAATTCGTAAATAAATAAATCCAATGAATCTGCCTGATTATGCCGGACGTGATCCAATGGTTGGGTACAAGTGTCATGTTTCCTTTCATACGCACTTCTGCCATTTTCATGTTTCAACATATTTTTTTTATTTCGCACAAAATCAACTCTGCGGTTTTCATTTTTCCATTCCCTTCCCTCTGGTACATTCAAACTTAAATGTTTACTTTAATAGTTTCGTGACGGAGCATTAACCAACTCTGATTTATTAAACGAATTATTTTAATGCTTCAAATCTTCTTTCGGTTAGCACCAACGAGTTCTCTTGCTGTTGCCTGAAAGAAAACTGACCAACATGCAAATGTCTGCTGGCTCTGTTGTTAACTGAAAAAAAACCGAAAAATCATCTTGGAAAATTTCCAACTTCTCTCCGACGTTTCTAGAATAGTCGATTAGTTCTAACACCGCCTAGGTGAGAAGGCGATGTCACAAGAAAGTTCTAAAGTGTGAGTAGAAATCCTAGTTCATACATTTACCAAGCCAACTGAAATTGTCCGAGTGCGTTAATTAAAATACAAGATCGTGTCAGCAGAAATGTCAAATTTAATGTCTTTACCACAGGATAAAGCTTAGGAACCAGGTGAAGGAAATTAAATTATTTTTTGTTTGAGATGGAAAATCATAACGAAGAATATTAAAGTAAAAATCATCTGGAAAGGCAGTGAAAAAAAGGTTGACGGAGAAGAGAAAAAGGAAGTCGGAAGATGAACGCGGAGGATCAGGGATGTTCAAGGGAAAGGTTTTTTCTCCATTGATTTAATACAATTAATGTGGAACGGGACGAAGAGCATAAGTCAAGCGAGGATATTATCTACTTAATTTGAAATCTAAGGAAGAAAATCAGTTTTTTCTGGAAGGAAAAATTCGCCATTTTCCTTTCAAAGCGATAACCTTTTGTTAATTAGTGAAATTCTTATACAGTTGGACGGAAAAGGAATTTACAAGTTTAGTCTAATTAATTCGTTTCTTTTCTTCTAAGTAAAATACAACTGTGCGGCGGACAGTCAATGTCAGACCATTTTTATTTGTGTAATGTTTACCTAATGAAATTTTTATTTCAGACTTACTCTTGAGAAACTACTACATCTAGCAACTAGTCTGCTTGCAGAAATTGCGCTGCAGGTACATACCTGAAACAAAGAAAATATTATTGTTACTTTCAAGAGGTCAAAAACTGCTAGATGTGGCTTATGTCAGACGACAAATAAGTTGCATTCTTAAATTCTGTTTCCCATAAATTCTCAGAAAACAAAATACAACTAAATCGATCCCTCTGCTACAATTATGTGTCAATTTCTACTGTTCAGAAAAATCCCCCATATCAAAACAGGAAGCAATAATACCGGAGCTAATTTAAGGAAAAAATACAATCACTTTCACCCCTCGAAAAGCCGCAATTGACGTTAAACAAGAACTGTTGGGGTGGTGCAAAGGCCACAAATGTTAATGTACTTTCCCCTATTTGAGGGAGTAACATCAGGGAAAAATACATTAAAAAACTGTAGCTGAGAAAAAAGATTCTTTTAAGAAAAGATTATTTTTGATTAGTCCACATTTAACTCTCCCCTTGTTACCCATAGCTCGCAAGCGGCTCATATTCTCTCATAATTATATTTTAAATTATCAAATTTTTTGTGCGACATTTTCCTTTCCGCTCGACCTTTAATAATTTTTCTCCATCTTTGTCAACAAGAGTAAATTTACCCCGCATTAAAAAATAACCGTTATCATCAACCATCTCTGCTTTTTCTTTCCTTTCGAAGACCATTGCCGTAGCCTTTTTACTGCACGGAACTTTTATTAGAGCAGTGTGTAACTGTGCAGTGTGAAATCTGCGATAATAACGAGTGAAGGTTAAGAAAACTGTTAAGCAACCAATGTATTTACATACTTATTAGAATACTTTATAACCGTTATTTTCCCAATATTTAGACCAAATATTTTGGGATTACCAAAAGGTATTCTGTCATTACTGTCAGAAAACTCTGACTGAAAACTTGTATTTCTAGTTCCAAAAACTAAAAAAATATTCTTAAAAAACCCTTTTGGTTTCACATAGACAACCGAACAAATTAAACAGACCCTGCGAGGCAGAAGTAGAAAAAAATTACACCACAAATATAGAAATTACAATAAAATATCTGCCCAATTTTACCGTAATAACTCTTAATAGGCAATCATTCGAAATGTTTATTACTAGCTCTTCTGACATGAAAAAACAATTCTCAAAAAACAATAGAAAAATTAAAAGTCGACATTGGCATGGGTTTTTAGTGTCACGAGAAAAAAAAACAGTCATTCCAAATCAATCCTCTAGCCATGAAAAGCATTAGAATGACAAAAAATTAGAATGAAACTTTCCTTTGGAAAACTAGACCGTTAGTACGACTTATACTGTTTTTTTGCCCTTTCTACAAGAACGCATTCGATTACTTTTTTACCATCGTCACCACGACGAAGAAGACCAATGCGACGTCGTGGAAGAAAATGAATAAAACGGCAAAAAAAGTTGACTAATAGATAGTAATTAGGAAAATTAAGTGCTCTTTACTCCTCTCAATGAACCGAAACGGGTTGAAATTAATGAAGTTTAAAACAATCTGGTGATTAAAACTTGTTTGAGGTATATAATTGGGAACTAAGAGGCAGAAACATAAACTTTAATTTATTTACGGTGGAGTCCCCGTGACATTTTGACTTAGTGCGACAGCGGCAGGTGTTGCATCCCATCGTGACTTTCGTCCACGTGATCCCAGGTACCGTTTGTTCTGCGTGCAGGGCAGCAAGACACAATGCAAAACAGAAAAAAAAACTGCTAGAACTTAATTAAACGGATAAGAAGATTTGTCGTTTGTTCATAAATCACACACAGAGAGAGAGAGAGAAGAGGAAGTGACGAAAGAGAAACGAAGCAAGAAACAAACGAAAGGATTCAACAAACATCAGCGGAAGTGAGTTGTAAAAACAATTAACCGTCGCTATTTGCCTTTTTAAGGAGCACGAAACGTCCAAAAAACTCACGTTGTAAATCACAAAACAATAAATCATAAATCACGGCTAATAGACGTTCAGCACGATATGAAATATGAATGTTTACTACGATGATGTGACGATAGATGAGAGTGGCACACCGTTAAACCTGTGGTGCGACATGGGGGAAAAAAAGACCGTTCGTTATATATAATTAGGTCGTATATTACACTTCAAAAAGGTCCTGTCGACCCTTAAAATTAAGAAGAACCACGGCGAGAGAGAGAGGAAGATTGTGGAGAAGCCATTGGTACCGGTAGTATGTGATACTTTGTTTTATTATCGCAACGACTCGTATGTTACTCCACTCGACAAGGAAATAATAAAAAGCTCCATACCTGACACATGTGGTGTAGCCTGAACGAAATTTAGTGCGACTTGTTTCGGATCACGGGGAAACAGGACATAAAGAACAAAAAAAAGAGTAAAGTAGAACAGGAGACCAAGAAAAAGAGAGAGAGAGAGAAATGTTGGATGTCAAGGTGTAGCAGGTTTTTCCGGAGCCTTCACGTTTCAAGTACTAAATAATCAACTTCTGATATAATGGATCTATAAATATCGCGGTTCCGCAAAAACCTGCACCGCAACAAATACATTCGAGATAGGTACGAGAAACGGTTAAAAAGTCAGGAAACAGTAATAAAACATCTTTATTAAAAAAGTTTAAACGAGGAATTACATTATTTATACGGGAGTCTTTTTCTCCACGAGGTGTATGTGTGTGTGTGTGGTGTGTGTGCTAAAAATGGGCAGGAAGTAGTGCGCAGTCTAAGTAACTGAAGCGGTCGTAAGATAAATCATTTCCGGTGTATTTATTCATGTTATCCGGAAATTGACAGCTCAAGTGCTTACGGGTGTATTACGCCAGAAGGGTTTCCGGTGTCAATTTCGATTTGAATAATACAGGAATTCCGTGGCCGAATATTTCCTGTAACCAAAAATGACGGTGAAGAAATTCTTGTATTTATCTTGACGTCAGCAAAGGTCTTCTTTTGAGAGCGTCAGAGTTACAGTTTCGAGCTTATATTATTACCTAAAAAATTAAAAAAATTATATATAACGAAACGCTGAAGTTATAACGGACGAGTACGTCACATAATTTCTTAAATTCAAATGACAATGACTTCGAAAAAAAAAACAATTTAATTCTGACAGAACGTCACTTGTATTATTATTATTTTTTTTTAATTTAACGAGACTGATATTAGTAGAGTAAGACATAACAAGTGAAAAAGTAACAATTTTCCAGAAGAAAAAATTGTCTGGAGTTCTTGACTGGAAGCCCGTTCTTGACTTACTACTTTTGCAAGGTGTAACGTCGAATTTAACAAGTTAAGAACTTGGTAATGAGTTGATTTCTTAAAGGTGTTAAGATGTTTTCACACTTTCAACCGGTTGTGTTTCGATTTCTCTCCCCGGGGAGAAGAAAAACGCACTCGTCCTACTTCAATTGGAAACTTGACAAACTTCCCAGGTGAAACTTACTGTCACAGACCTTCGAAAACACAGACAGAGAGAGGAAATACGAGTCTCGAGTACATATATATTCTAGTTTCACAGTTGCTACGCATATAAAGTTACACCTTAGTTTGCAAATTGGAATAGAGTGAAAGGTAGGAAAGGGCGTCTTGGAATCCTTTAGCTGTCTAAAACAGAAAAAGTCAAGCTTCCAGACAATTCTTGTGTAAATGTGCTGGGTTAATGTCTTATACCAGATAATCCAGCAACAATGGACTAAGCACCTGAGTACCTGACTAAGGTTCAATAAAAATGAAAATGCTTGGGGAAAATTACGAGTTTCCTACCTGGCGAACGAATGTCAATGAGACAGTTTAATTTCGAGTTGCATAGGACAAAATGGGTCCCGCTAGTTGTACGTAATAAGTCAGACGAGAAATTTAATTTACATTGCTTAAATTTAAATGATACTCGTGGAGTAGGAAAGGAATGACTGTGAGGAAAAAAAAACGGGGGAAGCTTGGGAGAGGATAGAAAGATGACAGGATAAAATTTATGCCAGCTGATTGCTGAACTTAAACAGAAGTGGAGAAAATTTAATTTTGTGGCACAATTTGCGCCAGACATGAGTCAAAATACAAAGCTAATGTACAGGTTTATTTAAATAGCTCGTGGCAATTCATGCGTAACACATAAATATTCCACTTTGAAGCTTTTATTAAATAAGGTCTCTTTCTCTGCAGTCAACCCAAATCAAAGGGGTGAGTTGTACCGTGCAAAATTTCAACTTGAAGAAACCCTATACGAAATCAATTGATGCCTCCGTATCAGACTGGTAGTACCGGAGGTGAAAAACTACTTCTTAAAATGTCTGTGCTGCATGTTTTGGTGTAGTAGTGTGTGTACAGGATACCACTAACTTCATTGAAGTCACTAAATTAAGAGATTAGGCACTGAAAGAAGAGTTGCTGGTACCCAAAGAGTAGTTGACGCGATGAGAAGCACTAAGAAGTGCGAACCCAACTGAAATATTATGAATAAAAATACAAAATACAAACTTAAAAAAAGTATTTCAAAATGACTGAGTGAAGAAAGCCTTGCTGAGGGACAATAAAGACGACATGGTTCTTTGTTTGCCATCGACAAAAGTAGAGTTTAAATTACGGAACAAAGAAAAACTATTTTTTTTTCATTTTGATTTAATTTCAGATGAAATTCATGTGGTGATTGTTTGTCTATTTTAAGAAAGATTGAAAGAAATACGAAACAAGAATGAGTAATGACATTCCATTTATTATGGGAAAACGCACAAACGCACGCGCACACCCCCACAGACGCGCACACAAAGTGAATTAAATGAAAAGCTGATTTTTCCATTTTTGTCAGTCTCATTGCCTCAATTTCAATTGAATTCCTAAACTTTTCTGACCCGTAAAGTAAAAAAAGTCATTCCACGTCAATTAGCCGAATACTTTCTCAAAGGTATTATGCATTTTCGCTTGAAACCTTTGACGATCTACCCTTTGAGTAGGTCAGCTAAAGAGTTTTTTAATGTTGAAACGGGTGGAAATATCAGTCCTCAGATAATTACCCTTGCAATTTGGAGATTTTACAATCCAAAATTGTTTGTAAACAATAATTGCATCCTTTTTATGAATAGAAAAAGTGTACCAAAGTGTGAAACAAAATAAAAAAATTACAAAAAATATAGAAAAAAATGATATACAAAAATGAAAATCTAGAAAAAATATAGAGAGTCAGTAGTTGTATACAGTCAAATGTGGTACTGCGTGCAGGCACAACAATTTGGTTACGAAAGAGGCTCCCACCAAAAGGTACTGTATTATATAGAGTTTTACAAATAGTGATCCTTAGTTTTTCATTATGACCAGCCATAAAAGAGCGGCTACTTTTCATCATGCCTTTCTTTCTTACTTCAGGATCACATTGTCGTTCAGGGAATAATAAAAAGGTTGAGATAATATACAGAGAAACAATATATTGGTACTTTAAAAATCAATTGTATTCTTTGAAAAAGAGTCAAGAGAATTAAAAATTCTGTTGCTCCGGTTCCAATCACATCACCTTCAACAAACATCACCCATCGTTTCTCTAAAGGAAACGAAGGTGAGAATAACTAAATAAGGGAATCCTTTGGCTGATTACTATGTTGCAGAGTAGTATCTGAAGAATTCTGTATACCACGAAAAAAAGCTTAAGTCGGAGTGTTGAGAATAAAAGCGCGTCTTTCTGACAATTTAAAAAAATATTGATACAATGAATACGATTGAATGAAATGGAAAATTCATCTATCAAACTTCAATAAATTAATCATTCATCGATGACAGGTTGTTTTCGAATTCGTTGTAATGGTTCTTGCGTTTCAACCGACACGAAATTCCTGTGAATTAGTTTCGAGAGAGAAAGGTTTTTCTTAATAGCAATGTAATCGGCTTGAATTGACACGTGATCCCTCGCACGTGTTCGGCATATATCTAAGTAAATTTAAGTCTGTCCAAAGTGCCATAATAAAACCACACAAATTTCAAAGCACTGAGAATTAATTTACATTTTTTTATTTATTTCAGGAGTGTGAGAACCGTCTGCTGTGGCAAATCAGTGCTTTTATTTCTTGCTGCTGGTAGCAAACCGCTGTTGTATTTTGTACTTTAACAGCGTTGGACATGGAACTTGCACTTTGCAACTCTTAACCGAAGCTTGTCTTAGAAAGAAGTCGCTGACCTGACAACCAGAACTTCAATTTGTTATTACAACAATCACAATTTCACGTAAAGAAATTTTGTTTCGTAGTTAATGAATGATATATTAAGCCGAGAGTTTTGATGTTTATATGAGTTAATAAAGATGTAATCTATTGGACACGAGAGACAAGGGAAAATGGAGAAAAAATAACTGTTTTCATATCCATTGAGTTTTACAGGCAAAATTTCTAAAAACGTTGTTGAAAATAGATGTGTAGGTAGCAATACTTTATTTTATTGTTAACCACTAATACTCCAAGAGCTACTTTAATAAATAAAGTTACACAAAAATTAACTAAACAAAAATATTAATGAACCGGATTTTAGTAACGTAATATATGAAATTAGTTAAATAAAAATTTATATATTGTTTGGCGTTTCTGAAACTGTTTTCTCGAATTGTCTATTTCAGAACTGACAACTGACTTTTTCTGCACGGGCTGGTCAAAATCAACCAGGGCAGACCGTCTAGCAAAACAAATTTCATTCTCAATAGCAAGGCAAATAGGCCCATTTGCTCTCAATCAATTGAAGGAGATGGTAGGGAAGGAGGAAAGACTTTGTGGAACGCCAGATAGTGGGGCAAAAGTTGAAAAGTTTTTAGTGAAAAAGAAGAAAGCGAAGTCAAAATGGTCAGAAGAAAGGAGGAGACATTTTCAAAATGAAAGAAAGGTTTTTGGGTTGAGGTGAAGCGGTCTAAATGATTTGAATGAAACCATCGAGTTCTAAATGAAAAGTTTTTCCAACGTCTCCTCCTTTCTTCTATGCGTAGATCCTTTGTGATTGTGTCAGTGTTCTGCCTATTCTTAGTTATTTTTACATTCTTCAGACGGAACCTACGATTCAACAACGAGTGTGGAGTGACGACTCCAACTAACATTCCACGGTCCTACAGACAAAAAAAAAATGAAATTATTAAAGACCGAAATTCTTATGTGACGGTAGAGAAGAAGTTAATTCCGTAGGGGTTAAATTAACGACCCATGATCTCAGGTAATTAAAGTGTCTCCCATCTGGCGTGTAATTAGATTTCTCTTTATTAACCCGAAAAACAATAGTCCTTAAAACTCGAGAAGAGTCATCCGCATTGTCTGTTGGCCACAATTATCCTCGTGTTCTACTAATGTAAAGGTAAATCTTGACATGACCAAATTGCTGTAGTTTAATGAAGTTCCGTTAAATGCAAAACATTTTCAGATGTTTGAACATGTTTCAGATGTGCACGAAACGCGGCCAAAAAAAAACAAGAGTCGTGGCACCAGGTCGTACATCTTCTGCAATAAAGAAATGGTCACTGCATCTCCTGGCAAATTTGTATTATTTCCTTGTATTTGTAAACAAATTACCTCAGAAAGAATGACATTTGTGTTTTACTGCTTGCTGTAAGTTTCTGTCCAACACAAAACTTTCTCTTCTGGATTCTCCAGCATCGCATGGCATCCCAGTTGTTCTTCCCTCATTTTTTTTTCCGTTCAGTTGTAGACAGATTAATTTTTGTAAATGAAGAGCCCATCCGAAACTACCTACGAGCACCGCATGTTTTGCCGAAAATGTTCAACGACCCATTTTTGATTAGTAGCGAACAAATGTGTAACGAACAACAATAGAAACAAAATTATGTTTGTATCAGATAAGAAATAGTTGTAGGTAACATTGTATAAAGTCAAATAATAAAAACGGTTAACAATTTCACTCGGAACTTGAAACCAAACCGGAGAGAATTCCATTTTATAAAAGTTATTTTCAAAGTTTATTGATATTATTGCCAATATTAGAAAAGTTAGCGTAGGCCATTCAACATTTGAGCGGAATTGTTTTCGAAAACTACTGATTCACACTCAACAACTTTTGTCTACTAGCTAAAAGAAATAAGAACAAAGACCAAAATTCTGATTAAACTTTTCCCGCAAAACTTAAGCTGTAACTTTTTAAGAATTGTCAGACGTTCGTGATTTTGCGACTGGTACCTTACCGGGGAAAGTTGGAGTCGTCGAATTGGTACCCGGTACTCATTCAAACACGTGAAAATCCCACGTCCAATTTGTAATTTTGTTTTCATTCAGTTGAACGGACAATGGCAGGAGTCAGTGCGACAACTCGGCGGTTCTTTTTACCTCGGACCTTTCCTATTTTCCATTGTTGAAAAGTTTTAATTACTCTATGAACGTTATATCAAAACTACCGCCGTAAATCGTGGTAATGAATATTTGGGAAAATTTTGATTATTCCATTATTTATATGGCTTAACTGGATGTGTGTGTTTCTCTTCGTAGGTTTGTGCACGCCGCTTCGTTTCGTTTCGACCGGTTAATTGGATTGATATGAAAATGGAAGATTAAATCCATGCAGAGTGGAACTACCCAAAGGAAACTCCCCGCCAAATTTTACGAGCCTTTTTAACACGGCTGTAAAACTTTCGAGTTTCACTCGTAGTGACCACTCACACCACCTTTTTGAACTTAAACACCTTAAGAGACCGAACATAAATTACTGCGTAAATATAAAAAACTATCTGGAAAGTCCTGGAAAATAGTTTTGTTTCACTTCTAATCGGACTTGTCATTGTGTTCTGTATGGATCTTGTAATTCTATTTCAGATAGCTAATGCATAAATAAAATAAATTTATTTAACCTGAAAATGTAAAAATTTAGAAGTAGAATTTAAAAAATCTAAAAATATTAAACCTAAAAGGTCACCAAAAGGTCTGTTGACTGCAATTGAACTTCAGACTACGCGTATTTGTTGTAGTAATTTCCCGACAAAATAAAGTAATAATTAACAATAACTAAAACAATAACAATGAATAATGTTTTTAAGCAAATTAATTATAATTATACAATATATATATATGTGTTATGAAATTTTCATTTGTGAATTGCAAACGGAGATCGCAATGGACCGAGAATAAATCTCGGTATATTGATAAATTTAACAAATTAGACGACTTTGGACCATTGTATAATTATTAATAACAAGTTACTAAAAGTAAGAAGTTAACCAAATAAAGTGAGTGAGTTAATATCGAATTTTCACGTCTGAAAGGGAAGGAGGCAGGCAACAACGGCGGTGACGCCACCGTCTTTATCGTTGTTATTTCACATTGATGCAGAACACCACAGACGGATTTTGGGGATCAAAACTGGCATAATCATTTAAATAGATAACTAAAATAAATAAATAAATAAAACCGGGGTATTAGGACGTCCCTGAAAATGAAAAAAAAGTAAAAAAAATTAAAAAGCCATTTCACCATAAAACGAAGTAAACGCTTTAATTTTTCCTTTTATTTTTTCCTTTGATTTCCTTTTCGTGTTCGCCTTTATTACGTTTTTTTTTTTTGAAACGGAAAGGATAGTGGGCCCTTGTTGGAGGTCTTCTCCTGGAAAGAAGCGGAGGGTGAACAAAAAAGGTGGGTGCACAAGAGATTTTATTGGGCGGTTTCGTTTCCGGGAGAAGGAAGAAAAATAAAGGTGAATTCGAACCAGCCACAATTTCATTTCCTTTGTCCCCAGACGTCTAGAAAATTGTTACCCTCGCTACCTTCCCTGTGAATTGTTACTTGTAACAATTGCTCGGTAATAAATGTCACGTGTTTATGCCAGCCATTTCGCATCCAAATTACCCGAGGGGGTGGTCAAGGGTAGCATTTATGGAAATTTGGAAATGTTCATCGCGGACCTATGTCATTTCGACCCCTTTGTCATGGCCAAGACCTACGAGCTTTCACTGATGAAAGCTTTATCGTAACTTTCACATTGGAATGTCAAATATTCACGTGAGATTGTCTACTGCAATTATCTCGAAATTGCATTCGGTGAACGTCAAAATCGTCATTTTCATTTCTAAGTTATTTGTAGATTTAAGGCGATCTGTTCGTTACTTTCGACATTTAAAAATTGTAACTTTCATCTCTTTTATGTTTTTTTTGTTATAATTTTTGTTTGCGTTGGGTTACCGTTACCGTGAGGCATTGCATCTAAAACTGAAACAATTCTTTTTCACTTGACTAATAGGAAATGTGATGGGTTCTGACAAATGAGTCAGATTGACTGTGATTAATAATAAGTTTTGAGGTTGTTGCTCAAAGAACATGTGTGTGTGTGTGGTGGCACATTCTGAGTTTAATTCTATTGTAGTGTACTCTGAAATATTCAAAAATATTTACACAAAGCCTATGAAAGTGTGCAACGCTATTAAAATAGAACTCACATTTCGTAACCATGAAAATAGTTAAAAATTCCATACTGTGATCATAAATTCATTAGAGCTGTTATTTTTCTATATCAAATATGATTCATATTTTTTTAAAAATAAATCGTAACTCAGAAGTGAAACTTTGTTTTGTATTTATTGCATCCATTTCTCATTTTATAGTATTACATAAAAATTAGTTCCATTTTGTTCAATCTGAGTGATGTCGGAGCGCAGAATCATAAAAAATAAAATGTTTAACCGCTTCAATATTTTTTTACCGGAACACGTAATACATACAAAATCCGATAAAACTATTCAGAAATTGAAGGTTACTGCGTTTTTACTCAGCCGTGAGTATTCTATTTCATTCTGATGGACACTGCTTACTGATGGATGCTGACCAAAAATAATTTCCTATTTTTCTCCTCTAGGTAAACCATTTTTTGGATTTGACTCTCACGGATATGATTTATTTCACGTTGCGATAAACAGTGGAGCAAATGTACGTGGAGAAAGAAAGACAAGTTGAATAAAAATAATTTAAACCGTCTTTGTACTCTTCGATGCCTACCTGGAGCTTTTTGTGTTCCAAACAAAAGCTCGACACCCCTTTACATTTGTTCTCATTAGGTCATTTTCAATTTGTACAAATGTAATTTGGAGATTATCATCCGTGAAGTGCGATACAATGTGTAATGATGTTGCCATTGTTTGTATTATACAAATATTGTAAGTGGCACGGGGTGTGTTTCATTAAAATTTTAAAACCATTGAAAAATAAATTCAAAGAACCAACGAATTTTCATCATTTATTACTGTCGTTCTACAGCAATTTTTCTTTAAAATTACTCCCAGCAACCAGGTAATTAACTTCATCAAATAAATACGGAGGTTAATTGGTTTTCTTAAGTTTTTGTTATAATAAATTGCCTTACGGTAAGTGAAGGCAAAATGGCATTTTTTTTTCAATGGAAACTGCAACTAATTGCACTTGCAAACTTCCCATTAACCGGGATTTTATTCATTCCATGACAACGAAAGGAACGAAACGGGACAACAGCAACAACAACAAAAAATTGGAAAAGAAGTTTGCGTTTCCTTTTTTTCTGCCTTCCCACTAAAATTTAACTTTCCCCGTTAATTAATTTAATTGCAAATAAAGCGTAGCAGTAATTGAAAACGTGATACACGGGCCGTTACAACAAATTGTCTTGGAATTCTCACGGCAAACCCACAAACAAAATAAAAAAAAAACGAAACGGAAGGAAATGAACCAGAGCAAAAAAGGAGTTTTGCCATGGAAAAGAAGAAGTAGAAGAAAAAAGATGAGAAATTATTTATTGCTCGTTCGTCCCGGACGTTTTTCAAACAGAGTTAGCACTCGTCAAAAAGCTTTAACTGAGAAAATTGCGAGACAGCCATTTAAGTAATGACAAAAAAAGGACTGGTGGCAAACGAGTTGAAAAGTGTAAACAATTCTGATGAAAGGAGAAGAGTGCAAGAGTTATGAAAACAACCAGAACTGGTGGATGAAGTGAAAAGTTCTCAAGACTTCAAGTGCACAAGCACCGACTGAAGAAGGAACAACACTCTTGTTCCATTCGATTTTTTTATTCTCCATAAGTTCTCCTCAAATTTTATTACTGGTACTACCTTCCACTCGAGCATTTATCGTTTTTTTTATTAGTCTCTAGTTCATGTTGTTTTTTATTTTGTTGCTTTTAAATAATTTTTTTGAATAAAAATAATCCGCTCTGAATTACAATTTGCATGCGGTGCTAGGTAGACATCTCAAGTTACTATGAGATTATTTACTTCTCATGAAAGTCAGCAAACAATTACCTTCCATATATACAAACACACACACACACACATATATGTAGTACATAGATATTGTTTATGAATATATAGAATGAGTATAGGTATTTATGGATACTTTTAAACTTTTATGAATTCAGTCTGACGGTGCAAAGTCTTCATCACAGAAAAATCTTTCCGTATTGATATTAATACTATAGCTGTGGTAGTACTAGTAATATTATCATTAGTTTTTTGGTTCTCTTCGCCTTTAATCTGAACGTTTTCCTTTCGTGCACAAATAAATTAATCTCTCAAATGGTTCTATTTTTAATTGACAGTTGATAGCAAGTAAAAGTAATGTTTCCTTCGTTTATTTTTTAACATTTTACCAAGTCCGTCTGACTCCTTTCATTGACGATGGTATGACTATATTGAGAATAATGTAAACTTATAAAACTTTTTTTTTTTGTAATTTCCAATGGTGGTGTTTTGAATTCAAAGCGGTTGAATGAAAAGCCCAGTTGGTGAGTGTTAACATTAATATTTTAAAAATAATTTCTATTTATAAAGAAGGTAATTGAATTGAGAGTTAAGAAACTCTTTGTCGAAAAGTTTAGAATATATATATATATACACACTGTATTCAATATCTGAGCAGTCATGAATCAATATTTTGAGGTAAGGTAGAGAACACCATCAACCAATGTTTAGTATTTGATAACATTATTTTCTACCAATGTGTGATTGCGTGTATTTTGTACATCTGTAACCCTCATAAGTACTAGACACTTCATTCGAGCTCATGCGTGTCCCGTATCTCACACATAAATACCAGGGAAAAGTAAAAATAATTCCATTGATTCAAAATGTCGATTCAGATGGAAATAATTCGTTTAATACGACGAAGGAAAGAAGAGAGCGAGCGGGTCGCTCCAGGCGAAAGTTCGCAAAAAGTAAAGAATGGGCGGCACCAATCAATAAATCAATGATCGAATGAAGGATATTAGGAAAGTTCAAAATCATTGTCTGGTTGTTGAAATTCCTCAGGAGACGCGGCCCGGGTTCCCCGACCGGATTTATTTGATTTTTTCAACTCAAAAAAAAAGTCAGAAACTGCAAGTGGAACACTAAAGGAAAACATTTTTTCCTAAGTGACACAATTTCCTTTATTTTATTACCGGTTTTTTTTTCTCTATTACATTTGATGGACTGTTCAGAAAACATAAAAACATCATTACTCGAGATGAAATCTCGCTTCTTTCTGCTGTTGCTTCTACTTGTCCTCAACCCTTTACTCCCGACGTTTTTCACATTATTTCACTCCCCTTTTTTCATCCCCGGAGTCGTTCAAACGAAAATAGCATAATTAAATAGAATAAAATGTCTAAATTGTATTGAACTTAGAAACGGAACGAGTTTACCGTCTAAATTTACACTGTGCAACCCAATGACTCGCGTAAGATATAAATCTATGTAAACAGAAAGGATCTTTAATAGATTTTTAAGGAGTCAAGAAAGATCATTAAATCTTTTTGTGAGAGTTGGACGAGTTGTGAACATCTTTCTCTCTTACTTTGTATTTCTCTACAATAATTTTAAGGCTTCAATCGCTTCACCTTGATCTATTGTTTTTGTCTTAATAAATTATATAAATATTTTAGTTGTCAACAATTGGGTCTGTTCGGTCCTGCACATAATTCTATTATTTTCAGAAATTTATTTTTTCTTCATTTATTGGGGTAATAGTAGACGCAAAACACCAAGTAAATTTTATTTAATTTCTCCTTACGCAATGGCAACAAAATGAATACTAAAATGAAAATAACATTTCATAAAAACACAGTAAGTAATTTATAGTAAAAGTTGTAATTTGCAATGTAAATAATCAGGAAAAATATTTTTTTGTAAGGTTTCAGTAAACATAAATGTAATAATTCTAAAATATATTATTAATCTGTGTGACTTACATAATTGATTAGTATGTTCAGTAAGTTCTAACGGAAATCATTCGTGCATGTGTTGGCTTATTTCGAATTATGTAATTGAATGTAACGTCACAGAGATGGCTACTTGCTATATTAATATTGATAATATTGAGAGGAATACATAGGAAAATGATGGTGGCGTGAGTTTACTGCGAGGTGTCTATTGATCACGTGACAAACCACTGTTTTGTCCTCAAGTGTAATTTTTCTTGACTTGCACGAAAGCGAATTATTCAACACTCACGCGTAACACTCACTCGTTACTCGCACTACATTAGACCGGTAACCATTTTCTTTTCGACATTTCACCGCTCGGGCTTTGACAAATAAAATCGACGTGCACTGCAGCACAAAATGAGTTTGTATTTAACTAAAATGAAATAAACGAAAAGAAGGCAAGGCAATTTAAAGTCGGTGCTTCGCATCAGCGATCCCGAAGAGAGTCAATGATGCAAAGTCCGATGGGATTTTTATTGTTGCAGAGAATCCAACAAAGGAATGCAATTTTCACAGTCCCTTTAATCGGCAAACGGGAGAGAAAGGAAACAGTGACAAAATGGCGTTGCGTGGCAACTTCCGCGGTAGAAGAAGTCCCTTTTTTTATTACATCTGATCGAATTCCGATAATAACCTGATTAATGCCCGAGATTTTCAACGGGGAGAGGACTAACGACCGTTAGTTGGAGGCATTACACGGTATGGACAGTACTGCAGTACAGGCGAGGCAGGAAGTCGATTTTCAGAGGCTTTTCTCAAAGGAAATTCCTTTGTTTTTTCAACCGGTCGGAAGAAGAAAATAAATGGCGGGCAGAAACAAAAAGATTTAGCAAAAGCGAATCTGACCGATTCTGAATATGTAAATTCAGTTGAAAAGTTATCGAATAGATAAAGCGACAAAGCAAAACGAAAGTTTGTGTGTTTTCACTTCGACTTTCGACCTTTATGCCGCGGTTTCCCTATATAGTCCGCATAATTTTTCCTTTTCCTTTCTTAAGGTTTCCACTAAGAATTTACTCCTTCAGACGTAGAATTTCTTCACACGAATAATTTATATTTGGCTTGGATAAAAAATTCTTTTCCTTCTTTCTCTACCACCGCTCTTGCCTGAGCTTTTTTTTTTATTATTCGATTCGGTGCGACAGCAACATCCCGACTGACTGAATTCAATTTTTCACCTGGAAAAACCGACTTTGGGAGTAGTTCTGCTGTTTCGACAATTTTTTAGATTTCCTACCCTCTTACCCGGACCCGTTGATTTATACTTCTCTCACTCGATTTCCCCGGCACTTGAACACCCCGGGTCAGACCAATCTGAGAGGACAAGATGAGCTTCCTTTGATTCCGCCGGCATTTCCTCCTAACTTCTCAGTCTTTCACTTGCAATATACCCCGACAAAACGTTTAAACTGTAATTTAATTTTTCCACCCGGCTGCTTTCGTAATGAGTGAGTGTGCGTGTAAGTTTGGCCTTTGTGTGCATACAAAACCCGACAGCAGTTTTGCTTCCTGTAGTTTGTAAGTTGTAAGGCGAGGTAATTAAATTGAACTAAGAACCAAAATTCACGCACAGCATAACAATTCCTTGTGTTTTGCTTTATTGAGCATTACAAATTGGTGGAAAAAACCTTTCTGAGGTTGTTCGATTTGACAAAGCAGGGGACTGAATGCACGTCTTATTTAACCGGTTGTTCAGTTCTTACGAGAACTAACTAAGCAAACAAACAAATAACATATAAACAAATTAATTTTTCCACAAGGTATATATATTTGATGTAAAATAATAAAGTACTTTAGTATAATATAAATTAATAAAATAAAAAATTGTCAATCATTCCTTTCATGACATACAGCCTTATTTGTTTCGTATTGAATCATCTTCAGGTAGGACCACCACAATGAAAAGTAACAACAACTCGTGGGTACAACTAACTACAAATTTATGCGAACCTGGTTACATAAGTTCGATTCTACTGACTCTTTTTTCTTTTCGTGAAGCGTTGTTTTTTCCCTTGTCGTCAAACAAATAGCGTTAAATCCCCACAAAATCCTTAAAAAAATGTGCGTAATGAAATCGACGACATGAAAGTAGAAATAGACAAGTTGAATAGAAAAAAAGAAAAATGGAGGCGTAGACTCTGAAAGTGTATTTCTTCTAGGATTTCATGCTGTTTATTAAAGTCATTTTTAAGTATTATTTTTTGAAAAACATTTAACGAATTATCTAGGATATCACATAGATAAATACAAAATATAAATTAAATAAATTTAAAATTTTGTTGAATGATGATTATTAAATTAATTTTTTTAATTTTGTTAAAATAATGATTTTATAAAATCTTTTGTTATTGTAGTGTAACTTTTTGTTAACCTTGAATCTGAATTTAAATTACTAAAAAGTGCAATATTACAATAAGAATGCTACATATGTGTACGCATCATCTGGTAAGTTGGAAAATATCTCCTTTAAGCTTTCCAGCTGATGTCTTTAGCACATGCATCTAAGAAATCTCATAAGCATTTTTGTCTACAAGCCATCCAGATTATCAGTTCTTTTCTGCCGAGTTGGAGCGTCAACGCTTTGTGGAAAGTAAACGTGAGATGCTCATACATAAAATTCACGACGTGCCGTACCAGCTAATTATTTTTCTTGTGGTACGCAGATAAACGGAATGAGACTCACTTTTTATGTACGATACTCGGGCAGCAGTATGTAGCCCCTAGCACAACAAATACATTGTAGAAAAAGAAAGTGAAGAAGAAAGAATAAAATCCTTGACCCGGAAAGTCAAGTTAAGGAGCGAAGAAATTGAAATACAATAATTTATTCTTACGGGCTAAAGTATGGTGTTCCTGTTAAAAGGAAGAGAGCATGGGAAGAAGTAATAAATTTTAGCTTTCAATAAATACATATTTATGCGGATAGTGGATAAGTGGAGACAGTCGGGGAACGATGTTGTGCGCCAAAAGAGGCAAGAAACCTTTCCTCCTGAATAGTTGCGAGTCTGACTTATTCCCACACACTTTCCCATTGCCCGAAAACATTTAAACTTAAACTTTCGCTGCCACATGCACAACTTCACGTTTTATTTAAACTTTACATGCAATACGCCATTTTAGCACACATGCACCTAGACACACATACGCACACGCATGCACACCCTTCACGTGTTTCAGAACTGAAATGAAAACGCTCGTGTGGAGAAACGCAGAAAATAACCTTTTGGTCAAACGACCCGGTCTTTTCCCTTTATGTCCTCCTAGTTTTCCAAATAATTCTCTAGCCGATAGAAACTAGCTTATTTCCTCATCATGGAAGGAGACGGCAGCATAAAAAATACGAAATAATGGCAGCAATAAACGAGAATTTTTTGTTCGGCTGTGACGGTTTTCGAATTTTCATAAATATATTCATTGTTATTTTTCGAGAACTAGTTATTCATAAAATTCTTATTTTCTTTCTTCCCTAGACGTTAGGTAAAAGGTTAAAAAAAAGAGACGAAAGCCTTTTTTTTCGGGAAACGATGGAAGCCGATGAAGTGGAGAGAACCCCGACAAAAATTTGTGGCCTTATGTTCCATCGTAAAATGAATTACTTCAAATGATTCTTTTCAAACACGTAGCGAATGAGTCGCCATATTTTTACATAAAGCGGGGCTCGAACGGAGAAAAAAATATCTGTGATGTTGATTCTTCATTATTTAATAAAATTCTGCACAACTTATTGGTACGGTAAAACAATATTTTATTATACAAATACGTTTTATAACTAGAAAGAAAACAGTGTTGACTTGTAACCTAAGACCATTGTCACTGCTACCTGTCGTACACCTTTTAAAGAAGCTAAATTCTGAGTATTTACGAAAAATTTTTAGTTTAATGAAAAAATTTAAATAATAATTACTCTTTGTAACATTTTAATAAAGCTGTAAAAATAAAATGAGTAAATAGTCAACGAAGAACTCGATCAATACCAGTAACTCACCTCGGTTCGCAGAACTCAATTTTCCATTTAATCCACTCGTCTGGTTGTTCTCAAATATTTAACTACCACATGTTGTAGCTATAAAAGCTCTAGAGATTATTTGTAGTGCGGAACCTAGCTCAGAAGGGTTACAGGTCATGCGAGAGAGGAACGACCGTTTCCAGAAATAATAAAAAGTGACCTCCAAGTATTAAAAGTAATTCGAAACCGAGAGTCCTTTGGATGGCCAAATTGCAGAGGTAAAAGCCGTACAGAAAGTGTGTTATACGACCCGATGAGTAGAAACATGAAAAATTTAATTAAGAGACAGACTTTCTTTTGCGAATAGAAAAAGAAGTCTGCGGAGAACCCACGCATCGAACCATTTTTAAGCGTAGAATTCAACCAACTGTCGTATTAAACAACGAAATTTATTTCAATGTAAATCTTGAGTTTGACACGAAACAAATATAAATAATGGGAGAGCAGGGAGAGCAGAAAGTCACAAAGAAAAATAGAAAAGCTTGAATCGAATCGAATTTCCGCAGGTGCCATGTGACGGGTCGAGAATAGAAAATTTTTGAGATTTGTAAAAAATTATTAAAAAGTCAAAAACATACAAGAGAATGTTTGTATTCAGTCGGAAGTTAAGGGCGGTTTCGGTTTCGGTTATTAATTGCCTTTCTTATCGTTCGCAGCAACAGCGAAAAACATCAGGGCAACAGTCAGGTGGTCGTGTCAGTCTGAGTTTGATTGAAATCCTTTCGTTTCCTTCGGACTTAAACATCTTGCGTTGCGTTCGGGAAATTATAAAAAATAAAAATAAACTGAACACAAAAATTTGGTTCACATTTGTCTACGCCTTTTGGAGACGTCGCAGCAAACCCGGCAACCTCAAGCTGTCGCGCGTTTTTTTAGTTGTACTAAACCAGCACGTCTATTTAACTCATCAAATTTTTATTTCAAAGGCTCCCTTGAATGACGTCACAGACAAAATTTCAACTATTCTTACAACTATTCCGAGTTTCTTGAAAACCAGATGACCACTGATGCCTTATTATTGTGGGCTACACTTAAAACGAAGTATTTTATTGCATTTGCCAGACGTTAGTCCACATGTACAACGGACAACCCTTTCGGGTACTGAACAGTACTTTAAATGTAACCTAATCTGGATGAATGCATTTTGTGCTTCATTTGGTTTTAAATAAATAAATGACAAATATATGTGCAGCAAGAGAAGCAAACAGAAATGTTTCTAACAGTTGTACTTTCCGTCGCAATTATTCAAAACAATCAAACGATGTATTATTTTTTGGAGAAAAAATACTAACTACAGCACACATGTTGTTCAAATGAAATAAGCTGACGTGATAGAATTTATTATTTCAATCTATTCTCTAGGACCTGACCATATTAGACGAAATCCTAGGGCAGCAAACCTTTGTATACGGTATAATTAATTAGGTTGATCGATCTGACAGTGTGGTTTGAAATGTACAGGTGCAAAAATAATTTATGTAATTCTGTTACGTCTTATAAACGGTATGTTTTTGTCATTTAATAACCCTGCGACTTTCATTAATTGAAGTACAAAGCTGTGATGCACAACTAACTTTTCTTTCCCATTAAGAATCTTTACTCTTTCATTATCCCTTTAAATATTTCAAATGTACCAGAAATTTTTTAAAGCTTTCGAACGATTCAGTTAACAAAATTGTGTAAATTTCTTTTTTTTTTCGCTTTTTTACTCCCGCATTTCAGTTTGACCGAAAAGGAGCAAAAATTACAGGACCCTTTCTTTTGCATTTACCTCACGTATGAGTTAAACAAATCAACCGGAGCCAAACAAAACGACCCGGAGTTTACAAGTTGAAAATAAAAAAAAAAAAAGAATGCAAATTGAAAAATCAAATACACCCAAGGTGGGTTTGGTAAATTTCGAGAGATCGATCCGATCTCAATTGATCTCATCTGGAATTTTCCGTGGAATCGTTTCGAGAAATTTGTTCCGGTTCCCTCCGTTTTTCCGATGTTCGATGGATGAAAAGAAAAGGCAGCTGTCAAATTGGTTGGCTTTCAAAAACGATGAACCGATTTAATAGAATCATTTGCGGTGAAACGGACAAAATAATTGGAACTTTAATTTCTGCACTCATCTTGTTCCTGCAGTACTCTTGTACTATTTTCAGTACGATGTGCGCACCGTCAGTCCAACCGAACTTGTAAGTTTCTGTTAATTAGAAAAGGCACAAAAATATGTGGAACTATATACAAAATTATTACACTTGGTAAAACTTACTACAAGACTCGTACAATGGTCGTCAGTCCTACACCACAACACTGCGTTTCTGTTTAAAAACGTACTGAAACTCCAGTCCACGTTAAATGTGAGTCTGCAGTTATTGATTTTGGTACATTCACCAGTTCTAATAAATGGGAAATTATTTTCAGTTCCGTGCCATTTAACCTTACACCAACTCGATTGTTGAAACTTTTATTTATTGCTCGTGAGATTATACTAAAACGAGAATAAAATAAATTGTGTTTGTTAAATTAAGGACGATACTTATCGTTCCGACTAACACTATCTCGTAATTATTAACGTAATTTATTTTAACTTTAAAAACGCAACGTTCATTCATTAGAATAATTCCAAATTTCAGGTGTATTAAATCGTGCATTTAACTGAACTTTTTTTGCACTCAAGGGTTTTTTTTTGCTCTCAGACAAAGAAGAAAATGCTCAGAGAAATGCGATGTGTACGGGAAAAGTATGAGTTGAGTTTATTTGTACAAAAAAACTCCTTGTAGTTGTAAATGCATACATTTTTTTTCTTTTTGCCACATACTCACACGGATCTGCAGAATCAAATGTCTCGTAAGAATTGCATACATTTGTAACTTTATTATAATAATACTATTTAATAATATTTATTTTTATTTTACGCGTTCCATACATATTGAATCAGAAAATCTGAAATCCAAGAATAATTTCGAACAAATGCAAAATTTTGAGAACAATTTTAAAGTGTTAGCCTCGCAGTTTCCATGAAAACCGACAAGAGCAACTTAATAAATTTCAAGAAAAATAAATTACATTAAAGTTATAATAAAGTTTAATGATTTATTCTTCGCTATTATTAGCAGTGTTTTGGGAAAAAAATCATTAGCACATGTCCTTCTGTTGATGAAATTAATGGCACACGGTCTTTAACAATGTCAAACAAAACCGGTTGAATCACAAAATTTTTAAATTAAACTGGAGAAAAACTTTGGATGGAACCTTTTTGGTCAGGTACAGGGCGGGAAGGTTCATGTGAATTTCCTTTGAGGCAGGTCGAATTTCGATTATCCCAGTGCCCCCCTGGGCATCTCACCTTTATTTTGAGTCTCCCCGTATTATCATTCTTATCACTATTACATTCTTAGGCCTCGATAAATTTTCACAGCATGCGGAACAACACGGAGGAATCGATTCCACGGGCCGTAAATCAGTACGCTGAAAACTATGAAAAAGTCACTGTCAGGTCCGTTGTGATGATCAATGTTCGCACGCGTAATTGAATAACGCAACGCTTTGAAGTCTTTTTAATGAGAACTAATTAAACCTGGCTGGTGAATTTCGGAGCCAAGCCAACGCAACCCCTAGTTTTCATTGTTAGTGGAATTCATCTATAAGAAATAGTTTAAACTAAGTTTTCCCCGAAAAGTTGGTCTTTGGAAATATTTCACAAAGTTGTAAAAGGTCGGTCGGTTTTTTTTTTATTTTCCCGTGACGCGAAGGCGATGTATCTTTTCTATTGTTTCTATTCCCGCTAGAAAGTCTGGTAGAAATTTATAAAAAAAAAAAAATATATATTAAATTAGTTAAAAATAACGTGGCCGTGATTCTATATGTGAAAACTTTTTAAGAACCGCCATGATTTTATGTTCCTCTTAAACAAGCTGTCTGAAGTTGACCAAACAAACAGTTTGTGTGGATTTGAAAGTTCTCAGAATGTGTTCTTTGCTTATTGAGATAAATATAAATGGAACTTTATGTTTTTTCTTCTTCTTTGTCTCTCTCTCTACTTCGATCGCGCTTTCTAAATGTAATTTCGTCTCCATTTTGTTCCTTCAATTTTTGGTATTCGAGGACATAATTTGTACAGTACTTAGTGTAGTCATAGAAAGGCATTTGAGAGGTATTACACAACAATAGTTATAAGAAAATAATTTGGGGAGGGCGTTTTAGGTACTTTGAGAGGTCATTTTTGTTTTTAGTTAAATAAATTTATTCTCTGTAATAATGTAGACTAGTATTACTGAAGCTTCCGTAACCGTAATAATGTATAAATTAATTTACATTAAATTCAATTACTAAAATTCTGTATACATTTTAAACTACGTTGAAAACTATTTGCAAGAGAAAAAAACGTTTTCTGAGTAGAAATTATACTTTCTTATAAAAGTGCCAATTACCCCTAAGAGTAATTTCTCTTATCTTTCCTTTGAATTGAATTGAATCTTATCTTTGAATTGAAACCTCTTTTCTTTCCTCGTTTAGATCTTTAAGGTACTGTTAAAGTCTTCTACTAACCACCCCTTGACCTATTTACCTTTGTAGCAATTTAGAAAGGCCAAAAGCTTAATTTCTCAAGTGAAACTTTCATTTTTCATGAGAAACCACATTCGAGTTTTTGTTTTTCCTTGTTCGACTCTAAGGTTTCTCAGAGTTTCAGGTTGAATTGCAAGCGGTTTAAAAATACACGGAAGTGATCGCAGACTTATTTCGCCCAAGTTCAAAATTAGAAAGCTTATTATTTAAATTAATTATTTGTTGAGCGTCCTTTTCGAAAACGGGCCCTGATTTTCTATTATTTTGGAGTCGAATCATAGTTGTCCACCGAACCCGAGGGCTTTGAACTATTTCTTAGAAAGTAGAGGTACAAGAGAGGCCCAGGGTTGTTCTGAACAATCGAGGGTTATTTTCCTGTGAGGGGAACCGCCTCACTCCTCTTTTCTGGCAATTTCCATTCCACGTCCGGAAAATCTGGGCTATTTTCGACACTGCCCTATCTCCTTCAGAATTCAATAATTCAAGGAATCTTTTCCTTTGGCTTTTCTCCTTTTCAACGACTGAACTGTTTATTCAATTTCAAATTTACCGACGCTATCAAAACCAGAGCGGTCAGTTTTACACTCCCATCCCCAGTCCACCTCCAAGTTTAAGGGATGAACCTGGCACCTGGCGGCTCATCAAAACGTCTCGAAATATTGACTTAGGAATTTCCTAGTTATCCTGAACGTACAATGCTAACCAGGACGATCAAACTAACTCACTGTTTGATAAAAACATTGTTCAAATCAAAAGTTTTATGTTGGGGGAAGCGCTCGTTTCTTTCCTCGTCATCACTTCCTTGCTGCAACTTTAACTATGACGTCCTACCTGTTCACCCAAGATAGTTCTGTAGTAGTTTTGAATTTCGTTTGCTCTATACTGTCATTTAATTTGAAGAGGCTCTGTTTCTTAGCCATGTTTTGACACGAATCCTTCTGGTTACGTGGCCGACAGCCATTTTAAATTTCTACAGTGAAAGGTTTATCTGAGTTTAATTCCTAAAAATTTTAACATTCTCTACAGGGACTCCCTTCAAGATAGCTACGTGACTGTGTTCTCAGTTCTTACTAAGAATAAGTATTCGCCGAACACAAAGAAATCTAAGAAATAATAAAAATAGAATGTGAAAATATATATATATATAATTTACCTTCTTACAACTATATAAATTTTTACGAAAGTTAAATCATTTTAAAATCGTGTATTTACTCTATTTTATGAATTAAAACACATATTAAAATGTAATAAAAATATATATATATAGGTAACTTAAAAAGCTGTCCTATTTCAAGGAAGAATAATAACTGCTTGCAAAGTTTAATCACTCACATCAAGTATTTTTTATGTGTGTTGTTCATTTAGTAGTCGGTGTATCTATATAAGTCTGTGTAAGCCTGTAAATGTAGTTTACCTGTATCAGATGTGGAGTGTGTTGCACCTCAGTTGAGAGTGATATGAATTATATAGGCTGATAAAAGGACTTTTATATTTCAAAAACCGTAACCGATTGTTCAATTGTTTGTTGGTTTTTATAGTTAGTCGTAAAAACGCTTATTAAATGTTTTTTCGGGATGAGAAGTTGACGAGGAATGACATCGACAGCACCCATATTTCCTCCTCCATATTAATGAGAACATGCAGAATTTATGGCTCAAACAAGTTAACTCAAATTTCGTGACGCCAAATGAGGAATGTGTTACTGGGAACAACCAAAATTTCTTAAATTTTATGTTCAGCCTTGTGATGTTCAAAAAATTGACGATCCCTTTGTTGTAAAATTGAAAAAGAATTTGAGCAATTTCGACGTTTCAAAAAGAATTCAGTAGAATGAAAAAAAAAAAAATTTGTCTGACTACGTCGAACTAGAAATGATGAATACAAAGCAAAATTTATGTTGACAGAAAAAGTGCTTTCCAAAAAAAGTATAAAAATCAACTATTAGGTATCGTTAGGTGAGAAAAAAATACGTCAGGAGTTGATAAAATTGTGAAAACGCGTGATGAATTATGGGTTATGATGAGAAAGGTAAGTTGAAGGAAGACGGAGGATAAAGTCGAAGAAAATATCACTTCATTGGTTAAGAATATTCTTCTGCAGGCTAGGAACACACCAGACCATTTTCTCACATTTTCTACTGCCTACTCTTATTTATTAGTTTGATATTTGTACTCACACATAAATAAAACACATGTACAAATCGTACAACATTCGTCTGACTTGTTTGGTGCCTTTAATTTGTACATAACTGCCTACAAACGTCTACAATAATACTGTAGATTGCATCACTACTCTTATCCGTACCTTAAGTAACTAGCAGTGAGAACGAACTTAGTTTTCACAACAAACGTGCCGATTATTTATAATTAAGCTATACTACTTTGTGCTCAAATCTGCTTGGAAACACACATGAATATTACAAGTTATAATATGGAAAGTTCGCGGGTTTGTTGACAACGCAGCTATTTTTTGCTAACTTTCTAACAATTTACAACGGTCCCTTTCGGGGATCCCTTTCGTGGTTTTCCTTAGTCTTGTACGTTTCTCCGCGACCGTAGATATGTAAAATGCACACAATTTATTAATATTATTCATTATAATTGTCTCTTGGCTATTCCGCTATGAATTGTTGTGCAGCCGTTGGTTCTAATGGCACACAAAAGGGTGTGGGAGATTATTTATGTAAGTACATATGTATGCAAAGAGTCTGCGTTTACCCCGAGAACACCACGCAATGAAATAATTATTTACATTTCTTCTTTATGAAAACAAGTGGTTGAAACTCTCATGCTGGATGAGCGCACATAAAGCACTTGACGACGGCTTTATATTTTAGCGAGACAAAGAAAGAGGTGCATTTAAAAAATTGATTTCAGGTAAATTTCCTCCTGTGACAGCCGCAACCAAAACGCGTCGGTCCAAATTACCCCGAAAATTCACAGAGACTTCAACTCCTTGATCCGAGAACTTCTCTCGCGTACGCCATTTTGCATTACACAAACAATCTATATTTATCTACGAGTTGAATATGAACGCCACGGGATTTATTTTCAATATCATGTATCTATGTATATAGTTGTCACGTACTCCCACACATTCAACTTGTGGATTTGCGGTTTCTATTTAAATTTGTCGTTTATTTTTGAATTTCTCACTCTGAATGATGTCGGAATTTGTTTTATGTAGAGTCTTCCCTTTGATCTGTTTCGTTCGAACAATGGGTTCACTTTTGTCCTGACATTTTCTATTCATTCAACTAAGTAATTGAATTTAATGGTTGACATCCGAAAAAACCTCTGGAATGTCATTCGGTCCGACCGTCCCACTAGACTTTCACCCATGTTCGAATTCAAATCTTGTGTTTTCGAACTCGTTTTCGAACCCAACATTGAACTTAAAATTTTAACAATAGTAAACTTATCAATAAATTCTACAATTAACGAAATTATGAAATAATACTTGTTATCAAGTGGCAGGAAGTGAGTTGGAAATTTTGTAACATTCAAACGTATATTAAAGGCCATACAACTGTTGTAAGTATGCTGATTTATAGTGTACTGGTACATATACTGTTTATTGTATAGCTATAACAGACGCCTAAATTAGAAGTCTAATAACTTATTCCTATTCCTTTTAAGAGCAACCCTAGGTGTTTGTAATGAGATTACATTCAGTATAATACGAAGTAGATTACGCTCTCTTACACTCAAACAATACGAGTTTAATTATAAAATTTAATTTTTGAATAAACAGGTGCCTCTGAAGCGTCGCTAAAGTATACATAATTTTTATATAATTCTCGTTTTTATTTGTTTTTAGTCAAATATTAGTTGTGCCAATTAGGGAAAAGTTAAAGTGGAGCAAAATGAAATTAAAAACATTTTTTCTTTTAAATTTAGTTCAACAAAACCGCTTTTCAAATTTCAAATTATAATTATAGTGTACTTGCTTGAAAAAAATAAAAACAGTAAAATTTTATAGGAAAAGAAGGATATTAGAAATTTCGGCTCTCTACACCTAGTTTCCCAGCCATGTCTCCCCTATGTTCCATGTCTTCTCAAACAGCAGATATTTGTTACGTCGTGTAACATTTTTGTATTTGTGTAATATTAAGTAATTCTTTGCTTCACCTCACTACCTAATATCCGCTTATGTACTACATTTAACAATCACTTGTGGTAGTGTCCTGGTACCGACTTCTGGTAAGATCTCGCAGGCTCTAATAAATATTTCACCCTACTTCATTTTTAAAATACATAATTCTTTCTGAGTGTGTAAGCAGTATAAATAATTAAAAAGAACGAACGTAAACATAAGCGCAGAGCTTTAGTCCTGAGAGAAGAGCAGCAGAAGGCTTCGACGGCTCTGAAATCGTCGCAAAACTGCACAAGAAACACTGCAACTTCTCCTTTTTTGCTCCCGCGAGCACTACAAATGTGGAAAAATTTGAAAAAAACTTGAATCAGATTTTTATTTTTAACGTTCCAGGTCTTTGTCTCTTCCTCTGCATTCACACGGTTCTGAATTTTAAATTTAATTTTCAGTAATTTAAATAAACCAGAAATTATTTTGTGCGTAAAAAATGTACGCAGCATAAAAAAAAAACCCTCAAAGGATTTTCATATAGTTTTTACGTTGAACACGGATTAAATTTTTTGAATTATTTCAAAGGGGTTAAATCACGTGTACGGAGCAAAGGCAAAGGAAAAGGCACACGGAAAGGGATGAAACCTGGAGAAAGAGGGTGAAATCTACTTTTTACGGCTTATGGCTTGTTCTTTCGCAATTGTCGTAGCCCGTAAAATTTCCACGGTCGAAGAATTTTCGTTCTTTTTCATATCCGTCTGTTTCTTTTGCGCCGTTTTGCCTTCACCCGGGGAGAGCATTGTCTGAAAACAGGACGGGGAAAAGCGTTACAACGGTAAAAGTGGAGAACCACCTGGGAGGACAGATACTCGAACAACAACTAGACGACGGTTTCCGTTGTTGTGTGTCAAAGGTGAAACGGCTTAAGGCCGACTTTTTCCGACAGAAAGTTGGTGCGGAAAACCCCAGCAAAACGCTTCCCATTAATAAATTACCACTGTCGTTTTTCCTTCGGTCGAAACATTCAACTAAAATTCTTTCTGTCAACTCTGTTGTTTTCCCGTCATCCGTTTCCGGTTTTCCCTTTTTTCTCTTGCATCCAAGAAAATCTCATTCGTGAATTTCAAGAGACACAACCATCGTGAATGCTTTTGCGCGGAAGGTAAAAGTGTTACCTTTTCTTCCAAGCCCAAGTAATGAGTACTACGCAACAGTATAAGTAATGTCTAAAAATCGGGTAGTTTACTATCATTACACGTTCGAGCACTACACATGAGGCATACTAAGAACTCTAAGAACTCATACAGACATAGTCCAAACAACTACAACTATTCAACAAGTTATAACGAAATGCGCTTTCCTCCACATTCCTTTTGATTTGTTTTTAACCAAGAGCGATTCTGAAGTGTAGGTAATCAGCCGTTCACAAGCAAGCAGATATCCACAATATTAAAGAGCAAACGCATGTGACGGCCATGTTGAATTTAGAAGTCAGATATGAGCCAAAAATTATTGGAAAGTTGGAAACGATGCTCATCGGCTTCGTTAATTGCCAGACATTGATCAGTATTTCAAAAAAAAAAAAATCTCGTCTCAACTTCAAAATGGCAGGTGAGCTTAATTTTTTTTTACTTTGACCAATTTACGAAAACGCCCACTGTCACGGGGTAACGGGCATTTTTCAACTGCTTCCTTTCGGAAAACGCCGTAGGGACATATTGGTTTTACGAATTAAAAATGATGAATTCAATAAATCAATTCTACCCTGTGAAAAAACATGTGTTTCGCCTACACGAGAGCTAATATTTTAAGTATGTTTAGTTCGAGCAATATGTTTAACCTATGAAAAATTAATCCCAGCTAATTCTGGTTAATCGCATTATCGGAGACTGGGGTGATCCTTAATTGGCCAAAATCAACAAAAATGGATTACCTCTCGGTATGCCCTCTACAGAATCTGTTTTTTTGAAACTTTACACTTTCGGTTTTGTTAAATCTAAAAGTCCTTTTTATTTATTATTGCATTTTCTGTACTTTCGTTAAAAAAAGTTCAGCCTCGAATTTGAGTAAGTCATGAAAAACATGACATTTCAAAATTTAATTAAATTAACCACCTGATTACTTCAACTTCCAAAATTTAAATTCGGTATTTAGAATTCTCACGTATTCTAGTTATAAACTTATTTCTGTATCATCCCGTACAACCACTCACTAAAGATCAGTAAAGATGTATTTTAACTCTTTAAAAAAAAACTTTTAGCGGAAAAGTGATGAAAGATTAAATGCTATTTATGTGTAATTGCTTGCTCTACTCCTTAACTCAATATAATTAAAAAATCTCGACGCGAAAAAGCTAACTGAATTATATAAAGTACTTTTAAAAAGCAATTAATTACGCGATTAAATGTGACATTTTTATGCCTATAGAATATTATTTTATTTAATTTAAATCAATTTTCATCGATAGAAAGAGAGTAAAGAAGTTTCTCGTGCAGCCTGAAAGTAAACTTTCGTTGAAGAGGAAATCAAAGTAAAGAGCAATCGGATAGTCACTTTATTATTGAAAATGTACAACTGTGTCTGTAACGTTGTGTGTAGGGTTGTAGGTTTGTATTGTAGTGATGCGGGCTCGTTCGGGCCCAGTGGCAAAGACTTGACACAAAACTTATTCAGTTAGAACGTCGGCTAAAATAAATTAAATTTTTCCAGAGCTATTAAAAAAATTACAACGATTTATTTGTACCGTTCTGCGGTTCAGAAAAAGGCAAAAAAAAACTGTATTTGCCAGCAAAAAATTGCTGGAAATTATGTGAAAACAGGACGAACGTGAAACTCTTCACTTTCCACTTTGTTTCGTCGGTTAACGCATTGAAAGGTTTCCACAAAACGTGAACCTTTCGCAAAAAGCTAAAAACCCTTCTTGTGTGCCTGTTTTCCTTTATTTGAATTCTCCCGTCAGGCACAAATGCTAATATTTTCAACCGCAATAGGTGCAAATTAACGTTTTAACACGCCGCCGGCTTATCCGAAAACCTGTGTTAATGCCACACACTTGTGTTCTCTCACTTTTTTTTTGTGAAAGTGCACGGCCGCCACCTCCACGTGTTTTCATACATTCCTGCATCAGAGCTATTAGACAAATGGTTGTTAACCTTGACAAAAAGCAAAGCACAACCAGGAGAATAAGAAAAATTGGTACTTTAATGAAGGAGTCCTTTGAGAATCGGCTCCGAAAAGTAGAGTCTCTAAAAAGAGGACGTGTCCGTTGAATGGTGGATGTGTCCCTTTCTCCGTTAAGCAAACATTCCGAAAATTCTATTGATATAAAGAGACACAGACAGTATCACTTGACAAAACAAAGAAGAAAGGTAACCCGTCCAAAGATAAAAATAAAAACTGTCAAAGCCATTTTCCTTTTGGAAAATTCTAAAAACAAACTTTCACCTCGCAGAATTCGAGCAAACAACCCTGCGCTTTCACTCGACTTCTTCCAGCCTGCCTGCCAACCTGACTGCCTGTCTGTCTTCCCATTCAACGCTTTGATATTTCCCTCAGGTCATCACCGAAATACGTTTCTATATATTGTTTCCGCATTTGGGATTTGCGCTTTGAAGATACAACTTCTGTGATAGTACGCTCCCCGTGCGTCACCCGTTCAAATCAAAGCTTTCGCCCGCGTAAAAAACAACCGCGTAATCACCTTTTGATGACTTATTTTAGACCGGATATTAAGGATGATTTTGAAGAAGTATTCACTCTTTAAAGGAGTGGGACAACAATGTGAATCGAGTTATATCAGAATGATCAAAGAGGTCAAATTAGACTCGGGTACCGTACCAAGAACATGAAAGAAAATCCTCTTGTTAAATGATGGCTGACGTAATGTTAAAGAGGAAGTGATTTTTCCAACAGCACGCCATGATTTTATGTGTTAAATAAAAGAAACGGAAAATTAATTAGTGTGTATGTGTCGTGTGGGATTGTTTGTGCAATTGACTGCCAGGTGACCAATCGATCGATTTGCGGACCAATTATATACCCCTTTGAATATTATATTTATTTATATTGCATTCAGAAAGAATCTAACTATTACATTTGTACTTTTTCATTCTAAGATCATTTAGATAGTTTACACCTGCAGAAACCGTATTTAATTTTGTCACGTTGACAGTCATTCAACGAATGTTCCCCCACGGGCAAGGTGAAGTACTACCTGATGACTAAATTCAGATAATTTTTTTAACTCTCAAGTTGACAAATTATTTTAATTCTTACTTCAAAAAAAATATAGAATTATTTACATTAGTCACAGTCATAGCACTACCACCAAATCGTGTTGTACTCTAGTGTTCTGTCTGGCGACTGATTTCAACTAGAAATTCAGGTTCAAATCTCACGTTCTCTTCACAAAAACTCGTTTGACTCAGTGTGAGTGACACGTCACACATCACACCATCGACATCCGATTTCCCTCGTGTTCTTTACATTTTTTCATTCCCTCGAAATTGTAGGCCTGGCATTAAATTTCAAAACGTAAGATGTATTCCAAGTTGTGGAAAATATTATTAAATAGCATTATATAATTTTGACAATCCCTCGCGTTTAGATTTCTGATACGAAATATAATGGGAAATCGCAGAAATGAGTTAATAATGTCTAAGAGTCAAGACAATAAATATTCTCAACCGTAGCAAATTGTGGTGTGTGTCTATGTAAACGAGTTGACATCGGCGTATGTGGGAAGTTAATGTGTGTTAACAGAGAAAGTCAAATAATGAGCTTCCTCAAGGAAGGAGAGTGTGATTTGAGGTCAAAACCAACCGCTGTGTGATCTGAGGATTTTCCGAGCAACATAAAGTCTAGAAGGGCATATTAATAATGTAGAAACTCAGAGTGCACGGAATATTTCAAAGGAAAAGCAGGTTAACTTTAAGAAAAGGAACTCCGCTTACGTGCAACCTTTTTGCCTTTTGCCTGCAGGGGAAAAGAAGCAACAGTGGAAGTGCAGTTTAATTTTAGCATTTACGCTCTTCTCACAATTCGCATCTTTTAAATTTGTTTCAGAGATAAAAATGGAAAAATTCGTTGCAAAAATTAAGCAATTACGAAGCATAGAAAATTAGAAAACAAACACAATCATTATTATTAAAATTTTTAACTCAGCAACAATAACTTACGTTGCCCAGTAAATAACACACTTGTTTCAACAAATTACACATTTCTGTACCATACTGTAACCATACTGAAATGAGCAACTACAATAATTATGAGTGATAACGAACATCTAAATTTTTTATGTCATTATATTAATAGGTGAACAAACCCGGCGAGAAATACACTGAAATTTTACGTCTAGTTTTCTCTAACACAAACTATTAAGTAATTATACTTCTCCTGCAGAAGAACTGTACAAACAAATTTATTTAAAAATATAAATGGAATATATTTTGTGTTTAATGTGTACGGTAATGCACATGTTATGTTATTATAGTACAAAATTATTACATTTATTGCAACATGGATTGAAATCCACATGCGTCTGTCTGGTGTTATTGGGAAACTAAAGTGTTATATACAGCACATGATCGGTTTGTAAGAAAACTTCAAGTTACGTGCTTTACTGTCGGGATTTAGAAACACAAGTAATGTATTCTTGTACGTTAGGCTAATGATAACCTCCGGAGTAAAATTCCAACCTTTTTCTTTCGTGGAAATTGTTGCACGGGGAACCATAAAGGAAATGTTACAGTGGCCATTAAATGTCCTTTTCCCGGTCGGAAATTGCTCTCGATCCATCTAAATGTAATGAAAATATTTCTTTGATCTCCTTCAAACTCTTCATCTTTGCCATTCTCTTTTCTCTTTACCTACTTTTCTATCCTTTTACACTGCCAATATTGTTACCCGTTGTTATTTCCCGTTGGCGTGAGACCCCTCGTTCCCACAAGACGAATTCGTTTTGTTATTTTCCGTTCGAAATGAGGAGAAATAAAAACTTGTTAGCGTTGGACGGATATTTTTGCGCGGGAATATCAACGGGAAGAAACTTTACATACACACACACACACACACAACGAGAACTTACACGCCATTAACTTTTCCTCGAGGCTGTTAAACCATTGCACCCAAGTAACATTACTCCGTTAATTAATAACGTTAAGAATAATATCTCATTACCACTTTATGTTAAATTGAATTTATGTAGCAGTGCAACTTTAGTTGAAAGGATCGTATCTCGGGTGTGTTAATTATCGGAACCATTACAGTGGCAGTTTTTCAGCAAGTTTACAGGTTTTCAATTCTTCCTTTTACGAGTGTGTTCTACACCAATAGGAGCGTTTAAGTACACGTACGTAGAGTGTATATACAAAGATACTTAGAGGGTTGCAAGTCAATCATGTGATTTAATTCATTTAAAAAAAATTATTACTACAAAATACACCAAACCGTGACTGTTATGTAAGTTATGTGGCAAGAATACAAAAAGTTAATCTATTTTTATTACTAAGTTATCGAGTTGTTATTATTTTAGACATATAGAAGGAAAGAATACATTTCTTATTTTTTGTTAGTATTACAAAATTTTTGTTTAAATAATCATTATAATGTTTCTTACATCGAGATACATGTATAATAGTTGTACGTATAATATGTATATAATGTATTTTTAAGGACTTAATCATTTACATACTAATGCACAATATTTTAACTTAGTAAAATATTTAGTATAAAATAAATTTTGTCTCAGGAGTTGACTGCAAACCAATTAAAGGTCGTAACTTCTTTTACTGAAGTTAAGATACAGTTCGACCCAGTGACCCACTAACCATCTTCTTCGCCACTTTGACGGTTGAGACCTAGCACGTAGAAAGAGATTCGAAACATTTTTGGGTCGGCTACCGGGCAGCTTCGAATTAAATGAAAAGAAAGGATCATCCTCGCCTTGTAAGCGACGTTTTGCGGAGAAAGAATAGAAAAGTAATTTCCTCCCTGTTGACTGGCGGGGCAAGAGCGAACGGTTTTGATAAATCGGTCCAAACTTGGTAAATCCGAGTCCCGTAAATTTATTACTTTTGGGAAATGAGCAAAACGAAAGAGAAAGTGAAGAAAAATGTCACCAAGACTTTCCTTTTTCCCCAAGTTGTTTTTTCTTGTTTAAATGTGCCAAATCCTTCCGCGGGCGAAATAGTTTGGACTGTCAGTCTGCGGACTAAGTGAAAAACAACCTTTCACTTAAGGTTGTTTCGGTGCGTTTGGCAACAAAAAAAAACCAAAAGCACGTTTAATAATTTAACAAGTGTTGATAAAATTCTAGTTTTTAAACTATTTAATAGTTTTTTTTTAATTTTCTACCGATAGTAAAACCTACGGGTAACTAAAAGGGTTAAAATCTTATTGTTGAAAAAAATTTGATAGAATTTCTTCATACGCTACCAAAAATGAAATTATTACCCGTAATAATTGAAAACCACACCTGAGCGGTCCTGAGAAATCAGGATTGAAGAGAAACACCGACTGACAACCTTAGAGAACAGTAGGGTCCACCAACCCAAATCATTCATTCATTCATTCATTCATTCATTCATTCGTTCGTTTGTGCAAAGGTTTTGTCATTTTTCGTTTTGTTTTACTCATTTTTGTTTGATTCTTTTCTAATTTCCGACCAGTTTTTGTGTTTTCATTGGTAATTCGATTCGTTCTAACATTTTCGCGTACATCGGTCGTGACATTAATCAGTTACTTCATTTCAAATACAAGCAATTCACACTTTGCCATGTTCTTCACCATTAAAATTTTCAGGTACGCCGAAAAGCCGATTGTGTCAGTAATCTCCTCGGAACACATGACGAGGCCAATGCGGCGATGTGAAATGGTACAGGATAATCTCAAAGTGAGTAACAATTTTATTTTTTTGCATTGATACTTGTGAAACATAAATTAGTTTAAACGTAGGTATCCCGACGTCGAATTTAAACTGAATAGGCCCAGTAAAACTTGCATGTCCGGACAAGACCAACTCCTTATTTTCGGTAGCAAATTTATCAGAGCAAAAGTTGAAAAACCACGTTAGATAATTAACTACTAATCTTATGCGACGTCGTTCTCGCTGAAGGTTTTTTTCCCCCACACAAATTATGCATGTAATAACGGGTCTCTCGGAATAATTAAGAGCCACCTAAAAGTTTTAACCATTTATTTTCATAGCGTTAACTCTCTCAGGAGTGGACATGAGGTTTTTAATTCAAACATACGGAAAGAATCCACCGCAAAAGTTTACTCTTTGAAAAATAATCCAGGTTTTGAAAAGTCTTGTCATTCTTAAGGGTAGCAAAAAAAGAAATCCGGGGCTAGTTAGGGCTACCGAGGGACATTCACTTTGATATTTAATATACGAGACGAGAACCTTTCCTCCGTTAAAAAACTTGTGTAAAATGATATATAGCACAGATGCTTTCGACTTCTGCTCGCATGCGGCTTTTTTTTTTTACTCAACCTCATTCTCCTCAAAATGTCATTTTTACTTTCTACTTACCTTGAGTCATTAAAAATCAAAATTGAAAAAGCAGAAATTTTCTTTCTTCTGCTTTCTCTAATGTGTCGACGAAGGAACGAGTCAATGTAACCTGTCATAAAGGCAAAGGCGGAGAAAAGAGGAGGTCGTGCCGCTGCCTCTGCAATTTCCACAGCGTTTGATTTTACTTCTTAGTAAATTCAATCTTGGCGAGTAGTGGGTTTTAACCTATTCAAAATAGACCATTCTTTTTTTTTCAACTAATTCCATTTCCTTTGTCAAGAAAAGTAAATTTCTTTGCTTCTTACTACAATTGAAACAGCCACGGAAAGAAATTCAGTGAACGTTTCAGTGTTTTATGTTCCCCTGTGTACACTGTGCTTAATACGTTGAAGTTACCCTCTCTCTTTTGACCGTAAAGCGTTACCTGTGGAAATGTTAAGGTATGAAAACATTTGAAATTGTCAAAGTACAATCCAGAAAAACTACAAATTTACAAAATTTTTATAAATAAAATAAGGCAATACTCCTGAAACAAAAGAAGGACAACTGATTGCACATCAACAGTGATAATATATACATAATATATTGTTTCAACTCTTCTGAAGAGTATATATATATATATACATGTCGAGTCTTTGACTTTGGAAAACAAATTATACACAAAACCTTAAGTCTACTATTCTACATTTTTTTGTCGTAATAGAATTGTAACGTGCAAGAGTATTAAGTGGTAATATTTATATTGTATTTATGTTGTACGTAAATGTTATGTATAAAAGCTATATTAAAAATAACAGCGAATATTATTAATGTGACGTATATTATATATTTTATGATTCGTTCATGCTTGTTACTTTCAAGATAGTATTAATTTAATTAAACTAATTCGGTTCACAGTGGGAGTTACGTTGCATTATCTAAAAACTACAAATTACCAGTTCTGTGACTGCATTCTCAGTGACTGAGTATCCTGTACCTTTTCATACGCTACAGATATTTTATAAAGCTTAAATATATAAATCCAAATTTTTAGTTTTTTTGTGAAAACTACTTATACATAATGCAAAATCCGAATTATGTAATAAGCGTTCCATTGAAGCCGACACGACCACATTACGTGACATTACACGGCGTTACGTTTCAATCTAAATCACTTCAATATTGTACCGGAGGGGGGGAGGGGACTAATGGAAATTTCTTATTCAATTTTAAAGTATCTACCGTTTGAGGAAAGAGAGCAGTTACATAAACAGCAGCAGCAGCAGCAACAACAATAACAACAACAGTAACAGTAAAATAAGAACCGACACTTTCTTTTATGCAGAGAGGGAAAGATTTTTTTTTTCCGCGCAAAAGGAATAACACCGTTCGCGGAAGAACAGAAAAGTACCAGAGAAGAAAGGCAGACAGAAAGAAAGAGGCAAAGAAAGAATAAAACCCTTAACAAAAAAGATAGAGACGCTTTGTATTTTGATCGCCCCCGTGCTCCTTTCAAGTATAAATTTCCTTTCCCGCCGCGTGGAAAATTCTTCAAGTGAAAAGAAATACAAAAACTATGATGCATAGATAAAGAAGCAAAGCAGCAATAAAAATATACACACGTACAAAAAGTATACAGGGATGAAAACCGATCATACACAATGGGATAGACGAGAAAGGAAAGCACTCGAACAGGAGGAATCAGGTACATTATGGAGTCGTTTGAGTTGAGCTCATTATGCGGATATCATCGGCAGCTGCAAAATATAGCAAAAAGGTTTGCTAAACGACACATCTCCCAGAGCAATCAACCCCGAGCAAAAGGAAAACCCTGTTTCTAAACGGCAGGAGAAAAATTCGAGGGGTAGCCTCGTGCACCACCTCGCGAATTCGCATTTATTCCGCCATGTTAAACAACAACCGATGACAATTTAAACCGATATGTTCGCACATAAATAATAAGAGAAACATTGGAGTAAGACTGAGTTTGCTAGGACTTTAAGCAAACATCCGAGCCCCAGCAAAATCGTCTGAGTAGGGGTGTAACGCCTAACTCATTCTTCCCGCCGCCGCCGCTGCTGTTGCTGTTGCTTTTGCTGAGGTTACTTACCCCAACTTCGAGCCTTCGTCTCAAGGGGCATTTAAATTTAAATATCTCTACAAGTCCGCCAGACTTTCTTCCGGAAGTGATGTTACGGGCGGTTTCTGCTAGACAATCATATCCTGAGTCAACATCTGCGTGTGCATAGACGTAGACATAGACGAGAGGCCAGACTCTGAGATTACAATTTTACTCATTCGGTTTGCATCCGGGTTTTTCACAATTGAAAACTTCACACAATGAATTTCTTCAGGTTACCATCCGGATAAGTGTTAAACTTTGATGCTCGAGAGTTTTTGATTTGTGGCCATTTCGAGTGAAGTGATGCGAGTCTTTGGAATATAAATGTTGTGCAGATCGGTTGTGATTCTCCTTATGTTGTTTCTCTAAAAACATGTCCACTTTTCTGACACGCTTAACGCGATAGTAACATTTCTTCTGTTTCAATTCTAACGTTTCATAAACACCTCCAATGCACTTGCTCTGTGAGTGACGGTAACACTCTTTTCTCTTACACTCTTCTCTCAGTTAGTAACCCAAACACACTGCAACATACATTGAGTCTAAATCAATAAAAGTCTGGTGTATGTTTCCTCCAACTCAGATTATTGTACACCCTCAACTGAAGCTTACTCTTGTGCACAGTCAAGCTGTGAGGAAATAAGTTTGAACAATTGAACGCTACCCTGTCTTGTAGTGTTCCTCAGGTTACTACCTTTGGTACTCTTGGCCAGAAAGGAGAATTCCGGACTATAGAATCTGAGTTTCCTTAAGAAAAGAATTTCATACTACTGCCCAAGATCCTAAAGGCCGCTTGTTCCTACCAAATTATTATAATTCAAACGTCCGGCAACTTCTTCCTTCCATCGTTAAAACTTTCCATTTGGCAGTGAGACTTCAATTTCAAAGATGGGCGTTAAGTCGCACCTTTCGGTTTCCATTCAACCTTTTACGACTACAAATTTAATTAGTGGTTTAATTCATTACCTTAATGAGTTTCCGTCCTTAACGATTATTTGACTTCTAACTTCGGTGGACTCCGTTGCACCTTTCCCCTATCTTTTTTCCAATACACACACACACACACACACACACACACACCACTTTGACTTTCTCTCATTCTCGCCTCTCGAGGTTCTATTGACCGAGCCTGAAACCTTTTTCAAGTGTTTACGATGCCGGTCACTTTATTTTCCAAAATATGTTCTCTCCTATTTGAGCTCTGACGTATTTAACGACTCCACTCCTCCGTGTTTTTTTCCACATTTTTAATTGCTTTTCATTGCAGGAAAAAAAAATTTTAAACCGTTAACCTGTTGTTTACCTTCCGTTTTATTTTTTTTTCCTGCGACAATTGGACGCTTGCCTTTTTTTAAAGGTTCAAGTGAATTCAATTAGGTATCGAGTTCTTTTTCCTTGGGAAATATATACGAGGAACTCAATTAAAAGATAAAACAGTAAAATTCAACGACCGAAATTGAAAAATGATGTTTTCTCTCTTCTCTTTTACTCTACTTCACTGTCATTCTCACTCTCTCTACATATATACTTTCTTAATATCACCTCTCTGCATCTGCACCATCACTACTTCTTCTTTTTCTTGTTTTTGACTGTTGCTACATCTCTCCTCTCTTTCTCTCACCGCCTCGACTATCTACTATTTGCCTTTTTATACCTTAACGAAGCATGTACATCCCGACTTCCCTTGTGAATTACAAAAGAAACAAAGCGCCGGATGAAAATTAATAACGAAAAAGTTTAGGACTCTGATTTCCAATAAACGGTAATTACAATCGGGTTCGGTAAACAAAAATTTTAATAGATAAATTCGTTTGTTGAAAGCTTTATTTATAAGCAACAATTCACCTGTGAACGGCAATGTTTTTTTTTGTTGATCCGATGGATAAGAAACCTCTTACCCCTTTTTTTTCAATTTTTACACTGAGCCGTTACGTGAAATTAGAAATCTCTTTTTGCTTTTTCATAACTGCGTGATTCTGCCAGAAGTCTGAAGTGTACACAAAGAGCGTCCCAACAATATTCCTTAGAAAATCATTATTTCTTCTGCAGTATAAAACGTTGTGTATTAGTACATTACTAGACGTAGTGTAATTTTACTGAATTGTCGACTTGGACATGACCTGTAGCTTACAACCGTTCGCTACTTTTGTCTAGAGTTGATTGACTCGGAAATCTCAGTTTGAATATTTCAGGTCTTCAACTCCGCCTTAATTTTTTACTTTGTTACGTACCTTAAATCAAACGCTCGGTTCGGACAGAGGAAATAAACGCGCAAGTGCCAATTTCGTTGGCGGGAACGAGCAAAACTCCAGGGAAAAATAAATAAATAATTTTATCCAATAAAAATTGCAAAAGGACAGACAAAGCCGCGCTATCCTTTTAGCCTTGAAGAAGAAAGAAGAAAGTGAAATAAAAGGAAAAGATCGGCAGTTTTCAATGGAAGATCTGAGCAAAGACCCGGAAACAATTTTCAGAAAACAGGAAATTCGAGTAAAACGGATTTCAGGAGAAAATCGATAGAATTTAGGTCTGTTCTATTTGACTGAGCACGTGAAATGTCTTGTACGAAGGTCCCTCGGTTTGACTTCACTTTTTTTTTTATAAAGTGTAAAATGTCCACGAGAAATACATCTGTCTGACCAATACACAAGGAGAGAAAAGTACCACTAGCATAAAGAAAGTAACGTACAACTATTATACAGACCACGTGATCTTATTAATAATCTTCAACTGCTGTGTAAACAAGAATATTTTTGTTCGAATGGCAACAATCAACTGTTGTTCGACTACAACCTTTGTATACGACCCGAAAGTTAACTAAATATGGTCCCCTAATTACTAACTAAAAGTTATTAGTTATATGTGTTACCATAACTATTATTTTTAGGGAGATCCACTCCACTTTCTGGCATCTTCAGTGGTCGATTACGCCACAGGCGCAGGTACAGTTCAGGTACAGTTCAGGTACAGTTCAATTATCTTTCGATTTAATGATTTTGATCGGCGAATATGCGTGGGTTTTCCCATTTTTTTTGCAATACAAAATACAAATATGAAAGATTAGGTTTCAAAGGAATGAAATAAAGTTTTCAAAGGAAAACCCGTCGTTCCCCTCGACTGAGGCGAGAAAATCCAAAAATTTTCTTTCTGTCGCCCTTTCGCGAGCGCCCCACGCCATTTTCCCGTGGAAAATTAAAAAAAAGGGAAACTTCCCGGGAAAAGTTTAGGAGTGAAAACTTTATTTTTATCAATTTTAAAAACATGTTTTTCCGGCAGTAAGAAATCAAAAGTTTCTCTGCGTTTCTTCCTTTTTACGTCGGCTAAAGCAATTAGATAGGAGCACTAAGAGAATTAAAAAGAAGAAAGCGTTGTCGCGTGAAATTTAAGGCCCGGCATCATCCAACAAGGGCAAATCGTCCCTCGAGTGACATTTCTAATGGTGGAAATATTTACTTACAAAAAAAACGGATCTTATTTTCCTTTTTCAGACTGTTTTTAATGCTTCGCGTAACTCAATTATTAATGTCGTCTATTAGCGTTATCGGTGGCAAAGTTCAAAAGTCAATTCCCGTTTGTAGCTTGTGATAAATAATATCCGGTGACAAAGCATCTTTTATTCGTCTTAAACCTCAGACTATCCGAATTTTCCACTGTTTAATCGCGTCATCTACAACCTGAATTGGTGTGTTATTGAAATTCAAATACAACTAGTCTCAAACAATACGGTCTTGTGTTAGTGTCTCAGTAAAATAAAACCAAGTGTTCGAAATAGGGTCGCTATTCCCATGACGACGTTGTAGTTATAAGTTATTTTATGAAAAATAAAATGGCTGTGATAGTATAAAATTGTATTCATCGGTGCTTGTAAATACTTATTCGTTGAAATGACAAAAGAGCGACCTTCTACATTTCATGAGGCATACAGAAGACATGTTAGCAATAAGGCCAGGGACATTTAACTTCTCCACTCCTACACTACTCAATTTATTGTTGTTTACGAAAAATTCTCAGAAGTTATTATCAGTTTATTTTTATTCTTATTTTGCGTCTTTACTGGTTCAAGGTTTCTTACAAAATTAACAAAAAATTTTGAATTTTGGTTGAGTATTTCTGGGGTACTTGCTAATAGAATTCTTATACCCCACTTAATAAGTATCATCTTTGCCGGTGATTTGGATGGTGCGAGCCATCCACCCATCAACCACCAATGGAGCTTGTATGAAGTTATGATGGGGTTTTTTGAATGAAGAAGACCAACTGCACGTCTAGACGAGTTTGACGCATTAAATGTGTGCTAATACTACAAATGAGAAAAGTTCCAAACAATCGCTTGAAACCAAGAAAACATTTGAAACCCTTCAACGAGTTGAGTGACGTAAAAATTGTGAATTTAAATTTGCACTCGAGTACAGAGCTTTGTGAGAGCTAAGTGAATTGAACTTTTTTAATAATTAAAAAAAAATAGGTAACCAATATTATTGTTAAAAATAATTTAAGCAAATAAATCTGGGACAGTTAGCGTACAGTATTAGTGTCAGAAAGTAGAATATTATTATTATTATTATACAGCATTATATTTACATAAATAAGGAGTACATGAACATGTTCTAGAGTATGAAACATATTAACGAATTCTATGATAGCAGCTGTTATTAAAAAATTAACATTATTTGAACTCCGAAGGCTCAAAGTAATGTTTGTCGCGAGAGAACAACTAGAAGATGATGACGTGAAGGAAAGTTTACCCGTAGTAAGAAACCTTTTCATTTTACAAGATAAAAATAACAATCTGGGAGATAGTAAATTTGCTAAATAAAATGAAACGTCAAATTGATTTAAAAAAGCGAAAGTCAAAAAGAGGAAAATGAAGATTTCAAGCTGTTTTAGACTGCAGAAGAGAAAAGAGAAAGACACGGAGAGGATTTAAAACAGAAATGAATTAGGGAAAAATATGAGTTTAAATTCGAAGAATAAAATATGACTTGATATTATAATCAGATTAAATGTCTCCTTCGTAGCTAAAGGAGGGTCCTTTTTCATAACTCGTTTTCATAACCTTCAGTGGACCAAATTTCTGCAGTGAGTTTTGCGTCACTCGATGTAAACTTGGACCGCACTGGACATCCATCTTGTCCTCACGGTTTCGTTAACCTTAACAAGAATGTTGGGTAATTTAAGTACACGTTAAACTTTCTCTCCTGGTCCAGGCAACTACTTAAAGTTCGGATGAAAAATCAGAAAGGTCCACGGCAGATCAGAAACCAAAAAAAAAAAAAAAAAAAACAAACGGCCGCCGACCGACCTCAAACAATTTATCCTGGAGAATTTTGAAATTTAAATAACGATTCGTGCGGGTCAAGTGAAAAATAGAAAATGTCTCTTCCCTTGTGGTTTGCCTTCCTACAAAAGTAGCAAAACTACAATTTTCCAACGTTATAAGCGGAAGTTAACGAAATTCGTTGCGATCTGCGTTTCACCGCAAAAATTCGTTCGACTCCGACGCACTGCTTCTCCAGTCCGATTTTCTTTCAAAGCCATGACTTGTAACACAACAAAAAAAGATTGGAATTTTATCCTCTGAAACACCTGCAACTTCCGTTTCCATTGTTCGTCTTGTAAATCGACCGGAAGTGTTTCCGGTTTCGAACATGCCTGAGCGACCGAACAGGTAAAAATTCATCGAATTCCATTCCCCGAGTAGTCCGTGAATGGTTACCCCTCTCCGATAAGCACATTCGAACAATAATTTAGGTGGCTTTGCTACATTGAAAGGGTTAGAGTTGAAATTTTATGTATACATAAATTTATTAATAAATTTTTATTTGGCAATACATACAAGGTGACAACTTAGGTTGCTGTGTTTAATTATTTAATTATTTTTATATTATTTATCCATTTTTATATTATATATTCTACCTTTAATATTAATAACTATTTTTGTGGCATTCTGCGGTTAATTAATTATTAATAAATAATAATCAATAATAATAATAATCAATAATAATAATAATAATAATAATAATAATAATAATAATAATAATAATAATCGTCAATACTTTACTCTGTCTTACTCTGTCGTATGAGCTTACAACGTTACAGATGCTGAGTGTTTGTGCCTTAGCACAACACTCTACTGCTTCCCTTTCATTCACAAATAAAAAATTCGCGTTCTAAATTAATAGAACGTCACCGAGTAAATTTCAGCAAAGGGCTTTCAGTTTTTTCAGTCTAAACTAGACATTTCTAATTCGCTGATCTCAGAGTCTGATCAAAGGTCTGATGAGATTCGAATTTGAAATTTCAAAGTGTCGCTTAGACGTCTTATAAAGCGAAACTTTCTCTAATGCAAATTCGTCACCCGTTCGGAAAGAACAACATGTTTAAGGAGGACTCCAAATAATCTGAACACAAAATTGCAACTTTTGACTCCTTTGTGAGTCCTGCCTGGCCCGATTTCAAAGGTCGGGGACAAAGGAAAATGTGCGGGGAGACTCCTGGGTTCGATACAACGCAAATAATAATAATAATAATTATTATTATTATTAGGCGAGAGAGAATCGCCTTTGAAGATGGAGTTAATTTGAATGTGGGGGCCATACAAACAACGTGAAAAAATTACGCTTGCGTATTCGTACAATGGCGGCTGCCCCCCAGGTAAAATTCATTTCACCTTCAAAGAGTTTCTCGACTTGAGAAAGGCGTCTGTTTCAGGTGAAACGGAGCAGTTTAAGTCACGTTAAGTTAAATTTATTCATTAAAATTACGTTTCTCACCTCTGACAGAGTGACACCCGTCGTTCCACCTAACCTTCCTCACTTTTATGCACATCTTGACAGTTTTCCATCTAAGAAAATTCAGAGAACGTGAACTTTGGTTGCGGTTGTTTTACACTCCTTGTAGACAACCAAACTATAAATTTTTGCTTTCTTAGAAATAATTAATAATGTAAACGTTTATTTCGAAATTGAAGTCAACGGAGGCACCTGAATCCGAGCAGTCAGTCAATTAATCAATCAATCAATCAATCACTTTTATTGTTCACAACAGACAAAGGATTCTTCCATTCCCAAATGGAACCATCCTATACTGCAAATAAATTTTTCTACCACAAGGAAATCGTTTTTTTTAGAAAACAAATAATTTGGACTAACCAAAAAGAAACGAAACGAACAAAAAACATTTTTGAATTGGCAATATTTAGAGAGTTCGAAAATTATTTTTAATTATTTAATCAAATAACTGTCATGGTTTTAACTACAAATCAATTTTGTTTGAACCTGAACAGGTCCGGCTGTATCAAACAAAAACAAAATACTAAAAACGTATATTGTAGATTTATTGTAGTAGTAAAGAACCTTTGTAAAAGAAGACGTTCAATCCGAACGTCAAATTTACACATTCAAATTATAACATTTGGCATATTTCTTATGCATTGTACGTACCAACATTTCACTAGTCAAAGTAATTTCCTTTTGAAACACAAAATCCAAGTTACTACGCGTACAAAATTACACTTCTTCTAGCGGGAAAGGCAAAATGCCAAACGTTTTGGCTCGCGGCTCTTCATTGCATCGAACAAAACGCATTTATTTTGTTACAATTTTCTGGAAAATTAAATTTTTTTGTCCAAACACGTAGAAATTTACTCTAAGCCGACAAAACACTTGACATTACCCCGATGTATTAAAAAGTAAAGAATTCGACGTTTTTCTACCGAGACGGAGACTAAAAAGACTCAACAGACTAAAAGTAAAATCTGCCGAAAACAAAAGTCAAAGTAAAACTAAGTTCGTCATTAAGTAATTTTCATTCTGTGGCTTAAGCTCCGTGCATCTCTCAAGGTTTTCTCTTTTTGCTCTCGTCACGTCTCGACGAACATCACGGTGATGTGATTGTATTGAACTTTTGAAGGATTCGGAAACAATGAGACCACGAGTCAAGTCAAATAATTAAACAAATTTAATTAAAAATGAATTGGAAATAGAACGTACGTGTGCATCACTCCGGCGGAAAACTTGAGTGCCAAGTCAGAAAGCTCTAAATTTCTAATTAATAACTTCAAACTTTAGATTATGTTCTCGGAATGGAATTTGTACATTTTGAAATTTTCAATTTCCACATTGAGAATGCGGCAAGTCGTAGACAGTTTCCGGCAAAGTTTCCAGTTAAACTTTTACAGTTACGGTCTGACGAACTTTCCTCGGATGAACCGAATGCACTCGGTCCCATGAATTAGTCCTCCGTTAGGAGGGAAAAAAAAAATGGTGCGGACACAGTCAAAAGTGACAGGGCGGAAAAATGCCGGTGTCAAAATAAAAAAGCAAAATACATGACGAAAGTTAACTGCTGCAAGTAAGATAGAAATAGTTTCAAAGATAGAAATAGAAGAAGAGAAATAGTTTCTGCCAACGGTTACTTGGTTACTCATCTGATTGTTACTCTGTCCAACCTGCGTGATTTCTCTTTGTTCTCTCAGTCAAAACTACTTTTATCATCTGACATTTTGTCAATTATTCTTGGTCATTTTTGTTAAAACCCAAATTTTTCGTCAGGTGCATGTTACGATGGGTCTAAAAATGTCACGAACTGGAACAAATTGCAGTGTTACAGGTCAACTAGCAGTATAATAAATTATATTATAATTAAATATTGTACACCTCTACCATAAGATTTATTTAATTTATATATATATTTTGTTCGACGCTCCAATTGCCATAGCATTTTGTTAACATTTATGTTGGAATAATATCCTTTACCAACTTTCTGAGTTAGTTCCTCAATAATAAAAATACATAACAATACCCAACTAATACGACCGATACTGGTGGCACGTTAATAATTTAAAGTAGAATTTCGCCAAATATTTCGATTTTTTATATATTTTTTTCATTACAAAATAAAGTAATTCGGTAGAAAATTAAATTTAGTTTTTTGATGGAGCCAGACAAGTGCTCTCGAGGGACATCGTTTCCTACTAGAATTCTTTCCTAGTTTTTTTTTTCTCTGGAAATTTTCTTTGGTTTTTCCTCTGTGTGCCGTTATGGCTTTTCTTGTTGTTGTTTTCCTCAATTCATTAGAAAAGCAAAAATTTTTCTCGTTTCCCTACACGCGTTTAGTAATTTTCTCAAGTAGTTCTCTTCGTGCTCTCTTCCTGCAAAACTGTCACTTCGTTTAGGGCTCTGCTATTAGTTTGAGATAATTATATGTATTCATATATCTGGTGTGTCAAGTTGCAGCAATTGTATTTCCGAGAAATGTACTGTTTATTTATGAACATTAAGCTTACGGCGTCGGCGTCTCGACGTTCACCGAAAAAGCAATCGATCAAATTTGCTCTTACCTGCAAAAAAATAAATAAAAATTATTAATATAAGAATTCAGTATATATATAAGCTTTTGATTTCATCAAATTTATGGTAGAATCAATAGTGGAATAAATTGCTCCCGATAAATTCACTCTACAATCTTTATATTTTTCTTTGTTTGTTCACCAGTTCTGTTCAAACAACTTGACGAATTGTTCTGTATAATTGCATATACAGTAAATTTTTATTATTGGTAATTTTTACATTTTGTGTAGGAGCTTTTGGATAACTATTTTGCTGCTATTTGAATTAAAATTTTAAAATTTTGAATAAAATATATTTCAAGAAGACAAATTAAACCATTGTTTATTGCGTAAATAGTAAACAATGTTTAATTTTAAATTTGTTAAAAATTTCAGTATAAAAGACGTGAATCGGACTCTCGTATCATTTAGCCGCAGTCGGTGGTTTTACAAATTTTTAGGGTTTACAACCACACGAAAATCACCCCCCCCCGGCTCTTATTATTTGGTCTGAACTGATAGAAAACCCAAGCTGAGGGCCTCAATTACGCGGCAGAGATAAAAAAATTTTATCAGTCTCAAGGGAAGACCTTTCGAAAAAGGCCTCTAAGAGGTTAGGAAAGGCTTTTAAGGATTTGTGAGTTAAAGGGGTAAAAAGTTAGGGATGTGAACGTAGTGAAGGATCGACTGATGAACTTCAACGTAATTGCCAACACTTGCGTTTAAGCGGGAAACCTTTCCTGTTAATGTGGGACTTCTGTGTTTATTTTACAGTAATTAGAGTAAACTTTTGATGATTTCAACTGTCCCCCATTGATGTTTTACCATGTTTTCCCATGGTCGTCATTTTCATAAACCGACCGCCATTTAGGGTACCAAAACCGGTTTCTTTTTTGTAGTTGGACAGTATTTAAGTTTCATTCCAACTCTTTTCATACGTGATTGACTAACACTCCATCTGAGTCTTTTCCGACTGTCTATAAAACTCGCTCGACATTTTGGGCTGTCCAAAAACCATCAGTCTTGGCTAATATTCTACGCTTCAAGCTCTAGTCATTCTCCTTGTTAGACAACCTAATTTTGATATTTCTAGATTTTTCCTTAAATCATTAATCACCAACCGCCTCAAATGGGAGCCATTTGTCTTTTGACGTCAATGCCTGCAGGCATGATTTTTCACGTTTCACGGTGAGGGAAATCAGCAAAAGTTCACAGTCGGCTACCCTTTCCCGTGGAACGTTACACCGGTCCGGCACCGGTGAGTGATTTTTCCCACAGCAGAAAGCAAGATTTTTCAGGAGAAAGTAGAGAAAAGTGAAAGTTTCTGCTATTTGACTCGAATTATATCAGCCCTTTTGATTTCTTTGGGTTTTTTCTTTGTCGATCGGGTGATGACGCGCAATTTGTTGCTGCAAGGTGAAATTCCGTGCAGTTTGCAATGTGCGGAATTTGTTTTTTACACAAGAAGCGTTATTTTGACTCAAGGCTTGTAAGAGAAACCGTGAATTTTCACAAGAACTACATCAGAAGGACAACAGGAACTTGTTGTATAAGTCACCGACCACTTCTACTAACAGGAGCACCTACACACTGGAATTTTGTACAATTTATTCACACCATAAATCGAGTAATTTCCATACATAATCGTAAAATATGTTTTTGTCATTAAAACAGACGATTTGGATGCTCCGCTCGTTCATATTAATTTAATTTGCTATCATACAATCTCATCATTTAACCTAAAAGTATTTTTTCATGACTACTAAACCATATGGAAAGCTGAGGGAAAGCTCAGTATTTTTCACCTGCACAATCTCTAAAATTCCAAAAGGTCCAAGAATTGATTGCGAGCAGAAAATTCCTCTTTTTGTTCTCGTCTAGAATTAATTTATTTAATGCAAATGTCGTATATAGAGAGTAAATCGAGATGTGGGGAGTTTGTTGCCGGGCTCTTAACATCGCTTACCTCAAGAGTTTTGCTCTTACAAAGCGAAATAACTCGATTCAAGCAATCACCTCGTGTTTAATTTTCAATTATCAATGTTTGTGCGTACATATTACATGTGGAAATTTAATTTTGTCAGGAAGGGGCCTTTTTAACTACAGGTGGTCTAAAGGGTCTAGAAAACATTTTCCTTGAGTCCCGCTTTGAGTTTCGGATTATGAGAGATTAATGATTTTAGATGTTGTTCATATGAAAACAGTTTCAACATTAATATCCTCTTTTATGGCGACGTGGAGAAAACTTCACGGCGTTTTGCTGCCCTTTAGCTTTACAGCAACTCCGTGGTTCGGCACTACATGCTTAGTCGGTTTCCGGATGGAAAATTTTTATATAATTTATATAAACAAATTTATACGTCCATTCGCTTCTTAACAAAAATAATCAAAAAACAAACGTGTTGTGGTCAACGTTGTGTACAATATAACTCATCCGCATATTGAAAACAACATCACCGCTTTCCAACAGCAATTTTTTTATGTCTGTCGTTGATTCACTCAAATTCGTGTGAAATTTTAGTTCAAAAATACAAATGCGTAGTCTTTTTACCGCATTTCACCATGACCGACTCAGGCAGCACAGATATGACATGAAATGGAATAAAATAATAACTGCCAACGCAAGTGCCAGCATGAGAAGAAAATAGAAAATGATATTAGATATAAGAAATGACATGAAAAATCGAGGGACGAACAACCAGATAAATCGCCTATCCCAAAGTGGAAAGTGTCCGGAATTAAAATGGAATGTTACTTGAATTCCAAGCATTTCTCTGACGGGTTTGAGAATTCAAATTCGTTTCAGGAAAGACGGACCGAGAGAGAGAGATAGAGAGAGGTTGAGAGGTAAGAAAGAAGACTACAAGAGGAGGATTCTTTTACAGTTAGGTACACTCGAAGAAAAGATTTTCTCAAAAGGATGCGACAAGATTTGGATTTCACCTGGTGGGACATCACCGGAAAAGGTTTGATGGCGGCGGAAAAGCGTCTTTATTTAATTGCGATTTCTTCTATTTTGAGACGAACCAAATTGAAAAAGCCAATTTGCTCAAAGCGACACGGCTCCACGATGTTTAGATCCGGCAATTCAGGAGATAGGTGCAATGGAATCACGTTAACTTAAATTTCTTAAGGATGAACTTCGACGGAGAGGAAAAACGCTTAGGAATGTTTCATCTCGACATGTCTGGAAAGGAGAAAACCAGCGTAAATCCATAGAGGCATGCAGAACAGGGCAATAAGCGCGGGTCTTTCAGGTGGAAGACACCAAAAAAACCCCTGCGATGAAACGCACGAATTTCCGGTTGTCTGCGCTGCACAGATCCTTTCGCAGGATCCTCCGACTTCGCCACAGCCCTTTTGCATACTTAAGTTCATTAAATTATTTTTCATTCACGTTTGCAATAAGACAAGAAATCACCGGCAGGAAAGTTTTCACACACAAACCGATCCGATGGGTTAAATTAAAAGTCAAAAAACATAAAAAAAAGAAACGAAACTTCATTGTCGCGCACTGAACCGGCGGGAAAAATTACACTTAAATTTAAAAAGCCTTGAATGTACCAAATGTCAAGTTGAGGTGTAAAGCGAGAGTGTTTCTGGGTATTCAACTTAAAGTTTTCCATTTTACCACCATCCACTGCTGTTAAAATTTGATTTTAAACTCTTTTTGAAGTTCACCAGCAGACGGATGATACATCAAAGACCACTACTATCGGTAAAATGCAAGAATAATTGAGTGAAACTGAACTTTTACTTGAGAGGCTACTGCAAAGTTTAAAACTTAACTTCCTTTGTTTACGTTTGACTGAGAGTAAAATTGAGCGAAATGGTGAAGTGTTCACAAAATAATAAGTCATGTAATATTAATAAGAAAATAAATAAAAACAGAACTTTAATGTGAGGGCGAATCTTTTACTAAATAATAGTAGTAGTCTACTAAAACTAATAATATTAATGTACCGTAATAATATTATGATTCTAACAGTTGTTTTACCGTTACTGTGTGTGGTGTCAAGTATGTTGCCAGCAGTAGAAAAAATAATTACTTTAAATACAATTTAAATCAGAGGCAAAGCATTCAAGCAGCAACTTCATTGTTTTTTTCTAAAATCCTACATTTAACTTCCTACACTTTCCGGTCACATTAAAAACACCTACTCGTACAATTTCTGTTGGTTTTCACAATTTAACACAAATAAATGAGCAATTTTTTGACTTGTTTAGCCCTGTGGATGTGATCTAAGGTAATGGCGCGAATCAAATAATTACAAATGAATTGACTGTTCCTTCTAACACATCGTCGGTCAAAAGACAAAATTTCGCGGTGCAAAAAAGGTTTGACATAATTAATCTCACGCAGGAGTTTTACTTTGATTATATTCTAATAACCTATCAGAGTTTTCATTTCATTTACGAAAGCCAAGAAAAGCCTCGGGAAATAATTTTTGACAGTTTCCCAGAAACAATAGATGTTATTTTAGGAAAATATACGCCGAATTTGGCGGTTTTAGCTATTAATAGCTAAAAGAAATATTAAAGTAGAAAATGCCTTAAAGTAGGAGACCGTACCCTAAAATTCTATTGTGCAAAGCATGTAGTGAATTATGTGATATAATAATGTTTACAAAACATAATTTTAAAGCAATAAAAACTATAAATTTGTTTATTTATAGTTTGCATTTAAAAGTCGTCACGTTGAAATTTTTCTGCTGTTGGAAAAAAATCCAAAAAATTTGAAATTATTTTGGATATTTGGCATTGATATTATAATAAATATCATTGTAGTCGTAAACAAAATTAATTGATATTGAAGTTTTCAGTAGGAACTACGTAAGTTTTATAAATTGACATTGACACTACTGGTAGAAAAACATTTGTTACATGTTCTCATTATTAAGTTAGACAATGCAATTTACGTATATTATTTTATTTTAATTTATACTATCTCTAAGTAAGAAGCGAGACATCAAAGTTCATTTGGACAGCCAGGAGAAGCCTAAAAAAATTGTAACGTTTTAATGTTTGTAGATCACCGAACAATAAATGAATTTCAAACATTTAAAAATATATTTTTGTTGTTTTGTACAGCAAAATTCTTCGTATTCGAGCGGGCAACTTCTCTTTTTTTTTAGCGCAAAACTTTTCCAACTTCTTTATTATTTTAATTGAAATTTGGCGTTTTCTCACTTTTTTTTGTAGTTCTCTCTCTGTTCTCTCTCTCCCTGCCGTTCTTGAACCGTTTAAAAACTTTTGTGTTCCCTTTTGAAACTCCAATTATGGCAAATCTACAGCGAGAGTTTCAACAATGGCGGAATAATCCACTTCTTCTGCCGTTGAATTGAATTTTTTTTTATTCAACTTAATAAGCCTCAATTTGTTCCATTCAGGTTGGACGGGTTTTGTTCTCTGTAATTTTATATTGCGCCCGTTTACTTTCAGATAAGTATGTGTTCCCGTACAATGGACTGTGAAATATATTATTTTCTCGAATGTCGGTCTCTCTCGCTCTCTCATTTCAATTTGCTTTTTGTTACTTTTCCCTTATCGGACACGACAAAACATTGCTACAACAGATTGTAATACTGTGATCGTTAAGAGAAACACGCTCGCTTGTCACTCTTTCGTAAGGCGTAAGAAAACTTTGTCGGTGTGTAGTTTTTACACATTTCTAATTCTCACATTGTGCCTACTACGTCACACGCCACATTGAATTATTTTATTTATTAAATCATGAATGAATGAATGAAGAATGAATTCTTCACTACTGAAAACTGAAATGTGAATTTTCTATTCTACATTAAATGTAGTAATGAATGCTGAAGCAAACTTTAAGTTGACACTGAACTTAAAAAAGTTATGAATAACTGCAGAATGGAAGGGATTTAAAAAATTATACTATAAAATATTATATATATGTACTTGTTAGTGTATAAATTTACTAATTAAATTTACTAATTAAATTTATATTTTTTGTAATTAAAATGAAAAGAAATACATTTTAATTTTGTAACTGCTACCAAAAATGCAACACTCCCGGTACTGTAACACGATTCATAATTTCAAAATTAAATCATGTGTACTGTATTTACAGCATGGTTTTCGAACCGAGCCACACCGCTAAATTTTAACTAAACGAGACGAAGGTTTCTCATTTAATTCATAGCTATTGTTCGACAGTCCGTTTGTGTTACTCCAAACCGTTTCAAAAGTTGTATATAACTAAAATGAGAAACGTTGAATTGACGCCGAAACATGACAGGAGCAGTCTTTTCCCGTTCAGTTTCATTTCTCACGTCGAGCTTAATTTTACACGGCTCTTTCCTTTTTTCATTTGCCTCTTACAACTTGCTGAAAAACTTGCCACGTAAAAAGTTATTTTTTCCCCTTTCAGGTTGTTAATTTACATGTGCAAAGGTCTTGAGACGGGAAAAAGCTTCCGTAATTTACTATTATTGGCAGGGCGAAACAATGCAAGACGAGTAATCGGACAACTTTATTTATCGTACATTTTCTCTGAGGTTCATTATTATTTCATTACATTAACATGTTCGTGCAATTCAAAAAAGAACGTGAAACACTGCAAGATGCCGAAATTAAAGTTTAATTATTAACTAAGTAAAGCAACTACTTTCGAGAGGCGTTGAGACTAACAAAATCAAACAGAATTTGCTGTAGTTTAGTGTAAAATTTAGTTTGCTTGCCAAATGTATGATATAAATTGAATTGCTTACTTCTTAGTAGTGTAAGTAGTTGAAATTTACGTACTACAAAGCGTTTCAGGTGTTCTTTTGTATTTTTCTCTGCAACTATAAATGACCTTGGTAGAAAAATTGTTCTTTTGCCCAGCTGTTCACACATGACTTGTTTCCTTCCGAGTACTTCAGGTATTTTGAAGACCGGCGATGACCACTGACGTCAACCTTTCTATCAAGAGTTTTCTCTTTTCATGTTTTGCTCTGTGACGGCTCTGAAGGTCCCTGAACTGATGGGATCAACTTGCCTGTTTTACGATGTTCCAGCGTTCACATTTTCTTCTGTTCTGGAAACTTTTAATGCGGTCTGATTGGCCATTTTGTTATTTCTCTTTCGCATTTCATTCTCTTATTTATATTTTCTCTAGATCATCTCGTTCCACATTTTGTCGTTGTCTCCGTTTATTTTCCCCGTTATTGGACACTTCTATTCTTTTCATATTTTTATTACGTTCGGATTTTTATTTTGGTGTTTTGGGATACTTCAAATTATTGTTATTTTTATTGAGCTTTGCATTTTTTTATGCGTCGAAAACCAGGAAATGTATATGAATGATTCTTCAGAGGAGGTATAAAACTTTTTTTAGATGGCTCAAAATCCTTGTTTAATTCTTTGTTGTCCTTGTTACCGCAGAAATTCTCCAATAATTCAATGGTTATTCGGTGTAAAGAAGTACTTTTCATAAACTTTATAGTGGGGTTGGACGCCAAAATTAATTTGAATTCTACCAATTTTATATACAACTACTGTTACAATATTTGAATTAGCACAAATAGTAATTTTTTCTGAAGAATTAAAAATAATATTCTAAAGGAAAATAACGTGTCTTATTTTTTAATAGCATTATTTTTACTGAAAAACAACATAAAAGTATTGCCAATACTTGTTCTAGAATACTCAGAAAAATTTACCAGCTAAAGGACTTCAGAGCACATATGTATACCTATTATTGAGAAATTGAAACAAGACTATATTAAGTAGAGAACTGTTTTTTGTGTTGCACGAGACTAGTACAAACAAACAAGTACAAGTTGTTTGCATCACAGACGGACAGTGTACCTTACACCTGCCCAACGAACATCCAAACGGTTCGAAGCAAGCCTTTTTTGGCACCATTTGCAACACCCATAATAATCAAAATATACAAAATTTTATACAGATAAATCAAAAAATAAAATTTGAAAAGCAAAACGAATAATTAAAATAATTTTACTCTTCTTCAGATCCTCAGATCGGTATATTTTCCATTTGTGGACGTCAACAGGCTAAAAGTACAACAAACACAGTCAGGGCAAGACAAAGGAGAAAGAAGAAGGTCTAAAAATAATGAGCAGTCGTGAACAAAAGGCATAAAACGAGCAATTACTCCTTGTTTAAAAAAAAAAGGTTGAAAACCTTAAAACCAAATTATTTCTCGAGGTATCCGGAACGCGCTTTGAGGATCGTTAAGTAGTAGAGTAATAAAATACTAACAATATCCAAAAACTGCATTAAAGAGTTTCACCGGCACGTAACAATGCATCACATTTTGCTCCATTAAAACTTTTAAATAGTTTTCACACGGTGCATCAGGAGGTGATGGTTTATTTTTCAGGAGGCCACCAGCCTCACCAACCACCTCGGCGAAAGGCCGAAGCCGAAAACATCATCTGTGATATTTATAGATGAGTTCAAGAGGAAAAATCTTTTTTTTTTCCCGCCCTTCGCCACAGAGGTGGCGGCTTTTGAGTGAAAAACCTGAAAGCTTCACAGGATGTCGTTAATGCGAACCCAAAACAGGAAACGTTTGCTTCCAACTTTTGTTTTAATGGTTTCTATCTCCTGACGTTTAATGCACACACATTTTAACTCGCGTAATAAGCTTCGTATTATTTTGTTTTCCTCTTGCCTTTTTCTTCTATTCTTCTATTTTCGCGTGAAATATGAAAATTCACACGGATTATAAGCAGAGGCAAAAAAAGGGAGAGAGAGAGAGAGAGAGAGAGAGAGCGAATGAGCACGGCCGTCGCGATTCAAAGTGCTGAAATTCATTTTCTCTTAGTTGGAAAGTGGTAATTTTTCTATGTTCGTCGTCCCACTAAATCCATCTAAATGGCTCTGCCTCTGTACCAAAGTAGTCTGGCAATTTAAGAAAAGTACAAAGTGTTTTTATGTCCGTGCATCATTCATTTTTAAATTTTGAGCCACCAGCCGAACAAAGTTGGTCAAAAAGTCATTATGCGAGCTTTTGTAGAAAAACACCGCCACTGTGTGTCGAATGCGGGCGCTTCGGAGTGGTATTGAGTAACAATCAGAATGATTAACAATGTCGAAAGCTTCCCGAGTGAGAATGGCGAACACAAAAGAGTGAGATGGAAGTCCTTGGAGTTGAATGGTACCGGTTTATTGCAGACGGCAAAGTTAAATAAAGAAAATTAATGGTAAATAAGCAAAATGGAGGATGAGAGACGGCTGGAATGCACACGAGAGCTGTTTGCCGGGAAACAAAAGATAAATTTTGAGGCAGTTCACGGCAGAGAAGCATACGTAAAATCATATCCTTCAATAGATTTCTCCTAGCGGAATTTATCTGCCTCTAGTCATAGTCAAAAACTATTAGTTGACGGTGGTGGTACTCCTTTCGGTTTTCCACATAAAACGACGATATTCCAAGCTTTTGATTTCTTCTGTCTTTTTCTTGGCTCGTGTTCATTTTATTTTATTTTATTTTATTTTTTTTCTGTTTTTAATAAAAAGTTTCAATTTATGTCGTGCAGTGTTCTATTACGTAACCTGGAGTGTCATGCTTTTTATTTATGTTCAAAGTTTTGCGACACATTTTGCTTAGAAAAATTCTACTTGTTGTAGACATATTCAGATATATTCAACCTCATAAGTTGAATAATTTATGTTTCCATCTTTAGGTTCAACGCACTGCCTGCTTGTAAATAAAGTGAAAAAACTCAAAGAAAAATGTTATCGAAGCAAAATAGTAGCGATTGATTCATTTTTCAGTTATTGATTATTGTGAAATTTACTACATTTGATAATATCCAGTGATGTCACGGACTCAGAACCATAGGCTGCGCTTAATTATTATTATTGTAAATGTTTATCCTTACATTTGAGTCGCCTAACTATCGGTGGACATTAATGAATGTGTTGTTCGTAATTCAGACTACAATTCCTCGTGGATTGGTGACAGGTCTCGTGGCAAATACCAAAAATATTAATGGATATGTAAATGTTCCTCAAAGATGTACGAATAAGTAAACTCTATTGAATAAGCGCAACCTTACGGGATGGTTGTTTTCCAGGAAAATTTGAGGTGAAACTTCAGGTGAATGAAAGACCCCAGGATGAGACACTTATCCTCACAGTCACAGATTGAATTCTGCACCCACCTGGTCAGACTAAATGATCTTTTCTAGTTCATTTGTTGACAAAAAAGTAAGAAAGTGTGGAAAGAAAACAAACAAGAAACCGTAAACCCTGTCAAATATTTGGTGGTAGTGAAATATTTGTTTTACAGCGAGGAAAAACAAGAAAATAGGGACAAACTACATCAAGGTGTACCCAGGTACCCATCAGGTATTAACCAAAATTAATTGGCGTGTGGCAAAGATAATTTTGCGTGATGTTGGCATGTACAAAATAAAATAAATGGCTAGTTAAAAGGTAAAATTAATTTTTAATTATTTTGGCTAGTTCTCCGCTCTAAGATAAATTCCCCTATTGAATTTTCATTAATTTTCTTTTTGTCTAACTTGGCATCCAACTAGTTTTCCTACACGATCTGTTGAACCTTCGCTTTCGATTCCCTCACTTCCGGATTTTGTTTCTAGCAACTTCTTCCAAGCGCAAGTTGAGAAAAAAAAGCCGAAAAGTTTATTGGATGAGAGAGAAATTGTATGGCGCCTTAAACGTTTATTGTCTTTTGCTGTTGAAAAATGCAGAAATTTAAAATTAAATCTACAACCGTACGTACAATCCTCTTACTCGTACTTCTCTAGGACCTTTTGAAGTTAGTAACCAGTTTTATTCGTAACTATTTAGAATTATTTCTCCTTGTCTCTTTGATTTTGGTGTAGAGCGCGAATTTGCACCTTCTTGTAACTTTCTTTTCTCTGATGAAAATGCATTATCTACAAATTAAAGTGTAGACTGCTTCCTTACAAAGTGTTTTATCATATTCTTTCGTAAAGTGCAACTGTAGAAAATAGTACAGTAGGAGTACAATACAATAAATGAGAAATATAAAAGTAATAAATGAGGACAGTTCTTAAGTTTAAGGCCGTAGTGTGGTAGTGGACAGAAGATGGACAGAAGAACGGCTGGTTACCTGGTCGTCAGATCCATTTATTTATAATTATTACATACAAGACTCATTTATCTTTGTGCCTAGTTGCAACGCTTCCAGACTACATCTGACAGGCTCAAGTTCAGAGCAAACGTAAGCCATACCTTCCAGCGTATGTGTCTGTGGGTGCCACAGCCTGGCAGGAATGACAAGTATAAAAACTCCAAGTGTGCAGCGACGTCTCAACATGTGAAAAGTGGATTTTCCTTCTCGCAAAATTTGAAAAACAAGACAGTTTGAAAATGGAGGTGAGACAAGGTGGCAAAAGACGACAGGAAATGGCTCTCGGATTTAAGGCGAGGAATTCGTTCAGAATTGGTAATTTTTAGGTTGAAACCGGTCGCCATAGAGAGGTTTCCACGGCTCGTTAAAACTTCTTCAATTTTGTAAAAACAGACAAGTCCCTCCATTCGACTTCTTCTAATTCTACTTCTACTTGTTCTAGTTCTAGTTTTTGCCATTTTCCCGTATGGTCTGTCCCGATTTGAAAATCCCGTCACGAAACGTGGGAAATTAGTCGCCCGGTCGAATTTTAGGGAATCATTTCTAAAGCTGTTAAAAAAGTGCTCACGTATCCCAGGGATGACTTCCCAATCTTTTGAGGAGGTCACGGCCTTTCAAATGGAAAATTAAGAGCCGTTATCCGTGAATTTTGCGCTCAATTGGCCGTTCTCTTTTCTCTAAAATCCTCAACAAAAATAATAAGAATCTCTTTTTACCACCTCAATCTTACACCACTTATGTTTAGGTCAAAACACCATCACATTTCCGTTTCTGAAAAGTCAAAAATAAATTCATGTCTTAATGTAAAACACTACGACTTCTTGTGCTTGTGTACTGAAACAGTTATAGTATTGAAACTGTCAAAAAACTGTTTCCATGTACTACAATATTATTGTGGTCTAACACTTCCGACGTGTCTTTTAAACGACTGATATTGCTATTTACTGTTTGCAAAATTCATGTTTGCGTAGTTTTTTTAAATAAATTGTAGCTACCAACACCACATGTCTAGCAATAAGCACCGCCTGCTTATATGAAACATAATAAAGACCGAACACAATAATAACACCAGACGGTCGAGGCGGGTGCCTACTAACAAAGCACTGGCAAACTTCTTTATTAGCATATTGTTCGGCCTAGACATGTAGTGTTGGTCGCTACAGAGAAAAGTAGAAAAATATGCATACATTGAATCACAGACAGGTTGTGTTGGATACACTACATTATTTTATACGACCGACATTATTTAATTATTTGTAATGGTTTAACATAATTTAAATTCACATTGTGGTTACGTATTAGTACGAAAAAATAAACTCTGTTTAACGAACAAAAGTTTCTACAATCAATTGAAGTTTTAAGAAGTTATCAATTGTTCAAAGCATTGTAATTCGATGTCTCGTGTGGGACCCAACTCTCAAACTATACGGGAAACGCGTTGGCTGTTTCGCAGCTTAAAGTGCCCCTTGATTTACTTTTAGTGTAGTTTCCATGAAAATAGTTGCTGAATAGTGATTACTTAGACTGTAATGCGGTCTTCGGAAAATGAATGAAGTTGAACCGAAGAGACCGCAAATTAAAGTAATTCATTAGAACTAACCGAATAAACAGAGCACGAGAGAAAAAAAATTCTCTCGAAGGACATTTCCACACTGAAATATTTAAGGAAGAATTGCAGCGGAAACTTTTATTAATTATTAATAATTAATTACATAATTTATGTTAAATTAAGCAAATGAATTGCCTTGGAAAAAACCTACAGCGACGGAGCAGAGCTTTCCCGTCCTTTTTTTCCTTCTGGTACACTAAGAATTTGCATAAATGGCATTATCGTGTTCTCCCTTCGTAGATAATGACGCTCTGTCGTGAAATGCAACATAAAATGCAGAAAGCTCGTCGCAGTCGCGCGGATTTAAAGTCATAGAAAGCTTTCTACTGCACTTACACGTATGGAATTCACATGCAGCGACTGGCAATAAATTTCTAAATGTTCAGGCAGGTTAGGCGCCGCGGCAAAACAATAAATTTCCGGATAAATGTTTTACCACCTGAATTAATAAATTGATGTGACATGTGTCGCAACCTTTTCAAACCCGCACAACCGAACCATACATAAATACCTATTGATGTGGCTCGAAAACTGTTCATTTTATGATTCAACGAATGCACGCCACAACTACCATATGTCCATAGAAACTGTAGTAGTGCCAAAAACAAAATTCATTGTCATTTAGTAATATACCTTACATTATTATTTAAGACTTTTTACACTTACAGCTTAAAGATAATCAGCTTAATATAATAATTTTGGATTTGTGATCCTGTTGGGTTTGCAACCTATTGAACAAGTAAAATACTACATAATAATTCCTAAACCTAAATGAATTTCAACTACATCATTTATAATAATATACTTAGTATAAATAATTATAAACTGATTTTATTAAAAACCTCTAAAGTTGTTGTGTAGTATTTGCGTATAAAATAAGTGCAGTCTCTAAATATTTAGCTTTAAATGATAATATACAAAAATACTTAGTTTTCACTGATATTGAACGATTCAGTAAAGTACTTTTCAATCAGAAAAATACAATAATATTTCAGGCAAAAATATGAATTTAAGATATTTATGTTACATTTACCGATTTATATTGCCAGAAATAACTGAACAACTAAGTAAAAATGTCTAGAAAGAATTTCAGAGCAACGGACTCGAGAAAATTTTCCAGTTTCAACCAGCTCTCTATGTTTGCGTGGCGATGTTTTGATACAATATACAATTTAAAATTATTAGGGAACTGACATCGAGTGATGTAGAGAGCATTTTTTAAGAGAAAATTTACCGAAAGGACAACCTCCTCTTCGTCAAGTGCCGTCAACGGCCAACTCTGGTTTTCCGAGACCCACTCACGAAGTCTTCCGCAAAGAGGAGCACAAGTCGAACCAACTTAAACAATTTTTCCAATTTTTCTCCTACGACATTGCAACTCATTCGATCAAATTCCTTTAATAATTCGGTGGATTCGAACGACACGGCAGACAAAGTTGTTGCAACTAAAAATAATATACAAAACCCACCTCGTGGTCCTAAGAACTCTTGAATAAGTCAACCAGAAAGCAAATTGTCGGTGTAGAAACTAAATTAACCAAAAGCAGAGGAGGAAGCTAAAAGCCCAAGACCAAGTTCGAATAGTTTCAGGTGAGCTTAAAATAAATACCGGAAATGACGTGGAATCGGTAGAAAGGAAAGCTCATCTTCCGGTGTCGAGAAGGCGTTGTTTTAACGCGTCACCCCTGCTTATTATCACTTTAACTATTATTAATAACTGTAAAAGATTTAATAAACACATAAAAAGGGGAACGGATCGGGGACTGGAAACGATCAAAGGCACGATCAAAGTAAAAATAAAAGAACTCTCACCGGTAATCGACTACAAATGATTATTAATAAACGGTCAGCGGGCTGCAAAATAAATAATGAATAAACTTCATAAATCAAAAGTTCGGTCGTTACGTTATTTATGTCCCAATAAATAAGTCGAGGGAAAGCTTTCCAGGAAGAAATCTAATATTTTTATAGTTTTGACGGTTTTATAAGAACCGCACGGTTCAAATCCATTAAACGCGTTCCTTTATTTACTTGTTAACCCGAAACAAATGAACAGAAACTAATGAAAAGATTTAGAACGCACAGAAATTTAAGGGTCGCTTAATTTTAAATTTATTGATTTTAATGTGGTATATATATATATATATTATATACAAAAATTAACAACATTTTACTTCTCTTGCAACTTTTTATAATTTGGGAGGAGTTGACTGAAACATAAGGAGACAACCGGAAGACCCAGCCTCTACGGTACTTGTTGAAACGGTGTCACTGATCAGTAGGAAAACTTAACAAAAATATTAAAATTTTAGATGTAAAATTAAGTTTACGTGAAATTAAACTTAGAGAAACACCAGGATTATGTCTTTGCTCAACTATTATACTATTAGAGAGAGAGAGAGAGAGGGTAGATATGGTTTGTAGTTCGGAAGTAAGATTTGAAACAAAACGAGGGGAGTATAGAAAAAAAGTGTGACGATGTTACGGAAACTTGTTTCCCGTCTCCTTTTCCCTCCAATTGACGCCGAGCTATCAACTTAGTTCCAAGGAGGAAACTTTTTGAAATTGCAAACAATATCAGTTTGAACGAGAAGTAGTCCTAAAAACGAAAATGAGATCAGGTGAAATGATGTGGATGGGAGAAAGATCTTTGGATCTTGAAACAATTTGTTCAACTATGATGTGCCATTAAGTTCTTTTAAGGGATATTCAAAGTTGGTTTCTTTCGGTCTGAACTTAAAGTAGCAAAATGAAACGATATGAATAAACAAAACAGTTGAAGTATTGGCATTTACTCTTCGTTGAGCAGATCATGTCCGTGATTATATGTACTCTGATAGTTATAGAAAAATTTTAAGTTACCCTTAAATAGTTTTAATATTTAAACTCAAGAATTTTAATTTCCTTGTTTCGTCCCGTGGGCCTTATGACTTCCTTACATGACAGACAAAGCGTTTGAAAATTTACGTTGTTTGAAAATTCAATATATATTAATACTATCAAGTAAGTAACAACTTAGACAGCAATATACGCCTCGTATAAGTTCAATCGTACAATTAATAACACATGCAGTCAGCTTGAGTCTACAAAATTGCCATAAAATCTCTAAATTCTGATGAATAAGGAACCACACCAAAGCAAGTGAAGTGGAAAAAAACATGCAAAAAACATTTTGAACGTGTCAGAATCAGAAGTGGCTGGGTGTATCACCTGCAAGTGCATCTAGAGACAAGTCCTATTTCGTTCTCGCCACTGCACTTTGGGTAATAATTCACGAGACACTACAAAATGCAGCATTACAAACAATGCTGTCCCAGAGGCAGCTTACCGGTAATCCTATCCCGAAAATATCTCATTTCAGACTCAACGTTAAATGAATACAAATCCAGAATTAACCTTGGAGAACTCTAACTTCCCGAGAGGTATGTGTCACTACACCCACTTTGAAGGGTAAGTAGAAAATAGTTGTGCACTGGATTTAGAGGTGCATTAACTATAAATGGCGGTGTGAGGCGAACTGTATAGACGATTGAGGGAAAAAGCGCGAGGTAACAAAGCAGTGAAAAATACTCCAATTCAAATGTGACATACAACTTATATACTTCTAACCGTACACTGCATATTTCATGGATTTTGACTTATTTTCGTGTGACATTCATAGAGTGTTCAGGAAAAGGGAACTTATTTATAAAAACTATCCACGTTTGGGGGAGTACATAACCAGTTCGTAAATTTCCACCGGAAGGCTCCGATTTTTTTTTATAACTTCGGGGAAAAAAAAACAACTAAATACAATAACGATAATAGTAATAAAAAGAGTAATTTCGAAAACGGAGAAGAAAATTTTTTTCCATTCAAGTTGCTTTCTCCTTTCCCGAATTCTCTCCCTGCCGTGTCTCCATCTTTTCCGGGGCTCGGAAAAAACGGAAATGGATGGGCGGAGAAGAGCGGAAGTACAGCGAGGGAAAATCAAAATCGAAGAGAGAAAACTCCGGGGGCGTCCAGGAGGCAACCCGAAGAAGAAATGGAAAACTCAACTCGAAAAGCCAAATGGGATAGAAGGTTGAAATTTGTCTCGTTTAATACATTTTAAAACATTATATTGTTTCAGTATAAATATATACTAACTTAGACGGAGACGGCAATTGTCGGATATCGATTTTTCCTTTTATCCCTTTCCTTTGGCTCTTCCTTTCTTACATTTTCAGGGAAGCAATCACGCGAATGAATTTTTTTTCAACCAACGTTTTCCATGATTTAGTAATTTGCATTCTCTCATTTATTTTATTCCCGTTATTTTTTTGCGAGGAGTCCGTTTCAACAAGTCGGTTTCAGGGGGCCGGTAAACCGCGCAAGAAGCGTTTTGAGTTTGAGTTACAAAGGAAAATTCAATGGTAAAAGTAAAACCTCGGGACAGGTGCCAGGCTGTCACTTGTTTGGCAGTGCCATCACCAACTTAAATTTAAAATCGATAACCTTCGAGCGAACTTCGAACCAAATTAACCAAATGACAAGTATTTTCAAAATTCTATATATATGTTAGAGAAGGATTGCCCCTTTTGGGTAATGATTGTCCTAAATCCATTACTATTTACAAATGTATTATAATATTTCACGTATTCACAACTTCATCAACGAGTTACAACCTAACGCTACAAACATCACTTTCAGAATGCTCCTAAAAACCTTCTTCATCTATTTTACAGTCTTTGTTCCCTCGCCCAAAACCTGGTTGCTCTCCACCAATGGCACTCCTCTAATCTTTTCATATGAAGCCTTAATTGCACCCACATGTGTAGCTTTCTTCACCCTGTCCTTTGTCTATTGATTTGACCCTGATTTATGGCAAGGGTCCTTCCTGATAGCCACTTGTTGTTTTCTTCACAAATACTTTTGTTTATTTATTTGAACCAGATTTGTGCTGGGAACGTTCTTCAGAACCTCTGTCATCCCTTCTTTCAATTATAATAATTTATTTATATTTCCGCCGACATATATATATATATATATACATATATAATCCGTCAAGTTGAAAACATGACTCGAGACTTCTTGATAAGTTTAAGACTTACTTGAGCGAATTACCAACATCAAAGGAACTGTAATTCAGTTTAAAATCGATATCGGCCACAGTCGAATTCATCGAATTTGGATCGAACACCAATAACACGTCGCGACAAGAACAAAACTTGAAAATTGCCAAAATTTATGCCAGGTAATAAAATGGTTTATAAATATATATATATGGAGTTATATATATAGAAGCAATTACCACAAATTTTTTCGACATTCGAGTGTTTATTGGTCTGCCGGGAAGTAACAAAACCCATTATTGTAAGAGACATTTATGTTTCCCTAAATCATCTCAACTAGATTACTGAGCAACAATTAAAAACTTTTTGATTTTTCTATTGCCAAATCAGAGCTCCACTTTGAGGGTAAAGAGAGGGTGACACCGGGCAAAGGAAATTTTTAATTTTATTATTAATGCAAGGCACAAAATGTCGAATGATTGTTTTTTAAAAAATTTAAAAAAAATAAATTTAAAAATATAAATTAAACAAAATAAATTTAAAAAAATAAATTTAAATAAAATAAATTTAAACAAATAAATTTAAACAAAATAAATTTAAAAAATAATTAAAAAAAAAATAAATTTAAAAAAATAAATTTAAAAAAATAAATTAAAAAAATAAATTAAAAAAAAATAAATTTAAAAAAATAAATTTAAAAAAATAAATTTAAAAAAATAAATTTAAAAAATAAATTTAAAAAAAAATAAATTAAAAAAAAACGTTACAAAAAAGTGTAAATAACAGAAGTTGTTAATTTGGAGGGCAGTACAGATATTTTCCAGGTGCTGTGGCTCATTAAAATAAAACCTAATCATTGGAGGCAAACACGTGTTTGTGTTCAAACGTTTAACGAATATTATTGTTTTTAGTTTAAAAGAGAACTGTTTATTAAAATAATTTGTCTCAAGAAACTTCTAAAAACATTACATTTACATACACTCCAAGGTCCTACTATTCGACATTACAAATTGAGGTGTAAAATCCATGTAAAATATTACAATTGTGACGCCAACGTGAGCGTCTATCATAGCACAGTTCATAATTCAAATGTCTCCTTCCCTTTTTTTTGTATTTTCCATTGGCTGAGACGACTACAAGCAGGAAATGGAAAACCTGCTGTCAAAGGAAACCGTGCGAATGACTCGAATCGATTGACTACGGTGCCTTTTTTTCACTTTTACGAAATAGTCGAGCCAAAGCCATTCTCCGTCTGGCCTTTTAGTCAGCTGCTCTTACCCCGGCATAACCCGGGGACCTCTCTGATTTAGCTGAAACGTCCACAGCGAGCGTTGCATCCTTTTGGGTGAGTTGAATCCGTCGAATTTTCTTTCTTTTCCCTTCCGAACAAAACTTTCAACTTGAGTTTACAGTTTGAACGGTCCCGTTTCATTGAAACGACTAAACAAATGAATCGACTAATGAAGTGAAGATATTATTAATTCCTCTTTTGCGAGGATTACGGCCTTTACGTCGGCGACAATGCCGATGTTCTGTTTCTATGAACCTCAGCAAATGTTTCTGAATAGATTCGAAACTTGATTCGCGCAACTCTCAAACAAAAAAAAAATTGTTGAGAATCAGTGTTTGAACTTGTCAAAGTGCCTTCAACAATACGTTCTTTAGTTAACTTTGAAATTTTCTGTGTACAAAACCATGTTCTTTTACCTCTGACTGTTTCCCCTAGTTCAACTCCCTTTCAATAAAATCAATTCTGCCTACAAACCAGGCAAGTCATTCAAATTGACCGGATTATCAGAAAAATCTATCAGACAGGAATGTTTGATAACAGAAAAGTGTAAAATATGATAATTGATAATTTCAAAAACTGCTTTTCACTTGAACATAAATTCCATTTAATTACTCACTAAACGATATAATCGAATCTCTGTTTATCCGGACCTGTAAAAATCGGCTACAATAGTAGTTATTACGAACAAGTTAATTGCAAACCCTGTTTTATTACTCTCAAAAATTATTAAAATTTATAAGTAGAAACTTGTACCGTGCTGCCTTCTTCTCGGGCTCGATCACTGCGGTAAACCGTCGGAGGACATGTTTGTTTCAGATTTCCTATTAATAACACTGTAACAGCACAAATTCAAATAATAATTCACAGTTAATCGATTCCTTATGCATCATTTGATTCGTTCTAACTCGTCGTTAATCGCTGAACGAGCTATAAATTTCGGTTAAAATTATACTTTAGTTTAACCAGAGTAATCTGACTTAATTCACAGACAGAGTCGTAATCGTTTGTATTGAATTCCACTTTGGGTGGTCGAATTATTATTTGTCCTACTTTTATTGTTACAAACAAATAAAAATGAACATATTTACACATATATTTGTAAAGTACGGAGCGTTGTAAATTCTGGTTGTGGGTCTTGGAATATTTGAAAACTTGGTTTTTGAAAGTAGAATTAATCGTAAGGTAATTTATAATTTATGATTATGTACGTGGCTCAGAAAAAATTTAATAAGATTAAAATCTAATAAATTAAAATCAAAAAGGTGTGTGCAGCTATGTACCCGAAATCTAATACAATGAGTTTGAACCAAAAAATGAAAGAATATCGTAAAAACACAAAAAAGACTGGTTTTGTACACACGTTATGGAATCAATAGTATAAACATGAGAACAATTGAGGAAATATTTTCATTTTACTGGAAAATAAGTGAAGCTTATTTCTACATCATGAACTATGTATTTTGTTACGTCAGTGACAGAATAGCGGTATTTTATTTTCATTGCAATAATGTACATAAACACGTGACCAGTGACACGTAACGGACCATTTATTGGTGCAGAGAAAACCTACATGAAATTGGGCCAAGTAAAAAGCACAACAAATGTATACATTAAATTGTAAGAATTAATCCCAGTGAGTAATTCTATTAATTTATGACCTCAAGTTACTTTCGGAATGTCCCGAGTTAATTTTCCGTTTTCACTGGAACAGAAATGAAATTCTTCCAATTAGAAGATTTTAATCTGTTAGCAGAATGTTAGAAACTGGGGCAAACACATTCATTTTACGGTGGAAAAAAAACGACAGAAAAGAAATCGAATAAAACGCAAAGTTGACAGCGTAAATTTGAATTGATCGCCACCCCGGCCCCAAAATACCACCCCAAAGGGGTTAACCTTATGATATCTTGTTCTTCTCATAAATCACAAAGATTTAAAGTCATTAAAAAAATTATCATTTTTTCCTTCTGCTTCTTTTCCTCCATCATTGTCTTTTTTTCTCTTTGTCTTTGTCGTTCCTTCTTTTTCATCTTCAGACTAACCCGGTACATTTTCAGAACAATAAAATTATCTTACTGAAAACCTTGACGAATTCGTCCGGCCCACCGAAAATATTGCCCAGAACGAAAGGAATAGGTCACCTGGAGAGGTAAAAAATAAAGTAATGGAAACTACAACCTCAAGACCAAACAATTGGTTCGGTCAGTCTCTTGCCACTTCCAAATTTCTCCGAGTATTTTTGTTGTAATTTCAAATTGATTCGCTCTCGCAGGGTCAAGAAAGTTCGGAAATTCGGAGAGGAAACTCGTGTAGAACGGCAGAAGATAAATAAATGATTGGAGAGTTCCGCAGGAGGACAGATTCAATGAATTAATTAAGAGGCTTCTCCAATAAATCAAATGCGTCTGGGCAATTAATTCAGACGGGGGTTTTCGCAGAGGCAAAACACCCAACGGAAACCCCAGGAAAATTTTTCAATGTCGAATTTGCACAAATAATGAAATCGACCGGAAAAGAAAATGACAGCTGATAAAACAAGATGCAAATTATTCGTTCAACATTTATTTTTTCGGCGGGTCTACCGGAAATTTTGATGCCATGCAAACCACTAGCAGACGCGAGCAGGAGAAACTCAAGATTACTGAGAGAGAGAGAGAGAGAGAGAGAGAAGAGAGAGAGAGAAGAGCAACTTGTAATTACAACGGCTTTATTACTACAACACCACTGCGATTATTGTAAACTTTCTAAGTAGCCTAATTTCAGCAAAATAAAAGTAAATTGTACGTTACGGAACCCGGTGGCGAAATAATGTTATAATACAGTTTTCCATGTAACTTCTTACATTAATTATGTACAATCATTTAAATGCTATTAAAAACTATTAATAATAACAATGACGACGACAGCCGTGAGTGATAACAAGCCTTTGTTTTTAGCAACTCCCTTAAAAATTCAGCGAGCAGAATGGAGGAGGACTTGCTAACTTTAAAATTATTCCGGTTGTAATCGCTTAACAAGAGCAACTTTTCCACTGCACAACCGTACCACTCGAGTTAAATGATAAATGAGGATTAAGTTTTTTATTTTTTGTGGAAAATGAAAAGTTAGACTCTGACTGGGAGACGAGCAGAGAACGTCAAAAAGTAAGAACGACAGAACGAAGCTTCCTGTTTCCTTTTCGAGCTCTGACAACCGAAATTTATATTTTTGTTCTTAAATACAAATTTTAATGAACGTTAATGTTCGTTCCATTTTTTTTTCTTTGAAAAAATAAACAATAGACATACACACACACACACACACACACAGAGAGAGAGAGAGAGAGAGAGAGAGAGAGAAGAGACGTACCCGCTTGTGTCTCTGAAATGTAGCAAATCGCACAGAAAGTAGTAGGAGCTACTGGAGAAACGAGGGCTCATAAAAGTTAAAATGAAAAGGTAAAATTACTTATCATACACTAAATAACGTCGTATTTAGTAAAATAACAAAATAGTAATATATGTAGCCATGTAGTTACTGTCGAACAGATGACTCAGTGCTTCTGCTGTCAGAATAATTAGCCAACAGATGAACATTAGATACGTCAGTGACGTTCGTTTATGTGTATGAATACCGTCGCATTTAGTATCATATAGTTATGTTCTACAAAAATCAAGGAATAAGTTAACTACCTATGTAACATGTACAATTAAGCAAGGTTTTCATTTCTGGGTTCTCTGCGTTTCCCACCTTCACCGCCCAACTTCAATATAATTTCATCTATACTGATTTAAAATATAGAAATTTTGCAATTATTTATTCATTATTCAGTACAGAAGAATCCGAATATAAAAGAAAAAATATTAACACTTACCAAAGAGACTTTAAATTCAATCAAAGACTTTTACCGCGGCAATGGAAGTCGCAAAATAATGAAAGCTCTCAAAGCACGGTGGGTAAGGAAGTTCAACTTTAAGTTCGTCGGCCCCACGAAAACATTAAAACTTTTGTTTCAATCGGAATTTTAAACTTGAAAGCCAAGATCTCGGCCTGAACTTTCGGGGAAGAAAAGAGAAGAAACTTATGTTGCACTTAAAATCCGGCATGCTGAAAATCGGTCATTTAATTTAATGAAAAACGCGGGCGCACGCTTTCTTTCTTCTAAAATTGTATAATTGGGAAACGCCGGCGAGAGCAGTAAAATAATATAAACATTTCGCGCTATCGCAAATACATAAAATATTCCATTTTTATTTAGTAATATCCCTTCGAATCGCGCAAGAAGTAGACTCAATAACTATTTGTTTTTATTAGCTTATCCGTTTTCGCTTATTTTTATTTGATTTTACCCTTCATTTCATTATATTTTATGTCGCACTCGTTCGTTGCAGCGAAATTACTCGAACATTCTATTTTATTCATTGCGTTAGAGTGACGTTACGAAGCGCGGGTTCTGTCAACGAATTGATACTCCACACATCGTTCAAAGGTTATTATTTTGTAAGTAGATTTTTTTTCCGAATGTTAATAAATTTCGAGGACATGTCGTGTAACGTACATAACGTCGTCGTGATTTTCAGAAGAGGTTTAAAAACCCTCGAATTGCGTATAATTTCCTGTTCCACCCTTTTATTACTAACGCTATGTACATAGACTACAAAATAAGCTCTAGGTAAGTGTGTAGTTATTTTGCCGTCAAACATATTCTCGCAGCATTAATTAATTTATGTTTATGTGAACTTAAATAAAGTAAATGATACATTGTTTTTGTAGAATCCCACAGAGGACTTCAACCGTTAAAATAAGAAGCAACACTATTTGTCAATAACTCTATTAAGTTATTGACCGACCTCGAGCGTTCGAATAACTCAGAAGAATGCTGCGGGAGGCGGTTGCTACAAATAAATAAAATTGATTTAATAATAAAAATTTTTCAAATAACAGTTAATAAAATGGATACGCTTTGGGAATATTATTTGTCTATTTTATTTATCATAAATAGGCTCCGTGTCTGTGATGTCGTCGCGTCATATCACTCACACAGTACTATTCTATTTTCTTACAAGTCGTCGGTTTATGTTTGCGATTAAATATTTTTATTATTATGTTTTTTGTTAAAGTGTTTTTTGAGTATCTTATTTAAATACAATTTTCATATACTAAAATTTGAAACTAGAAACTCACATGTGAATTGAATATTTTTAGATAAATTTGGCTACAACCGCAACGGTTGTAGTGCCTATCGTTGTAGCTCTCCGAGTCGTAAAGGAAGTTTTTACATAAACTTTATTAAATTTATACTTATGCGTTTTACTTACAAACCCACCGAGAACACACAATTTTGACTGCATACTTGAAACTTGGTTTATGTACAAGTGTAAAATTCGGTATTTATCAAAATACATTTTTGAAATCTATTTCGAACACTAATTACTGTATATCTGTATGATGTAGTTATGACTACAAGGGTAAATTAGATTTTACCTTAAGTTTAGCAACGTGCAAAGGGAGTCTTACTTCTGTGCAGTGTATTGTATGTTGTCTTATTATTTAGCGATGTAAGGGATTTCGTGAAGGGTAATACGTCTAGGGTAAGCTCTAATATGTGTTGGTCTGATCTCCGATCTAGTCATTCATTACAACACTTCATTTTTTTACGTCACTTTCAAAAACTGATATTCTCGTAGGTCTCACCGACTCGCCAGTGAAACACTCGACAACATTACATAATATACACAAGTGCGTCGCAAATGAAAATGGAATGTTATTTTTCCTTCACATTTTAAAGAAAACAGACCACCTCGTCTGGTAGGGTGCAGTCCTTTGAAAGATATTTAAATAACAATGCAGCACAAATCAGACACGAGCCTTCGAGTGACCTTTCAAGTTACCAACAAACCTCTCCTCACCAGTGGAATCCTTTCAAATAATATTTTACTTCTGCCGTGAGTTTCAATTTCCAACAAACCCGACTCCTTTCCATACATAACAATAAACAAAGAATGAAAAGGAACGCGTGAGCTTTGTAAATCAAAATTCTAGTTTTAATTGAGGTTCTACAAATTGAACCCTTTTGTGCCGTAACAAAAGCGCGGTAATGCGGAGACTACGTGAAGCACATTTAACCCTTGTGTGTGTGTGTGTGTGTGCGTGTGTCTGTGTGTCTGTGTGTGTGTGTGTGTGTCTGATGGGGTAGAGGGTGGCTGTGTGTTTCAATTCCTTCATTTCTTTGAGTAAATACAAATGTTCTCAAATCCAGGGCAGCTTTCCACTTCCACTTCCTTTGCCTTCGTTTGATTTTTCTCATTCAGAAACCTTTTCCCGTTCAAACTTTTTATTTTCTTCCAATTTTAATTGGATTAACAAGCTCTGATCCTGACTGACACCTGACAGCTTGTTAAAAAAACAGGCTTCTCCTTCATCATTGACACCGCTTCGAACGGGAGCAGCAACAAGGTTGTCGCTCTCCCGTATTGTTCAAAACGAAGGTCGCGTAATCCACTTATTAATTGTTCAGGTGCGAGCACAGGTATGCACTGCCTGACATTCACACACCCCCTCCCCGCCCCCCGGCCGAAGAAGTTAAGCCGCGAAAATGAATTATGAATTATAAATGAAAATAATTTAATTAATAACCGCGGAAGATTACATTAACACCGGGGAAACATTAATGGATCTCTGTATACAATTATTCTTGCATTATCGAGAGCGATCTCCTGGGCATTTTTAATGGGGCAGGGGTGGGAACTAAAAAAAAAAAAATTCAGCGTTTCTTTTTGTAATGGCGAATCCTTTAATCCCCACAAAACTGTGTAAAGAATTGTTAATTGAAACCCCCAGAATAATTTATCCGCGGGCGTCGCTCCTACGCGCCCAATTTACCCCCGAGCGATTACGTAGCGTTCGTCTGCATAATTCCAAGAATTAATTTCTGCTGTTTTTTTTTCCCCTCTGCCGGAGAGAAGTTACAGGAAAAGAGAAGAAGACATGATTGATGAACTCGATTTTGCTTGCATTTTTTGGCCGCAGCAAAAGTATGTGAATCTCGTTAATTGGCCCTACCCCTTTCCGAGTCACGCACGGGAGGAAAACCCTGGCTGGGCGAGGGCACCGTTCAATGTGACACGGGTCTGGTGCCACGTACAAAGTGTCCCGTTTCCGGGCGGGTACTTCCGGGGAAAGCGGAAACCGGAAGCGCTCAAGACGAACCCTCGTGCCCCCGGATCAATTTCCGTTTTTGCTCTCGTCCAGAGGAAAAAAGAAAGCCGGATGTCTCTGCCGATTTGCAGGGTAATTAAAGCTCGCCAGTTTTTTCTGTTTCCGTCGCGGGAAATTCAAACGGTCGAAATGTCCCGGAGACCTTTTGCAATTATTTCCTCTCCCGATTATTTGGACTTTGATATTTCACCTTACCTGGAAATAAAACAAAAGGAAAAGGTTAACGCCGAGTGTTATTGTTCGTATTCGGGAAGGCTGCGAAACAATGACTACCAAAAAAAAAAAAAAAAGAAAACAGGAGGAATTCAAAAGTAGAACTTTTAGTAATTTGTGCAAATGCTTTATGTCAAATGTTAGAGATGAGGCGAAAGAACAATTCCGAGCTTTTCTTTCGCATCGATTTCCCTTGGGTCCTTGTGCATTTGACGTATCGCCCGACAAAAAGTGAAAATTAGCGACTAAACCAGCAAAAAGAAGTACGGACAGTCCAGGCGGCTGGCTTCTACACTTCTCTCAATGAATTACACCACAACGCACGCAACGTCCACCGAAAATAAAAACTACAAATCGCAGACGCCCAATAACGGAAAAAACATAAATAGAAAATAAATTTAAAATAAATCCCGATGTTATTTACATAATCTATGGTTACACCAAATGAGTTTCTTAATAGTAATATCACGTGGAGATAAATGTTATGTTAAGTTAATAATTAATGTTAGTAAAACAGTTTTTGTCCCCTTTTTTCGACGGTGCACCACATTCTAAATATCGTGTTCAATAGACGCAATACAAATTGTAGATAGACGCCACGCGCATTTTGTATGTTCCGAATGAGAATTCGGGGCAAAAATTCAATAGAAATTTGTGGGCGGATTGCAACCGAAAGAAGAAACATCGGAGAATTCGGTTTTTGTTTTAATCCGTTCAACTGCACAAAGAGGTTTCCATTGAACCCTCGCTGAATGAATTCAATTGAAATGTGACGGTTTAACTTTTTGCATCCCCTCGTAGATCCGACACGTACGAATATCTCCACGGATAACCGTTCATGCAGGTATACCTAATTTGCGAAATCCGCTTTTAACGATAATCCGAACGCCCAATACAAACGGGTTTCTCTCGTGAAAAGCCTTTCGGCCTCACTAATCACGCGATCTTTGCTTTGATGTCAATAGCACTCCGCTCGATTCTCACGTTTCTTTCTTGGCAATCATTTTAATAGAGAGAGAAAGAGAGAGAGAGGGAGAGAGAGAGAGAGAGAGAGAGAGAGAGAGAGAGAGAGAGAGAGAGAGAGAGAGAGAGAGAGAGAGAGAGAGAGAGAGAGAGAGAGAGAGAGAGAGAGAGAGAGAGAGAGAGAGAGAGAGAGAGAGAGAGAGAGAGAGAGAGAGAGAGAGAGAGAGATCTTTTGCTCCTCTGATCTGAGCTTTTCGGTTCTGCGATCTTCCTTCCTTTCCTTGTCTTCTAAGTTCGCGATGGTCTCCGAGAGACCCTGCTCCTACCTACATTTTTGCTTGTTTTTGCACAAGTTCACATTTTTCTACTTTTTTTTTACTCGGTAAACTTCCTTCATTATTTCCTTCTTTCGTTTACCCTTTTATTAAACGTTGTCAACAGATCTGAGGAACACGAAGATACCATTCAATAAGTACAAATCAATAACGAGTCTATGATATTATTGTTTCCATAGTATTCGTTTGTCCCTTATTTGATTTTACAGCGTATTCTCCCGTTATTCTTTTTTTTCTTGTTGATTTGTATAATGGTTTTAAGGAACGGTTGTCAGGAACGCTTCAAAGACCGTGAAACAGGTAAGAATGACAACCGGAGAACGTCTCAAAATGAATATTAAGGAGGAGGAGAAGTATATTTTTCCGGAATATCAATTTTTATCCTTTTGTTTTGTGAAAACTCTCAAAATGTTTCACGCTCGGATGGAAAGTTTTTATCGGAAAACAATAATTTCAATAAACACCTCCAAACAATAATATCGCAAATAGATTATTGAAAATTTTCACTTCATTACTGTTATAAATAAAGTAATTGCTCGGAAGCCTCTTTTGTCTGGTCTGCCAATTCTCTCGTGAGTAATTTTCGTACGGAAATCGAAGAAATTCGTGCAAAATCACCGGCAAATTATGCTGACTCTATTTATTAAATTTATGTAATAATAGCGAAACAGGTTAATGCCGGATAATAAATGATTACTCTATACAAATACAATAATTGTGTCCTAAGTAAAAAATATTTGCAATGCAATTTCAAGGATATGAGTTCTTGTTTGAGTATATTTATACATATTTTTGTTATTATTTTCTCGTACCTCATCATTAATGGCTTATGTAATCTGAAATCAATGTAAAAATGTGTTAATAGATGTAGAATTTTATAGTTTGGCACACTACTTCTGTGGTAGATGTAAATGTGACGGATGAAGGAGCCAAAGTTTTTTACACTTCACTTCAGAGACAATTGTAAAAAATCAATATAAAATTTTGTTGTGTCTGGTAACTACGAATCACTTCGATAAAATTGATCTCAAACAGCAGAGAATTTTACTGATCGGTGAAGAAGACCGGCATCTCTGAAAAGATTCATTAAAAATCTTAATAAATTTTTTTTTTTCATTTTTAATTCTGGTGTTAAAACTTGAAATGGAACACGTAACATTTTGTCCCTTGTCGACAGTAAAACTAATCACTACTTTGCTTAAATTGGACTTGACAATTTTGCTCGTAGTTCACTCTTAGGAGAAAACTACGAAATTTATGAATATGAAAACTCCTTGTGATGGCTGCGAGTCAGGCGAAGATTTCATTTCTTCTTCTTCTTCTTCTTCTCCTTAGAGATAATCCAAGGAATTGTTTTATCAAAAAAGGTTAAAAAAAATACATTTTACTGTCTCCGTCAAGTTTAGAACGCCGTTGTGAATTTTTTCTTCCCTTGAATTGAACCAGGAAAATATATAAAAGTTTCTGACGGGGAAAACACAAATTTATGACGTTGGACATTCAGTTGCAGGAAAAAATTGTCCGGGTGAGAGAAAACCAGAAGAAAATCAGATTTCATTAAGGCCGTGGACAACAACAGAAGTCCGTAGAGTTTTCTTAAAATTTGTTTTCAACTTGAACTTTAACAAAGTAAAAGCAGAAAAAAATAGAAAGCAAGGGAACTGGACCTACCCAGTCACAGTACATGAACAGCAGAGCTTTTATGTAACTTCAATGACATTACACTGCTCTACCTCTGACTCCTTTTCAAATGAACCGCAAAAGTTTGTAAATTTCGCCTCCACTACTCTCTGAAGCATCGTCTGATGTCATTTAGTAGGAGTCGAAGCGAACAAGAGCAAGACATTTTGACCTACTGACCTATTAAACGGGCCACTTTTGATTATTTTGACGTGTTCATTTGAGTCTGAATACAAATAATTAAAAAATAACAATAACTTTAACTAAGTAACCATAAGAATATAACCGGACATTTACAAAACTCCCTCGAGTTGCCTTCAGTTAAAAAAAAAGTTTCGGTTAGCCTCACAAATTTGTATTCTGTACATTTTTGTGTTTACACAAAGTCAACAGTCGTTCTCAGCCCAGTATTATGTTGTCAATGTGGGAAATAAGATATCCAGATGTAACATTAGAAGGATTTCGTGCAATAGAAATGCAACAGAAAAAAAATGATGAGTTTTGGATACTGAAAAAGAAATTTCTAGATTTTCCACACGGTGGCAGGGGTATGGGTAACTCCGATCAAATTAGAAACGACAAATGAAACATGATTATTTTATTACACGAGAGGAAAAAATGTTATTAACTTTCAAAGTTGAACTTCCAAAATGTCAGAAGTCAAGAACGTTCGATCGCCGGTGTGTGTACCATCTTGAAAAAATAATTTTTCTAGTTTTTTAAAACTGTGGTAATACAATTACTGTGGTGGTATACACACATCGTACAACTTTCCTGCCAAACGTTCATATGTTGTGACTAAATTGTATATTTATTTGTATACATACACGATAACAAGTATAACTTGACCAAAATCGCTCAAATTCGAAGATGGCGGAAATATCTGCTGCAAAATTTGATCTTTCATATCGGGAAGACAACGGATGACGACGTTCTCAGTCCAAAAATAATTTCCTATGAATTTTTAAAAATAAAAAGTTATTGAATATTCGATCACTGACGTCAAACAACAACATTCCTGTCGTTGCAGTTGTCCGACGCAGTTTCCCTAGGTGAAAGATTCCAATTTAATTTTCTCAGTTGTGAAAATCTACAAGTTAATATTTCTCTTTCATCACTCCTGGTAACTCGTGTTGAATCTGTCGGTCGGTCTCCTGCTGAGTCAAACTTTCCCGTCTGTTCTCCTGTCGGTGAAAATTTCCCAAGTGTACATCATAAATTTCAGATTGTTTTAAAACATGTTTTTAATGTCATTCTATTAGGATAAATAGCGTCGGCCTTTCTTTTTTCCACTGGTCACCTCACAAACAAAAGGTCACTCTGCACCAGAGTGCACACCCGGAGGGACGAGGACTTTTTTCTACGTTTCCCACAATTCGAGGTGCTGCGCATGCGAAACCTTAAAGTATAAATTTATAAAACAATTAAAATGGAACGTGTGCAATTAGTCTGATGTATGGTGCTTGATTTTGTTTTATCATCCGTTCACTTCCTCTTGAGTATCGTTCAAGACCTTCCAGTAATTCTCCAGTGCTTAAACAAATGACACCTTTAAATTTTCATTCGGAGCATCCTTTTTGAGGTTATCGCGAGGATGACCACAGGAAACAATTGACACGGAAAATTTCAAAGGGACAGGGGTCGTAAACTACTGGAAACAAAACCGACGAGAAACGGAACGCGGAATTTAGATAACATATTTTATATGCAGTGGATCTGAGCCAAGTAGAGCCAAGATGGAGGAAAGGAGAGACACAAGAAGAAGTCTGTTGTGTGCTGCAAACGAACCGCGACACGTTCTGTCGTATTGTACTCTTTTTATCACATTGTCAATTATATTATTGTAATACTGAAATAATATCAAAAATTGTTGGCCACCGTGTACATCTAAAACGTTCTTCCGTTCGCCTTCTTCGCAGAACCTTCTTTATCATCATCTTGCTACTTTCCTTGGAGGAATTACTTGTAAACAGAAGATTAGAATCATTGCCTTCATCATCATCATCATCATCATCACCACCGCCATCATCGTCTCACGGCCATTCTTGAGATCATTTTAATAATTATTTCTGGTAATTTTTTAATTAATTCCTTTACTTAATTAATTCAGGTGCACGATCTCCACGGTTTTCAGTTAATAGGTTACGTAGCATTAAGTTGGAATTAAAGGGAATTCCCCTAAAGTAGCAGGCTAATTAGAATATTTCAGAGGGGGGGGGTATCCATTACTCGGATTCTAATGGGTGAATGATAGCAAAATTAGGTGCGATTGCGTCTCGAAAGCAAAGAAAAACGGGGGGACTTGAGAAGTAAATCACTTTTTTTAATCACTGTGGAGAGGTTTTGTATCAGACTCTATTTAATCTGTTGCCATTTAATAATAATGTTACATCTTTAAAAACGAACATGACGACGAAAATATAAATCGTTGACACAGAACAAAAGTATTTCAACGTAAGTTTTCTTGTAACGTCCAGTACCGTCTCGCTGTCTCACAGACATATTGTGAATTTTTGAACAATAAAACTGTGATGTATTTAAAAATTATATTTTTAAGTAATTTAAATCAAAATTAAAAATAAAATTTAAAAAAATCAAAAATAATGCAAGTATACTAAGAGTGAGTAAAAGTCCGTCTGTCCGCAAGACAGTCTTGAGGATTTAAAAAAAAAAATGAAAAAAATAAATAATTATTTTGATCGTTCACATCTTCTTTTTTGTGAAATTTAAGTACCGATACTTTACAATACTACAAAAATTACCAACGGTTTAAAAAAAAATTAAGAAAAAATGTCTATAATATAAAATAAAAATTTTCGTGAAACGAGTGAGAAGAAGGGAGACATTAAAATAGACCAACCACTCCACTGTACGTACAAAACCAATGTACTCAACGAAAGCAAATATAAAATACGACTACCGCTGTAATTTGTCGTTACACTTCACTACAACTTTTTACTTTGCAACTGTGGCATTGTCTCCTGGACAAGGAAAAATAGAAAACACGTCGATCGTGTTGACTGGTTAAATTTAAGAGACCAAATACCAAATCCTGTTGCCGTTGGTCGGTTCGCAACACACAGACTCATGAATTATGGCCGAAGACCTACTCTTCGATAATGTACCATTTCCTAATTCGCCATATTTGCCCGAAGCAGACGACACGGCAAACAAAACCGGAAATGCTTCGAGCTAAACTGAGGACATCGCTTGAATAATCGTAGTATAAAATGTGATCTATCGCTAGTAATAAAACATTAGAACGTGATGCGGTTCTCCTCAAACAAGCTCGATTCTCGTTAATGTTATGTAAATTTTGAGTAATGAACACAATATTTTTGCCCCGAATCCGAAAGTGTACACGAATTTGCGCACAGGTAAATCTCTTTTTAATTGCTAACTCGGGTCCCGTGCAAGTGCGGTTGAGATGCATTTAGAATTTAGCTCTTCCATAAGTAGTGGTAATAACTAGGTGTCAAGTCGGAATATAATTTACGATTGCTTTCGTGAAATGTGACGTAAAACGCGGTCTACGCCCAAAAAAGGTTATTCCGTACTGTTTACTCAGTAACCCGAACTTATTTTGTTATCGAGCATGTGCTCGTAATCTGTACGTAAGTTTTGGGCTGTGCACACATTCGTCAGATCCTTCTAGCCATGGATCAGCGAATTCGTGACGTAAGAAACAAAGCGACGAAATTTAAGGTCCGTCATTACACGGTGTGATATGGTGTGAATCAGTGAAAATAGTTGTGAATCAGACCTTTTAAAAAAGAAAAGAACCAGGTACTGGTGTGGAGGTGCCGTCGTGGCCCAACAAAACAAAAAGTGAAAATGAACTATGTAAAATTTAATGTAAGGAAGTACAAATAAAGTTTCTTCACAGTTCGTGGGTTTCTATAACAAGATGAAATTATTATTTTCCATCAGTAGTTTTAGTGCAATAAAAATTTCTAGTTCTCTACGTTCCTCTGAGATTTTTCTCGACGGAGGACAGTCCGAGTGACCGACCAGCGTGAAACTTTGCAGTCACGGCACCCTGCTACTTCTCAAAATTTATAAAAATATCAGTCTCGAGAGCTCCCTATAAAATCCATCACTTTTTCCTCGACAGGAGTGGGACCTTATTGAAAAGGGGAAAATGATTGATACTACGCTGGCGTCACAGATGAACGATAGAGACGCCGTCTGCGAATTCTAACGAGAGCGTATTTTCTTATTTTACCAAATATGATGAAAATTTAGGGTGAAAATGACGAACTCTTGTGTGAGCAACGAGAGCGTGTTGCTTCCGTGGCACACAGACACGCTCACACACAGTCGAAAAGTTGCGAAAACAGACAAACTTTTTTCGGCAATTCATATCGAATTACAAAGTAACTCACTTTTCGTTCTCAAATAGAAAATACCCGGCTAGAATTCGGGAGTTGGGAGCTTTTTGAAAGTTAGTGATAAATCACAGATGTTTAAATTTTGTGTTTCCGCTCACGCCCATCAACCATTTTTGAAATCTCGGGGAATGTCTGGTTTTGCTTCTTCTTCCCCAATTTCTGGTTAAATTTTTCCTCGTGAAATCCTACCGAGTTCCGTTTGCTTTTTGCTAAGGCCAACCGTTTGATAATATTCTTGAGATTGTGGACTTTGCGTCTCTTCGTTTGTTCCCCCGAGGGTTCCTTTCTATTAACATTTATTCATTTTTTACGGTTCGAGATCGGAGATTGTGTCTTATCAACCGGGACCCGATCTTATTTAATAGATTTTATGCACTGATTGTGTTCTTGTGTGCAAGTCTGTGTGACACAATGTATTATTTTCCAAAGCAAACTGTTATTTTTATCTCGTTTAATATTATTACTTCGGTTGATAAGATTGCCAAGTTATTTTCTTTCAGCTCTTTCAAGTCTTGTTTTCAATAATAATTCTATTACGGTCGTAATTAGCTTGTGATATGACTTCAACGTGATATTTCACAAATTCTTTGGAGATTTGGCATCGAGCACTAAGCAATGATAATATTGATAAGAAAAAGGAAAAATGCATACCGTTTATTTACTTACACCACACTGAGCGAAATGTTCAATACAATTATTTAATATGCAGTGGTAGTATCAAGGAGGCACCGGGTAGTGGTAACGCCAACTAGAAAACACTTCGATAGATCGTTCACGACAGACTACTGAAAATTTAAGTAATTACAGCATTTAACCGGTACTAACTGATACAAGGGCAAGTGAACGAACTTAATATACAAAAAAGTTGAACTTATTAATTAAGTAATGTTGTCGTGGGAAGAAAGTTCATGTCTACCCAAAGGGAAATCCTTCAAGTCATCAACAAGACCGCGAATGTAGAAAAAATAAATTTAAGTACCGTTTAACAAACTTATGCCCCGTGAAACTTGTGCTGAATGCAAAAACACAGTGCTGAAAAGTTCTCAGACGAATTAATTTCTTTTGCCAGCTAATTAGCTTTAATCTTTTTTCATTTCCCTTATTTACTTCGTTCCGGTTAAAAAAAATTTGTAGTTTTGTTACATTCCACTCTGAAGAAAAACATTTCGATTCTTTTTCTGGGTGCACCCTTGCCTGTCGAAAAAAAAACAATTGTCGACACAATTTTGTCGGTCGAAATCACTTGGAACCGACGAGGGCGTCGATCGTTGAAAAATCCAGATCTCTCCGGATCGCCGAAACCTGTGAGAGACCTGCAGGAACGGTACACGTCCCTCAGGTGAAAGTTTTCGGCTTTCGCACGCCATTTTTACTTCTGTGCTCCTCTGTTGTGCGACAACTCATTTTGGAAACATCGCATTGACAGAGACAAGACACAGGTAGAGAAAGGCAAACATCTTTATTGTTTTTCGCCTGAGCCGCAACCTCTTTTCCCCACCTTTTCTTCGGGGAACGAGTTCCCGTTGGAGTGCTCAAGAAAGAAATTTTTTTTTTTCATCTTCTTTCACCTTGAAATCCATCACGAGCAGATGTTCCTTGCGTTTTTTTCAGTCAACTCGTTCCACGGAGTTTCTACTTATAAAAAGCTCGGGGAGAAAGGTTTAAGGTTTTTCGCTTCATTCAGAGAAGATGACAGGGGAAAAAACGGAGGAAAGGCCAGTTCTTTAAAACAATCCGCATTTGTTTTATGACGGGGAAGAATTTCAATTTTCAATGTCTGTGTGCTTCGATCTCGTCAATTTTTGTACTTGGGTTTTATTGGTTCAGTTACTTTAAATGTAACTTTTGCTACAGGCCACGGTTCGATTTCGAACCGCAGCAATAAAACTAATATCATTCTTTCGTGTCTCCCGTACTTCTTGCCGTGCAACAGAGCGATCTGTTTCGTTTCGACCTGGAGTCAGCCTTCCAGAGTACTGAACCTGTTGTTTACATCAATTGGTTTCTGGTTGAGAGGTTTCTAAATGTTTAGAAATTCCCCCCGAGGGTTGCACAAGCACAGCCGCAAACTTTCCATTTAATTAAAACTTATTTATTATTTGATTGATTTTGCTAATAAACGCGCCGTTTACGTATTTTTAATTTTCACAATAATTAATTCTAAAGACTGTTTGATTTTATAACATTCGATAGCAAGTAAAATTTTAGAAGACAGGTACTCAGGGGTGAACTAAGAGTGAACACAAATTACGGACCAAATAAACAGTGAAAATAATCTGATAATTTATCTTTGCAAAACCTAACTTTTATTTAGTTCGAGTACGGTAAATTGTAATGATAAATTGTAAAGCGTTGTAGTATTAAGCTAGTTTTTGGTCTTGCAAGATGTTATACCGTTACACGAAATCAAAAAAGACTTGTTTTTGTAAATAAAAATTCACATCGGAATCAAATTGTACAATAATTTCGAGTTCGTTGCAAAACTACTAGACAATAAAAGAATGACCCGCATAGGTCAATCACTTTCAAGTAAATAAATCCTGGATTGATGAGTTCAATCACGGACGGATATTTTAAATTTAACTACGTAAGAAATAAACGATGAGAATTGTTTTCTTTTAGTTTTTGCACAATAACATCGTTCCCTGTGTAACTTTTCAAATAAAGTGCGGTGAAAGACGCCGCGACACTTTTATCACTGCATTTTCCACCGACCTAATTCTTCATCTCGAAATAAAAGAAAACTATTTTATGTCATTGCATAAAATTTCACGGTATAATTGCAGGAGGATGGTAAAGTTTCCGATGATGAGAAATTTGCTACAAACACGGCGGACTGGTGAGGCACGACAGCATTGTTACGCAGCACTTCATCAGGTGCTCGAAAATTAATCAATTTCATAAAGGAGGGTTACTGCTACAGGTATCCAAAGGTAGGATACTTCGTAGAAAATAATAATAATAATTCGTACGAATAAATTATTTTACTTAACACAAGTAATAAAGGTAAATTTTAAACTTTACAAATATATTCATCCCTTATTTGTTCTCTTAATGCTTTACTTAAGTGGTTACTTAAGGTACTGGTAACTAAGTTTGCTTCAACCCTGCTTGTATTTAATTATTAATCTCTTTTTAAATTATGGATCGTCATTTTTTTGGTAAATTTAAATTCATATATACTGTTTACAATTGTTAAAGTATAATTATAATTTCACACTAACAATTGTTTGTTTTATTCATAGTCTTGAATTGTATTTAAAAAAGAGTAGTGCTTAATAGAATTTGAAATTAAATTTAAGGAAATATCTTTTAGAGTGATATACAGTACAAGATTTTCTTTTTATTTAACGCGATTACGATGTACAAATGCAGTGAAAGGAGTAAGAAAACGACCGTGAAAGGGCTCTAACGAAGGAATGAAAGGTTAAATGTGTAAGTAAAAATTCAGAGGGAAGTCAGAAAGTGGAACTTCAACGGAGAGAAAAAAAAGGGGACTACAGCAAGAAGTCAAGAAACAAGTGAGTAAAAGGTTGAAGAATAGAAAAGAAGGAAATTGTCATTTTTCAACTTCAAATCGCATTCATTGTCAAAAAAATGTAGGCAATTTATTAAAAAGGAAGTACGAGGTGAATGGAAAGAATGACTGGAAGCGAAATAAACTTTTGACTATGAAATTTTTCCTCCGTCCTGGAAGAAAGAAGAGGCCACCTCACAAGACAGGTGTGACTAGATACTCACCTAGGCGAAGATTAGACGATAAAATTCATTAAAATTCAATCGCAGAATAAGTCAAATGTAAATGAACCTTAAAAACGTAGAACAACCCGAAATCAATTTATGAGAAGGTTTTAATGTTGAATTATTATAAATTTAGAGACGGTACACATTGTTAGGGCAAAATAATTTCACGAAAAAGAACGTGATTTAGTAAAATTTTATGTGGTGACAGGTTCCGTTGTCACCTGTTTTCTTGTCAGAACTAGCGGAAGAGTCGGCGATCGTGGGAGAGTCACCGAGGAAGTTGCCCGTTGCCCAAAAAACAAATACACCTTTCGCGAGATGTTAGGTACCACCTGTAGCTATTGCTCAGAGTCCAAAGAAATAATATTACTCATTATTAATAAAAATATTAATTTACAAACTTACAGTTGTCATTTAGAAGATAATTAAGCTTACCTGAAACAGAAGAAAAAATAATTTTAATTTACCGGGTCAGTAAACCAACCAAAGCAAACACCTAAGTGGGTGTTCTTTCATACTTATCATTATTAGTTATTAAATTAAATAAGCAAGTATTTAGGAGCTTTAATACTTAAGTTCCTTCGAAAATGAAGTTAATTAATTGATTCAGAATTTCACGAAACCAAAATTTTCGGAAACCAACGACAAGGGCTCTTCACAGTTAAAATAGTTTCAATTTTAAGTATCTCGCTTACGTGGCGAACTACATTTGTAAAACATTTATAAACTTTTCAATAATTGTTGGCTGTAGATTTCAAATAACCATGAGCCTTGCGTCAGAACTACAATTTGTTTAAACACCACGGTATTTTTTGGATCAGTTCGAGTGCAATTTCGACTGATTAAAATTCTTTAAAAACTCTACTTCTTTGAAAAAACGTTTCAATATTTTGAAATTTTCTGCATATATTTTTCTGCTCGTCAATGTCAGTGGAGTATTTCTGTCTGATTTGTACCATTCACGAACGAGATGTGAGAATGTGGTCAACATTGTCAACTTCTAACTTCAACCACTTCAAATTCAACTAGGTAGTATTTGAATTTCCCACGACCCGTTACGCTTTGGACTGAGAAATAGTCCATTTCAAACTTTCTATATTCAAATCTTGTTTTGATGTCTGGAAAGATTTTTATGTACAGTTCGCCCACTGTCAGATTCAGGCCATCTTTTTTGTCATTCGCTTATTAAATATTCATGAATAAATTTTGGTCGAGATTGTACATCTCTTAGTGTTGATTAGAAATGTTATTTTTAATAAAAATAATTCAATGTCTTACGGAATTATCTGCGGTCACAATAATAGGGTGACTCTCGATAAGAAAATTATTAAAAAACTGTATCGAACTGTAGAAAAAGAGAAGTAGATCTAATCTCAGTTTAATAAGCCAACCCGTAGAATTTGCTTGATGGGTGCGAAGGACTTCGTGATCACTTGACGATGACAAATCTCATGTTTTTGAAACAACAGAAATCGTCAGGTATCTCGACATTTCAAATCCTGTCGAAGCCAAATTCAAAATTTATCTTTGAAAGGATGAACTTGTAAAATTTTCGAATCCAGCCGTCCTCCCACGCTGCGAAACTGCAAATTTGAACTGTCGGATTGGAGTAGTTTGACGACGAAGAGTCAGGCGAGAAAACATTGTTATCAGAATGAGTAAAGTTGAAATGTTTGAACAGCAGGAAAATTTGATTATGCGAGTTTTTCTCCGTTTTCGTAGACGGTATAATGAATTGCATCGGAGTGAGGAAGCCTCGGTACTCTTTCGACATCTTTTGAAAAAGTTTCGGTCACCGTGGGGAAAATGTGAAAAGGAGAAGTGAAGGAAAAACCGTGTACTATTAAAAATATTTTCAAAAGGAAACAAAGAACTATTTTTCGGCAACAAAACCAATACCAACGCTCAACACTTTGAAGTTAAATGTCTAACTGTTGACTGTACGAGTGATTTTAAATTATTTTAAACATCTTCACTGCTATTAAGGGATCTGTAACCTGCTTTTTGGATCCCCAAGGGACTCTCGCGTAAATGACTGATTGCCTCCCTGTGAGTCTTGTTGATTGCAAAACGCAAATATGCTTTGCTCTATTGTCTGGCCGACAAATTTCACACGGACAAAAATTCAGATGAGTGAGCAGTGGTCTTCAACATAAAAGTAAAACAAAAATGTTTAATAAACATGCAAGGAAAAGAAGCACAACTCCTTGAAGGATTGTTAATTGGTGTCACTCATGATATAAACGCCAATCAATAATTAACATACTTAATGATGTTTGAAGTAAAAATCATTTTGTTCTGTAAATGAACAAAAATAAAAATTCTAAAAGTAGCAGTGAAACTGATTTATATGAGCATCTAAACATTAAACTTTTACATATGCACACGAGTGTAAAGACAGGTTTTACTAAACCAGTTCCAGAGAATAAAATCATCATTTAGTACTGGTACATCGTATGAATTCGATTGCAATGGAGTAATAAAAAGCGTAAAAAATGCACAGATGAACCCCAAAATATGAGTAGTCATGTATTACGTACTGTATATATATGTACTAAATTGAACAGTGTACCTAACGTACTAATACGAGTGGAATTTGGTTTCGATATGTACGATTTTACCGAGAATAGAAATCCTCACGGGTGTAAGTCAAAATCAAAAATAGTTATATACAAAACGAGGGTCGAATCATTTTGAAATTTCAATAGAAAGGTCAATAGAAAGAACGAAACCCTTGGGCAAATCCTTTCTTTAAAAATCGTCAGCTCCAATAGAAACTTCCGACTTGGTTGTACTTGGCAACTTCTAAGTCAGAAATACCAAGAAAAGACAACAAAAGAAAGATGAAAAAAATGGATTTCTATCGAAGAAGATCGATGAATTCCATTCGAAATTCACATGCAAAAGTTTTGACCTGACCCGACCGAGGACGACCGGAAATAGTTTCTCATAGAAAAAGATCAATATTGATGTTTTTCTTTTAAATTGAATCTAACGAACACGTGGATACCCAGGAAACAATCAAAGTTTTAAGTTTCTGCTTATTTGCATGCACGTAAAAAACATTAAAGTGTCGGTACGCTACATTTTACAACTTTGTATTTCTCGGCCATGAAATGGACTCAACCATCCTGAGTAATACACTGGCCCGTGTGGTACACTCGAAGGACACGGAGGAAAGGTAGGTGTTCAAAGGATTTAACCATTTGCGTCTCAAAGGAATCAGGTCCCATCAGTTTCTCATCTTAACCTTCACGATCATTGGCTTAATCTTTGGTCCTGCGTCGTCATTTTCTCTCCTTTCTCGTAATAAGAAGAAGATTGGCAGCGTTTCATGCTGTGTTTACTTTCCAATAGGAAGCAGTCTATTTTTCATAAATTGCCTTTTTAATTTAATTTCATGTGAAGTCTAATCCTACCATGAAAAAGCAACGTCTCGCAGACTTCCCTCGAGTTGACATAAGAAAAGTTTGAGAGAAAATTGTCAGTACCTTTGAGTTCCTTTTCTTTTCGTTTCTTCTTCTCGTCCAGCGGACTGCGTTATTTTTTTTATTAAATGGCGCGAATACTGGCACTTTCAACCTACGAGCCTTTTTACGTTGCTGCGTTTTTAAATCTTTCTCCCCGTGCAATATTACCACAGCTTTAATAGAACGGGTGAAACGTTTCCTACGAGGATTGAAAAACAGAGAAAACAACTGCTTCTACGGATAGTTTTCAATCAAACAATTTCTCGTCGACACTTGTCGTTTTCCGCGTGCGTGCGTATGCATGCGTAACACACTTGACGAACGCTTATTTATTGAACTTGTTAAATATTCAAATCGGGTTTTTCCGAAAACGCTCTCGTCGCACGGATTACACAGGTAAGTTGTGCCGTGGCGTACGAATTCCCCGGTGAAAGCTTTCAGGAAAGTTCGGTTTTGGAAACTGGAAATTTCACTTGTCTCAATCAAAAGTTGGGAAATTAATCGAGGCAGTCTAAACCGAAATCGTGTGAAAAACTCGTAATGGATTTTATGGATTGCACGAAAGGCTCAGTGACAAGCACAGAGAAACCTTTGCCCAAAAAAAAAAAAAACACATTTTTAAATCTGACTTTTTAAACCTTATTTTTGTTGAGCAAAGCACACACACACCGCACATACACACACACCCCTCGTCTGCCCACGTGCTCCAACTGTTTCCATTTAATGTAACTTGCGAGTTTATGTGTTCAATAAATAAAGCCTTCGTCCTCATTGTTTGCACGCGGAAACGTAAAAAATGTCGAACGAGTTAACTTCCCCTAACGATATTTATGTCGATGTGACGGAATGCTTAAACATTTCACTTGTTACCGTAGATTTTCGTATCGGTCCATCAGAGTAGGTTTGTCTCAGCTTTGATACCACGATTTTGGATTAACGGTCTTCCCTGGAGCATACATTTCATGTGGTCTGCGTTCAGCCATTCAGATGCAACCGCTCTTATTTGAGTAAAATTTCCAATGAAAAGGGTAAAATAATTCAAACCAAAAACATCACTAGAATTCAAACCGTATCTGCGTCACGAAATCCGTTGATACTCCAACGACTCAGATTATAATTAAACTCAGGTCGACGGTCAGGTTCTAATCTCGTGGAGGGGCTAAACTACATAAAAATAATAACTTTTAAGGGTAAAAGAGGAAACCGATAATTCACAGAGTAATTTCTGAGCAGGATTTGTATTGATCCACCCTATGGCTCTCTTCGAATTAATCGTTCCTCTGGTAACCCTTGTGGTCTCCCCAATGTCCCATGCATATATTATTTATGTTTTTCCTAACTCATACATATAACGTTATCGACATGTTCTCCTACCCTCACACCGTAGCTGACCATACACACACATACACACACACACACGCCCTCACGTGAAATATCCGAGGGATAAAAATTTTTTCCAGGCTTTTAAAGAAAATTCATAGGAATTTAACGGAGTTGGAAGTAGCAGGAATTTTAATAGGAAAAACGAGTGTGCCACAGTGTAAAATAAACGCGAAACAGACGGACGGACGGGATAGGAATCAATAAAACGGTTTATGTGACTTCTATCTACCCCAACCGTTTAGGGGTGGCAGGCAATTAATAAGAAAAAACCAAATTCCAACCGATTTTCACACCCCAGAATTAACGTTTTATGATGTGGCAGACTGCACTGACCGCAGAAGTCGCTCGTCGACGTCTCCGACAAAAAATAAATAAATAGTTAACAGCTTTCTGGTGTGGAGTGTGGCAGCAGAGCTTCCAACACATGGCGTGTGTGTCTCGTTAAGTAATGGCAAAATAAAGTCTTAGGCCCAACTCAAATTCTAATTAAAAATTTCCAGCGGGATAAACACAGTTTTTACTTGAGTTCCATTATTTTTGAGTCGTTTCGGCCGGCCAGGAACCTCGCAACATCGGTCTTTTGTCTACTTTTTTGTGCGGAAACTTCGGCCAAAAACTTTTTCATTCCGCCTCCTGCTAATTTTCCACTTCTTCTCCTGGATTCGTCATTTTCCCTTTTCATAACTCAGAACTCACTTTCTAGGTGTTTATTTCTTACACGCGATCCCGTGAAAGGGCCTTCTGTCGTTTTTTTTTCTCTCCCAAACTGCCTTTCCGCTCTCTTACACAATTATTTTGTTTGCTAATCTCTGTTGTTCCAACTTAACTAAAAGGCTGAGGAGCTTTGGCGTTTCTTACGTTCAAAGTTTTGACTTTAACGCTACTAAGTAACTTTTATTACTCTCTCTCTCTCTCTCTCCAATTCCATTACTCTCAGAGTGTGGGTTATAATTTTTATATAGTATTATGTATCTCATTTACTATACGACGGAGCTCATTACGAGGTACATAAAATAAACTGCCGGTGCACGTTGCGGATGTTCAACTCATAATGTACAAGCAGCAAACGTATGATATCTCAAAAATTCTGAGCAAACGAATCAAGAGTGAATGTGTGTAGAATACAAATACAGACGACGATTGGCCACAGGAATGTTGCAATAAACCTAAGAAAAACCCATAAGGCTTTGTCTTATCATAACATGAAAATAAATTTCTGTTTCAGAACGGTAAGGTGCTGACTCCACGGTATTATGTTGTAATGGCAGAAGAAAAATATACAAATATAAATTATCTTCATATAAATGAATACATATATACATTATTGGTACAGGATATCATTTTAATTTATAACTACATAATAATTATTATAATACATTAATTACGGATTCTAACTGTCTAAGGGTATATAGTTTATTTTTATTGTTCACGTTTATTTCTTAGAAACCATTGTAATAATAAGATAATAATAAAATAATGTCACATGATTTTTAAGGACAGCAATAGAATAATTGAAGGATTAAAAATAAATATATGATGTAGTATGTTACGAATCTTTGGTAAATTTCTGTATTTCTAATTTCATTGTGTAAAGCAACTGTCACGGTTAACATCACCTTTCGGTACGGAAGATGTCGTTTGAGTGTTCCACACCCAGCTTATACGACATGAATGACGTTTCAGAAGAGTTGACAGGGTGTGGTAAATAAAATCCCTCAGAACTACATTTAAATACAGTAGTCCTGCTGAGGGTATCAGCAGGAAAAAATAATAGAGGGAAATTTTCGTGGTCTCCCGCAGATAAAATGAATTAAAATCGAAAACATTATGTTTACTTCTCTACGCACTTGGTACCTGACATTTGCTTCTTAAAAATTGTGAAGAATTTCTGTGCAGCAGTAACAGCACACGTCTGGTACATAATTGCATTTTCACTTAACGTATCACAAAAATATTTTTAATTTTTTACGTCCGCTCGAGGAATAAAGTTGAACGACCAGACGCATTCATCCCTTAAAGTACCGAAAATCGTCATTCTCGCTCCATAATTAGATCGAAAACTTATTTTGAATTCAATTCAAAATTTTCAAAGTTGAATTTATTATCCATCACCAACCACCATTGAAATCTCCTTCCAATAGGTTGGAGAAATATTTTTAAAAGGAGTTCTGCAAGGAACTCGGTCTGGCGAGGAGTATAGAATTCATTTATTGAAAGATGATGCCATTAACCAACTTTAAATGAAGTTTTCTCAAGTTTAACAAACACTTTATAAACATTTAAAAGTTGAAAATTCAAGACGACGAGACGAAGGCGAGGACGGGGACGGGGATGAAAAAGAGGAGGGCGCGAAGGACGAGAAAAAGGAGACTTTGGAGGGTGGTTTTTGTTGGGGGTTGGTCGAATCCATTTGATTCCGACTTCATTAGCAATGATTAATCAATTAATCATGATGGGCGCCTCTGTCATATCTGTGGTCCGTGCCTCAGACATGGACAATTCACAGACGGAAGAAAGACATTCAATAGTTTAAGTCTACGCCTCGGAGGAAGTCGTTCCTGACGGTATCCAACTAATTCCGGTTCGTTTTCACTGTCGCAACGGTCCGCTCCCACCTACTGAACACAATTGTAATTCTTTGTAAACATTGTCAACTTGTCTCGGTTGCAAAGCGTTTAAGAGTTTCTCAGCCAAAACGAGGCGAAAAGTTTAGTTTTTTAATTTCGAGCAGATTTGGGCGGTTAGCCAAAAATGGCCACCGTGGAGTTTAGTTTATGACTCCTGAAATGAAGCTCCTGTTTGTGCTGTAGTTGCCAGATCTGTTGACACGCCGACGTTTTTCTAGTGATTCATTCGAAATTCTTGTTTGCTCTCAGATTCTGGCCGTTCACATTTGTTATATAGATTTTTTTTCCGGAATTTGTGAGACCCCAACACCTAACATATCTGAGAAATCGTACGGAAAACAATCAAACTTTCATTATTAATTTAAACTGAACAAAACTGTTGTTCTACACTCGGCGTATTATGGGAAGAAAATGTTGAAATAATCTGAAGGAGAGGTGAGTGATACATCCCCAAGGTGCTGCAGTCCTCATTTGAATGTTGTCGATTGGAATTAGAACCGACATAAGGTTTACTTCTTCAGTGAGTGTAAAAAACAAGAAAAACAACTAAATTTAGCTCTTCATCACTTAAAAGACACAAAAAATGGAGAAGAAAGACACAAAAAATGGAGAAGAAAGACACAAAAAAATAGTATTTAACATAAATATACCACTAGGGTTTGATTCATACGTTAAAACTAACGACTTAACACTTTTTTCAGGTCAACAATTTATATATTTTTGTATGTTTGAGTTACATCAAAATCTCACTATAAAATTTAAGTCAGTAACGACAATATCAGTAACGCTGTTAGTACTGAAACTTTTAAGCAGAACGCAGTTCTTACGTTGAGTATTACAGTGCACAGAAGAATACATACATATGAATACAATTTTTAAAATAGTAACTCAATTTTTTGTTATTCAACTGGAAAACAACAAAAAAATAAACTTCGACTTGAGCAACTCTCGCGTTTTACATTGTAAACTTCAATCACAACTTAAGGAATTTAGTTGTGATTGCATTTTCTTTTTTGAGACATCAACTTTTGCAACAGATTTCATCGCACCTTAAAACTTTTCATAAAACTCAAATTTCCGTTAGGTGAACGACAGGATTAAGCCCCGTGTAATAAAATAGTGGGATCCATCGGAAAAACTAAAAAAGATAGTTTTCGGGCCAACCAAGCGGAAGAGCAGAGATTCCTCACTTGTAAAAAAAAAACTAAAATTTATTATTCCATAAACTTGCGGACTCGCGACCCAAAATTAATTACGTTATTTAACCGAGTAAATTTTTAACGAATTACACGCGATACTTAAAATTAATTCTATTAATCTCAGAAACATTAATAAAAACGTTGGGGTAATGTTAATAACTTTTTTAAATATTAATAATTTCCGGCAGTATCCGATTAGATTTAATAATTCTCATTCTGACACAATTAAATGTTCGTCGTTTCCGCCCAGAATAAACGGTCGTTTCCATAAATTGCGTTTTAATTACGTTTTGCGTTATTTATCCGCATACATATATTTATGTACACCCTTCGTCGATTTGTCTTTATTAAGTGAAACCAGAATTTTAAAATTCACACCACGTCGAACGCGTTAATATTCGAGGCACTACAGGAAACCATCGACCAATTATTTTACTATATTACAATAATGTTCAAATATATAAAATATAATATAAGTTAATATTAGATCATCTGTATGTATTTTTAATTTATTCTACATTGTTCTACATTATTATTCTATATTATTCATTATTATTATATATTATTATATATTATTCTATATTCTATATTAATTTATTCTATATTAATAAATGCAGAACAAATCGTTATGTTTATATTTTTTTAAATTTACCCATTAATAATATACATAATTTACAATTTACATACAGCGTACAGCTCCGCTTCTGCAGTTGTGTTGGTGTTTGTGTAGACTAATGAAAGTTTTAGGTTATATTGATTTTTACTGATGATTTAGTATAAATTGATATTGCTTTCCACCTGATAATTATATTATGAAATAACTTAAAATATAGTAATACACTTGGGTTTTCGTTTCATCTATTTGTTTCGGTCTTCACTTTTAGTGTACCCTTAATTCGAGGTATTATAAAAAATTGTATTCTGCGTGTGGGGATTGCACACGACGATTGTATTGGTATTCCCCGACTGAATTAATTCCGGATCAGCCTGATTGGAAAAACAATTTATTTTTTTTATTAACTGAATCCATCGAATCGAACGACGACACGGTAAATTCAAGCTTCTTACACGGATCTTCCATTCGCGTTTTTCCCAAGAGCCGAGTCCAAATGCCTCCAGTCGAACGGGGAGATTTTCCAGCGACGAAGTACCAGAGCAGAAACAGAAAGAAAGTTTTTGCTCGTGCGTATGCATGCGTGGGTGTGCGTGAACCACGCCGCTGTAGGCTGTAGCCGTACGTTATTTTTTATTAATTCGCAGTGGAAAATTGACGTTTGACCAAACTTGTTTTCCACCAAGGTGTCATCCGCTTTTCCCCGGGAAAAACTTCCCCTGAACCCCGAAAAAAATCGTCCTCGTGACTTTTGCCGAGCGAAAATGAGAGAAACCCGTCGAAAAATTATGTTACATAATGTGCGAGTTACCTAATGTTGTGCATTACTTTGCGCACCGCACCGTTTTTAAAATAAAAAAAGAACAAATGGAAAGAGTAATGGAAATGAGATTGAAAACATTTTGAATTTTCATTATTCAAATTCAACAAAACAACTTTGGACGTCATGAGTTTTTTTTCACTCTCTACAAACTCCGTGTTGACCTATGGAGGATGATGAAAATCTACTTCCTACCTTTAGAAAATACATATATCTTTTTTTTTTTTTTTTGCTTTTATAAATTTTGTTTATTGTGTCCAGCTTTTGGCGTTCGTTTACTCTCCGACGAATCTCATATCCCTAATATTTGCACGCCCGCGTAGACACACACACACACACACATCCCCTTTTGTCATCTCATTCGTTTCCTCTATTTAATGTGACTTGTTCCGCGAAATTATTGTTCATAAGTGTATTCTCGGGCCATTTTAATTATTTTAAGGGATGAATAATTGTGAAGGACAACGTGATGTTTCCTACGGGAATTGAGGTGCATCCCGGACGTTCCACCTGGTGAATTGTTTATTTACACCCATGTAGTTAATTTTAGTTAAATTCTGTACCTTTTTACATCATCGTAACGCCGACCAGTGGGGTTCTCCTGTTATTTAATTATCATTTCATTTTGTTTGTGGCTGACAGAAAACATTCGGTGGAGCACTCGAAGGCGTAACGGTTGCTTTCATTACGTCCGACTCTTTCGCAAATCAAAAATTTATTTAGTTATTAATCGCGGTTATTAAAGTCCGCGTGACAGCATATTTCATCCGCGTATCAGTTGTCGGGTCGTCTACCGTGTCTTCCGTGGTTTTGTTTGGTTTCGGAAATGGCACACTCGGGTGTCAAATCGGGGTTGGATGGTTAAGTGAGAGACAATTGTTATGTATTGTAAGATAATAATGTAAATAAATTTTATTTTTTCTTTTTCTTAGCCATTATTACGTATGTTTGAGTACCGCCAGAAGCATTTGTTTTGAATGCAGTCAAATAAAGAAAGATTCTCTGAGTACATAAACCGATTGTTTTCCTCAAAACTTGGGTTTAGAGGGTCTTTGCTTTGATCATATTATAGTTTCTATTTTATTATTGAGGCGATATTGTTCATTTATTTTTACAAAATTTTATGTAAATTAAAATATGTGGAGGCGAATCTCTGGAAAGTCAGTCAAACATGAACTCTCCTTTTAATATTTCAAAATGCTCTTTAAATGTCGTTTCTTTTTAAAGGGGAAACTTTCACCGCTTCCTGAATTTTGACAACTTTAATTAATGTTGTTCTCGTTAAATTTCATAAACATCTCAAAAAGATGTCAAAAGTTTAGAATATCTTTATGATTTCTTTTTAAGGGAGTATAAATTTTTTCCGGACTTCATTCAAATCCTCCCCCTTTTGGTTGGAACGAACCCCATCACACTGTGGAGTTTCCTTCTGTCCGCTGAGGCACTTGACGGACATCGTACATATAAATGTATAAATATATATATATATATAGCTAAGAAACACAAGGTGTCAGTCAAACCACACGTACTCAAAAAAATAAAAATCTAAAACCATCACGTACTTTTGAATATATAAAATGTAGGTCGTTGAGTATGCATTTCATTGGGTCACCTGCAAACCGTGTAACCCGGGAATATTACCGATGCAACCGTTTCATCCAATTTGATGCATTTCAAGACGTAATTTCTGACATGTCATATTTCATGCGGAGTGTCATTCAAATGTCACGACCTAATATTATACATAATACTGTATAATAATGTCATCGTTTTTTATTTCTCGTTACCGAGTTGGATGGTTTCGTTGTAATTACACTTCACAACATGCAGGACCAAATATTACGAATTACTTAACAGCGCGATAGTAGTGAATTGCAGTATGTGATGGAATGACCTGTAATATTTAAGCTTAATAATAAGATGAATTATCATTTTTTAGCCATTTATTTAGCGTTGGTTAAGTTTTTAAATTTATGGAGACACTATATTACTATTTTGCGTTACACACATTTAGAACAAGCAATTCTACCAATTGAAATTGGAGTTTGCAGGATATTATTTAATATTTTTATTCCAATACATTTTCTATCAACTTTTACATTAAATAAAATAAATTTATTTATAATTTTATTGTTTTTAATGTACGCATTATGTACGAATTGTGGTGTAGAAATACATCCCGTTTGCCTTTAGTTCGTGATGTATATTGTACCAGGTCTTGCGTCTAAACTTACATTAATAGATTTTCTTTAATAAATTATAAACATTGTGAATGTTTGGTGTGGGCGAGTTGTAGTACATCAGGAATGTCTCCGTCTTTTATTTGTGTGTTCTCACTGAAATAAGAAATTGTAACCCAAAAAACCCTTATTTCAATACAGTATTTACAAAATTATTTCATGTTGAATTCTACCGCACAGTAGAAATAATTAATGTTTGTACAATTCAATATGATTTTGGTATATAAATAACACAATGGCTCAATTTTGTGTTTAAAAAATATTATATTTGTGTGGTACAAAATGTTTTGGCAGACGAAACCTTTTATTTTTCGCTCACCTGAGGAAAACAAACAAGAGAGCAATGTACACTAATTAATAAATATTTATTTATACTCCGTAAGAGTTTTAGTAATTACTCTTTTAATTCAGGAAAAGAGCGGTAATTAACGAGACGTTTCTAAGTTTGTTTTCCTTCAGATTTTGCCGGTTGGCGTATGTTTAATTCAAGTTTTCAACTATAATTAAAAGGAAAAAACATGTACCGAACCAGAAGTTGAATTCGTGAGGGGTGGAAAACCACTCAATCAAACGTAATATTTTCCTCGGAAATTCATTCTTTCCTTTTCATGATTTTCCGCATTTCGACCGGGCTGAAAGAAGGCTGAGAGACATCAAAATAGTTTCACTTGACACCTTGCACCATCTTGTAACATCCATTATTACGCTCACGGGTTTTGCGGGTTTTGTCTGATGCGGAAAAACTATTTTTGGGGAATCCGACGTAAGAACCGAATTACTGCATTGGTGCATTCGAAATTTGCATAACTTCACCGTTTTGAAATTGACAATAAAACGCTGCTCGAGGAGATTTCACAACATTTAATAAATGTTTTCATTACGACGTTTCGCCAAATGATCTTTCATCTCTACGAAATCCCTACAATAAATTTCTATTCCTTCTATTCCTTCAGGTCTGTCAGTTCTCGCGAAGTGTTATTCCTTCTAAGTCGACCGCGGCCATTTGTTTTCAACCCGATTTATCGTTACATTGCCGTTGATGCAACTCGTACAGTCTCCTACTTCATACGGTTCAACATGAATATCAAAATTAAAGTACCTCCGCAGGGACAAAACGTCCGTGGTCTAACTTATTAGACGAACATTCTGATTCATTGCTCCGAAACCAAACAAGTGTTTTTCATTGCCGCCATTTCGTTCGTTAGCAGCCAAGAGGAGCGCTACCTGTGGGGTCTGTCGTTTCACCTTAATTAATAAAATTAGTTGGTTTTTATTTGCACATCAGGGTTGTTAAAGGTAAAAAAACAATACGACAGAGCGACGGCTGCGATAATAACGTGAGAGAGAAAGAAAAAAAAATTTAATAGAACGAACGAGACCCAACTGAGCTTTTCCCTTTGGACATTCACCGGTGTGTCGGATCCGGTGGATTTGGTCGAGTGGAGAAATCCACCACAGAAACGTTTTCTGTTAATTCTTTTGCCCGTACGACAGGATGAGACACGACCAAAGAAAAGTATGAATTTATGGATTAGAATAAAATAGAATTTCTGTTTTCTAAACGAGAGAGAGAGAGAGTTCCCAGTAATCTATGTTTTTTCAGAAGTTTTCCAATTTTTTTTAAATAATTTTTTTCTCTTATTTGGAGCAAGAGGTTCTGTCGGGTAACTTACCATTGTCTAGTTGTACACACAGCTGTACTGCCGAGAACCACTAAGAACCTTCGAAAATCTTATGTAGCTTAGAACAATTATTTAAAGTTACGAATAAAAGAAACGTGGTGGCTTTTTAAAAAACATTTTTTTTTATTTAAACAGTTTTTTTAACATTATGCATATTATTTTTATTACATATTATTATATTATTACATTCGCGAGGAGAAGAATGTTTCAGCTGAGTTAAATAAACTGTAATTATAATTACAGTTTTTAAATATATAATTAATTCTTTTTAAAAGGTTTTTAAAATCGATAATTCTGTACGCTGTTACGTACACTTTGATATTGAGTTCAATGGAATATTAATAATGTTTGAGTGCGTCACAAAGGCAATTTAATACATGAACATGTTATGTTTTATTAATTTATATCAACTTCATTCCTACAAAGGAATTTAGATAAGCGGAATGTGAGACCAAAAATTGCATTAGCCGCCTGATAAGACTTAACTCTGGTCCTTAGGTACTTACACCACCGCGTACACGAGTTTCCTGTCTGGAAATGTGACGTTAATAATTCTTTGATTAATTGATTTAATACGAGAATGCATTTCAATTCTAATTTAATTTCGCCGCACTCGATTCGGTGCAGAATTTTTCACGTCACGAACTCACGTCAAACATCGCGAAATTTTCCTTTGCAGAGTTTTCTTATGAAAAAGCAGACGACAAATTGATGTCGCGGCCGGCCATTAAGGAGGAATAATAAGAAATGTTTTCAGGTCGTTCGGGAGAAAGCTTTGCACCAGTGAAAAACTTTCTTGTTCACGGCGGAAAAAAGAATTTCTCCGGAATTCAAAGGACAAGTAAATAAACAAAGTAAAAAAGTCAAACCGCCATCAAGCAGCATCTCGTTGTCTGGCAAAAAAAAAGAAAGTTTTTAAGAAGTTTCTAATGTCAATTTCAAGCATTTTGATTACTTGTTATACTCAGCACGTCTTCCAGAAACCTTGAAATGACTTTGACACCGGTAATGAATCTTTCTCTCCTCTGTGTAGAAACTTAATCTCTGGTTTTAAATGAAGAATTCAATTAAGTTCTTTTTTTTCACAAAAACTCTGACGGTTAATCTGTTGGTTAAGCGTTTATTTACTAAGCGGTTGTACGTGAACGTCATTATTTTACTCAACAATATATATATATGTTGGAGAAGGATTGACCCTTTCGGGTAATGATTGTCCTAAATCCATTACTCTTTACAAATTTATTATAATATTTCACGTATTCACAACTTCATCAACGAGTTACAACCTAACGCTACAAACATCACTTTAAGAATGATCCTAAAAACCTTCTTCATCTATTTTACAGTCTTTGTTCCCTCGCCCAAAACCTGGTTCCTCTCCACCAATGGCACTCCTCTAATCTTGTCATATTAGGCCTTAATTGCACCCACTTGTGTAGCTTTCTTCACCCTGTCCTTTGTTTATTGATTTGACTCTGATTTATGGCAAGGGTCCTTCCTGATAGCCACTTGCTGTTTTCTTCATAACTACTTTTGTTTATTTATTTGAACCAGATTTATGCTGGGAACGTTCTTCAGAACCTCTGTCATCCCTTCTTTCAATTCTTATCTCCCTCGCCTACACGGCCATTCTGCATAAGGCACGTCCCTGTGCCTCATGGTTTGATTTCTGAATTCATCATTGCTTTCCGCTGATGCAACCCTGAAAAATATGTCCGCTATAAGCAGACCTGTGAGACTCAGATTTTCACTGGTCGTCACCTGATTCATCAATTTAAGGCATGGGCAAAAGCCCTATTCAATACTTGTGCTTGAGCACAAACAAAAACATGAGCTTTAGCTCAACAAATAATTGCGCATAAGCACACCAAATAACTGTGCTAGAGCACAGACAAAAACATGAGCTTTAGCTCAACAAATAATTGCGCATAAGCACACCAAATAACTGTGCTAGAGCACAGACAAAAACATGAGCATAAGCTCAACAAATAATTGCGCATAAGCACACCAAATAACTGTGCTAGAGCACAGACAAAAACATGAGCTTTAGCTCAACAAATAATTGTGCATAAGCACACCAAATAACTGTGCTAGAGCACAGACAAAAACATGAGCATAAGCTCAACAAATAATTGTGCATGAGCACAGACAAAAACATACAGTAAAGTTTAGAAAATAGCTGGACAAGATTCCAGACAAATAAATGAGTTAATATACAAAATACATGGGCTAGGGCCCAGAAAAATACATGAGCATAAGCTCAACAAATAATTGCGCATAAGCACACCAAATAACTGTGCTAGAGCACAGACAAAAACATGAGCATAAGCTCAACAAATAATTGTGCATAAGCACACAAATAACTGTGCTTGTGCATTGAGCACAGACAAAAACATGCAGTAAAGTTTAGAAAATAGCTGGACAAGATTCCAGACAAATAAATGAGTTAATATACAAAATACATGGGCTAGGGCCCAGAAAAATACATGAACATAAGCTGTTAATGCGATCGTCAATATCTAAGTCAGAATCAACTGTAAGGTAGAAATTTGTTAATATTTTTGTATCGGTCAAAATTGTTTAATAAGACGAGGTTTCAACATCTTGCATTCCTACTTTGGGAGCAAGGCGGAGATTTTCATGACAAACCTTACGGGATCGTCCCCGACCATTTGCAGGTTGTACAAGATATCTGTCATGTGGTAAAACTCGTTTGACCTCGTAAGGGCCATCGTATTTAATGGAAAGCTTTGTCCCCAATCGGGGAGGCTCCTTCACAAGAACGTATTCCCCTTTTGAGAATCGACAAACCTTAGCTTTACCTTTATCGAATCGTCTTTTATCAAAAGCGGACCGTTCGGCCAATCGTCCTGACACAACCTTCCGTAAAGAACTCAGGTCAACTGTCTCATTTTGTTCGTCAATGATATGCAACAACTGAGGAGGAACAGCGCCTCGTTTCCCAGTTAGAAGTTCAATGGGTGTCTTCCCAGTGGCTTTTGACATGGTACAATTGATGGCTAATTGCAGTGACCCTAATGCTTCTGACCAATGGTTTGGTTGGATGTGTTTAATGATAGTCAGCCCGTTTTTAATAATTCTCATAACACGTTCTACTTGTCCATTCGCTCGACTCGAGTATCCCGCACATTGGTGTAATTCAATTCCAAACTGAGTACAAAATCTTTGATATTCTGATACGAAAGCTCTGTCACCATCTACTATTATGCGTTTCGGAGTACCAAATAAAAATACTATTTCTTTTAAATGTTTTAGCGCTACGTCCTGTGATTTTGCTTTGGCATACTGTAAAATAACGAATTTGGTGAAGGCATCGATGGTGACAAACACATATTCCTTGTGCCCTATGGATCCATTGAGTCGACCAGAAATGTCTATATGTAGTGTGTGAAAAGGCTCGGGGATTTTCTCCAAAGGGTGCAACCTACTTTGTTTTGCCCCCGAATCACCTTTCATGGTTTTACAGACAATGCAATTCTCTACAAATTTTCTTACAACTGAGGACATATTTGGAAACCAAAAATTTTCTTTTAGTTTGTCTAATGTTTTTTCCCAACCCATATGTCTTAGGGCCTCATGATAAGTATTGATGAGAGTCCAGAGATATGACCGTGGAACAACTTTCACAAATCTTGTCCGACCATCGCATTGTAGCTTATAGTACAGTAGGTTATCTTGCATCTCGTAATCGGGATACGCAGTTGGGTCGTCAGGAAGTTGTTGTATAATTTTGCTAAGAACGGGGTCCCGTCGCTGTTCTATTAACAACCACTCGTCTTTAGTAGTAATATTCATTACCACTTGTAATGGGTTGCGGCTAAAAAAATCTACGTGTTGTAATGTAGACCCCTTTCTATACTCTACCTCGAAGTCAAAGTTTTGAAGGAAAGCCCACCATCTGTGTACTCTGGGAAGTAGTTCCTTTTTATAACGAGAAGCTTTTACTGCATTGCAATCTGTTATTATTGTAAATTTTCTACCATAGAGAAAGTGTCGAAAGTGTTTAACTGCTCTGACTATGGCTAACGTTTCTAATTCATAACTATGCTATCTCGATTCAGCGACAGTAGTCCGCATACTGAAATATCCCACTACATGTCGCTTACCATTTTTTATTTGGAGCAAAATTGCGCCTAGTCCCATTGTACTAGCGTCCGTGTGTAGTTCTATGGGAAATCCTTCTTGGAATATAGTAAGAAGAGGTGCTGAGGTCAGGTATTCAATTATTTTGGATCGTGTGGCTTCATGTTCAGTCGTCCATTCCCACTTAGAATTTGTTTTCGTCAAATTGTACACGGGAATCATCACTTTCGAGAAATTAGGTACAAACCGACGAAAATAACCTGCTAGCCCATTAAATTGTCGGACTTGTTTAACATTGATGGGTACGGGGGACCTGGCTAATGCCTCTACTTTGGATGAACTTGGTCTGATTTTACCGTCGCTTACAACAAACCCTAAGTATTCAACGGAAGTTTTCAAGAATAAACATTTCTTTATATTAACGGAAAAACCATGTTTTGTTAGGGCTGCCAAAACCCAGTTGAGTCGTTCGATCCCTTCCTCTACTGTAGTGCTAGGAATAAGCACATCATCTACATAAACAAATGCCACTTTGTTCAATAAACCACCCAATGCCTTATTTATAGCGCGCTGATAAATAGAGGGTGCATTCAAGACCAAAAGGCATCGTCAAATATTCGTATTGTCCGTCAGGTGTAATGAAAGCAGTTTTTTTTTTTTTTTTTTTTTTTTTATGGAATCCTGGGTGACAGGTATCTGATGAAATCCTGCTGCCATGTCAAGACACGAAAAATACTTTGCACCAGCTAATTGATCAAGTTGATCCGATATCAAAGGTAGAGGATAATGATCTCGTATTGTATTTGAGTTAAGTTCTCTGTAGTCAACACATAATCTATCATCTCCGTTTTTTTTTTTTTTTTTTTTTTTTACTAATATAACTGGACTTGCAAATGGTGAGTCGCTTTCCCTAATTATTTTCTTTTCTAACAAGTCTTGTACAATAGAATCTCACTTTCTCGCGTTCAACGGGTGCTAACCTATAAGGGCGTCGATAAACAAACTTATCAGGGTTTTTGAGACGAATTTTTAATTCTCCAGTTGTTACTCTTCTCTCTGATATTCCTTCTGAGAACGCATAATTGTATCTGCTCAATATTTCCGTCAGTGCCATTATTTGTTCTTTATCACGAAGATCGGTGTTTAGTGTATGTGTAGCTAATTGAAAAATAGTTTTCGTATTTGTATGTTCTTCGATTCTAGTAAGTAAAATCGTGTCATTGGTCAATGTTAGTTGTACACCGGGAATACGTAAAATGTCTCTACCTATGGGAATGTCAACTGGAATTTCATGATCAAGGACCACGTGAAGTTCTAATTCGATCCAGAATCCGTTGATATTACAAGTGACAGTAATGCTTTGGAAAGAAATAGTGATAGAATTCCCAATTCCCTTAAGATGTAAAATTTCACAGTTTCGGGGTCCAGGGAGAACGCTTCCAACTGACTCCCTCACAAGTGAACAATCAGCTCCACTATCGAAAAGCGCTTTATACTTCTGATCCCCAACTAATAAAACAATCATACCTGAATCCTTGTTACCGTCTTTCAATAAATTGATCTTCCGTTCCTCGGCCAGGCGTTTGAAACAATTGGCTGCCGGAGTTTCAGACGTAGTGAATCGGGCAAGAAATTGTCCCTTCACCTCTCGCCAGGTTATGTCGGCACGGCAGATTTGAGTCAACCATGCTGATGCTGATCCTTTAAGTGACTGGCTAAGCAGCATTAGGAGTTGAGCTCCGGTGGCTGGTTTTTCATGCAAACAGATGTCGGCCGCGTTACACCAAGCTTCTGCTTCCATGGCGGACTCGTCCGGATTAAATTCAGAAATGATAGAACCCGTAATTGTACCAATCGTTTCACTTCCTTTCACAATTTTCAAAAACTCCAAAAACTGTTGTTGTTATGTCTCAAAGAGTTTCTTCCACTTCTCCTCTTCACTAGATGCCGTTGTATTGCTGCCTTGAATTACTGAATTCGATCCCACTTCTGATGTTGGAGAAGGATTGACCCTTTCGGGTAATGATTGTCCTAAATCCATTACTCTTTACAAATTTATTATAATATTTCACGTATTCACAACTTCATCAACGAGTTACAACCTAACGCTACAAACATCACTTTAAGAATGATCCTAAAAACCTTCTTCATCTATTTTACAGTCTTTGTTCCCTCGCCCAAAACCTGGTTCCTCTCCACCAATGGCACTCCTCTAATCTTGTCATATGAGGCCTTAATTGCACCCACTTGTGTAGCTTTCTTCACCCTGTCCTTTGTTTATTGATTTGACTCTGATTTATGGCAAGGGTCCTTCCTGATAGCCACTTGCTGTTTTCTTCATAACTACTTTTGTTTATTTATTTGAACCAGATTTATGCTGGGAACGTTCTTCAGAACCTCTGTCATCCCTTCTTTCAATTCTTATCTCCCTCGCCTACATATATATATATATATTTTATATAAAGTCTCTGGTGAACAATACAAGTATCTTTCTTATTACACGAAAAATCTAATTAGGAGAGCTTAGAAGTAAATACAAAATTTTTTCAGCTCCTTGTTAACTGTCATCCGTAACAGAAACCTTTTGTTTTTTTTAATTTATTTTGGTTTAACACTTGGTTTAGCAAGATTCGTGTTGATGTGTACAACGTAGAAAAATTTAAGCACTTCGAATAATAACCGGTTGGTGGATGCGAGTGTACTGCTCCGTCAAACTTTTTAAAGGAAAAAAATTCTATAAAATAAACTTGCTGTAGCTCGGATTTTGTGGATTAGTTTCCAAGTTCCCTCCAAGTGTCAACGAGGAATTCTGTGGCATGAGGAGTTATAAATTAAAAACTTCACCAGAATGAAAGTTCAGTCATTAAAAAGGAAACAATTATTACTTAAATCATTATATAAATAAATTAAACTAGATGAAATGTATAGTTTATTTAATCCAACCTAAAAAACAAATAAAGTAAATAGTTTATGCGTAGTAAAGAGTAAAGAGTTTGCTCTCATTCATGCAGTATTCCCTGAATTTTTTGTAAGCTCAATACTTTTGTGTACATTACCGCACATCCTACAAAATGAGTACCTATGAAACTACCGATTCTGGGTTTAGATTACTTGAGAGTTCTCAACGAGTGTTACATAAATAACATTTCAACTTTTCGACATAAAGTTATTCGTAAATCATACACCAAACAATAATTTTAACATTGAGAAAGTTGTACTTTCATATTTAAGAATTAAATCGTTGAAATGTTTTTCAACTTTGCTGCATGAAATTTTATTTTTATGTTCTTCTGTGTCACTCATCAGATTAATCTTCATCACCTATGTAAGACAAAGCACTCGTTATATATATTTAAAAGGTGATTGATCATAGAAAACAAATAAGAAGTATTCAATAAATTAATTTAAAACTTCTTTTTGGCACTCGAATTTAGACAAAATGGTGAGTATAAAGGAGAATAAAATTAACCTCCTCAAATATATATATATATAAGCTTAGTTGAAGTAAGCCATCAAGTCGAACGTATCCATCCACCAGAAAATCCGTCTGACCGCAAATTAAATTAACGAGGCGTTCGTGGCAGAAGAGTTATGACTCCGAAATGGAAAGGAACATGATTTAAAATCAAATGAAAAGGATTAAATCGACGTCGAATAGTCATCAATAACGGCACACTCTTCCAGAATTGTTTCTTACTATTTTTAGAACGCGCGAAAACGGAAAATTTTTCGTAAAAAGGTAATCAGAAAAAGGTAAATCATTTGATAACTGCTTCTCGTGTATCTTTATAAATAAACCAATCGAACTTCATTCTCGACGTCGTTCAACCTAATAATCGATCGAACGGTCCATCTTTTTCAGGCGAACTTCCAGTCGTTCCCTACGAACGCCTTTTTTTGAACGGATTTTGCCACCCGAACCCCATCGCCCCCCGCCAATAGACATCGCAAAACCTGCCAATAATTACCAATCAAATCAATACGAAAACGTCCGCGATAAATCAACGGAAATAAAATAAAGCGAAATTCTCAACTTTTCTTTGACTTCCTGATTATGAAAGACGCAGTTTCATCATTTATGAAAATCCTCACCGGAGGAATAAAATTACGGAGAAATAAAATTTATGGTACGAGTAGTTTCTGAACAGAACGGGAAGGCGTAGTCTCACTAATAGTCATGGCAAACCGTCAATTTGACTAGGAAAAACGTACATTACGTACGAAAGGGAGCGTGCCGCGGATGGCAGACAATCGGCAAAACATGCAGAAAATAAAGTTGAGCAAGTTGTGAAAATGAAGTTCGTTCGATTTGGCTGGCCGTGAGTGGGTGGCCAGCCCACCCCAGGCAAACCACCAGAGTCAACTCGATGGAAGAAAGAAAAATAGAGAAGTTGAACTTTTTTTTTGCGAATAACGAAAACTGATTTCGACATGCAAAACTACAATTCGCATGCGAGCTGGAAATTTGTCCAAGATTCGACAAGTAAAATAGTGATGGAAATAAAATAGGAAGGAATAGAAAAAGTTAGTAAAAAAGTACGATTCGACCGGTGCTGTAGTAAAAATAATTTGTCAGAATTGATTGCGTCCGGCGGAAGTTATACGTTACTTTATTATTACGGACTGAAATTTAAAATTCAATAAAGCGTTGAATTTTATTTGGACGCAACATATCACATACACGTGTGCGTGGTTCACTCGTATATATAACAAAACACTTCGTTAAAAATACACAAGATTGAACAGGTTAAGCCGACCTACAACTAGAGACGGTTAGCAAAATACTATTTTACAATGTCATCTTTTTCCAGCGAGTTTGTACTACAGTGTAATATTTTTTATGAGTGATCAATCAATATATTCCGTGTCACAGAACTCGACCATTGATCATTCACTCTGAGTGACCTTTACAACACACGTGGGACAGACACGGAGATAAATAGTTGTATAAACAAAATCGGGAGTTTGATCGCAGTCGAACCGAACGAAGAATAACTTAATTTGAAGATGTCTTAATAGATAAATATTAGAGCAGTTGTTAGTCAATATTTCAGGCAAAAGGCAATATTCAAAATAACAGATTTTCAACTTACGTTAATTAAGAATTTAATTAATAACTAATTTATGGACGAGTACAAGGAAAGATCGGGCTCGATAATTTTGGAATTCAAATTTTCTTTCCGCCAATTTCAAACGAAAATATTTGAATTTATGCAACTTTATTGAATTTACTGATTGTATTGACGATAACACATAAAATGTGTGGCAATTTAATTTCCTTAATTAAATTTTCAATAATAAATAATCGATCATTAACCGAATTAGAAATTTGGGTCGTGTTTGACTTCGAAATGTAAAGCCGGGGCGAAAGGGTTAAGGTTTCGGTAAAAATGTCCCCTGCAGACGTGTTAAAGGCCTTACTCAGAGAGGACGGCTTTTGTTAAGAAAAAAATTATGAATTAGAAAACGGTCATTAATTTTATATATTTTCATTACACTGAGAACCCAAACAAAAACACATTTTCATAATTATAATATGCACTGTTGTAGAACGGCTAAATAAGTTACTCTAATACCCTCAGTTGTTGTTCAGTAACTGAATGTATACAGTTTTATTGTACGTTTTGTGATAATATTGTTATTATACTGATAATATTATATTATACATCTCACTATTTACCTAGTTTTGAACCTTTCGGTGACCTCAAGACGCCGTTTGAACCGACCGACAACTAGGTCGTGAAAGGAGACCAACAATAATAATAAAATACTGTTACAAAAATTATTAGTAATAGAATATTAACACTAATGAAGCGACCCGTGAAATTATTATTTTACCTTAATAAATAGCAGTAATTAAATTTTATAATGAAGGCTCGCTGAGGTTGTTACCAGGAGGACAGGAAACAGGAAACCCGAAGTAGAAAACAGGTAACCGGGTCAATCATTGCATATCAATTAATCTTTGCACACTTTAGGCGTTACCTGAACTTCGGTGCACTCGCACACGTTGACGGTTGCAGTCGAGTCGGGTCAAACTCAAACACAAAAGGAACTCAATTTAACGCAGGCGTTTTGTATTTTCCGATTGCTTTTCCGACTGCTTACCTGATTCAGGTCCTGCGGGAGCGTTTCGGATTCGGCTACCAATTCCCTCGGCCGAAGGTTCAAAAAATATTTTGGCAAATGGAAGAAATTCTCGGAGGACTCATTTATTCTTCTTCTCCTCTAATGCAAATGAAAACTTTTTGCGAAAATCACATTCAGACTGTGAAAATTATGAAATTGCAATTCAAAATGCAATTCGTACAACAACCGGCAAAACAACCTGTTTCCCACGTTCGAACCTATTTATTTATTCATTTTTTGATGCGACCTCAAGCCTCAAAGGATTCGCCGCGTACGCCTTCTTCGTCACCTGCCTTTCCCAAAAAGGTTTCGATTTTATTCGAATCAACTAACACGTCTCCTGCTGTGCTCTTGGGCAAAAACAAAAAATAAAAAACCACAAGTCTTGAAAAAGTTAAAAATTTATCGGGTTGCCATTTGCCCTCATCCGGCGTAGGTACGCACGACAAGAAAAAGGCGGATCGGATTAGAAGGCTACAGCTAAACATGTTCGAAATATTTGTATACATGTACAGTCAGAATTCTGGTACGGACCAACAGCAAACAGAAATAGTCTACAAAACGAGACACGTCGAGTTCTCGTAGAAGAAATTTACTCAGTCGAGAAACACCACACCCATTTCATTCAGATTTTCTTTAACTTCGACAGGACGCAAGCATTCGAACCAAGTGTTTGACATTTGCTAGACGAAAGTAAACGGATTTTGGGCATCGATGACCCAATTTCTCAAATCCTGCTGGAGAAGATAAATTTCGCGTTAAATTTGTAAATCGAACAGAGCATTTTGAATCAAAGACACTGCTCGAATTGGAAAACAACAGACCCAAGAAATAACATACTCCCCCGTAAATCTGTGGTCCACAGCCACCAAAATCTGAATTCTGCCACACGACGTTTACCGTCGAGGAACGTGCAACCTCTTCAGAGTCAAGAGATTTCTCCAAAGTAAAATCTAATTATTTTCCGTCTCTTTACCAGTTTTTATTGTATTGTCAAATTTTACGATTTCCAACTCGAGTCAGACGACAGAAACAGGCACGATAAATTTGTTAGGAAAAGATTGATTCGAGTCGAGTCGAGTCGAGGGAGAAATTTTTCCTTACATCCATTTCTGAGGACGCTGAAAAGAATAAAAATAAAATGAAACGACAGAGCCCTAAAGAACCTTGGGAACGCCACCTAAATGAAGGCAAGTTTGTGGCGATGAAAGAATGCCATTACTCAGGAAGGATTTCAGGGATCAAGAAAAAGTTGACAAGCCTTCAAGGGTGGCGGTTCAAAGAAATAAGTGGAATATACGAGCAACAGCGAAAAAGACCATGAGAGTAATGTAAAAAGCATGAGTATAACGAAATTATAAAGAGATAAACAACTGAACAAAAAGATAAATTGTGTAAGAGAACAAATGTAAAAAAAAGAAGAAAAAATACAAAGAGTAAAAGTAGAATTCATTCATTTTCATTACACTCGAGGAACATTTTCCATCGCACGTACGGTGAAGCAGCAGGAGCAGACGACGGTGCAGCAGAACAAGAGCGAAGAAAAAATGCACTTTTGAAGTGCAAGTGGTTTGGGGTGAGTCCTGTTTCCTTTGTACTCGTGGCACTTCCTGTTGTCATGTGTATTCGGACCGTGCTGTTGCCTCTGATTCATTAAGCTAATTTCAAATTCAGATCGTCGTGATTAATGACTCCTCTTGTCTTCTTCGGCCATTGCGCTGTCGTCGACAATTGCAAAATTTTCAGAGACGAAAGCGGATTGTTTATGAGATGCACTCGTTCAAAATTACAATGGAAAATTCAACTGATCAACAGGAGAAGCTTCGGTACACGACGATCAAAGGATTAGTTTCGATGACGTGGGTAACGAACATCGTAATCCAGCTATTCCGGGCAATTCGCAACTGTTAATTTTTGCACCTGAAGAAAGCTATGACAGGTATGTGTGTACAGTCAGTCTGCTGAAACCCGGAAGGTACACCATTGTACTCCACAAAATTTTATTCGTTCAGTTAAATAATTTTCAAAACAAGAAAAACATTGCAGTATGTCTCGCTCACACACACACACTCGGGACAAGTTCGTTCACAACGCAAGTGTAAAATGTGCGAACGACAGAAAAGGTGACAGCAGATAACGAAAAACAAACTGGAAGTTTATTTAACGAAAAAGACATACGACGGCAAAAAGTTTTCACTTTGACGGACACACGACGAGCTTCGCCATGTTGGTTTTCAATTTAATTATTTCTTTCTTTGCTTCACGACAGAAGGTTTTCCTATTGTTCGGTGTAAAAAGGTTGTGCAAATAAAAACGAGACGAAAAACGAAATTGGAAACCATAACCGAGGAAATGGGCGAGGACCTCTCGGCGGATGAAGTGCACTTCGAAGTATAGTTACTTGTTGTGAATGTTCTCTGTGCAAATAGCCGAATTGGAAAAGGAAGACCTTTAGGTGTAAGGGAAGAAAACCGTTGTGCGCGATTTTCCTATGCACAAAGAAGTTAAATTCGAGGCACCGAAGGCAAATTCATTATTAAGAAACACTCGAGGATGAAACACTCGACCCTTTAAGCAGGACCAAGTCCGGAAAAGTGTTATTTATTATTATTAAACTAGTTTGCCCGTGCCACATCATCTGAATTAATAAAGAATTAAAAACTAACGTGTCTAAAAAGAGTTAGGACGTTTTTTTCTCTACAAGAAGGAAAAAAAATCCAGGCCTGAAAAACGCAAGAGCAGGCGAAATAATTCAAAAGTAATTTAAAAGTTTTGATGGATGCATCTGGTTATTTCATTGTATTCTTATTCTTTTCTCCTTCTGCTCCGTTTTACCAGACGATCGAAAAAGGTTCTTCAGTGTCGTTGGCAAAATCCAGATTGGAAGAAAGGACGAACGAACGGACGGACGGAAGGAAGGAAGGAAGGAAGTCGAGACGACGACGATGGGTGTGCCACTGGCTGGGTGAATGACTGGCTGGAAAATTAATTAAAAGTACATTGAAGCGAAAAGATTTTAATGAAAAAAGAAGAAAAAAAACTGGGAAAGATTGAAAAGGACAGAAAGATGACGGAGACGGTGGCAGGTTCTTCCGACTCCGTTGGAACGAACGTTTCGGACGGGTATCACTCTCATCCTGTGCAATTACATTGACAAAAGCCGTAGAGAGTTTGAGAAATGGCCGACAGGAAAAGAATCCCTCCGGCACGGACCAGGAGGAGGTGTGTGTTTACCGTAGAACGAAGAATGGAAAACTAATTACGGGTGTCCTTAATAAACGTCTATTCAATTTAGGAATTAGCTGCCTTGTTAAACTAATTGGAATAATTAATAATTTTAATTCTTAACATTCAGAAATTGTGCAGGAAATGTTAATTGCGGTTACGTGTACGCAGAAGCAATCTGTACGTGTGACAGCTGGGCTCAGCCGTCTCGGACCAAAACTATGTTTGACGAACAAACACACGCTCAGACTCGTCTCATTAGCGAGCATTCCCCGAACGGTTCCTCTGAAAGTACACAAAGTCAACCAAACTAACTTTCTCCCCGTGCAGAAAGGCAAAAGAGGAGACAAGCGAATCGTTTAGGTTAGACGTAAATGTAAATTTAAATGTAAATGAGGTTGTTTTATGAATCGTTCACAATTTACTTGAGCCCTCTCCGACCCCAATGTTGCTGACAAGTCAAGAACAAAACCCTCGCTCTCATCAAAACTAAAATGTTTAGTTTGTTTCAATAAAAATAGTCAGGAGGAGAAGGACTCGTCGGAGATTCTGGTGGTTTGCGATATAAAAGCTAAAACTCATTTACAAAATGGTCGCCTTATGTACATAACAACCCCGCAGGAGTCCTTTTTCTAACAGGAACTCGTGCACATTTGATTCCGGGTGGTTCAAGCGATACAAATTATTAATTCATCAACTGATTTTAAATTAATTTTAATTATCACATTAATTTTTCACGTCAACTAGACTCTGGTTCTTCGTTATTTATTTATTAAAGGCTTCCGCTGTCGTTTTCATTACAATTTTCGTCAGCATAAAATTCCGTGGCCAATGACAGTACGATTACTGTTAACTTCTGTAATTACTACAATAAACTATTTCCGCGCTGCAATTTAAAACCAATTAGACGCACAGACAAAAAGTAGTCTGTCACGGAGTCTTTCGTCTGCCGGTGCTTTTTTTCCTACCCCAAATCACTTGTAATTTGCAGATTCGTCAAAGTAGACGACAGCAAAGAGCATTTTAAAATTGCCATTGAAAAACCGTGGAGCTTTTACACAATTAAAAAAAAATGTATACGAAAATACCGAGGAGGAAAGAAAAAATGGCGAACCGCCGCCGTTGCCTCGGCTTTAATTTTATTTTCTAAATCTTGTGGAAACGTTTAATAATAACGGAATTTGTGCGACTCAAAGGCAACTTCTTTTCTGCTACCCTTTCTTTCTACAAGTACTCCGACAAAGGAACAACATCGAGTACTTTTTCATTCAAGGTGCTCCACGGTGACTCTCAGGAAACGCTGTACGTAAAGACATTTACAAGTCGCAACCAACTTCCACTGAATCCGCACCAGTTTTATGTATACATTTTTTTTATTGGGTTGTTTGAGCATCTGGAAACTTTTCGAGTCCGTTAGGTGATTGTATGGTTGTCGGTTTCTCCTTCCCAACTTAAAACTTCAAACAAAGGATTTTCAATTTTGGGTTTTCACTTTAAGAAACCTCACCATCTGATTTTGACGTATTGAATTTCGAAATTGATGTACACCCGGTAATTTATAATGTGCTCAACGAGCACACGGACGAACTTCAGAATGGTGTTGCGGGAGGTTTTTCTATTTTATCTATTTTCTTCGAGCAATTTTTATTAAATTCTTTCGGCCGACAATTTGCCGGGGTTTCCGAAGAAATCCTAGAGACTCCTATTTTTTTTTTTTTAGTTTCTATCCGACGTTTAAGTTTGCCTTAAAACCAATTACAAAAGAAAGTTGTAGTTTTGTGTGACGTCAGACCGTAATATTTGTTACAACCACTCCGTCAAGAGCTTGACTTGGGGATCGTTTTATACGTTGTAAAAAGAGAACAATATATATTCTATATCCAGTGGAATTTGATCTGTTCGTCTCCGACCGGGTAACCGCACGACATAAAAAGTTGATATTCACGTGAAAAGCTCAATGAAAGCTTCCTTTCCAAAAGGGGTGTACTTTCCCCGTCTACCATTTCTTCTGCGTTCGCTTAGGACAAAGACTAATCCCCTCGGCATTACAAAATAACTGTTAATCACACTTAAAATAAACTTTTGCTTACACCAACATTTTCCCTAATTGCATCCACTCCTTCATGTTGGATGGTTACTTCTAGGTTGATACACAATTTAGTATGATGTCGTCCTTTTAGGACTACTGTTGTGTGCCTCTCGGAAGTAAAACACACCCCTTAATGAGTATTACACCATCGTAAACACACACACACACAAAATAGTATTGTGTTTTGTAATAAGTTGTAACTTGTTTGGTAGGTTCCATGAGAAGTGGAACTTTTGACAGCAACGAATAATTAAATATTAAAATAGCCATCAACCCTAATGATAACATTAGTGGTTTGAAACATATAGATTTCATAACTTAATACACAGACGATAGAAATTCTCAATAAACACACCGGAGATTGACAGTTTGGCATTGTCGACGCCCCACGCTCACTTTAGACTTGTAATCAATACAAAGCTATGAAATATGTATGATCTATTTCCTCCAGAGCACACTTGCTGACGGTGAGTGATCATTTCAAAAGGTTGCAGAAATTGGTAATTTTCAGAATGATCGTTTTTCGGGCTGCCAACCTAGGAAATTCGTAGGGAATGGAAAATTATTAACCTTAGCGGCTGCCTTCTAATTAAAAGGCTAATTTTGGTAAATTTAATTTGCAAGTTTAATTTCGCAAAGCGAGAATTGCTTTCCTATCGAGTTTTCCTAGATTTCTATGACGATAATAGATGAGTCGTCGATTCCTCTCTCGCTCACTCGCTCTGATCAATTTCTTTTCGGGGTCTCTTCGGTTTCATTTCACGTGGCTAATAAAATAGATGTAACCTTAAGCACGTCATCCAGGAGATATGGTCTAAAAGCATAGTCGACGACCCGTAGAGAAGCCTGAAGGAAAACTACCGGTGGGAAATCTTATTTCCTGTCTTTCGTTCAATCTGAGTTAGGAAAGAGACGCCCGATGGATGAAAAATGGATGGATGAAACATAATGAAACTTCTTGTGCGGTTCCGTACAGGAACACCACTTTCAGGTCAATAACTAATAATTGAATGTAATTGCAATAATGAAGAATCATAAATGAATCACACGAGAGCCTTTACCGAAAGGTTACCAAATTGATATCCGTCGTCTTGTAGACGGGACTCAAGTCGAGGAAAATTCCTTTCGCCTTTGGATATGAAATTTTTTGGTTATTTTTATAACTCAATAGAAAACCAAAATTCCAATCTGTGACCGCATTCATCATTCCCAGTAAAGAAACGTTCAAATCGCCCACGTCAACTACAAAACTATTCGATTTACCCGCATTGCTTCTTTTTCTTCTTCTTCTTCCTCGAAATATCGTCCTGTTGGGTTTTTTTTCGATACAATCGACTTCAAAAATTTCAATATATACGTCTCAACGTTTTTTCCCCAATTTTTTCCCCGCTTTATTGGGATTTGTATTTTGCCTGATCCTATCCAAGTACAGACTGATGATTCCGTAAAAAAAAATTATGGGTTTCTCCAGAGCTCTGTTACAGTTTTGTTCGTTAGACTTTCACCAATTTTTTTTTATCTGTTGTTATTATAAATATTTAGAAATAACAAAATTATTAAACAGAGTTCCCTAACGAATTGTACATAATTCATTTTTTTAGACAATATATGTTAGTAGAAATTTAGTAGGGATTTCAACTGGACACAAGAATTTTGTCAAAATTACAATAACTATTTGTGTAACTTAACGTTATGTTTTTTTTATGTTCAGTTCGCCAGTAACTACAGATATTTATTAAAATTCCGTATTTTTCAAAATGTGTACTTCTTCGGAAATATTTCTAAAATTACTGGTGTGCATGGGTACAGTGTCAGTTTTCCATGGGCTGAGACGTAGGCTCTTTTCTAATTACTAATAGTTAATAATTATTGAATCTAAATTTCGTTCTCTGGGAATGATTTACACATAATTCGGCCTCTTTGTGATGCATTGTCATTCGACATGTCATTCCTCCAGGTAAGCATGTGTCAATTATGCTCGTTTTCAAACAAACTAAATTTTGGGTTCATTTAGTATTTCTATTGAATAGCAAGGCTATTTTTAATAAAAATAAATAAAATGAAAGTGTCCAACACAGTTGCCGGTTTCCAATTATTGAAAACATCGGAAACGTCGTGAGATAGAGGAACCAGCACCTCGTTAGTTTTTAACAAGGTTACCACGCACACAACAAAGTAGTTAAGTGCGTTAAGTAGTTAAGCCCAAGTCGGGATCCAAATTGCTTAGCATGAGAGAGGTAATTAGTTTCGATCTTCGAAACCAGTTGATGACGCCTACCAGAACTTTTTCCAAATCCATTGAGTGAAGCAATGGATCTGTTGCCTGTCCTGACGGTGTTGCTGGATCTTCACCTGGTTTTTTTTTAATAATTTTATTTTACCAATTTTCCAAACACAGAAAATATATTATAAATTATAAAATTTTTGGCACATCGACAGCAATAATTCTATGTGTATTTTATGTAATATTTTCATTAAGGGACAATTACTTGAGAATTTATTAAATAATTCTGAATAAACTCACCAGATAGTATCTGACATTTTTTCTCTCATTATGAATTGTAATTTTCCTTAATTTTAAGGGGAGAAAACTTAATATTAATGTTTTTTTGTGTTTTTATTTTGTACAATTTGTCCAGTGTTATTCACAAGTTTGTTTTTTCACTCTTCCGATTTAGCCTCTTTTTCTATTTTTCTAATTTTTATTGTGTTGTTAAGTGTAATTAAATTCAATTGTTGCATTATTTATTTTTCATTGAGGGTTTTTAGATGTTTATTTTTGAAATGTTTGGTAGTATCGCCTTACACGTGATAATCACTACACTCTATAATTGATGTAGGTCCTTTTGTGGGCCGCACTGGCCAATGAATTATAAATTTCTTATGACCTATTAATTCTTCCCAAGTTATTGGATTTATTGTTGAAATTTATTAGTAGGTACCTGACACTCACGCCAGTCAAAATTATTGCATTCGGGCCTCAGACAACAAGTCATTCTTCGCTACCGTACAGTTAATGGCCAGTCAATCATTCAGCGGTCATTCAGTTCGGTTATTCAGTCATTGAGTTAGTCAGTGCTCAGCCGTTAAGGTGCCCAATTGAAAGGTCAAAGTGTTGGGGTTGATGTAGAAGTTGTTTTAGAATGTTCTACAATGAGATCGAGTTACGAAGTTAGCATGACACCGTTAGTAAGTATTTATGTAGTCTCTGTTGTAGAAAAACAGCCTTAATAGAGTCTATTCATTCTATTATAGTTTTACCGGGGTTGAGATTTTTAATATTGTTCTTTCTTATTCCATTCTTTGATGTATTTACTTCTTTTTTAATGTATCGTTTGTTGTCTGTTTATTGTTCGTAGGTTCGAGAATTATCGGATGTCTTGGTCTCGTTTTTTGGTTGTTTTTAATTATTTATTATAAGGAAGGAGTCCGTTTTCTGTAGGTTGTAATTAATTATTCCGTTATTTTTGAAGCTGCCTCTTTAATTACACGGTTTTTTATTTCATTGTTAAATTTTACATTTCGAGAGTCATCAACGAAATATTTTTCATGTTTTTTCACGAGATGTTTTTTCGTTTTGTTATGAAAGTTTTTTGGTACCTATAATGCGTCAATCTTCTATTTCTAAAATGTTTTTTTTTCAAATGGGAGTAATTTACTTGTACTGTGGTTGTCACGTCTTTTTTTTGTTGGAACTTTAAATGAATGAAATTAAGCTGCTTGTTATTGTTTTGTTAAGCAGGTTTTGGGTTTTTATTATTACTGTTGTTGTCGGTATTGCTATCATTAAAATAATCCAACCGGGAACATTGTAACATGACATTTACACTACTTCACTACAAGCGATTTAAATTTAAACGCAACTACTTTATTTCCACTATTTTCTTCCGTTTAAAAAAAACTAATTAAAAACGGACTTTGCAAAGAGTCCAATGTAATCGCTTGAGGGATTGATTTTTCTGTCGTGGGATTTTTTTCTCATTAATTTTCCTTAGGAGATTAAAACCTGTTTCCTGTGTAATAACCGCGGGGGTTGAAAAATAATTTATTTACGGGCACGCCATGCTATTTTAATAACTTAAAAATATTTTGCACACGGCTTGACCGAACAGACAAATCAACGATAGGCTCAAAAACCAGGTTTTCGGGGCGCCACGTGGTGCAAAAACCGCATTGGCTTCCTACCAACATTTCTACTCTTCTACCAATTAAAGTTCAATAATTGAAAGTGTTAAATATTGATTGGTAGACGAGGAAATCCAAAAAACCAAATTAAGCCTTCCTTCGTTTGTTCGATCGTAAAATTTGATGGTATCGTTAGGTGGCAACGTCTGGAGACTAAAAGTTTAAATCGAATCACTAAAATCTGTAATTAGTGTTTACCAATAACCTTCCGCCCGATTCTGCTGCTGCTAAAATTCCCAATTTCAGGCATTTAAAGGCGAACACGATCCCTGAAGTGCTGCCCATCTAAAGTTTCTAATTAAATAGAAACATTCAATTATACAAATTTATTAAATAAAGTAGTACGTCTGAACATTTTTTCCAACAAAATTCCTTTGTGTAGAACTTTTATAATAAAAATTGTGCACTTGGGCACAACTCGCCCAGGCTCTTGGTTGCAGTTGTGCATGAATAATATATAAATCTAAAGTGTGCCGTGACATCAAAAGGGCCGTGAAACAATGTAATAAATCATTGATTAGAAATTGTAGCACGAGAGAGAGAGAGAGAGAGAGGTTTAGAGAAATGGTGGATCTACTGAAATTTTGAGTGGTAAAACAATATTTGCACACCTGGAGAAACGTCACCTGCAAAAACTGAATTATTTAAAGTGTTGAGAAGTGGCAGTAACGGCCTGCTAACCCGTGAAATTCTGTTATTTTTTCAATGTGAAATCAAATTTGAAATTTGTAATTGAACGGCCGTGGACAGAGCCTTCGAACATGAGCGGAATCTCTCGTTTAATTTTAAAAATCATTTGTGTATTTTGACGATGTTTCGCATTGACTTTAGAGCTTCTTGAGTTTTTCTTGTCAACTATGTTTTATCAACTATGTTCCAGCAGAAACCACTTCTGGCCTGGTTTCCTGCAAATGGTCATAAAAGAAAATTAAATCGAACACAATTTTCATGGTAACCTATTTACCACCTTTCATTCGGAATAAGAAAAAAATGCTTTCTTTCTGTCTCATTGTATTTTCTTATGTTGTCTCTTTAAGTTACCCTAAACACCAACACCCTAACTGAACACGACAACTGAAGAATCTAGTTAAAATGGTAGACACTATAAAAGAAATACAAAACATTACAACAAGGTGAAACCTGAAATTAAATATAGCGATTCGTCTAGTGTATTCTAGTTCCTAGTTTCTACTACAAATAATCTCTCCGAAATCCGAAATCCTGAAAATTAAATTAACCTGCGACAAGACAGTCAAATAAATTCAAATTCAATAAAATCAATTTTCTAAATCTTTCATTTGATTTGTCCATCCAACATTTGCTTCAAATTAGTGGTTTTACATTCAAACGGATCGGCAATTATTTTCCGTTTTCATCAAATTATCAATGTTTTGTAGCAAAAGTTGTACTTTCCAATTCAGGAGAGACTGTCAATCACAGTTGGAATGAGTGGCTAAACGGATGTTGAAAAAAAAAAACAATTGGAATTCTCCAGAGACACCCCACAACGGGTCGACACTGTCCTAACAATAACGAACGATTTATTATTAAACATTTAATTAAATTTTTGGTTGATTTTAGCAGAAAAAAAAGTATTTTTCAATGTTTGTTTTCCGAATTTCCGTATATTTCTGTTGTAGTGACATCTTTTTGAATGTTTCAAACTGGTTCCACGTGTAGATGTGCTACAACTATGTACACCCACTCATTGTTGCTTATAGAATTTAAACTTTGTCTACTCGAACGAAACTTTTTCTAAAAATTCATAACATATATTATAGAAACGTATGTTGTGTGGTGACCCTTCGGTTTATTTTCAATGACTTCTGTCCTGTATGTTTTAGTATAAATAAAAGTAAGTATAGTTTAAGTAATAAATACATATAACACCTAATTCTGGATTTGATAGAATTATTCACTGGAAATAATTTCTAATACATTGCAGAGCGATTTCCATACATAAAGGCTGTACAAAATAGTTGGGTTTGGAGTCAGGTACCTGAGAATAACGAAAATGGACACTCAGCCAACAAGTTGAATGAAAGCGAATCTTCTTGGGCGAAGGGTCGTCGCCACCCAAATAGTTTCTTCTCCACCTCCAAATTAAGTGCAATAAGGTCATCATACGAGTATCGTACTTATTTTTATGACAGTACTCCTCGGTTTGGGTGTTGAATAAAATCAGTTGCATTAAATCGCTAAAGCCCGTTGTCACACTCCTGCTCCTACGAGTTCATGTATACAATACAAAAATATAACACAACATATATGTAAATGAAAATGCATGTACGTTGAATTAGTACGGTTTAATTAAAAATTTAGTAAAACTGCATTACTACTAATAAACAATTGCGTTTTTCTGATAAAACTAATTTTTCTTTTCTTGTTCAACAATTTTCGTAATATTTGAATTATTTATTTGTATTAACAACACGCAATGCTTATGCTCCACTTCCGAAACCCGTTGTCCTAGGAAACGTGAACAAATATTGCATATACCGCCTGATAGATTCAATTGATTGAAAGCAATTCCTTGTTCCGTTGGAAATTAATTCAACAGCGGTGAATGGAAAGTCAATACGAACCGTTCCCTGTAGTTTTTTCAGTATAAAATTTTGCATTAGAGAAGTTGTTAAGCCGATAATTGGATTTGTGCCTAACTTTCCGAATACTTTACTAACGAAACGAGTCACTACTAATGATGATTAGCAGCAAAATCGTGTTTCAACACACCCGGATACATATTAACATATCAGTAGTGAGAATAAGAGTGTATGTTTTGAAATAAAATAAACACGGAACGATGCACATCCGTTTTCTCTGCTAAAAGTGTGACCGAACATCCCGTAAAATGACGTACAACATTGTATACTCGTTTAATATCCATCAGTTAAAAGTTCGCTGATGGTAGTGAAACTTTTTAAAACAGTTTTCCGTCCATTTGATATTGTTTCTAACCAGTCGATAATATTAGTGGTACGAACTATAAACACTTCACTACTTGACAAATGAAACATATTTAAGATTATATTTGTCTAGAATTTACGAATTATAAATAAAATTTTAAAGAGTTTTAAAAATCAATTTTGAAACACGTTTAGAAAAATGAGACGAGTTAAATTCTTACCTAAAATTTGAAAATCCGTTAAAATTGTTAGAAATTTAAAAAAAAAAATGTTTTCAGTGAGCTCAAGAAACAAAATGTCTGCCAATCGTTTGGCATTCCTAACAAAAACAAGCGAACGATTTCAAACGGAATAAAAGTAACGAAACCAAGTTTTTGTAAAGGATCAAAAACTTATTCAAGTACACGTGCAACAGGTTACAGTACATATTATTTGTAATATTGTGGTTTAACTACTATTTGTGATACGTCTTCTTAGTATAATCGCACAATTATAAGTTTATATCTAAGTAAGTCAACAAAATTACTACTTCATTAATGTTGTTTATTAGTTTCCTTTCAACCATTTGGGTTATTCATGATGTAACAGAATAGTTCTGTATGTACAAATTAACGTACCGACAATGGTTTTCTTTTCCTGAAAATAATTTACATATAAATAAATTCCACTTAGTTCTGAAAACCTTTAACGTCACATAAATGGAAGAGGAATAATGAATGCCTAGAAAGTGCTCGTGCTTGTTGCTTGACCCTTGTAGTTTCGAACTTCATCTTGCACCCCCTCCGGAATGTTTCTACAACGAATTTTCCCTACTAAGTAAACAACTTTAAATTTGAATAATAAATCAAGTATGACTTTTCGTACGTGAGAAAACCCGCTGACTGAGATAGACGAAGTTCTCCGTTTTAGAGAGAGCATTATTAACTATTAAGTTATTCATTTTGGTAAAAAAAAATCAGAATTATAAATGTCCTTTATTGGTTACTTCAATTTTCCGTATTTTTTGTATTGTACTGTACCATTTTAAAACCTCTCATTTGAACTTTGTCATTTGAGAGTTCAATCCTTTAATCGTTACCGAAAGAGTTTAAGGATGTAGGGAAAATACACCTGACGTACCTTCTCTCTTTTTCATTAAAAATTAAAATCGGTCAGATTTTGGATTACTCAACGCTCGCGTAAATCATTTATTCAGTAAAATCGAATTCGTTGACATCAAAGTAGACTTCTTCCTGGGTGTGCTGAAGAAAGTTCTTCTGCTTTGTACGAGACAGACTTTCGGTCGAAAGTCTGTGGGATTTTAATGAAGAGTCAGTCAATCACATTAAAGATTTAATTATTTATGGTTGAGCTCCTCGGGGGTTGTGATTGCGTTTTTAAATTCAAAAGTATCATCCATCTCTCGATTTCTTTAATTTTTGGGATTAGTTACTTTTGTCCTTGACATAAGTAAACTGACGATTCAAATCTCGGTGGCAAAGTACGATGTAGAACTTAAAGTACAAGTTGCCTAAAAGTAAAGTTACAAGTTGACGTTCACTGTAAAATAGTCCAATCATATGTTGAGTCCAATCAATATCAAATAATATTTTTCTAAAACAATTTATGATTATGATTATGATTATGATTATGATTATTATTATTATTATTATTATTATTATTATTATTATTATTATTATTATTAGTGAGTAGAATTACACTTAATTACATTGATGATCCTCATCATATCCGATTGTTACTAAAAATTTTTTGTACATGTATTGCACACACACCTCAATTTTTAGTTGCAGTTTAAGACACAGATAAAATATAGATCTTACCAGACTTTTTCTCTTTCTGTTTTACCTCAAAATTCATATAACTATGTACATAAGTGTGCACCTAATGTAAGCAAGAATTCAAATGTTACACATAAATTTTACACTGAAATCTTACTAACACGTAAGGTCTAGTATATGTGTAAAGTGTTTCACCAAGCGGATATTACAACAAATAAAAGGTGACAAGTGCATTGCCTAGTTGGATTGTGATGTCTGATACACACATTACTAACTGAAACATCGCAACACTAAAATGAATTGTTAACTTTTTTGAAATTATTGTTGTTTGTATTCAATTCATGGGCTGCCGTGGTGGCAAGCAACCTGAAAACAATTTCTGAATGCTACTCTCCGGTCTGCGAACCTTCTCGGTATCCAAGAAGTAAATGAGAAATTTTTGCAACCCTTTAAATTTTTTTGCGAAACGATAAAATCTACAAAGTATATACACCGGTGCTGACTGGGAACATACCGAAACATTAACCCCCAAAAGCATTTGGCCAAATAACACGGCTTTTATTTTACGCTGCTCAGAGCGACGGGTTTTCTAGGCAGATTCGCGTGGCAAGCAAAAAAAGCTACCAAAATTAAATATAATAAGCTAAGCTGATTTCATCGTAGCTTTAAAACCTCTTTTGTGTAGTTTTAGTAGCTCGGTTTTTGCTCTCGGAGGTAATTCAACGTCACATTTGCTTTTCGAAAGCGTTACGAAATTCAGAAGCTTAACACCGCAAACGAAAACGCATATATTATTTCCATTAAATTCAAATTAACCGTCTTTGTGAATTCTTCCTATAAAAATTAGAGGCCCCAGAATCTGTCTGGTGTGTCGTGTCTCTCTGTCTGTGTGTGTGTGTGTGTTTTTTTCTTTGTGGTTCGTTAGTCCACAAAAGAGTGGACCTACTAATTCGAAATTATTCAAATGCGTGGGAAATTACTCTTGGCAAAATTTTTCCTCGATTCAACCGTGTCTCCTTTGAATTAAACTCGACATTCGATTTGAGTGCAACGGCAAGTGTACGAAATGACTGTCTTTTGTTGGGGGTTAATGCAATAAAACGACATAAATTACATCTATATGTAGTTGTGCAGTGAACAATATCAGCACGCATTTTTACACGCAATACAGACCATTGTGAAACTTCTAATCTCATTTCGTTTTGACAGCTCATAGTAGAGAAAGATAATTGTACTTCGCAAATGCGGATTGCACAGAGTAAAATGTCCAGATTAACATCTTTTTTCCTTCAGACTCGACAGAATGTGTAGTTGAAACTATATTTTACATAAATATTAATTTAGTCACCATCACTAGAGCCTCCCAACTTCTTTATGAAATACAACGCACGTTCCATTTTATGAATTTCATCTTAATAATTTTCTACTGATTCATACTAACCTGAGCAGTTTTGATTATTAAATGTATTATTATTAAATCTTTCGAACATACTGAATAGTCTTGTGCTCTTACCTGAAAATAAAATAAAAATATATAATATTTGTTATGACTTCAAAAAAAGGAATATTCCCGGATGTAATTAAGTTAATAAAAACAATAAAAAGTACGATTGTCTCTCAAAATTGGTGACCTTTGATGAAATGGAAATGTAGTCTTGATAGAAAAACCCTTAGAGAGAGACCCTTTATGGTCACTCTGGAATGTAGTTCCGCCAATATCGTACAATATTACAAAAACAACAAATTATGTTTTATTATAAACATGACATTATACGTATGTTTCATAATTTTTATTTGACGGAGCAATTCAAAGACTGCCCAACAAGTTTTCTATTAATCGATAAATCAATGTCTTACGGTAACCGGACAGAAGTTTCAAATTTTAAGGTGGAGGTGAGTAAAATTTGCCTTTTCCACGGCAGCAACAGGTTGTGGAAAAAAAGATTCGAAGCAACCGTCCCCACCCAAAAGAAAAGAAGAAGAACAGAATTGAAGGGAAGGAAGAAAGAAATGAGTGACCCGCGTTCCTAAAAGACACTCTCACCAATCCTCTTCCCTTAAACCTTTTTAGTCTTATTTTGAGATCTGCAGAAAAACCCCTTGGAAAAAAGGTCTCAGAACTCGTTGATCACGACCCGGAGATGCGCGGGTCCATGGGTCCATGGGTTTTCCACTTCTCTAACCAGCTAACCAGGAGAAATGATTTATCGAGTCGGAAATATTCTACATAAACCTGTCAGAAGAATCCGAGGCCATTAAATCATAAAACTAAAATAAAGAAGGCCCACCGTAACGAAAAATAATAATTTCAGGTCAAAACTTTTCTGTTTTCCTCCTTCGGTTGAAGGAAAATTTTTTTTTATCAGAGAACACGGAGGCAGCGTAATTTGATTTCGTAGGATAAATGCAAAAACATAGTTTAACTCTCATTCTCCGCCTTTCTTTCCCTTTTATTTCCACGTTTCCGCCGTGTAATTTAAAAGGTGGGAGGAAGAAGATGAAGAACCTCAAGTTGAGTACCTTTTTTTGCATATTTTCACCATGTTACCGGTAAGAAAGAATAACATAAAAAGCATACATAACAATAAATTATTTCTGATTTGGAAACCATAACTAAGTCAGAAAGCAGTTTAGATAACTTCCAACCTGAAAAACGACTTATTATTGCCCCGCAGCGTTAAAGATAATTCTCAACTTTATTAAAACTAATACACACATTTTGTAGATGACAAATAAATCATAAAAGTGTTTATAATTATTATAAACTATTTGCTAAATTCTCAATTTTAAACGAAAATAAACATTACTAGTTTTACTTAAGACTCAAACAGTTAAAATTTGCAAAAATAAAATTATGTATATTAGTGACAATTTTTTAAAATATATTTTACACAAAAGAATGCAATAAAATTGGATTATTGTAATAGAAGATTGATATTACACAAATGAAAGTATTGTGGGTTCACGAGCCAAAGACCATGTTTTTCAACTGAACACTGAAGAATGTATAAATTTCAAGAGAAAGAAAAAGAACAAGCCGAGAAATAGGAACAAGAGGATAAGAAGAAAAGAACATGAAAGCAAATGTAAGAGCATTTAATAGGAGGAAATAGAGGGAGGTATAAAAACAAAATTATATTTTGCATAATTTTATTTAAAATTTTTGAGAAAAGTTAAAGTGTAAAAACTTATATAAAAATTTATATTGTATAAATATTGCCGTAAATTTATAAAATTATATAAGAAAGAAGACTAATGCACCTATTAATTCAGAATAGAATGAGAGTAAACCTTTACGTGGCACAGGTGAGTGAGTATAAATTCATTACAAAGTTACTCCCGATGTTATATACGAAACCTTGGTTTCTCGAAAACTACTCAGGACTGGCAAGTTCCTCTCTCACGCTGATACTTCCACGGACGGCATGGCGTTCATGTTAATGAAAATAAACCCCGACAAATTCAGGCTTTTCCTAGATAGACAACCTTTAATGCGATTAAGGTTTTAGTAAAATCCGTCTAAAATAGAAAACACGGGCCTTGTTCTCCTATTAACGGTGGGCGAATAGGCGACAAAAAACAGCACCGGAGGCAGATGAATTGTGTATTACATCGAACTTAGTTGTATTAATCATCATTTAAACGTATTAAAGAGTTTAGGGATGCTCATCATACTTAGAATACTAATCGTTGACGTGCAGGGCTTGAATTTTCCACCTCTATTGTATCTACGAATTCTTCTAAACCACCTGTACACAAACAGTTCCCGACCGGTTTAAAAATTTTAAATACTCAAATAAGACCTAGAAGTCGATGATGTTGACCACGTCCTCATTTCCTGCTCCCTCTTGGTGCGAATCAGACAGAAATTTCACATGAACAAAGACATTTACTAAGAATACATATAAATTTCAAAAATTTTGGATACTTCGCTAAGGAAATATACCTTTTAAAAATTACCAAATTTTAAGAACCAAATTACTCAGAATTGCTCTCGAATTGAACGAAAAATATTGTTGTACTAAATAAAATATTTGTAATTCTGACACAAGCCTTACGGTCAGTTAGAATCTATTATAACAATTATTACAAATGAAAATAATAAAAACAACACCTGTACATCGTACCTAAAGGTTCACCTTTCCAAAAACTCAAATATTAAACAAACCATTTGAATTTGGAGAATGAAAGTTAACTTGGTACGGTGAGAAAACTTTAATTAAACTTAAGACACTTCTACATTGATTATGTGAAATAATATTAGTACGCGAAGTGCGAAATAATACACAAAATTATGTATTTTTAAATTGTTTCTACAAAATCCCCTAAAAGCCACGATTGACGTGGCCATTTTTATTTCGTTGGTAAACTTGGTGAACTTATTTTCATTACCCACCAGTTTACGTACTAACATTAAACCCCTTAATCGTGGCCCAAAACTCCCATACATAATAAATAACAATAAAAGCACATAGGTTCACATGCCGAATGGCAGTTAACTTACTCTGCCTGACTTCATTACTTCGTACTCTAATAAGTTTTAACGAATGCAACAGCTGAATTTAAGTTCATATCGAATCTGTTTAAAGTTAAATTGCCTAGCGCGAGTTTATTACACAGTCATAATATAATTCCTCAACGAAAAAGCAAGAAAAAGGAATTTTCCCTCGAAAGTCGCTCCGAGTTGAAGTTTCCGAAGCCGTCGATGTGTGTGTTGTGGGCCTCAAGTTTCCCCTTTGGAAATGATAACAGTTGTTTAAACTTAATTAAACTTTCTGTGTACTCGTTGCCAACTTCACTAGACAACACGACATTTGGTATGTGTGACTGTACCTCATGTCCGCGGGAAGTTGAGGACTCTTTCTTTTCCTATTGGTTTTCCACGGTAACTTCTCTGTTACTGGTGACACGTAGAAATGCAAATAAACGGCAAACGATTATCTCTCCCTGCCGCTCTTTTTTCTCTTCGATCATCATGGCCCAATAAAACACACGGAACATTTACAAGAGTAACTTTTTTCTCCTTTTTTCAGACCAATGCTTTTCGACATTAACTGAAAGCACGGGTACTGGCCCACAAAAGAAGTCTCCTGCCCGTTCCCCTGTATTTGTTACGTACTGTTTCAGTCCGTCAGAATACGGGCATAAAAGGTATAGAATTTGCATTTTCCGTTCTTGGAAATCGTTGAAATTCACCTGTTTGAAATTCTCAGAGAGCAACACACCGGCTAGGACCTTATAATTTTTTTCCCCTGGAACACCAATCTATTCCGCCGTTACTTTTCTGCAAGTATCAATTTTTAGTACCTGTAATTTTAATAAAAAGTAACGTACCGACATAACTGGAAACATGGTACCTCACTTCACCTGCAATGGCATCCGGGTGCAGGTGTACAAAATTGTCTGTTGATTTGTTGAAAACTTTCCATTCATAACTTAAAAGGGTAGCATTAACAACAAACAAGATCCTCTCAAGGAACATAGAAAGATATTTATGATAAGTACGATACGGTTGGGCGCCAGATTGTGAAACAATTAAAAATTAAGTTGTTAATGTAAAAGAAACAAAGAGAGTGAAAACAACAAGTGAAAAATAAAAAAGGAAAAAGAAGGGCGGCCATAAAAGGAAGAAGAAAAAGAATAGGAGGATTTTGAGTTGATAAGCTTCGACCTCGAAGTGGCCCGGAGAAAACAAACATTGTGCAAAAGGGTATGCACGACAGCAGACATGCGCTGCTGTTGGTCTCTTTTTACACAAATATTTTGGCTTCTACGTAAGCTTTTAATATAATTAAAAGTAGGTTTGTTCAGGTGTAGGAAGAAATACCTTGTACGTTTTAACTCTAAGGCTAGGTAGTCAGCTGAGGAAAGTATAAAACTCCATTTGTATTCGTAAACCATTACAGATTTCAAAAAATAAATACGAAACAAAGTTAACCGTTTATTAGTGTGGTGTAATTGAGACTCCCTTAACGAGTAAAACGTGTCCAATTAGAATTATCCTTTTCTTCTGCTCCCAAGGTACCTGTCAAACGAGTTTCCTGTGACGATGTTCCTTTCGACTTATACAGTTAGTCAGACGTTGATTTAAAGTGAACCTTTTTGGGGTTCTCCATTTCACTTGTCTATGCTCTACAGGAAATAAATCGACTCGCGCTCCGAACTAAAGTGAACGGCTAGGAAAAGGGTAAAACCTTTGGGAAACCTCACGGGGAAGCCTTAAAAATGTAAAAAAATTTCTTGTTTCTGTTTCTTCTTTCGGAAAGTCTCGAAAAGAATGGGCAGAAGAAAAGAAGAAAGAAAGAAAGGAGGAAAGAAGGAAGGAAAGAAACAGATTCCAAAGCGAAAATAAACTAGATTTTTCATGCATTCAAGTGAAAAATATTGCCCTTTTTTCTGCCTAGAGATGAACGCCATATTTCATTGTTTCCTACAGGACTTCGGGTACTTCTCAGATTTTTTACATTACTCATGATTATCCTTCACACCACCTGCTTTTTCTCTCTCGACAGATAAAAAAAGTAGTGAGTAACCTTGGTTCGGCATTATGAATATTAATTTCACTCAAGGATCCGTCTTTACCCAGTGCGCCCTTTGTCAGGGTCCCGAAGGAGAATACAAAAACACTCCGCTAGGATACTTTTTTTTTTCAAGAGGTATTTATTCAAAAGTGAATTATTAGTATTTAGCCTTTGTTTAAACCTTTCGGTCAACCTCTTCCGGAGTTCCCGACCGGACGGGTCACTATTTCATTGTATATGATATATTAGACGATACTCTCCTATTTCTAAGGATTAAAAAGCTCATTATTTACGAGGCTCGACTGTGTAATGCCTTTTTGTAGTTGCCTTTTGACGAACACAATGGAAGAGGACGACTCCTCGTGGGGAAACTCAAACGGAACACGAATTTCGTGTTAATAAGTTTAATCACGTTGTATTATTTATTGTCGCAACTCCAAAAAATGTCAGCTTAAGTTCTCTGCTAATTGTTTCGGGTGAATTAAACATAAATTGTGCATATATTCACCATATTTATGGATAGCAAGTTGAAATTCTGAGTTGGTTTTTTGTCTTAATATATCAACAATACATTTTTCAAATCTCTAACATTAATGACTTGCATTAATGAAATTACTGTTTATTTCAAAGTCAATTAATAAGCTTCTTATTAATATTTATTATTAAACTTCCTATAAATAATCAAAGTAACTAATGAATGTTATGATTTATTACACGTAGCATGTGATTTGTATAAATGAGTACAAGGAGGCACCGAAGATTTACTGTAAGTATGATTTCCCAATTTTATATAAAAGTTTGTGGAATGTTAATAATTAACTAAACAAATTCGTAATTGAGTACACAAAAGTAATTAATGTAGAAATATATTTCCTCTTCTGCAATTAAAGAAATCTATTGGGTTCGCCATAGTTTAATTTATAAGCGTCGCTTGCATATGGAAATAAATTATTTTTTAATTTTTCCATACGTCGCACTGGTCCATTTTTTCCTCTTCCAGCGATGAGTTTCTCTAGTTCTAGGGAAAACATTTCTCGAGGAACAATTCGATTGGAAATTTTCCCATCAGATTCATTTTCAATTCTGTTGGCTAGCAAAACTTCTGCCCCGAGCATTCTTCAAGAGGCATCAAACAAACTGGACTGTAGGGTTGTAGAATTGAAATCATTCATTTCCGGAACCCTCCGGAGTCAATTCAAAAAGCATTTCCCATCGTCCGGTACCTTATGTTAATTCTGTTGGAATTTCAAACGGTCAGAATATTTGTTTCTTCTTCATTATTTCCATGGGAATCGACAGAATTTGAATGTGAACTTGGACACAAGAGAACAGGAAGCGGTTACGGGTCCCAGAACTGACGCATGCAGCACACCATCTCATCTCGGATGAGAATCCGTAAGTGAAAGTGAAATTTTTCTCCTGCCACGTACCGCCATAAAACAGTTACCGATAAGAAGTGTCGTTTTGCTTCATTTTATTCAAAGTTGCTACATTTGGGTTCAAGTAAAATCAGTTAAATCAAACAGAACTTGACCTCTGTCATACAACAGTTCTGTTTGTTCACATCGTCCGCACAGCATTTAATAACAAAATTCTACGTTTCAAAGAGCCATCAAACTCTACTCATGTACCCTCTTCACTGTTTTACATGTGAGGTAATCAATATCGTTGTGTGTGCAGGAAATCGTAACAATCGACCGCGTCAGTAAAATGTAACTTCTCTCATCTTTATTCATTACATAGTTCACCATTTACTACTTGAGACGAAATGGATATCCTTTGTGGAGTAATCAGACGATATACCTATATATATATATAACTGGTCATCAAAATTTGGTGTTATGCACACTCAGTGTGAGAGAGAGAGAAAGAGAGTAACGCAATAAAATCGTAAAGGTTAGAGTAAATCATCTGTACGAAAGACAAATCAATTATATTCTGAGTTGGAACTGCTACGAGTGATCGGTCGGATAGCACACAGTCCACCGTGAGAAAATTCAGTTAGGTTTGTAGTTTTCCAGCAGGGCAAGAGCAACAAAAAAAAAGTAGAAACTTGAGTCACACCCACAAGATGCTCCGAACAAAATCCCATTAATACGATTGTGGTTGAATGAATAGAAACAGAGAGCTCGAGTGAAAGCTTTAAATACGGAGAATACGTGACGACAGGCTAGAAAAGACCTTCCTAGATAAGGGAACCGGATATGAGCTTCTATCATCCCTTTTTCCCGCCGGAATTTTACTATCCCTTCGCCCAGGAACCGTTTGACATTCGGATTAATGGAGTCTTATTAAATTACGCGATGGATATCCGGATTGGATTACTTACATTTTCATCCTCGTGAACCTATGAAGATTGGAAAAAATTCATTTCTTACAGAGATTTACCAGGTTACGCAAGCGACATTTTTCTTTTCTGTACACGGCCAAACCGAAAGAAAAAAAAGGATGTTTAACCCTCTGATCCTTTAACCTTTTACATTTGTTTTGACTTTAATCAAAGTTCAGCATCTGAGTCGGTTTAATCGACTGTACTTAACCTCTGACACGAGACAGTTTATACAGAGCGTTGGTACAAGGTACTTAAACCATTATATGAATTATTACAAATGTATACATTAAAATATGATTTATCTCAGCCGCGTAATTCCCAGTTTGTTGCGTGCTCTCTCGTAAATGCACGTCAACAGAACACCGTAATTTGTAGGCTGACGCTATGAATTATAACTCTATTTATAATAATCTCGTACCGATTGTTCAATCATTAATTAGTGACTCGTATTTTCACGCGCATTAAAATATTACAAAAAATTATTAAGTACCAAGGGTAATTAAAGTTAAGCTAACGGTCATAAATATTGCGGTGGTCAAGATTTAGACATTAGCAATATTGTAGAATTAAGTGTGGAAGTCTAAAAAGTGTGCGTTAACTTCAGGTGTAGTGAGAGTTCAATTGAGTTGACGTCAGAAGGAGTTGAACAGGTCCACCACAGTTGCAGACAGAACCAGCAACGGTACCAGCAGCGAGTCGAAGATACAAATTGTATTTTGCTTAGTAGAAGTCACCATCGGGTGATTGCCATTTCGTGATTTCATCAATTTCTTTATCACAACTCTACCGGTACCACCCTGGAAACCCAACCGGCTACACATGCAAGAAACCAAGTAGGAGTACTTCGATTGAGACATTAATCATGTTTAATTTGTTAATTTTCATCATTTAATGGGAGGAGTCGGCTAAGAACCGGCTGGGACACATGCCAAAAGTTCCGCAGAAGGCTTTACTTTGGGGGTGACTGTCACCCGGGGAAAATAGAAAAGACACAGGAAAGAAAATTTTCCACCCAGAAGAAAGCAACAACGGAAATCACCAAAGTTAACTTTCGCCTCAAACATTTCCGCGAATGTGGTTTTTGTTGGGAAAACAAAAAGCTTTTTCGCCGGACGAATTCCAAAAACTTTAAACTTTACGTTTTGACGAGTTAACTTAACGGATTCAAAGAAAGTAAGAACTTATTTTATTTATTTTTTGAGCGGATAACGCTTTAATTATTTAGTTAGTAAAACTGCGCAAGGGAGTTGGAATAGAATTCCCTCAAGTCTAAGAGCACAAAGGCAACTTTTAAAAATGTCCTCTTCACCTCTTCATCAAACAATCACTTATATTATCGGTCAATGAACTTAAATAAATAAAAGAAAAAAATAAGTTTTCTGGTATGCGGCAGAGGAGGAAACTCTTGGCTCATGTTTTTTGTTTACCTGGGACCTCAATTGTTCTAGTAGTGAATGATAGGATTAGGCAAAAAGTATTTTAGTTGGGAGTTAAAATTCATCAGAATTCAGTTTTGTCTAATTTATGTGACAGTCTAATTGCAACTCACTCGGATATATTTCATCACACATGTGTAGCCGTAGATGTTTTCTCTGTTGAATGGAATTCCGAGAAAATTAAGACGTTCATATCCGAATTTACATTCAACATGTCGTTCAACGTGAGTTGAAACCGAGCTGAGGTGTGTTGTTACAGACACTGTATATCAAAATTCCGTTACTTAGACACATGTTAAAGTTATCTTTTAACTTAAGTTTACCTATACTAATATTTGTAGTCTGCTAATTGCTTAAAAAGAAAATTTAAATTACTTCTACATCATTTTTTCATAACAAATACTGTTGAAATTGACGACGTGTGTGATATAAAATAAAAAAAAAATTTTACAAGACTTTTTCATGCTCCCCGCTTGTAGCACATACTCCCCACATAAAAGGAAATGTTTACGTTATGTACCATAACGTAACTTACGGTTTAAAATTCCGGCACGTATCTTATGAGATTGTGTACAAAAGCTTTACAGTATGAATTTTATTCAATGAAAAAGCACAAGAACTCCGAGAACCTAACAGGCAACTCAAACTGGCAACCACAGCAGGGAGAACTAACCTACGTCATGGGTTTTACAAACAATGCAACAAAATTTGGTCATTATTACATAATTAAAAATTCTATATAGGCTTTTAATAGGCTGCCGAAGAAACAGTAAAAAAATAGTACAGTGCGAGTTCGTGTTAAACAAAAAATAATGTTGGAAAATAAAACTCTTTGTTTTACAGCCGGCGTTAGCTTCAACATTACCGCTTTTATTCAAAGTAATAAAATGTTAAGGAACAGATCAACTCTCTGAACTCCGTTTTAAAAGTACAAAAAAAGGTTTTCGGGCTAAAGAGCATTAACTCATTGATTAATACTATATATCTAAGATTGAGTGTAATGTATTAGGGTTTCAGTTAAAGAGCCCCGCCCAAATGCATTTGTCTATAAATATATAGCAAAAATGTAGTAGAATCATTCCAATTTATTTTGTCCGTTGTAAAAAGTAATGCCGAGTGATTCATGTCACGGTCTTTTCATTAAAATTTAATGTTATCGTCTAACAGTCTAATTTCTCCGCGAATGCCAAGCGATTTATTGTTTTAGACAAAATCTAACATGAAGCTTATACTTGTAGTTCAACTTTTTGGTTTATTTGTTGTTCGCTTTTCTTCGTTCTGCTTGTAACTTACTGTTGTTGTTGGTTTTTTTTGACATTTTAACAACTACATTTTTACATTTTAAAGTTTCCAACTCACATTCCTTACCTTCCGCCTCAGGTTTTAATTAAACGCCTTTTAGTTGTTATCACGTGCTGAATCGAATGAAAACTTTGCGTAGTTTAAACACTTTTGCGGAACACAAACCTCCAATTTTGGTTCGACACATGATCTCAAGTCAAAAATATCACAAAAAACAACGGTATAAAAATAAAATATACTCTCTGTTGAGTTAAATAAATCGTACATAACTACTTGAACTACCGCATCACATTCGGTTTTTGAATTGTCACATTTTGGGACAAACTATTTGAATATTCTATAAAGTACTCAGTGACGTAATAATTTATTGAGTTACAAACCGCTCAAGAAGACAATGATATTATAATAATTTTAATTTTAGTTGTAAAACTGTAAATGTTCACACCACAACAAGAGAAAAATTTTTTTGTGTGAAATCATTCCAAAGGAAAATTCGTTTAGTCCCCAGGTGATTGTTTCGTCTGCACGAGAACGTGAACACCAATTTAAGTATTAGTTTCTGTATGTAATAGGGCCTACAGTTGCCGAAGGAGTTAGAAGCAGGGTAGAACTTTAAGCCGAGGAGTAGGCGTTGAACTCGAATGATCGATAAAGAGTTGTGAAAGTTACGAAACAAATAGAGGGAAAAAAAGGTTCAGACAAAACATTTTTTTTCTCGCTTTCCTCCCTTTAACCTTTTTTCCAAAACTTGTTTTTATTTCCCATTTAGTTCCAGGGGAAAGGTAAGAAAAAAAAAGCAGGAAATGTTCAGGGGCAGAGATACCGAGCGAAGTGGAAAAAAAAGGTTTCCAACTCGAAGAAAACTCCATTTTGTCCAGTGTCCTTTCATTTTACTCGCGCCTTATTTTCCATTCAAGATCAATTTTCGTCTTACCACCTTTGATTTATGTAAATAGATGTTAATAAGGGAAACCGTAGACGTCGGCCGGTCTGCTAAATCATCGAACCCGAGTTAAATTCACTTAATGTTTGTCAGGTGAGACCTCCTTAGTTGAAAAGGTACGCGGCAACATTCCTTTGTGGCTCCTTTTTAAAATCCATTTACGCGTCAATTCCTTTGAAAAAAGAAATGAAAAATGGTGAATTTTTCCTCCTTCCCTTTTTCAGGCCTTCGCCTTCGGTTCAAATGAAAATGTTCGGTTAAAGGTTTTCGCTACCTTTGAAATTGAAACATTTACCTTTTCTTCGCGAGCCTTTTCCTCCCTGTTAAAAGGAAAGGCAATGCCAAGAACCTTCGCAAAGGAGATGGAAAAGGAAAACCTCGTGAGATTCCTTCAAATTTTATGATTTTTTTTCAATACCCAACTTTTTCACTTACGTTTTTGACTTTTCTAACGCTGTACACATCTTTTGATGTTGGGAATGCTTATAAGATTTCGTCCGTTTTTAAATTAAAAACACGCACCGAAAAAATTAACATGGCAAGAGGACGAAAATAAATGAACAAAATAAATGAAATAAATTTCTCTCAACAAGCTTAAAGCACAAAAACATTGAATGTTCAAACGTTACAAGAATGGGACATGTTCCTGTAAGTAAAACGTATAAAAGCGGACCTCATATGCGGAACGTGGTGGACAATAGTAAATAAATACATAAATACATACATAAACGACTGCTAAAGTTTGTAATGGGAAGGTTTGTATTGATAAGTTTTAGGGAAGAATTGTATAGAATAGTATTGTATTAGTATTGATGAACTCAAAGTATGCAATTCATCGGCTACTGTTCGCTTCACTTAAATTTTGCAACTTACATAATAAATAGAATAATATTACATGCAGTATGTACAAAATAAAAACCGGTTGCAGCAAAAGTTTTTGCTTTAATTTAATTTGCTCTCTTGACATTTTTAAAGACCCTCCAATCAGTGTGACACAAATTCACACCTTTCACTTGCAACTAACCGAGATGTTGTGAAAACGATTATTGAGGTAAATAATTACCGGTAATTTTTTATTGTTAGTAGTGGTTAAAATGATGGGAGAGAGGTTGAAATTAAATGAGATGATGGGAGGCAGAAGAAGAGCATTACTATTAATCACTTCAAAGATATGGGACAAAAAAAGAAATGGCAAACTTTTATCATTAAAAACTGTCTGTCTCGTTGCCAAAAGCTTTCTGAAGAGGCTAAATAATGAATCCTTCTTCTTCTTCTTCTTCTTCTTCTCTATGTCTCTCCTGGTGTTCTCTTACTCCAACCAAAATGATGGATCTCGCAAGAAGTCCTCTTCTTTCCACCGTCAGGTAGCTTCAAATTACATTTTTCACTGCAGAACCTCGTTAAAAGATTCGAGACCATTTTATAATTACATCTTTTTATATTTCCTTTTTTTATTACTTTTAATTTCAATTAAAACGGGTCGGAAAATAAAACAAGGGAAGAAAATTCATTGGATTGGTTCAACTCACACTTTTAATCTCTGGAACGTCACCTTTCCCACTGTGCACGGTACCCACAGCCCTGCAAGCACTTGTTGGTTGAATGTTTCATGACACGCACCTACATATATCCACACACAAACACACACACTTGCATACACTCGCACGCGTTATTGGAGACCGAATGTGATTGATTTAGGAGAAATATGCAGCTCCAAGCCAGGCATATCGTTTTCAGAGAAAAGTAATAAACATAAACAGAAATAAATAGGTTGGGAGGTAACAATGTCGGTTTGTCAGTCGTCGACAAGGTGTGTTGAGTGAAATCCTCGCTCAAACACGCAACCAACAGTCGGAGTAAATTCAATGTGTTCTTCGAGTTTATAGGTTTTTACCACAATCATCATGTTTATTTTGGTTTTCTCAAAGAGCACACTTCAGTCACAGTACAACCGAAAGCGTTTTGGTGAACTCAAATGTAATTAAAACACTACTAATTTCATTTTAGAAATGATACTTTGACGTATTATGGCAATACGCATTATTGTATTAGATACAACAGTTAAAGACTTTATGGTGTGTCATTTAGTATATAATGTTGATGCCTACTAACTAAATTGTGTGCCATTTAGTATATAATATATTTTTAAATTCTTACTAAATTCTAAAGAAATAAAACTTCTGAATATCGGTCTTTACGCATAACTGTTGTAACACAAAACCAACACATTAAGCTTAAATTATTTGTAATAATTTATGTTGCACTTAACTTAAATAACTTAAAAAAATTTACACAGTAGCGGTTGTTAGGATTCACCGGATGTTTAAGTAAAATGTTCAAAATTTTTTATTTTTGAGAAGCCAAAACATCTACTCAACAACATACTCAACAAAAGGGTGAGAAAATGGTCGGCGTCATCAGATTTTTTTATTTTATTTTAGTTTACTAAAATTACCTAATACAAAACGAATATATCGATATCTGAATAGTCTAATTGCAACCCTTGTGAACCCAACAAAGTATCAATTCTTTGAGTATCCGTAACCGTCCGTCTTTTATCAAATTAGTCGAACACTTCCATCGAGTTCAGATGATTCTCTGTCGAAGGAGAGCAACAAAATATTGGAAATAAGGAAATCCGGTTGGGTTCTAAAGTTCGGGCCCTGCCTGGGTCTAACCCGTGTGAACTTTGAGATTAATGAATCCCACAGCGGTCTGACAACTTCATCATAATTAATAACGGGAAAACAAATACAGAATCGTCAGAAACATTAAGTAACAAGAAGGAAAACACCTAGCCGAAGTAGATGAGAGTTTTTCTAGGTTGAGTAACAAACTGTCGGGGTAAAATCCGATGGTTAGAGAAAAGCAATTATTAATCATGGCATCCCATCGTCGTCGTCGTAAACCGTGCTATCTAGTTGATGGGTAAAACCGCTCAAAATGGAGCTTAAAAAGACGGGAACATTAACGGAATTTAACGGTTTTACTGCGTGGAAATCGCCAGAGCCAGACAAAACGCTCTCCACCAGGTCTTTATCTAACTCCGCTTTTGCTATCAGTTGATTTATCCGTTCGAACCTTTTTCTACCTGTGCCCTTGTGCGTCTCTACCCCGAGCAGTAACCTTTTCTGACCCCAACGTTGAAATTTAACTTTTTAAATTCGTTTTAAGGCCGGACAACAACTACACCTTGTTTCACAATAAAATTTGCTTAATAAAAGGGAGATACGTTCGACGTGAAATTTTTAATTGGAGTCCTCGGGTCGACATGACCTTTTATACGGGCCATCAAGCAAAACAATGCAACTACGACGACAATTCCGAAAGCAATGAATAAAATAATAATTAAACATCCGTGAAGACGGTTTGCCTTTAGGAACAATGAAGACTCGAGGTAAAATACCTGATTAGAGGGATTATAAGTAGGAGTAGAATCCGTGAGAGGCCCTTGAAAATCAGCTGCTAGAAGTAAAAACGTAGCGTTGAGGTTGTTTTAAGGAAGGAACATTTCAGTTTAACATGAGACCAACTAGAGGGAAAAAAGTAAGACAGTTTGCCGTGGCACTAGACAAAATATACTAGAAAAAACAACAAAATTACATAAAACGGCCAAATTCAGCTGTGTAAAAGTCGAAACGACTTAAACTTACACTTAACTTCTTCGTCATAACTTGAAATGGGACCTATTAACCCGGCATGTTTCACACCGTTCAATTAGATCGTTTTAATCGATTCTGGCGTTAGGAAAATCACAAATCCGGCAACTTTCTCTCCCGAAACCTTCTGACCCATTCTAAAGTACAAGAGCACTGTGCAAAAATTCAAAGTGCAACAATAAATAAACTTCCTCGTGTCGTAGAATCCGCCAACTTTCCTGTAATTTCTTGAGTCTTAACTTTTCTCATAATGCCACCTGACTCAATTACCGTCTGCTTTTCCGTCTTTTTCGCTCGTCTGCGTTTCTTATTCCGGAAAAACCTATGAAGAACTTCCCACATACGATCATTTTGCACACCACCCGAAACTAACATTTGCATTTTTTCAACGTTTCAAAGGAAACTCGTGCCGAGGTTAATTTTACCAAGGTATGTTCATTTAAAAAAAAATATGAAGTTCTATCATTACAGGAAACGACCTCTTACAGCATTTCAGGAGTAACGAGGTTAAGTTTTTTACGAGCCAACCACTCTCGTCTTACACTCAAGACATACAAACGCCATCATTTTTGTGGTTTCTTTTTTTCTACAAGCATCGTTCAAAACTTGGTGGGTACGAAGAAAAGATGGTAAATTACTCAAACTCAGAAAAAATTCAAGGTATTTTGAAATTTTCTCAAGAAGCACATGCTCAAGGTAAACACAAAAGCTCTTGACCTAAACACTGGGGCGAAATTACGGATAATTAGTCACCGGGGTGAACTTTAAAATAATGAAAAATATTTCTTTCTTCAGTACTGGAGAAAGTGCAATGTCAAGGAAGAAGGCAATAAAATTCAGTGTAAAATTCATGTTAACTAAAATAATTGCGAATGAAAAGGTGTCGCATTAACTCAAGTTAAAGAGATATCTTTGTTTCAGACTACAAACTTACAATGTGATGTCAATATGTATGGGGGTAAAGCAGATTGTAAAATCTCTCTTGTGACTTAAATATACTTGTATAATTTATATCTACGGACATAGAGATGTAACTAAGAATAGCGGGGACGCTTATGAATTAGGATATTTGAGCAACTACGATAATAAAAACATAAATGTATAAATTTACAACAACGTATAAATTAAAAATAAGACTGACTAACAATGCATGTGTCAAGAATAAATAAAACATAAACATGTGTACAATACACTTTAGATTACTTTTTACGATTCAACGAATTAACTTGTTTTGGCCTGTTAAAGTGCACGTTAAAATTAATAAATTAAAAATATTAACCCAATATTTCCAACATCATCTGAAACTTGTACATAACAGGAAAGGACAGTCACACAAAAAGTGTAAGATTTCACCGTAATTGACAAGGAAATGTACGTGCCAGAATTATGAAAAGAACTTGGGACGCGCATACACACACAGAGAGAGAGAGAGAGAGAGAGAGAGAGAGAGGGACATTCAACTTTCTTCACTTCTTACCGTCAACTCGAATTATCTGCAGCCAACATTTCTACTTTAGAAAAATAAAGACGAAGTCATTTGATGTGTCTTGTTCAATTTCCAGAAACAAATTTCAGATAATTCATATCTGGGTTTTTAGACGAGACGAAAAAATAACGGAGGACAGGAGCGTGACGAAACACACGACCCAACAAAGATGTTTGCTTTTTCCCGAGGACAAATGTGCACGGCACAAACACATCAAACACAAATACTTGTGAAAAAGTGTGGAGATGAAGATGAAAAAAAAATAAAAAGAAAAAAGGATGTTTCGGCGCCAGTTGAGTCGACAAAGCCACTGCATGGAAGGTTCAAAAGGTTCTCTGAAACCGAAGAAAAATAACAAAATCCCCCAACTGAGGCAACCGCAAGTCTTCATCGTCAGCCCGGAGAATTTCGTGGAGTATGACAGGAATGCGACCGTCGTCGTCGTCGTCCTCGGTCCGGAGACTTTGTTATGTTTGGTAATTGAAGCACATCTTACAAGAATAATAATAAAATGCCACAAGAATAGAACCATGTGGATATAAAATAGAAAATGTTTTTTTTTTCACAAGGTTTTGGGCTTCCTCAAACAAAGAAAATTATCACTTCGATTAAAGAAAATAGAACTTTATATAGAATAACATATGAATGTTACCAAAAAAAATGAAAACAAAAGAGACCAAATATTGGATAATTACAAAATATATATAAAACAGATGTAGAAGTACCACAAAAATTTAGTTAATGTTCTACAGCGGTTGAAGCTTTAACCGGAGAAAACACAACTACAACTAAAATTAAAATACTTACAAAAGCACAGCAGAGGTGAAGAAAGGTGAATAATAATGTCTACGTGTACAGAGGAAAGTGCTAAAAGCTCAGTTGGGAATGGTATGAACAGTTCACTTTTACTACGGCCATGGTCGACTAAATAGAACTAAATAGAACAAACTCGTTTGAAGGTATTAAGCTCGGGCTGAGACTGGAGCGTTTCCGTTAAGTCCTTCACCCCTGGGAAAATGTGTGATCTACACACACCCTCTGACAACCCCCGATGACCACATCTCTGACAGCCAATTAATTCATCTCGCTCAAGCCGGTCAAATAATATAAATGATACATCACGAAGGGCTCCGTGGAGGGATGAATTTCACATCGTACAACTCGTAACAAGTCGGGTTCGAACAACACGAGTGTCATTACTGTCAATAAAGTTTGACAGAATGAGCTCCTGGAGAAATCCCCCGGATCCTTCGTGTACCGTTCAAAGGAAAACGACCTAGAAAACCGGCAAGATGGAGTAGCGAATATAAAACAAAAAAACAATACGAATTGTTGACCCATTTCTTCTGTGGGAAATGAAAGCGTACAATTCTCTCGAATGACTGACTGGAAATAAAAACAGAAAACGATTCCTAATTTTCCAACTTCTTTATATCCACTCTTTTCTTTCTGTACCCAATAAATTTTACGTTGACCCACTTCTATGAATTTTATTTCCGATGGAAAAAATACGAACGACTGCCACCAACGATCCTACACGATCAATCGGTGGAACCGAGTGAACTCACCGGAAAAGGAACACAAGTCAAGCCTATTTGAGAACCTGAGTCTTATTGTACAGACAGAGAGGCACACACAACCAACGCAAGACATTTCCTCTCTTAAAAATTTAAAATTTAAAACTTCACAATAATACGTAACGTCGCCGACGTTATATTCTTTTTGAGTAACTTAAATGACTTTAAACTTTATTATTATTAACACTTCATTGAAAATGGAGAAAATCCTCTGAAGATGAATCCGATGAAGATCTTCCGGTGTTTCCCCAAGCGGTTTTGGTATTGTGGTATTGACAAAATTTACCGCGTCTTCTTAGTGTTTAGAACGTGCAACATCCTGTCGCACTATAAAATATAGTGTTAAAAACTATCGAACCGTACAAAAACATTTTTAGCAACCGTACTGGATTGATCACAATTGTTTTTCAGGTTTATTTGTTGACAAGAGCCGTAACGGTAAAAATAGTTTCTTCGTGAAATTCCCACGTGATCGATAGTGTTTTACAATAAATTATAAGTCTAAATAGCGCTATAAATTATGTTTTAATTTTTAATTAGACTTTCGGGAAAAATCGATTATTTACGACCGTAAAGAATTATATACAGAAAATGAATTTCATTAACATTTTTCTTTCCGCGTGCTCCGCAACTTCTAAAAAAAAGTCAAATTGTAATATTCCCTATTAATCACTAAAAATAGTAAAATCCTAGTTGACGATTAATTTCCGGTAACGGCCACGGCCTTTTAAATTAGGAACTTGTCAAATGAGTTATTGCCTTCTGCCGAGGGGTTCCACCCTGTTGACCACCCATTTCTATTAATTTGGTCGACCGGTGGGGGCCTGCAGCAGCGAGGGCGGTTTTCGTAACGTTTTCTACATCTTAACTCCGAGATGAAAGTTCACTTTTTATTCGTTAACTCATTTCTCCTTTCTCTTTCTACTTAATAATCCTTTACGATATTCTCAGAACGGTTCCTTGCAACTGACGAGGAATAATGGAATATTTACTTTGTCGTACCACAAAATAGAATTTTGCGTGTGACATTCGACATTATCTTGAGCTTTTTTTTAATTAAGTCGGAAATGTATATATGTATATGTATATATATTTATGTATACGCAAGTCGGAGTACATGCAGTCGAGCGTAACGCTTGGTACTTGATATTCAAGTCATGACCACCGCGTAGGATACACGTTGTATACTTTATTTTCCCATTTATTTGCATTCTTTTAAGGAAAAGGATCCGAACGAAAATTCAAAATCATCAATTCCATTTCTTGAACGTATTTTGTTGCACAAATACTTGTCTTGCAGTTATTTATACTGTCGACAATTGCCGGAGTAATAAAATAAAAAAAACTGGGCTCATAAAACAGCTACTAAACGCAATATATTTAATGTAATATTTCGGAATGTTTTTATTTATTTGAGTATTAGACTCGATAATAGATATAGAATAGATGTAGACTTGGTGTAGAACACACTCGTACACGTGACACACACACACAAAAGAAAACATTTCAAAAGAGAAGTTGAAAGGTGTTACTCGCCTACTATCACGGGGTTTGGACAAATACTCGGAATTTTCCATGTCGAAGCTTCAGACAACGACATTTTCATTTTTGAATCCGTTAATGTTCACTTCCAAAAACCGTTTTCCTTGCGAAATTCAAATTAGTAGTAAAATATCGTCTCGAGGTGTAAAAGTAGCGGAGTTAAAGAAAGAAAATATTCAAAAGTGTATTTCACAAGAGGTAGCGAAGTTGTAATATTCCAAATATTATTTAAAGCTCGGATGGAAAATTTCAGATTTATAGCTTAAAAAACTTTTCATATAAAACTTCGTAATGGAAAAGGATCAAAACCTGGAGGTTTGGCCAAAGTAGCAAAGACTAAAGCGCATGCTGGAAAAGGTCACGGCAATCTCAAGAAAGTCACAAATCAGGGGTGTGGAGAAGGAAAAATAACGAGGTTGTAAACCTGAACCTGCAAGTCATAAAAAATCCGACGGGTTTATGAAGTTATCGAAATGGAAAATATAATTAAAATAAGTAAAATGCATTAAACTCGAGCCTTGAGCATTGTTGCAATGTGAATTCCACATAAATACATAAATACATAGTGCAGGAAATTACATATATTGTTTAATGTACGAATTGATGTATGTGAGATTTTTACCCGTACGAATGTTTGTCGTTTGACCTTTAATTTTTAGGAAAATTTATTATTCAGATGGAACGGGGTTTAGAAATGAACAGTTTATTAGAAGGCAATACTACCATAAATAACTAAATAACTTACTTAACATGTAACAAAGAAATGCGGAGATTTTAAGAAAATATTCAGTCGATACGGTTGCGAGACTCAAAATTAAAGATGGCTGAAAAATAAATTTTGCTTCGGAAAAAAGTGTGCCGTTTTATGTCAGTAAAAACATCACGATCGCATTTATTTGAAAGTTGCAGTTCTCCGAATTTCGGAATTCTTCAGATGAAGCGTTCCACCACGAAGCAAAAGTCACTGAGACAAACCGAACGAAAAAGCTAAACACTTTAGGGTAGTGAGAAAATACATAATAATAAAATTACCGGTAATAAAAAAATTGTAATGGCGCGGTTTACGATCCGAGTAATAAATACCCATTTGCATTTTCCTTACTTTTGCACTTTTTCAGACTTTATTGAGACATTAAATGACACCGTAGGTGCAATCACCCGACAGGTAAACGGCAGTCAAACTGTTTATGACGAACGAAGAAACACTTAATTGATTTTTTTTTGTAATCTTTGAGAAATATACGAATACAATTTCTCAGGTTTACGTTCGGTTTAAAAGGAGACTACAAAAATGAGCCTGGGCAGCGATTTGAAAATCTTCTGTTTGTTCAGGTGAATTCTACATAATTTCCAGTGTGTTTATACGAGTTATTTTCAGGGGTTCGTAAAGTCACTTGATCCAAATCTGACCTTCCTCTAAACTTTTGGGGTTTGTTACAGTTTACTTAATTGTGCTTTCTGATTGGAACTTAATGCAACTTAAGAAAGCCATCGTAATGGCCACCATAATGAGGCACTTATTGCAAACAAAGAGTGAGGTCGTCCCACTATTTGGTCATTACTTTCCAAAGGGTCTCTCTCTCTCTCTCTCAATCTCTGTATTACTGGGAGTTCTGTTGAAACAGAAGTCTTGAAAGTTGAAAGGTCGGTTCAACTTGGGAAATTATATTTAAAAAAATAGACAGAAAGCTAAGTAGGAAGTAAAAAAAAATAAAATAAAATGAAATTTAATTCTAGCCCCCCGGTACAGAGGAGCATGTAAATCAAAGGGATTTGACGAAGCATCCCACTCCTCTGTTGCATTTTATCCCTTTTTAGGATTAAACACTCGGTCCTTAAGTAAATAGTTTTCAATTTTGTCCGGGCTCTAAAGTGAAATTAATGAAAACCTGTGCAACTTTTGAAAACAAAACTAAATTTAATTGTTTCACGTGGGTCTGAAACCAAGAATTTTAGAGGCGGTTAATTGAATTAGCATTAATTGAAGGCTACGACAAATTTTGCCGGATTTACAGGTGGAAACAGTTTTTTAAGGCGCAGACTCGCTTACAACGAAGGATCGTTACATGTTCCAACAGCAATTGAATTACGAAGCAAAAATTTGCTTTTTTAACTTTTGTCAAAACAAACTAAGTGTGATGAAAAAAATTGAATATAATAAACAGTAGAAGTTTTATGGTTTTTTTATTTTGATTCCGTTAACATTTCTTTTTTTATTTTAAGAGGCTCTAAGCTGAGTTACAATTTGCACTTTATACTAAAAAACCGTGTATATGCTCTTTATGTGATGTTCAAGTTCTATAACATTATTAAATTAATATCTCAAAGTACACTAATGTACAGTGAATGAAATGCGTGTTTTGTCGTATGTTTCAGTAGCGTCTTTGTGTAATGTGACTTAACTCAATGGTTGATGTTTCAGAACGTATCAATAAAATTTGCCTTAGACTGAACTAATTTTTAATTGCTTCATTTAATTATTACGAATATAATTAGTTATGTATAAGTCGGATCTGGGCGATCACAGAGTGTACAAAGGGTGGTCTTAGAGGTGATAGTGTGCTGACGTGCTCTACCTTGGAACGGTGGCAAAGTAGAGGCATTGTTACGTAGAGTAGAATAGAATAGAATGTTCGATTGGAAGGATGTGTCGTTCAGGACACTAATAATTGCAACAGAAGAGTATTCTACGTGAACCCAATATTAGAATACAAGTATTGTAGCTAACTGTCTCTTGCATCTTACTAGCACGACGTAACCATGGAATTTCCGCGTAAAGCAACTGGAGAGCTTCCGACATATATTTTTATATTCTATTATTATAGCAATTCTTTTATAATGTAATATAAATATATAATATATATATTATTCTACATGATAGTTGAAACAACCCAATAAAAAACAATCTTACTGATGTTAAGTAAATATAAATATTAAACATTATTGATACTTATATTATTCAACTTTCGTATTTTAATCAATATTCTAGGTATTCTATGTATTAAGTTTTAAGTAAGGTTGTTTAGCAAATAAAAAGATATTTGATTTATTACCTGATACTGAAACGGTGTATATCAATATCCCCGGTAGAAAATAAATGAATCCGATTAGGTTGCAACCGAACTGCCTGAAGAGCTTCTGACAACCCAACTTATCCGTATTCATAGTGATAGACGATATAAATTTAAATCGTAGCTCACGAACCACTCATTTTCACATTTCCACAGGATTCTACTTTATTTTTAATATAAAGGTAAAGCCGGCATGGGTTCACGGCCCGCCTGGAATCAACCTGAAACAAAAAGAAAAAAAAAACAAATATTATTAAGATGCCACAGAACTTATTGACTTATTTGTGAAACATCAATTAATGTCACAACTGTTAACAAACGGAAATAATCGAAACGACCGCCTTTCTATTTCCACGCCTGTGCTGTTCTACGATTCCCCTGGGACCGTTAAAAAGGGAAACGTTACAGAACATATATTTCTCTTAACGAGAAGAAGATTAGTCAAACTCCACGAAGAGAAGTAAATTCTGACTTTCTTTCTTGCCGAATTGGTGATGAAAAAGTCACGCAAGTCGTAAATAGCACGTGATGTAACACCAGTTGGCACAGAGCTAAGACTAAGCCAACTTCGGATTTAGGTGAAGCCAAACGAAAACGACCGAGTCAATAAAGTTCCCAGCGGTATGACACGGGGGATAAGAAAGGAACAAAGAAAGTGGAAGGAAACCAAATATGAGGTCTGTACGGAAGCAATAAAAATGGGAGTTAGACACAGGGGATGATCAAGGAGCAAACCGTTTAGAATTTCAGTGAAAGAAGAAGGAAACGTATCTTTAACGAGAGGAATGATGACGTGACGGCTTTATTACTTCAACAATGCACCAAGACTAAAAGAGAAATGATATTTGTGGGTGAACGACAATCAATTACAGAAGTAAAATAAACATTACAGATGAATATCGCGTGTTTCTTTCATAAAGGCTCGGGCCATATAAAATAATAGGAAGTTATTGGCACATACAATGTAGAACAGAGAAAGACGTCGAAAATGAATACAAGTTAAGTACTGTTTATTTATATACATGTATTGTATACAGTGGACAGTCCTGTTTGAATTGTGAACACCACAAAAATATAATCCGCATATTTAAAGAGAATATAACGGTTAATTTTAAAATTACATTACAATTGTAATTCTCAACCGAAATAATATGTTTTAAAATAATAAAAAAAACAATAAATGAATAACCAAAATATAACTAAACCTTTACTTATTAGAGATAAGAGTGTATACAAATACTAAAAACTGATTAAAGCCATCGTACATGGAGTCTTTAACGTCTACAGACTTCACGTCCTAACGAATGTTGTCAGCCACTAAATCAACATGGAAGTTAGAAAAAAATTTTTTGAATGGAAACCCCATCGATCAATTTCCGGTTATGCTTCATTCAACACTATCACTCTCTTTCATCAATAATATACTGCGATATTTTCCAACAGAAATGTAACTGTAACTTTCAGGTTGAGGGAAAACTGCAAAATTCCATCACAGGCAGACAAAATGGAGAGCACGTCGAGGAGCATTGGGAAGAACCCTAGTAAAAATATAAATAACTTAACGAAAATAAAATAGAATGAAATCGATAAAAGCTCACATCAATCGGTTTTTATTAATTTCGGTGAACGCACACGCACCAGTGACAGAGACAAGTAGGAAAAGTATCTCTCATCGGTCGCCAACGTCACTTCAAGGTACGAAAGGTAAGGCAAACGATGGGACAACCTTCCCGTTTCTTCCGGACCTCGCCGCAATTCCTTCCGGAACGCAATCAGCGTAATTTAAAAAAGCAAGAAAAAAAAAAATAAAGATGAGAAAGAACAGAAGAAATTGATATGATGAAAGGGAGTAAGATGGAGAAGAAGAAGCAGATGAAGAACAAGATGAAGACGAAGTATAAAAAGAAGAAGAAGAAGAAGAAAAAGCAGACGAGCAGGGAGAAGAATCAGAAAAAAAAGATGGTAACTTCCCCGATGAAGAAGATTTTCTTCTTTCACTTAATTAACTTTTTCGATGGAATAATAATCTTCATGATGACTTCCATCTTGGTGCACACGCGGCGGAAACAATTCAGTTCATTTGAATAACAAGCGGAAACGGAAGGAAAAAGAAGAAGAAAAAGGAACAAAAAAAATGTAACGCAGTGACGAGAAGGACGTCAATCTCAACCGGATTATGAAAATACAAATTTCAATTTGTGGAAAATTACGGTTTCAATGAATTAATGAATTGACGAACAATGCCGGAATTTTTTTTATGTATTATTTAACTACACAGGCTACATAGGGGGTACATAGGCTCGTCAAACAAATCAAATAAATACTTTTAACTAAACAGATTAATTAATATTAATCATTAATGTTACGGGTGTTGTAGTGAGTGTTCCTCACCCAATAGGTCCCGATACATAATATTCTGTACATTAACGTACATAAATTTCACATTTAATGAACTGATCATGTGAGGCGGTATGTCAATAGCCTGGAGTTGCAATTATGCACATAGTTTTTTTAAGTGATGCTCTTTTTTTATCTGCCACTAAAAACTTCCCAACCCGTGAACCTCCCTTTATTTCTCTTGTTACATAAAATCTCTTTGTTGTAGTCAACACGTAGTCTCGTATTTTGACATTTAGGTTCGATATCAAATTCTTCCTACTGGCTAACTAAAGTCACTGCCCATCACATACGAAACAATTTATGTCTAGAATATGTTACTGGGCTTCAGGGCATTCATTCTGGGCACGTAGAATTTTTCACCGCACGATCCTACGGTCCTACTCCGTACAAGTTTGGTACCAATCTTGGCGTCGCATCTCTAGTAAATAATATTTACTTTATTTTTATGTAACTCCTTGAAATCATCCACTCGTCACATTTTCCCCGCATTGAGAACGCGCAATAAATCTTCTTTCAAATACAATACAAACATGGTTTTTTTTTTGTTTTTATGTGAGTGTAACAGAAAACGCGTAACGCGATATTTTGCACCATTTATTTTTCTCCTCGCTCGTAGAGAAAAGTAAATTTAATTTCAACGCAAGAAGTCCGTGGCCGAAGGGTAGAAAACGAGAAGAAGGAGAGCTTAGGTGGTTCTGAGCTTTTCCTAAAATTTATAGTTTTGGTTAATTACAAATTTTGATAGTTTTGGATAGTCGAAAACTAAAGAAAATAAAGCAAACTCCGAGTTAACCGCATTTCTCGCTGGGATACGCCTCGGACAAAAACCCGTTGATGGTTTTCTAAAATTTGGCGCGAGGTGCAACCTTCGGGTATCTGAAAGGGTTCACATCACTCCCCGTTAGAGAAAGCATGAAAAGATAATAGATAAATGGTGTCAACTTTGGAGTTAACCCCCGGATAACCCAGAAGTTTAAATTTCGTTATTCAATTTTTGATGGGCCGTGACCCACACGTAGTCGCCTGGGTTTCCGTTAATCCTCCGACTCGACCATTCCGACAAACTTTAAGGTTTGAACCTTTTAATTGGAATACTACTGAAGAAGCAATCTACAAAATTAATTTTACAACGAGAATTTTAATGTGACAACACCGGATTTGAAGTCGGCGGTGAGCTCAAGAAGTGTGGGAAGCCTTCGGTTCTCACGCTCGAAACCTTTACTGCCCCACTAGGGCTGCCGACTAAAAGTTATGAAAAACTACTTACATAACTTCGGTCAATAAGTTCTTTTCGTTCAATATTCATTAATTTGCATTAAATACAACGGCACCGACCACGTGATTAATAATTTATATTATTTGTAAATGAAATTAAAATTTCGCAGTACGCCAGAAAAATATTATTATTATAAAACTCATCGTTCCTCTTCATTTGATGTAGAATTTTCTGGAGCTGAATTTTCCAATTTATTTTATTTTTTTAAAAAAATCCTTTCTTTCCTGCGGGAATACATTCATATTCGAGTAGGAGCTCACTGCCGCATAGTAATGCCTGAACTCGGCATTAAAGGGCAATGATTTATTTTTTCTAGACTTCCTTTGTTAGGAAATATGCTCTTTCTAATTACCGACTTTATTATTAATTGCTCAAGGTGGTGAATTCGTAATTGGACTTATGTAAAATAAGGTCAGGGTCGGAAACTCTGAGAATCACGCGAAAAGAATATATAGATGAAGAGTGCGTTCAATAAAGAACTGTTTCTATTAATTTTCAGTACGTGGGGTATTTTCCGCGTCGCCTGTACCGGTCACATTAAGTTTCGGTATTAAGTTGGGTCCCGCGAAAATTGAATGTCAAACAAAGTGAGCACGGTGACAAAATTTATTAATTTTTTTTGTTCTCGTTTTACCGCTTTCACACTGTCAGTTGTCCGTAGAGATGACAAAGGACAGGACCGTCCTGCAGGAAACAGGAGATCCAAATCCTTCTTTCATCTGGACGTCTGGATTACGGGGGCCTAGCAACAGCGGGAAAAGCTCATTCTCCGACTGGCATGTTCGATATTTCCAATTTGTGAGGAGTGAGGAGCAAATGAACTTTGCGTTTTTCCTACGACGAGATGGATTCCTGCCAATTGGAGAATAACTACATTGAAATTTCATCAGGATATTGCTGACAATTTAAATCTCATTTGCGTCGGTCCCCGAGGGTTAGGCTCGACATAACTCGGCAAACATGTCGCCGTCGCAAATGTTCCATCGATTCGTTTTAGGCACGAGGTTCCTCGGTGTTACGTTCAAACAACGGCCGGCCACTAATGCTTTCCCCCGGATCTTTTGTTTGATTTATATGCAAACAAGGTACTCGTGCAATTTAATACATCAATCAGTCAGTCAGTCAGTCAGTCTCAGACGGAAACTCACGTAATAATTCGATGCGAATGGAAATAAATAAGGAAAAGCAAATAGGACATTGTTTCCGTTACGAATGCAAGTGCTCAATTATTCGACAACGGAATTTGATATTTTGTGCAGACCGAGTCCCTCCCAACCACGGAGTCTTCTTAATATTAAATGAACTTGACATTATAGGATCTGCATAAGAGGAAATCTACATTGGAGAACTTGACAACTTACGTGGTGGTTTGCGTTAGAGAGTGTTGATATTGTGAAAAGGATTCAAGTGGATAAATTAATGAACTGAATTAAAGTCGCAAGGTAAGACACCGTCAATTTATTTACACTCATTCATTTGTCGTCAGTACCTGCAATACCGCAGGCTTTGCTACCAGGTATCTTTGCCGGGCGGACCTATACACTCTTTGCGATTTCAACTTTTATTACTTCAACACAGAGAGAAAACATATATTTTAACGCGACAATGAAGATAATGAAAAATAAAGGAAAACATATGTACACTCAAAGATAATACATAAATGAAAATAAAAAATTAATAGAAATTATGTACGGGTACCAGGAACTTTTACAGAAAACCTTTTACCTAAAACTGTCAAATTAGAAATCTTAGTGATAAGGAGGGGGATATAATAAATTTTGTACCTTACTAAGGTTTTTTTAAGGAAGTAAAGGATCGAGAAGGCAGCTTGAGGGCCCTGAAACTTCACATCTTAGAGCTTCTCGTCTACCTTATTTATTTACTTTCTTTATTATTCTTTCTTTTATTTTTCCCTTTCAAAAGTTTTCTGAAAGGCAATAACTTCTTACACCGTTCCAACTTGGTCTTCTTCCACTTCTTCTTCTTCTTCTTCTTTTTTTACTGGGCTCAACTTTGGCTGTAATTTTTTATCAGTTTTTAGCCGCCTTGTAAATGCCCTCTTCACTTCTATGTTCAATTTTTTTTCCTTTTCTTGCCCACGTCTGTTTCGAATCTATTTTACGCTGTTTGCTTTAGCCTTTTGTGAACTTTTCCCCCTTTTTGTTCTTTTTCGGCCGTGACAATTTATCAAAGTATTCCCGGGGTTCTTCCCGGACGTTTTTAACATCTTTCTCGGTCGCCTAAAAGATTGACTACCCCTAACAAGGAGGGGCAAGAGAAGGCGGAGGCTTAAAAATTGGACGTCTCAAACGTCTGGGCGTTGTCCGCACACAACTAATAATACACTTAAATAGTGCAGTCTATCATTGCACTGGGTAATTTTTATTTTTGGTCATTAAACACGAGACAGTGTTGGTGACAGCAGACTATTTTCCCTTTTGATATGAATACGAAGCAACGACAGTTGCAATGAAGGGGAAATGTTGAACCGACACAGGTTTAATATATTATAATATATAAAATTAACGTAAAATTTTACTAAGTGAGCCCATCATAACTCCATCAGTTAAAATGTATAAACCAACACAATTCGAGCAATAATATTATTACATACTATAATAAATTATTTCTGTGATACAATTTTCCTATTCCATCCCTTCCACTGCTTTAAAGATCCGCCAGAAGAATCACTTTGGATGTTTTAAACATCACGACTAGTATCATATTGTCGTATTTTATATACGACAAATAAATAACACACTTATTTATGTTCTTTATTCGGTTTCATTTGTAGACATAATTGCAGTAATAAGGGCAATAAGTGCCCCTTTAAATTCTCAAATTGAATTTTATTACATGTTAACATGACTCAGCAGTTGTTATTAAATAAAAATTCGTTTAAAAACAGAAAACAGTACAAAAATGTTAATGAAAGGGTAAGTTGGATTTACGTTACACAGTGTAACTTCTCAGGTAAAATGGTTATACCAAACCTCCAAGACGAAGTTGAATGTTTTTCTAGTGTCGGCCGCAGAGCACATGCATGTTCGAGTGAAACAGTACAAAACCAGACAAACCGGCATGCAAATAAAAGTTTCAAGTTTAAAATTTTTGTACACGGGGCTGCATGTGAAGTGGTAAAATCAAAGAGAAATACCCCGAAATTAAAGACGCGGTGCAGAAAACTATTTTAAATGTCCATAAAAGTTATGAAATAGATTAAACGTTTTCCCCAAAACGACAATAATAACCGGTTAGAGTATTTCGTGAGCAGCCTGAGCATCGATCGTCGTCGCCCATTAATCTTAGACTTACACTTTTTCATTGTCTCCCCCCATATAAACAAAGGATTTTCATTTCTTACAAATTTATTATTCCTTTGCGATTTCTTCTTCCCGTAAGTTCCGAGAAACGACTTTTCCAGGGCACCGGAGTGGGTCAGCCTTTCCTCCACTGGATTAACTTATTCTCAAGATGTAGGAAAAGGATCACCTCTACGGGTCAGCGTGAAAAATTTCACGGTTGGTGTCAACCCCTCGGGAAAATCACGCTTAAATTCCTATATAGAAGAATGCCTTTTTCCGTGTAAATAAAAATCCACATCTTTTGGAGCAAATTAATAAGAAAATAAAATGAATGCAAGACAAGTCGAATTTGATTTCGAACCTCCTTCACATTTCTCCTACCTTTCTTCTTCCTACCTTTCTATTCATTTGCAACCTTTTCTCGTTACTTCTCTTCCTTCACTCTTTTATTACTTCCAGTCAAAATAAGTCGACTAATTAAAATTTTTCCCGGGAGACTGTTAAATCCGTTTTTGAATTTGCCTACAGTTCTCCCGGGATTCCGCGAGGACCGACAGAGAACGAGTACCTTACCGAGGTATTTAACAGTTTGTAAATTTGGTGTTGATATTTCAACGAGCGGTCCATTAGTATCCTGACTTGTGTAATGAAAGGTATAATTACACTACAATTCACATTTATTTGTCTTTTTTTTCATTGTCTTCTACTACGCGTTTGTTTGAACAGCTTTTCCAAGCAGTTTATTTGTTAATAATCTGTAGATTTTTAACGCTCCCAAGCTCTACATATCAACTAAATAGTTAATTTACAACTTCTGTGTTACAACTTCTATCTAATCACTATTAGAATTTATTTCGTGGAGTACTTTTGTATAATTTCTAATGCTTTTAGTAAACACATTTATAAAATTTATCCAATAAAAAACATTTTGCGTATGTTGTAGTACCTTTACAATTCATCCGATGTGACCACGTACGTTCTTATTATTCATTTATTAATTGCATTTTTAAGAAAAGGATTTCTGCAACATCGCGCTTTTCGCTCTACCGAGTAGTTCCGTTTCCTTTTATTATTCTCAAGTAAAAATTTGAAATTGCAGAATTATTAAAAAGCCTACAACTTGTGCTCTTTTCGGTGAGATACCTCCAAAATCAAAATCACACAAAACCGGAAACATGTGTACAGTTCAGTATTCAACGTGAAAACTATTTGTTGTAGAGACAGCGACGTGTACACGGATATTGAAGAACAAGAAAATTGAAGGTTAAAAAAGGTTCAAAGCATTCTTGCCTTCAGATCGTGACAGAATTTGACAAAAACGTCTGACTCTCCACCCATTTCCTCCTAAATTCTCCATCTATTTGTTTCCTATTTTCTAATTTTTTTTTTCTCGAATGGTTTAAGTTCAATCGCAATGTGTTTTGATGTTTCAGAAAATGCCTGCGATGTCAAAAACAAACTGACAGACACAAGCATGTAACCGACTGTTTCAAAATTAAAGAATTTTGTTGTTGTATTTTCCTGTTGTTCTGTTTTCCAGCATTAAAACTAGCAGGATGTATGAAACCAATTTAAGAAAACAAAATTACCGTCTCTCTCTCTCTCTCTCTCTCTCTCTCTCCCGAAAACACTCGGTTTAATAATTTTCTAATAGTCGCAGACGAGGAGAGTCGTGTAGTTTGATTATTTTTACTTTCAAAGAGAAGTGACGGAAACAACTCAACATAGTACAGGTGAAATGAAGTACGGTGATGTATTGAACTTCACGTGCAAAATGTTCACAACATTCGTCGACTCTTTCCTCCAAAAGTCCGGTCGAGCGTAAGACAAAATAAATTTCTTGGTTTCGTTTCTAGGTAGGAGGAGGACCTTGAAGGTTCCCGTGTTACCACCTCATGACATCAATCATTTGCAATGATTGATGCTTCGTCTGACACGAGAAAAACGATATTCCGGAAGAATGATCACCGACTCGTGTGCCTGGAGTCTTCAGTCAAACCCCGTATTTTTTGTCGTCGAATGTCTAAAACGAACACAAAAGACACTCCTCCCGCCGACATCGCCGCCGCACCAAAGGGGAAAATAATTTATTTATTATATTCATTCATGGGTTCGATCAAATTCAATAATCAACGACCCGGACACATCCGCTCTGTAAATTCACCGAATTGTCAGCAGTTGTAGTCAAGTTGTGGGAATCGGGTAGTTTTCACTTTTTCCACGAATTTTTCTAACTCCCCGACCGACCCATTCGACCCAGGTAAAGTTCTATTAATTCGTGTGTTCCTTTCGAGATTTCCAGGGCTGAAGATACATAAATAGTATTTTATGTGTGACACTCTGGGTATTTTGTATGCCGTACGACATTCTCACGACTTGGCAGGCAACTCAGATATTGAAAGACACTTTTACGAGAACACATTTCGCCACGTAGCACCGGCAACGGCGTTAAGGGCGATAAATAAAACTAAGAGCTAGAAAATAGAAAATGATTTTTTTTTTCTAGAATGGGTGAAAGCGCATCACCTCGTGCCATTTTCTAGCATCACGTGAGGGAAAATTCAGTTTCTATTTTATGTTTCCACTTTCCACATTGGCAAAAGGCAATTTTCAATAAGCAAATAAAAAATGCGGGAGTAAAAAAAAATTGAATTTTCTATTATTTTCCTTTTGCTGTCGTTGCTGTCGTTTACTCTCTGGCACGGTGGTACCAAGCACCTTTCCCCCTTTTTTTTCGCTCGCCAAAGAAATGAATAAAATTACCGGAGTCGAAAACTCTTTCAGCCGGCAAAAAAAAAATAAAAAATAAATAAATAAAACGGATTTCCTTTTGCCGACCCATCTCGATATTGAAATGCGTCCCCCCCAAAATTAGGAAAATACACAGGCAATAAATTGGAAACAATTAAGAAGTCGAAGAATCCATTTTGTTTGCCTTTTTCTCGTGGTCCGGAGCAGTTTCTTTTGTCGTCGAAAATTAAAGAATTGTGGCATTTCGAGATGAACCGCCCTCGGAAAGAAAAACCTCTTACGATAATAACGTTCTTTTTGGTTAAAAACAAAAAAACCTGGTACGCGGAAAACAAAGAAATGTCACTGCCTCCGGCTCGTGCAATTCTGATTTCGAGCACTCCGAGCATCCTTCCCTTACATTTGTAATGAGTTGTAGTGTAACGAGAGACCCTGTACGTACGTAATCCATTACTAATTGATTCATTTGGGTAACCGCTCTGTTGCCATTAGTCTTCTCTAGAGTTCCTCTTAACTTTGTTTTTTCATCGGCTTAGCAGAAATAATAAATTGTTTTGGCTCTGTCTGATTGCTTTCTCTAGGATATCCGTCTCCTAGGAGAAACGCGGCCGACAGAACGGAATTTACTACGAAAAATTGTGTTTCTTTTTCGATTTTATTGCACGGCCATTGTATTCCTCTTTATTTTAACCGTCTTTCCCATTAGTCTGGTCGAGCATTAATACTTGGACGTGAATAATTCAAGAGTGCTTTTGAAGCAGACCAGGATTCTTTGCCAAAATAATAAGTTTTCTCTAAGCGTGCCACGTACGTAAATGTTAATAACGGGGATGAGTGTGTCCACCGCCAACGACAGATAAAACAGGTGTCTTGTACAACCGTTTGTGTTCACCGGAGAGTTCAACGCTGATAAAACTGTGTTCCGAGCACAAAAACCAGGTGGCCAGGTATATTTTTCAAAATAGAAACCATTCAGTTGAAGTGTTAGCCGACCGGAGAACCAGGAGTGACAATCACCGACAGAGATAATCACCGTGAGGTGGGCAACCTGAGGAAAAAAAAAGTCGCGTTTCGGCTTATCTGAGGTCAAAGTTGAGGAGAGGAAATCACCTGCGCATTGTCATCCGGTTCGTAGCAGACTACAATTATCTGTAAATGTAACGGAAACCCGGCAACTTTCCCGACAGACGTTCGCTTTAATTAAATGCCACAAAGTTGAACGTCATCATCAAAGTTTTCTCCTTTTTTGTAAGTTTGCCTATTTTACAAGGCTTCACGTTTAATCCGGACAAACAAACTTGGGCAACATTGTAAAGGCGGTGGCAATAAAAACGGTCTCTTTACAGTTTTCAGAGTTTTGTCCTTAAATGGAAATTCCCGCGTGCAATTTCTACTGGAAAAGAAACCATTTTGAAGTCGGAAAACTGTTCGGAGCACAATAAATTCAGCAAAATTAAAATAGTTATAAAAGGTTTGTTCTACACGAGTTTCCACCCGAGAGAAATTTCGTACGGGGCGCACGCCCTAAGACCGGCCCGAACAGTTTACTGTTAGTTAGGACACTCAACGTCTTGTGAACGCCCGGATTATCCCCGGAAATTACTTTTAAATCCTACGTATTGTGCTTGTTTTTTTATGTTCTGTACCTGTTTTGTACGTTTTCGGAAACTTAAACTACTAACTGTAGTTAAGAAACGGTCGGAAAACAGATATCTTAATACCAACATTTTTTTTAGTTCCTTTTGTCCATTTGTTCTCTTGCACTCAAGGGCTGATTGTACGACCTGACCACTACAGCCTACAAAAATTGTACTTCGGAAGCAGCTCCTCTGTATCTCTTTATTTATCTATGTTATTTTAATACAATCAACTTATCTCACACACTTCCCATCTCATCCCATCCCAAAATTCTATCACGTTACATTGTGTTCTCCTCTTTACTAATCATTTGTACATTTCTATTATAAACCAGATGAATGTGTTTATAAGATGACATGATTTAATGTAACATCCCAACATACACTTTCTTAGTTTACTTGCTAGGTCTGACTGGTTTCAGACATCTACCTGTACGCTCGTGTTAGATAAAAAAAACAAAATATAATTGTTTTTCTTTTAAATAAAACTTGAATAAATGTATATATTTACTTAATATATTCGAAATGCAGTTATAGTTTTATTCATTCGAATGTTCCACCAACTCCACACTAACTCCTGAGATATTCAGTTACTTTTTTGGAATTTGTCATTTCTCCAAATAAAATCGTTTTTACGTAACTTTCTCGTACTTTTATTTCAAAAAAAAAAAAACTAAAAATACTCCAATTATTTTCATCACTTGTTAACACTTCCAATCAGAGAGAACTAACTTCCATGTTCATGTTGAATTATAACATGCGAACCATCACTTTGCTCAAAAGCTGTCGATTGGCTAATTGATTGATTCACGCGAATGCCGCCGCCGAAGATGAACAAGGCCGAGGACTCAGACAATGGTGAGGAAAACCACTTGCCTTTTCTTTTCTTCTGTACGTAACATCCACCACGAGCGCAAAAAAAAGAAATAATAAAAGGAAAGCAGAAACAAACAGAATAAAAAACTATATAGGAGGATTCCACTTTCTCTCTCTCTCTCCTAATCGCTCTCCGTTCCTTTGTTAAACTTGTTGCTTTTCATTATTTCTTTCCTTTTGAGCTTTCCACGCGTAAATTTGACGTGTTGGTTTTAATTTCTTTCGTTTGAGCTTCCTTTCTTTTCCTTTTCAATTTTTCCCTTTTCCCATGCGAATTCGTGTTTTCCAGTCGTCGTTAAGTAAATTCCATTCTTACGTATCTCCCAGGAGCGTCCTTATTTCTTTTACGTTGGGACGAAACTCGTTTTCCACTCTTGAGCACCAAAGCAAACTTTTTTGGAACTCTAAAAGCTCTAAACAAGTGAAAGTAAAACAAAAAAATATCTATTACAGCCAGTGTTGCAATGGATCGACCACAACTTTCCAAAATAAAACTAATAGTAGCGTACATGAGTAAGTAAATAAGCAAGAAGAAATGGTTAGCCAAAGCAGAGACACTACTGTATTAGATGTACTACTGTATTTTTTTAGTTTAATCATCACGCAGTTAAAAGTCACAAAAAATTTTAACTAAATTTGTGTACCGAAGTTAGAGTAAAATATACATAGATAATTAAACAGAAAATTTCCGTAGGCTTATTGCCACTTCACCAGTGGAACCTTTGCCAAATGGTCAATTTCCAAGCTTTCTTCTTCCTCGCTTTAAAGCACTGCAAGAGTGGCAATGTTGTTACACAACAAAAGTTTTGTTTTTCGGCTTAATTAAAATTAAATGAAAGAATATCTTACATTTGATACGATGGTAAATTGCCATAAACTCTGTGGAGATGGTAAATATCTTTTCATTTACATTCACTTTGAATTGTATGCAAAACCACTGTTTAATAATCCTCAAATTTAAATAAAAATTTACTGTTATTGAAATAATATTATTTAATAATCTAAGATTCCTCACGACACGTAAACAAAGGCTCATTTCTTCCAAATTAAGAAACTCCGGGTGGGCAATTGCAACGATGACATTCAATACATGACAATATTAGTTCACATTACAGCATGCTTGCAATGTTCACACGAATACAAATTGTATGCAACCTCTAGGAAGACCGTAGGTAAGACCGAAGGTAGTAAAACCTCTAGGAAAGGACAAAAAAACCAAAAGAACAACGAATTTTATCATAAGTTTTGTTTGCTACAGGTGTAGCAGAAGATAAAACTAGTTTCTCTATTACCCCAAATAGAAATAAATTGTTCCCACTCTGTAATATATTAATATGAAAATCTTTTTTTCATTAGACATAATGTTCATTCATAGAACAGCCTGTCGGATTTGGCACTCGACAAATTATGACGGTTCTTCCGAACAATCGGCATTCTCTGCTTCTGTCTCTCTTTCTGGTCTAATTCTAGAAAAGTTGACCTCCTTTTCTATTCAGGTAATTTTCTACTATTAATTTAACCGAGTAACGCGTTTACTAACGATTTTTCTGAATTCATCCCGCCCGTATTGCGGCCTCGTATTTTTATTCCTGGTTTTATTTAAAACGAGTTTCGAATTACGTAAAATAAATTAAAATTTTCCACTTTTTGGAAAAGAAATACCGAACGATTCTGTTGTTACACGCAGTTACAATTGCAACAGAACCCACATCTGCAATGTTGTGTTAAATTGGTTGAAACTGAGTCTAAATTATTCTGTTGGGACTCTCAATTTACTTAAATAATCTGTGAAACATATGTGAACAACATAAAATGATAATAAGGGAACGGTTCTAACATCTTGTAAGTTCAGACGCCAAGGCACCGTAGTTTTAGTAATCAGAGACGCACTACCAATAAATAAATAAAAAAGTAAATAAATAAATGACGCCACATCTTTTCTCTTCGAACCATGATGCTAACATCTGTAATCATCAAGATTATGACAGAAAATAGAAGTAAACGTAGAGAATAAGAAATTATGAGTCCTGGACGATTTCATATTGTATTACTCTTTCGTTTTCTTTCGTTCACAACAGTGAAAATAAATTACAGGTCATAAAATCACGTCATGTTCTTTTTTCTTCCAATACACCACTTGTGTTAAGTTGCATAAATAAGTAGTTTTGTTTTATGAATGTGAAAACGATACAACATTGTTTTACCATACTTTTAAGTTCAGATTTTACTGTACGTAATTTCGTGTAGTTGTTCAAATTAAGTGTGTGTGTGTGTGTGTGTGTGTATTACTTTATTTAATTTTTCTTAAATTATAAAATTTACCTTAGAAATAATCTCAAAATAAGTAATCTGTTCTAATGTTCTGTAGTAAAGTTAAAAATTGAAATTCTACTCTAAACTACAACAATTGCCTTGATTAAACATACCCCAACATACTACTGAATACAAAACAATGAAGTCTGACTTAATAAAATTTTGTGGCGTATTTATTTTGCAGTTACATACCTTTTTTTTAATCTGTGATAAAAATAAAAAAATCCTATCCCTTATATATATATATTTTGTAAAATTTTAATCCGTTTCTGACTACTTAAATTATTATTATTATTAAGCTACAAGAGCGAGGTCGACTCGGAGAAAAGGCGATTTAACAAAAACATTTGATTCACATTAACTCAAGCTCCAATTTAAAAAATATAAATTCGACTTCACCGGAATACAATTCGACATCACGAAGTATGTAAGTGGTAGTGAAAAAACGGGAGCAGGTAGACCGGAGAACATTATCATTGGGGGTGAAAAACGACGCCGTGTCAGAGAGGGTTGCAATTTCCTACAAACTATCTTGGCAATTAAGGGACCAGGTTAAAATCCAACTTTTGTCATAATAGAGGGTCTGTCGTGACCGTTAACCCACCGTTTCAATCACACGGAATAGTTTTCGTCTGGCCATTACGCAGGTCAAAGGGAAACCCCCCCGGAGGAAACCGCATAAAAACAAAAGGATTTTCACAGTGTGAAACGCACGAGAATGAAAAATGGCGTCCAAGCCCCGCCATGTGAACATCCGACCGATACGGCAGATTATTGCACATAAATACAACGTGTGTTCCTATGAAGAAAATAAGGGATGTGCCGAAGGGTAGACGTCGTATTACGTGCCGGACGAAGGTGGCTTTTACACTTTAGTAGGATAATGGTAGAAAAAGAGAGAGAGAGAGAGAGAGATTAGCGAGGACTTAGAAATGAGGAGGAAGACAGAAGAAACACCGCTCGACAATAAATTAATAGATGTACATAAATTTTAAATTTGTTTATGCATTGTAAAATGGTGTAGGTCCCCTCACTAACTCGTAAGATTCTTTCATTTTCAAATGTTCAAATAAGTATTCAAATACAAAAAGGGGGAGAATATCAAGAGAAACTTTTGATTGTTAACCTTCACCTAAGTGAGCCAGGTTAGCAGTCTATGTACATCTATTTACATAAAAACTTATTTTCCGTCTGTATTTTTAATACAACTAATTTAGTCATATTCATACAATTTTAAATTACTTTTCTCACAAAACAGCAACCCGTATTAATTTCGTATTTCACTCAACAATTACTATAACAATACCATAAAGTATATCAACACTACAATTGCGATTGTGCTTAACAGGGAGTGCATAAAACCCGAGTGACGGTTGTAAAGTAATCAAAATTTTATTGAGATTCTATTAAACTGTAATAATTTATTGTGAGTAAGTAATTGTTCCCTAAAATAAAGCAAACAATTAATTCGAGTGATAAAAAATAAATAAATTCGTGTTTGTAATGAAGGAAAACATTTTTCCCCGATGCTTGACGTAAGCAACGATGAGAAAAAAATTAATGGGAGCCCAATGAGTTGCGGCTTTTTATTTATTAAAAATCCAATTTTCTTTATGTGAAGTTTTGAAATGGAGTTATGAAAACCAGAGAGTCAAAAAAGTGTGTGCATGTGTGTGCCAGTTTGGGGAGGAGGACGTGGAGAACAATGTAATATAAGCGCACGATGCATGAGGCGAACGCCAGTAAACTCTGACGTACGACCGATACATAACAGGAGTAACCTGGTCCACATAAATTCCTATTACTAGTCGTTACTTAACCAGAAAGAGACTAATATCTATTAGTCAACCAACCCCTTTCTGACACTCAAAACTCTAAGTCAAACTTATTAAAACTTTCACTTGATTTTCTAATAAGAAAAAAACCGGCGGTTCCTCCAGTTTCTATTTTACTTTCTCACGCACTACAAATTTAATTTATATTTAATTTAAAAAACTTTGGCGGAAACGAAAGCGAAAGTTTTTTTCCCGCCCCCACGGAAACTATAAATTACCCGGGGAATAATTCAAACTATCTTTGCACTTAATTACTTTAATAACTGAATGAGTTACGGTCAAAGACGACTACCCCCCAAGTCAGATTTTCACATATTTTAGTTTATATTGATGGTGACAAAGACCATAAGAATTTTTACTTGTAGATATAACACATAAGAAATTATGAATTTATTGCATCAAATTTTAAAATTCTGACAAGGTGAATTGCATAAGGATTTTGCCGATGCGTACTTGAAAGAATACAATAATATTACTGTTATTATGAGTATAAGCAAGCGACTTTATATTTAGTAAGTCGGTATGATAACACCGCCAAACAACTAATAACACCCGACTTTGCCGTACCAACATAAAAACTTTAAACTTTTCTTCAATATTTTAACATTATTTATCCGTACTTTGCTGATAATTTTCATAAGATATTATTACCTCATGTTGACGATTTCTTTAAGTTAGTTTGTATGACATTATTATGTATAATTATTTATGTAACTGGTGTGTTAATTGTATTGCTAATGGAAAGAATATAATGAAAATACAAAAATGTCAACGACACCGTGAAAACCAAAAATAATAACAACATTTACATGTTAGGCAATAACTTTAAAACTAAAAACATACATAATTTTATATTAAATCAATACTTCAATTATGTTTGATTCATTATCATGAATAGTTATTCTGATTTCTTATGAATTAATTCAAAATCAATTATTATTATTAATTATCAATTATTAATAATTAAATGGTTTATATAAGTGGCCTAAATGAACATTCCTTCGGAGTACAGGGAAACATTTTTATTTTTGATTCTATTAGTTATTATTGTAATTAAAATAAAAATTACATAAATACAACCGATACATCATTGTAATAAGTGATATTCGGCAACATTAAACTGGTGTTCCGAACGCAGCCTCCCCAGTTATATATCTTCTTATCGGGGGTAGCGGCAACGGTAAAATTGAAAAATGTGCAATTGAAACTGCAACCGGAACTGAATTTCATTAGGTTTCAATAAAACGACTGCACATCGTTCAAAGCGACACATTATTTACTTTCTGCGGCAGAATTTTCATTAAAATTAGCGGAGATGCATCTGCATGCACAAGCGGAATGATGCAACGGAGTCGCAAAAATAATTTACTTTTGACTCGTCTCCAACTGCACCGAAAAAGTTCGGGGTGAACTGCGAATTTCACCACGGTGGTTTTATTTACGTCGGCAGTTACTTTGATTATTATTCGCTTGTGGCTTTCTCAAACCGCAGCTTTCCACTCGTAAACGAGAACTCTACTTCTCTCACACGGGCCACTCTGGTACACTCTTTTGAATTCATTTTAGTCAGGTCGAAAATAAATGGTGGGGTCACGCGATTTCACCCGTCCAACGAATTACATAAAATAATTTTCTAATCCTGCGAGCGATAACCTAAAAATGGAACGGCTAGACATTTAGAATGAGAAAAGAGAAAATTATTCCATCGGTCACTTCCAACTCAGCACACGTCACTATAAAACGGATCAACGAAGCCTTCCATTTTATGTAAATTGTCATCGGGGCTTATTTTTCTATTTGTTAGAGTCAAAAGACACGTACCGGAAGAAACGCCCGAATCTGCCGTTGGGTCAATTCAGGTCTCCTAGAGTAATCCAACTGGTGAGCACATAACACTTGGACAATCACTCCGACAAAAAACTAGAAAAACATTCGACAAAACCGAAAGAACCGAATGTGAAACAAAACGGAAAAAAAGGAAAAAAATGATAGAAAACACCAGGGAACGCACTAGAAAACGGCAATGGCGGCAGCAACTCCGGTGGAAATCAAAAGGCCGACTGCACCGTTTCTGGAATTTCCAGCTGGAAAACTCCGTGGCGCTGCTTTCTGCGTCTTCTGCTCCACGGCCAACCGCCAAATGAATTTTCGCACTTTTACGGTCGAAAACTTTATGACGAATGGTCCATCTGGTCATTTTGTTGCTCTTCTTCCACTTTAAATTCATCACACCATCTTTGACCTCCTTTTCAGGTATGTCTGGGAGGACACAACTTCCAGGAAACGTTCGATTCAGGCCCCGTAACCTTAAATAACAACACGGAAACCGCTTTAAACGAAACGAGACTTTTAACTTGTTCTTGCATTACACTTATGGACACCACACATTTTACAACCGTACAAAATCATCTGGTGAAGCTCTCGACAGAAAATGGAAAATAATTTGAATAACAAGAAATAGGAAAAATAATGGCTTTCAGGCGGTCTTGAGATGTTCTCAAAATGGCGGCTGAATAGCAAATTAACATTATTTATTCGTCAGTTTGATTTATTAATTGTTCAAGCAAAATAACATTCCACTCTTCTCACGGAGGAAACAATTTTGCTGCGGTTTAAGACAGGATATGGATGAATGGAACCCAAGGAAAAATATGTCAAGTCAATTCTTTGATATATATTCCAGTAATAATATTATAATATTGAGGTAGTAAAATTTTCAATTAATTTTTTTTCAAAAAGGCCAATTCATATTTTTTCAAATTTTTTATGCAAAATGTTTGAGGACGAGAATTAATTTTTTTAATTGACAAATAACAAAAAATATTTATTGATACTATAATAATGATTACCAACATCCAAGTTATCCGAATTTTCAAAAATATTTTTATTTATTTATTCTTTCTTCGATCCGCTTGTGACCGCCGCGACCACATTTTCAATTTCTCTTAATGTAAATAAACTAATTTTCTTTATTTCTTACTCAAATTTTTATTTGAAAAACGACAGTGTTAATACAACGTCAGTGTTCTTGCGTTTCTGCTGGAACTTTCCTACCTTCAGAATCTATTTTTCTCTTTTAGTTCTCAGGCAGGAAACCATTCGGATAGACGTAAAAAAAATTCGGAAAATCGAAATTGCTCCTCATTGAGATTTCTAAATTTTGTCCTTTGGTTGGAAAATATATTTTGTGCTTTGCCAATTTCACTAAAAAAAAAATGGACAAAATAGAAACGTGAAAAAACTTGTCTACGGGAATAAATTGGTTACTTTTAAAAGTTTTTAATAGAAAAAAAACGTTTTAGAAATTATATTTCAGATATGCTACAAATCTTTTCAAATACTGGAGTGATAATAGAAAAGTTCTACTTTCACTGCTTCTGGTTTTCATTCTTCTGTTCTCTAGAACAATTTTAAATTTTGAAATTTAAATTTGCATGATATAACCGTTAGCTATTTATTAGAATTACTAAACTACACTGTCAACTCCGACTCAGCTCAGCTGGGTAATTTGGTTAAATTATTTCCGTCATGTAGTGATTTAGTTTCCAATTCCAATGTACAACATTTTAAGTGAATTTGTACCTGAATCATAAATTATATAGAATACTGCAGGGTATGATTTTTAATTATATTGCGTTACACCTGACATATTCTGTTGTTGTACACGAGAGTTCTCTTTCTCTTATTAAGAATTTATTATTGTACAATAAAACTTGATGGTGTTATGCTTTCTTACCACTTTTCAAAGTTTAATACTCATTTTCAACTCGAATATAATAATAATATAAATATAACCTAAGTCACACAAAGTTTCTCTGATTTCAAATTGTTCTCATAGCCTATCATAAACTGAACTAAGAACTAACAAAACTGTTGATTTAACAACTAAAATATAAATTTTCTGATGAGAAACTCATAGACTACAGGAACAAGAAGTGAAAAGGACAAGAACAGTAATTTGTGGTCTCGCTGTCTAACGAATAAAGTGCAGAACGGAATAAAAGGAAAAGTTCCGGTGGAGATAGAAAGAAAAAAAGCGCTGCAGAAGATGAACTTTTGGTAGGTGGAAGACCAAAGGACCGCAGCTCAGACGACACGGAACAATCGTTTTTGGAACTTTTGCCGAAACCGAGGGACCTTGGAGGGTTAGACTGAGGTTCCTCACAATTATTCCATTCAAAGGAACCATAGTTGTGCCACCGCTGACACGAGAACAAATTTTACATAGCAAGAAGTCTGGGAAACTTCTAAGTCAAAAGTTTTTTGCTCTCCCACTTACATGTTGACAAGCAGGTAGAAGTAGTAAAAGGTGCTTTGCTTCTTCGTCTCTTTGTGTCACCTACAACTAACACACTTCACCCAAAACAGTACAAAATAAAAAAAATAAAATTTACTATTTCATATTCATACTATTTCATTAATGTATTCTGCTATTTACTCTTCTAAATATAATGTATAGTATGTATATACATAGCGTATCGAAATTATGCCACGCAAAAAAAACATTCAGCCAACAATAAAATAAGTTCTAACATCGAGCACATAAAATATATAATAATAGTAATAAAAAATACTTGCAAAAAAACAGTAGGAAAAAACTTGAAGAAACTCATTATGTATATGTAATATTTCTGACTGAATTTGAATAAACTCAGCCACGGCAAGAAACTAAATAAAATATATTATATACACAGCAATATACCACAATTTAAGCCCTTTTCGTATATTATAATATATTATATTCAGTGCATTATATTCATTATTCTACAGCATGCACATAAACGGCTCAGAGTCTTCCATCGACTTTTCAATGCTTCGAAACGTTTTCAAACGAAAAGCAAAAAACACTGTTTTTTTACCAAGTTTATTAATTAATATCATGATATATTGTGCGTGAAAAATTAGATAACTAACATAGGTGAACAGCTGGTGTGACGTTTAACTCCTTATCCCGATCTAAATGTCGAAAACAAAAAACATCAATAATTAAATTAGTAACAAAATAACTTTAATCAAAGTGTACACTTTTTTCTGATTTAGTTTTGTGGTTGGAGGACTACAAAACAGAGTGGTGAATAATAATAATAATAATAATAATAATAATAATAATAATAATCAGTATGATAACAACGGCAACACGAGATATTAATAATTTTGAGCTTTCCTTTTAACACCCTTTGTATTTAAAACATTCAAATCACGCAGGTTCCCGTTGCATGACAATTAACTATTTTTTTTAAAGAACTCGCCATTTTAAGTTGATTCCCCGCGGACTGCGCACACCATCAAACAGTTGAACCGATGGAACCGGCATTTTTGAGTAAAAAAATTTTCTGACGGTTCCTACGTTATTTTATTCGATTCGTACTGCCGGATTCAGGTGTTACGATTACACGAATCATAGTGAATGGCATCAACGTGTCTTTTCTAAAAGCTTTGGACTAGTTGGCAGTATCTAATTCTCGTTCATTGTTAGTTCCTCAAGCAAGGCAGCAATTCAGAGGAATTCCAGAAAAATTTTAGTCATAAAAATTGTTATATAAAAATTGAAAAAACAATACAAAATTTTAGTACAAGAATTGAGTCGCAGATCTGGTGGAATTTAGATTACAAATACAATTGGTTTTCTTCGGTACATGTGTCTGTTTTTAAAATACAGTTTCTTTAAGTTAGAAGTACCGCAATAATGTAAAATATTCTCATTCATCATTCCAACTTCCAAATCACAATCTTCTTTGAAACTTAAAAATTCACAAGTAATGATCTTGAAAGGTCTATTTTTATCTGGAGTTTTCATTCTTAAATAGTTTTCTTAACTTGTTTAAATTGAAATAAACAATTCACAATATCAACCGAAAACTTTCAGTCTAACTGCTGACAGTTCCCTTCAAATTAGTCAAGACCGTTTTCTTTCATTTATATTAATTATTACTTTAACTTGAGATCAGAAATTTTTCATTTCAAAAAGAATTTTTAATGTATTTCAGAAAAATTTATTAGTTTGAACAAAACTCCATCCGATTTTTGCTCTTCGTGTTCATGTCGTTTAGCAATAAATTCTTTTCCTTTCATTAAAGTATTCTTATGTGGTGAGATCTTTAGAATTCTAAATTATAGTATTGATATCGTTAGAATAGTAATTACAGTAACACAGTAGAATCAGTAGGAAAAATTGAATAAAACCTTCATTCTGCTCTGGAGGTTTCCTGCAGTAATTCCTACAGTGAAGTTTTGCTACGTGAAGGTCAGTAATTTGTCCCTCCAAACCGCCACGAGGCATTAATAAACAAATAAATATAAAACTATGTACCTTTAAATGCACACATCAATAAATTGAAAGAGCAATAAAAGTCCATGAACGGAAGAAATTAAAATGGATTTATTGTTTCGAGTAGGAATTTACGAATATATATTTACGTGGCTTACCTTGCAGTTCTGATTGCAACAATTCACCTGCGATTAGGAACTAAATGTACACCAACCCGTTTTGTTACACGAATAAGCCTTATATATTTCATAATATTTTCATTTTAAAAATGTCTGTCTATTAAAAATTATTAAATTCATTACGCGAGTGATTGATATCTTACAATCCTGTTGCCGAATGGAATATATAGTTTGAAATTTTAATATTACGAGAATAATTCAGCACTTCTGATTCCCACCACACGTTGCAATAAATAAAATCAGTTCCTAGTTATTTCCTGAAGGTCTGAAACACCGAGTCAAGGAAAGGAAAACTAAAACTTTAGGCAGAAACAAATTTCCCATATACAAATCGATTTAATGCGTATTTGAAATTTCCGTAACACGTGGAAAAGGTCAGAGAAATGCAAAACGAAACGAAATTAAAGAACGCTTCTGAACGCGTTTGAAATGGCGACAGAATGAAACTTTCTCTTCAGCAGGAGTAACAAACATTTCCGGGAAGAGAAACCTGATTTTGGAATGAAACCGAACGGGGAAACGCACATGAAAACAGTTGTAATGTTACGTTTATTTTTACTTTTGTATTTTGACCAAATTCTTGACCAAACAATGGAAAATAGTAAAAAGTGTTCCAACGAACACCCAGGAATAATCTCTCTAAAAATTATTTCCACTACTGTGATATAGAACTATTAATGCTATTTATACATTCATACATAGATGTGAAGTAATAAATATTAATAAAATTAGCCTTTCCCATGTCTAATAAAATTAAACTTACCACATTACATTATTATTATCTATCCAATACTATACACGTCACACATATACAACCGATTTATTTTGTAGTGCAAAAATTGGTAGGAAAACTATGACATGATCAATGACACAGTTGTTCCGGAAAAATTCAAAATTAATTGGCGCACAAGTAGAAACCCGGAAAAGGAAGAATGACGTACACAGAAAAAATATTTAGGTCGATGTGACTGCACACTGTGCATTTTTCCTCATTTTTTACTCATCAGCCTGTGCGTCGGATTTTTTTTAGTAGAGTAATTTGACAAAGGTGAAACGGAACAAGAAACGCAACCTTAAAATTCTTCTTCAGGTCATCTCTAGGAGAAACGAAAACCTGAGAAAGAAATAGAAACGTGAGTCTACTTAGAGACACACTCCCTGTGTCCCGGACTGCCCGGGAGTGAGCAAAAGATTTTCCTTGAGAAAGAAAGATAAATGAAATTGAAAAAAATAAATAAATAATTCAACGGGGTGAATAAAATGCAAAGGGCAAAGGAGTTTAGTAAAGGAAAGTTCAAAGGAAGAAAACAATGGAAAGAGAGAGATTTTGTTTTATTTCTAAATGAGGAATTTAAACAGAGAAATTGAATTCGAACTTTCCATTGAACGGACTTTTTTCCTCCTCGGTAGAGTCCATGGAAACAGTTCAAACAGAAATAACCGATATTAGGCAACTCGTACAGAAACTCAAATGCGAATTTTTTAATGTAATTACAAAATGGGAAGTTGATTGACATTAGAATTTGTAGTAAAAGGCACAACTTCCTTCCGTCAAACCTGAAATTTTGATTGCATCAAATTATTTTTCAGTGACGTCGTCACGACATGCTAAATTCATGCGGATTTAACGCTTAAAAGCGTGCTAACTCCGAATAGTTTTACGACTCATACAGAGGCTGTAAATATACGTACAGTTAGGACTACAACAATGAGGAGTCGAGTAACAAAAGTATACAGATTTCTCTACTAGGAAGAAGCCCGGGCCTCAAGAAAATGATGCTTTGCCATGGATCGAACAGGAGTAATGTAATGAATTGAATTTCAAATAAAAGCAAAAGATCCCAATGGCGATCGAAGTTGTACTGCTACTCTTTTTAGAACATCAAAATAGGTTAATTGAGTTGGATCTACGCACCTGTGCCAGAAAAGGTTAAATTCTTTTCAATTTCTTGTTCTTTGCTATTACTACTTACTAGCTGTCCTCCACTCTGTTGTTTTATATATAAAGTTCCTGTGTCACACCACGTCGCCTCATTAAACACAAGTATCCCTCTCTTTGACTAAAATTTATTCTCTTTAACCTCGAGCATCATATTCCTTTCACCTCAATAAGACGTTTAACACTACTCTGGGTTCTTACAAAAGGTAATTTCCTATTTTATTTGCTGCACACCTGCCTCCAATATTTTTTATTAAAGAAGAAATATAAGTAAGTTAGACAGCATAGTCCGTTTCCTTTTCCTGTAACCATAAAAATCTAACAGAAACTAACTAGCTTTTGTAAGACTACAATATTCGTCTCTTAGACGTTCTTGTAAGTAAGCCAGGTAGGTAGGTAGGTACAAACGGTAAGACGAACCATTTTATTGTTAATCACGTTTTGTGTGATTTAAGGAAATTTTATGCCCTCAACACATGTTCTTTTCTGTTACAAATCATCAGTTGAAATCGAACAATATACGAAAAGATGAACGGTACATCCCAACTACAACTGACTTCAAGTTGTTACTTTGTTACTTTCGTTCACAAAACCAAGTGAAATTTTAGTTAAAAGCAAAAAACTAAACGTGATGGACAGTAACTCAATGATTTTTTTCTAACACTCCTCGAGTACCATGAATGTTACTCGGGAGACATGTTATAATCTGCCATGTAACACAATACTTGTTCTTTATTCTATGAATAATACACGTCTCTCTATATATAATAATATTGAAATACAACTGGAAATTTTAATTTTTCAAATTTCCTAATGTTTAATAATACACCGATTGATTTGATTTGTGTATTATACATTATTCAAACCCCGAGATAAATTGATTCCATAAAGTTTGTTAATAAATAATTTTGGGAAAGATTGACTCAAAGTATTGCGGTTGGTCAAAAACCGACCAAAAATTTTAATAAAGTAGACAACTCTGCATTCCGATGTGAAATGTTTGTTAAAATTTGGTTTTTAGAAATTTAGTCACATAAAAATTCCAGTTCTTCTGTCTTGGTAATATTTTTTTTAATTTTCGGGTGTACCCCACAGGTTGCTCTTCTTTCTACTTCCCGGCTCAACAACTCTGGTCAACTCGTCCATCGATTTCTCCTTCTCGGCTTTACGACGAAATGAAATTCTCAAGGCGCTCAAACTCCTGTTCGAACAACTCCGAAATCAACCCTCGATTTTATTATAGGGAAAACGTTTTACAACCGATACCTGACGGAGTTTTTACTACCGCAAATGTTTTAATAAACGTCCGAGTTAATCATAAAACAGTCTTAAAGTGTATCCCCAAAAGTAAACAGCAAAATGTACTTGTGTGACGCTTTTTCCTACCTGACAAGTGTTTGTCTTGGACGTTCTTACGGGTTCCACCCGGAAAGAGTAACCTGCCCTCAACCCGAGTAAACACACGTGGTACCCGCCGAAGCGAACTTCCCATTTAATAATTAAATTATACCTCCACCCGTCCTCATCGCAGAGGGATGTACTGAAAAATCCAATTACAACATCACAGCCTTCCACGAACCTAAACTTCCTACCTCCAATTATTTTACTCTCCTTGACCCTTTGAATTTTCCAAAACGATGTGGATTTTCCGTATCATAATTATGCTCCAACTGACCCGGTCGATTTTAAATTAAATTCACAATCCTCGTGCGGTCACATTTATGCGTTTCCGGTTCTCGTCTTGCCCCACGAGGCAACCGCAATTCTGATGAACCATTTCCGGTCGGATTTTACGAATTTTTGTCTTTGAGTGATCCAATTTAACAAAGTTTTCCCTCTCACTTTCTCCCTGACTGGACTCGTTCGACATTTAAAATTACTTCTTACATACCCAGACAATTGTATCATGCAGAATTTTATAAATAATTCGTCGAAAATTGCAACGTTCGGTGCTTGAAGAGAAATTCTGTTATTTATTTTACCTATTGATAATTTTTAATTGAAGGTTTCATGTATTAGTATAAAGTATTTCCTTTGAATACTAATATAATACAACTCTTTTATATATTACCTCGCTGTCAAGCATTCTCACTGCCTTGTCTTCTACAAACCTCTTCCTCTACTCTTTACTATATTTATCATACATTTGCAGGCATGCATAAAAGGAACATCGTCAACGACTTGAATTAAAAAATAAAAACTTTATGTTTTATGTATGAAGTAACACCCCCGGCATTGCAACAAACATTACACTTCTCTGCGTATTACACGTAATGTCCGAGAAAACGATCGAACAAAAAACAAATGTGAATGATTTCATTCCGTACAAATATTACCTGCGAATGTCATGTTAGTCATATTAAGACACCCAGACACACATTCGCACCATCATTATAAAAATATAAAGAATAAATTTATTATTAATAGAATAACTCTTGGGTTAAATAATCCCCATTTAGAAATTAATACCTTTCCCGGAATACATTTGCGGAAACCTAATTTCATTTTAACGGCTCTTACCGTTATTACGTTCGGTCCATCGCAGCATCCGGCTCCCTCTCTTATATCTGCCCTACTATTTTTCATCATTTTGTGAAAATTAAACAAAAAGTATTTGCTCTGATGAACGGCCTGACTTTTCCGCAGCTGCCCCGAATAAAAATCTGAACCCAATGCGCCGCAGTAAGTAGCCGAATAGTGTTCTCCTAGACAAAAGCGGTGAGGGAATAAACTATTACATTAACCAATAGAGTGGGTATAGATTATTGATTGCATGTTAAGTCGACTGCAAAATTCATAATGCAAAGAAAAATTTTTAAAAAATGGAAGAACGAGAGACGAGGCATGTACTTGTAAGAAAACCGTGCAACCTTTTATAATTAATCAGGAGAAAATTACTCTTATTTTTTAATAGCAATACATGTTTATATTATTAGATAGATTTTAATAGTTCAAGAACATCCTACCGAAAGTATTGAACTACGCTCTGTTAATTTGAAATATACGAAATTATGTAAGAATGTAATGAGGTGCTACTAACATATAAGTAGATGATCTCCCTAATTTAAATAATATAATTAAATAGTAGAAAATAATTTCTAAAAATTTCAACAATCCAACACTACGTAATTTTATTAATAGGCTCTATCTATTAAAACCTTATAAGTCTCTTGCGTAACTTGTATTTCATAACTTTCTACTTTTCGGAACGAACAAAAAATTTGTCCTCGTTCTTTTTGCACTTGATAACTGGCACGAAAGCTTCCTTAATTGTCACCAGAGCTTATTCCATCCCTCCAGGTAGATTGTTTTCCCACACTATTCATTCACCTTGAACTTTATCTGACTTCTCACATCGCTCACACACACACACAAGAAGAAGTATATTTTTCCTCTCCAAGTTTTGTCACCACGTTGAAATAAATTGTCGACAAGCATGACTGCAATCAGCATGGAAATGAGTCGTTCTAACGTTGTCCAACTTCTCACCCCCTCATTCTCCGCGGATACTTTTTCTTAACTTGTTACAGGATCATTCCTAAGGTGCTTTCGTGAAAGTCCACCTGATAAAATCTATTTATTAACTTCCTAAAATGAAATCAAAAAAAAAAAAAATGCTGTTGTGTGACTTAAATTTTATTACGTATTAATGAACTACAAAAAATATTTATTCTTATCAATAAGGAGGCCAACTCTTTACAACCGTTGCGAACTTAATAAAAATCTATTTTTAGAAGACCTGTAAAATTTAGTTCGCTGTAGTCGTTTGTAACAAATAACCGTAGGCTAGAGTGTAGTGAAACTTCACTTTAAATTACAATAATTATATTATACTTTATGACTGCAAAAATAAATGTTAAAAATAAATGTTAAAATAAAATGTTAAACTTGTTAGTTACTTTGAATTCACCTTATTTTATCGAACATTACGGTTTCTAAATTAATAATGCGTATTACATAATAATAATACTAATAATAATAAATAATAACAATTGCGTAGTTGCAAGGATTGAAAGTCATTTAATATGACTAAAGAAGTTTCAGTTTTACCTGTATGTACTTGTTTTCAATGCGATATTTAACTGATTAATTTTTTTAATAAAAACCTTTCCCATGATGCAGTATTATGTGCAATATCACATTAATAATCCCTAAAGTTAAGTTTAAAGTTAAAAAATTTTTTTCAATTATTCGGTTTCGAGTAAATAGTCTGGTTGAGATAGGATATCTGAATAGAGCAGAGCAATCTTAGCTTGTTTTACAATTTGTATATAATTTGTGCAGCGGCAGGGAAATTTAATTTTTTACTTCTGCTACTACTACATCTTCTGGTTCATTTTTGGTATTTTGTTTGCTTTCCAATCATTCTTACATTTGATTTCTGGAAGTTTTTCAAGAAGCAAGAAGTACTTCAGCAACTTCACTTCAAAAATTCTTATTGATTTATCACACCATCTTGCTATCAGTATACATTCTGTGAAAGTGCGGAATGTTTTTTTTCCCCTTTAGCATCTGGTACATTTTCCACTCTCGAAACACCCTAAACGGAGCTCATTATTGTAAAAGCATTTTCGGTTTATAAAACTGAATCACGAAATCGATAAATAGTAATATCACTCGTATTGAAACCACTAATCTAATATTTATTTAAACGATTACATTATGTTTACATGAATCGATTCTTTCTCACGAGTGCCACGTACGAGATATTTTCGTAGCATTAGCGACTCCAACTCCGAACTCCGAGCAGAGAAAATCATTTCACGAACACTTGGAAAGATGAGACAGATTTGTATGCAAAGGAACTAAACTTGGAAAATGTTATTCGATTAAATTTAGACATCAACTCAACTTAACTCGACTCAACCTCTTCTGTACATGTGCAGGTATATATGTATATATGTATATATGTATGGCGTCTAACACGGTAATGTGTTTTTATTAAGTATTATATTGTACAGGTAAATAAATTCAAAAACAGGTAATACCAAGTACATAAATGTCAACTTAAAAGAAATAATTTCGTTCAAAATTTGTATATTAATCTAAAAAATAAAAATTTCTTAAGTTACTAACAAAAGTAAATGGTAGCTTTTTGATGGGAACTCCCTTCAACACACACACACACAAGACAAGCATCAACGTAAGAATAAAAAGGGACATAAAGTACTGAATTATGCAACAGAAAGAATTAATTACTGTCTAAGTGAGGAAAATTCTCTTTCGTTTAATTTCAGTTTCAATTTAGGAGGACTCTAATTAAACTGCTGACTGTCGGGATGCTTAAAATGCCAAATGTTTCATGCACATCGCCACAATTATTTTGTGCATTTGGTCTACGACAATTCTGACCCAATTTTTTGGTGATAATAGGGGGAGTGGCACTGCAAGAGACAAAAAAAACTATAATTACCAAAGCAAAACAACAAAGCCTTCTTAATTATACAAATGATGGAAAGCATCAGGACATATAACGCTGTAACTTAAAGTTTTAAGTCGTGTGAATGTGCAGGCGGAATGAATCCTGAAGAAAAGTTGCATTTCATTGCACGGAGGACATCCAAAAAGGTTCGTCGTTGCATTTCCATTCGACTCTTGTTACTAGAAATTTTCCGACCGGAAAACTCTTTACGTTTTATTATTAGTTTATTAAAACATTTTTACGTATTAGTCGGATGTGCTCTTAGGGTGTATTGCATTTGCCCAGATTGTTTCATTTATTATTTATGCTTCTTGGAAACTCTTTGAAGTAGAAACACTGGTTTTGACATGTCACATTTTGATGTACGGAATTGTGTGAAACGTTTTTTGATTCAAATGACTGGGTCTAAGAGAAGCTTCGAGCTGCGTACCTTAGTTTTGTAGTATCTGATTAAACTGTTTAATAATTACATTTTTAAATTTTATTTTACTTCCATATTCTTATATAAAATATTCTATAAAAAGCTCTACTTAACAGTGTGCATTGCATACACGGTAAGGAACTCTGTAATATGGAACTCAGTAACAAAGTGGAACTGACCAAAAACCTGAATTTATGGTAACTTTTTATTTTTTCTAATGTAACAAAAATTAGTTAACTAGACAAGTCGCGGACGCAATAGTTTACTGGATTGGGAGTCTTGTACCGTCAAGTCAACGAAAAAGTACAGAGTCAAAAAGGTCTAAAGACGGTGAACCTTTTTGCGTGGGTCTACGTCTGACAATAATAATTCCTTTCACCAAAATAAAATAAAAATTCTGTCTGAGAAGATACCATGCGGTCTTTCTTATTCCTTTACTGTTTTAGTTTTTGAAAACTATAAAATAAAAGGGACAGATTGTTTTCCGACCAGTTGATAGCGCTGCAGCGAAGTTGATGGTCGCTACAGCAGAAAAGTATACTTGGGACACCATTTAAAATCAAGGAAAAGGAGGCTGAAGCACACAAATTTCAATAATTCAGCGGAAAAATGACGACAGCAATATATAAAACATATATTAGATAATATTGTACGAGATTAATAGCGAAATGTGAAAGTAACAAGCAGGAATTCCGGGGGGGAATAAATAAAATCGACCAGTCGACTATCAAAAAGTACAAAAAGAAAGTCACAAAAGTCACATAAACAACATTACAACGAGTGTTCTTTAGCGAAATCTCAACTTTTCCAACGGGAAATTTGAATAGAAAATAGAAATGACAGTTCAACAATTTCACAAATATTTCCCATCACTGGAACACTACGGCCATATGTTGTAAGATATGGTTTCTACCATACTTTTTATGGTTTTACAGTAACCTCTCTATTATTCATAATTTCATACATAAGTTGTGAACATAAGTCTGAGTTGGTAGTCCAATTTCTCATAATATTTGGCCTTTAATAATTATTAACTCTTTATAATTTAAACTGTTACATAATGGATTGTACTTATAATAGTTTTACGTACATAAATTTTATATTAAAGTAAATGAGACAGAACTTAATTTACAGTCGTTAAAACCCGGAATCGGCACCCGACCTTTATAGAAATATGAAAAAAAAATTTGTGAAATGAAAACTATTTACATAAATAAATAAGATTTTTTAATGTCTAAAACTGTTGAAACCGTTTGGAAGTTATTGGATTCAGTTGACCAAGACTAAGAAAAATAAAATAACATGTTATTGAAATGAAGCATTTCTGGAAGCATTGCAAGGAATATTCAATAAATAAGGAATATTAATAAAATAAGAATGAAAATAAACACGTGATCTTGAACAATTCATAGATTACTTGTAGTCCCTCTTTCATGCGTATATTCCTACCCAAATTACACAAAAAACATAATACTTCCATATTTACACTTAAAATTGTTACTTTTAGTTGCAAAAGAGTTAGTTCTGTCTGCATAAATACATAACGTACACAATGTCGGTGCATGAAATTAACAAATATCTAATTTTTGTCTGTATTATTGGTTGTTCCATTTGTGGGCATATTTGTAGGAAGCACAGACACACACATTGAAAAATTCAATCAGAGAATCAATTTTCAGAATTGAAACTAATTAAAATGTTTTTTGTATGTGTCAGATAGGCATTCGTAAAGAATGAGCAACTTCCATTTCTCAGCAGAAGTAAAAAGAAAAGAGTTTTGCCTTCAGTCAGGAGAGGGTACACAACGGCTCTGGCAAAAATACAAAACGCACAAAGAGATATATATATATATATATAATGCTAAAGGGATACTTTCCGGAGAACAACCGGGTAGGAAAACATTGTTTTTTTTCATAACTCCCATTTGACCCCCACCCAAAGAAAGAATTTAATTTTAAAAGTTTCACAAAAAGAAATTTTTCTGATTTAATAAATCCATGGGATTCATCATCTGAAAATCTGCTTACTATTTCGCTGCATGAAATTATTTTTTTTGCACCAGTTCCTTTTTAAAGAATTTGCCAGGACGATTCTTCAACGAGTACTGAAATTATACTGAATATACAATTACATGCCCTCAGGTCGTCAAGGGTAACTCAAGGAGTTGCTTTTGTTCAAAAATCGATTAGATGTTGCCTGAAATTTTTTAACGGCTCCGTACTATTCTTTGACTATCAATTCATACTACAATCAATTAATGTAATTAAATCTACACAATTTAAGGGGGTTACAGGAAGCACGAAAATCATCACAAAGTCGCTTTCCTCTTTTATGAAAGAAACCTTTACACAAAATTTATAAAAAGTCGAAAAATATACGTAAAATGAGCCAAAACATTTGCCAAGTGCACGTTCCGGTGTTAAAAAAAATTACATAAAAGTAAATTTCATATGGAAAAGGCAAAAGAAGAAGAAGAAGAGTAGGAGGATGAGAGACAAAAAAGGTCTGTTTTTATGACAAACCAGTGATAGTCGGAAAAGTTGCGGGCCGGACACCCGGGGCAAGGTCCTCCTCTTCTTACCAACTTGTTCTCGTGGTCCTACCTGCCAAATTTACTGTAAAAATTACACATTTAAAGCGGCGGAAAAGTCCGAATTTTCAGGAACTTCACTCCGATAAAATTCCATATAAATTTTCCAGATAAAACTAGTGAAATCGTCTTGACCGAGTTAACGTGACATCCGAGTAATTTTAATATTTTCCTCGTCCATCATTTTCCCGCTCCGCTCCAATGCTGTCGCCTAACACCTTTCCTTCTTTAAAATGAATAAAAAAAAATATACCGTCACGATTATCTAGTCGGTCTATAAATTTAACAGTATTTATAACACGTGCGAAACATCTCAAGTCATGCCCGGAAAATATGAACGTTTCATTAAGGCGAAACGAACTCTTAATTTCACCTCTTGTTTTTTTCATACTTCTTGGTTATGAAAATTCACTTGGGTTGCGAAAAGCCATACACGCTATAAAGAGTCAACAACTTCAACTGCAAACGAGCTAAAAGTTATGTAGTGTCGTTAATAAGACATGGAACGTTGTGTGTTTGAATGTCGTGTTTTGTTTTCTAGATTTATATTGGAAAGGTAATCTCTCAATATCAATCATTCATTGATTATCACGAATTGACTAATCAATCACTTATTCATTACCATAGTTGTTATCCTACAGTAAGATGCGATCGAGGCGTAAATATACAAATAAATTCTATTTATTCTGTATTTGCCTTTTTCTGTTGTCTGGTGAACAAACCGCTCATGTTTCTCTTCACATATCCTTCACATGACTTCTACTTTTAAAGTTAAGCGTCCGTCTGGAACGCTTCAATTAGAAAGGGTTTGCCACATTAATTAATGACGAGCTGAAGTGCAGTGCGCCTCCTAGAAGAAGAACCCACTCCATTCTAAAATTCAATAGAAAATTCTGTCTGCTACAAAAGAGGTCATTTTTTATTTCTACATACGTAAATTACCCTTCGTCTGTGACGTTCGTCTACTCATCAACAATTTTTTAGTACAACTTCAATGTACGACGGTGTTGCTTTTAGTTCGAATTTCTCGACATAACTTTTCGTGGTCGCTTCTATTAGAATACGACTAAAAGGCAGTTTTCGATTTGATTTTCTTGCTATTCGCAGTAGTACGACTATAGCGTGTTGAAACATTCGCAACGGGTTTCTATGTTTCACCAGCTGAGGAAACAATCGCCAGACAATAGAACAACCAGTTGACGTGCACATGTGAGAAAAAAAAGCCTGGAGAAATCCACACTTGTCGAAAACAAAAACTAAAACTATAAATCCATATCATTCAAAAAGGAAACGGAAAGTGGGTTAAAAGGAAGCAGCTGAATTGCGTGCCAGCAATGTCGACCCGCCATGAAGAATAAGAAGAAGAGTTGCATGTTAAAAAATACGGACAAACAATACGGACAAAGTCGTAACTTACATTTTGCACTATAAATTTAAAAAATAAATTGATTTTTTGTCTAATTTGACCATTTTCAGGCCGCCATCTTCCGCCCCAAATTACAAGGATTTAATTAAACTGGAAAGAGTTAAATTCTTTTAAGAACGTGAATTATCGAGTCTGATAACACGGATGGAAATGAAGAGAAATGGTTCCAAGTCTTTGGTTAAAGACTTTGACCTGATGGTAAAAGTCAAAGGCCCCGACACCGACTTGTTAAAATTTAAATATACAGCAAAACTATGCAACATTCCTACTATACTGGTACAGTACAATAAATAATTTTTAACACAAGCAATTGTGTTGGTTAGTGTCTCGCACTTTACAAGTCGATTTTTGTGTGCAAAAGCTGCAACACCTTTAATTTTTTTTAGTTTCCCATGACGTTGCTGAAAAGGTGCATAAAATGAAAATTTTTTTAATATAAAATTCATAATAGTGAATTTTAGAAGTCATTGACTTCTATCTGTGTGTGACGAAGTCCAACAGGCGAATTCATATGTCTCTTACAATTAACCTAAGCTACAAACAATACATAAATAAATAATTTATTCGTTCGGATTTCATTCATTCACTCACTTCATAGAATAGAATTTTAACTTTAGTCAAGAGAGTAGTTCCTGTATCAACTAGAATTTACTTAAGGTTTATTTGGACGACCGTGAAAGTTGACAGGCACACGATTGACGTTTGTTATTATTTTTTTATATTCAATAACTATTCCAAGCATTCTCTCACTGTTTATTTATTTTTTACAAATTCTGTTATGCAATATTGACTCTCTCGGGGTGTGTACGACGCCCCGAGCTTTAGTCTACAAAAATTCATACAAATATTTCTTTTTCAAAAAATTATTTATTAAAATAATATAAAATGATTATTAACTTTTAGAAGCACACAAATCAATGTGTCTGCACAAAGCGAGCCTAGTGCAAGTCCAAATAAACGTAGTAAATAATTTTTTCGTTAGATTCTGCACGTATGTGAATGTATCTTGACTTAAATTGAAACATAATTCTGGGTTTTTTTCAGACTAGTTTTACTTTGTTTTTAATTTGACAAAGATTTCACTTGTCTGTTGTCGTTCAACCATTTTAGCTGACCGAGCCATGTAAAATTCAAGTCAAGTACAATTTCGGGGAAAATTCACTTGGCTTTCCTTCCCTCGTAATAAAAATAGAAGAATTTAATTTTTGTAAAATCCACTCTCAAAGACTTCTACTAAACGGCTGGTTGGTTGCACTTAAGGTTGAACTTTCCTGCATCCTCTTTGTATTCTTCCCTGACAGTTGCAAGAGAGAGAGAGAGAGAGACCTTAAAACCGTTCTGACCTCATTTGGAGATGAAAAATTGCACTCATCACCGTCTCTTTTAATTTAAAGTTGTCATTTTAAGTTGAAGGAAAACCGCGAACGGTAGAAACTAGAAAAATTTGTAAGCGATAAGCACGGTTGGGAAAGGATTGTAGTGGCGGAGAATAGTCACGGAAGATGACACTCCCAAGATGAAATGACAACCTTAGAGAACCTACAGATAACTAGAAGTAAACACGCAAAAATATTGAACTCACCGCTGTAGTGCCGGTAGGTCAAAATATCTTCACTCCAAGCAAAAAGAGGAGGTTTTTAAATTAAGTTTAAGTAATAGTTGATACGAACAACTTAAGTTCAATAGTGTTATAATAAAAATTCAAAATTATGTCCCCAAAGAATTTAAGTACTTCTACAATCATAAATATATAAAATCACAAATTCCAAAAACATTTAAAAAATAAACAAATCAATAGGAGTGACAAAATAATTGAGCGTAAAAAATAATATTAATAGCAGTAGTCATTCAATACGTGACTGGTTTCTAAATAGATGTACTACAAAGAAGCTTTTGGCGTTGTTACTTTGTAGTGAGTGGAATTAGAATTATTTCTTTAAAAAAAAACTTCAAGCTTAGTAGTACCAACAGGAGTTCAGTATAACCCCCAATAAAAATTAAGTAATATTGACTAACAAAAAATAAATAATTTACTAATAAAAACTATTGTTTGATATTTGACTGATTCACGTCAACGTCAATGATAGTTCGGTGCCATTGTTTTTAGAGAGAAATTTCTTTTATCGACAATTAAAATTTTCTTCGTCATTTTTTTTTAAATAGATAGAAATCTACGGTCCTATTTTTCTAGTCGGAAAGCGGTCACGGCAGTGTCGATCGGTCAAAATTTACCGGGACTTCCGCGTGCCCAAAAACGTTTTCTTTTCCCCCAGAAAGCCTTCATTATTCAATAAAATGCAAATTTTTGTATATAGAATCACCTGGAGCACACGTCAAGCAACTACAAATGTAGGTGTGCAAGTGGGTCGTGTCGCTGCTCCCGTTCTAATTACACTCTAAGTTATGTTGGTTACGCGATACTTTAATTATCCGACGTTTCCACAGTGAACTTGATGGCTGGTGATGAATCAATAGAACGACCAGATGTGATGTGTCCTTCGTAACGAGCCGGATTAGTGGTGCGATTGCCACGCGATGAGAAGTATTAGGCACATGTCATCTAGTTCCGGCGATTACGCCAATACTTCAAAGTTCGAATTCCGCGTAAAATTCGTTCAGATTCGTCACCCATCAATTGTAATATTCCCCGTTTTATTATTGACATTAATACTGCGTGGGGAAACATCAACGAGTGATGTTCACTTCTCTATGCTCGTACCTTTGTAATCAGGAGTGTGGCACCCACGCCGACAGATGACCAGCAATTGACTGCCACGACTTGAAATTTTAATGGAATCCCATCGAAACATTATTAAAGTATGAGACATTAATACGTTCGCGCTGAATTTATTCTTTTGTGAATAAGTAATTTTCAGAATGTGACAGTTTCTCATTCATTTGTACATTGCAACTTTCAAAAAAGTAATATTGTCTGTCGCCTTCATCGGTATTCGATGCACATGATTTGCTAGAGGAGGTGATCAATTTGCACTAGTTACATTGTCTAGGAAATCTCTAGTAGAGTGCAAATGTTACTATTCAACAAACAATACACATATTAAATCCGTTGGGCAGTTAAAAATGTCAGTCAAAGTTGTTCAGTATAATAAGTAAAATTTTTGCACTTATGTATCCACAATATAATTTTATGTACTCAAGAGATACGGTTAATTTAAAATTATTAACATTTTTTTCCAATCAGACGGGACGGAAATCCGTTTATTTCCATTCAAAATATTGTGATTGTGAAGACAAATGTTTCTTTTCCTCATATTATTTAAATAAATAAATAAATAAATGAACTCACCAGCGTGCGATTGTCGAACATTTTTGTCTTTGAGAACCGTTCGCGACAAAATAAATAATAATTACAATGTAAAACTATTCACTCGGTTATAAAAGAATGTGTCGACTGTCGTACGAACAGAACACAACTGCAGTGGGTGATTGGCTGGATTTTTGCTCTGATCCCGTCCTGGTCCAAATTGGCTACCTGAAATTTCAAAGTGTGACGTGCCGCCTGTCTCGTATGGTTAACCTACCCAATCCAACATTTAGTTAATTTGCATTTAGACTGAATTTAACAGAAGCAGACTGAAAAATACCAAAGACCGATTGAGTCTTCCTGAGTGACCTTCAAACCTTTTTGTTGACGAGTTCAGACTTGTCGTGAGATGAGTAGAATTAAAATCAAACCTACATTTTATTTGTAGATTTCTATTAGTTACGAGAGTGGCTTCTTATTAAATTGAAGTTTAGCAATGGAGACATGGGAACTTCGAAACGAACTTGAAAACATGGCTGAACGTTGAACTTCCCTCTAGTTGCCTGCCAAAAGGAGGAAAACAAACCGAAAACTGAATTTCGATCTCTGCGAATTACGTGTCATCAAAGGAATGTTTGTCGAAAAACGACTGTTTTGTCAAAATTTGGTTATTTTGGTAATTGCAAGCAGGAAACTTGACAAAAGTTGAGAAATCTAGGTCGGTAGAAAAATACTCTGAATTTATTCGGCCATTTTGGTGTCTACTTTTCCGTATGGCAAGTGGTAGGCTCGTTGAGTTGACCTCTCCCATCGTCTTCCTGCACGACCCTGTGCTTTTCACCGTCTACGGATTCATAAATAAGGGCATTTTATCTGAAACTGGTGATTTTAGAGTTGTTCAATTTTATTTTGTGGACTGCTGTTGTGTGTAAAAGAAAAGTAACTGCACCAAGTAACTTGGTGTCTTCTACCTTCTGACAAGATGAGTTTGATAGATGCGTTATATTCTATTAAAGTTTTGCCGTTATTCAGGTTTTTAACATTTTTAACTATTATTTCGTTTTTTTGTAGGGTTTATTTCTTTCTTTAGAATGTCAATAGTTTTATGTTTGATACTTTTAGACTGTAATATAATAGTGTGCTTTCGTCGTGTTTGTTTGTTACTTTTAACAGTCTTCGAAAAAGAGGGAGGTGTTTTTTTAATTATTTTTCATTATGCAATTTTATTAACAACTTTTATTTTTGTTACTGCTTCTTTAATGGCTTGGTTTTTTCTAATGTTACTATTGTTTCCATTTGCACGGTAAGTCCTGAATATAGAGTTAGTCAACTTAATCAAAAATAAAATCACAAAATAGCACTTGAAAAAAATTTTTTTTTCCTTCTTGGTTACTGAATTTTATACACGTTCGCACCCTTCAGAAGTTGGAACAATACTGGCTTACCTACTTTACCATGAATTTTCATTAAACTAACATAAGTAGACGTTTTCCGATAATAGTGTAGTAACAATAAGCTGTGAATGTAAGCGCGTTTCAAGTATTTGAAAATCCTTTAACTTTTTGTATTTGCATTGTATGTATTATATTTCTCAAAAACTGTCGCAGCATAGCTGGGATATATAGAGTGACTTCTAGGTAGAATGGAGCTCAGAAACTAAGACCAAAGCACGGGGATTATTTAATGGTATGGGAACTACCTTGTACTTATATATTTGTGTACTGAACTGTGCTGCACAGCTGAACATCTGGAAGGTTCCAAAAGACACATTTCCTGGATGTGCAGCAAAGCTCATTTTAAGTAAAGGTGAAGATGACTACTGATGAAAGAACATTGATTTCACGAATTTGAAAATTTTAATTGAAAATGAGTTCATTGAGTACTAAACATGTATTTGTATTAGCAAAATAAGACATATTGGCTATTTATATCAACAATTTTATGTTTAAATACAAACAAAATTTTCTTAAACTTTACGACCTCTAAAAAACAGTAAGTCAGACATGAATCGACGAATTCTATACTCGTACTTTTTCACTTGTAACTTTCCTCCTGACAATTTCTCTCACCTGAATATCAACAATAAGAGAAATTATTAATGCTAATAAGAAAGACTCGTTTGGACGCAGACTAGAAAGCACTTGAAATGTTATTTTCGACAATCAACATCAACAAATTGTGTATGGCACAATTCTTTAAATTGTTTACAATTACTTCCTCAAGAGATAATTTCCTTTGGAAAAGCCTTTGGCACGAACTACACCCTACATTGATGTTACAACTTGAGTAAATAAAGTACACAAATAACATGTCTCACTTCATCGTTAAGTTAAAGAAAATTTCGAACTAAAAGAAAATATTGACCAATTTTTAAAATACTCATGTTTTTAGCACTTCGAATCACCTTTGTTTTTATTTATTTTACTTATTTTTTTATAGGTTTTTTACTTCTTCGACATAAAATATATTTAGTAATGTTGTATTAAAAATACAATAGCAATCATCAAAACAATATGTAAATATACCTTAGGATATTTAATATATGTATATATTGTTTCATTTTATATTTCGCAACAACTGCTAACAAATAAGTACCTGCTTAATAAGATAGTACTAACCCTTGGAATATATTGTTACACCAGGTCAAGTTGTATGAATTTCTAAAAGGTACAAATCTATAACGTCACGGTTTGTGCTTATTCTAAAATGAATGTTCAGATTGAAATTTTCAAACAGGAGTTTCAAACCTACGCTGTTATTATTGTAACATTTAATATAATTTTAAATATATAAAACACACTTAAATGTATACAATTTCTAAGAAACATACTTGTATACGTACGAAAAAAATTAACAAATTATTATAAAATAGTTGAACACGATGCGTTCATTGACTGAGTGCTCATTCTTGTTTTCTAGTGAAGCCTAAAAGAACTATTAGATTTATTACTGTTCACGGAATTCACGGAAATGAAAGATTGCTCTACTAAGTTCGTAGAAATTCAAGGTACATTTGATTTTAGGTATTTTCCTCGTGAGGCAAACATTTTCAATGAATTTTACGCAACGATCGCGCATTGTGATGAGCCCAGGTCGGAGAGAACAGGTCCGTGTAAGCCAGGAGAAAGAAATTTTTTTCTAAACTTTCTCAAGTTTCACCGGTTGAGCGCTGGTAAATTGCCTGAAGACTGAAAGAAAAAGTTTTGTGAACAGGAGGTGCACTACAAGGGGTGAACACTACCGCAAGAAGCGGGAAAACGGGGTTTTAGTCATGTGTAGTTATTCTGTCGTTATTAATTACCTGGATTTCTCACCTGACTTAAATGTTGTGTCAAACATTTCTACGTGTCAATTGATTGAAAGGAAAGATTTTCAAATTTTTAGGAATTTTCAACACAGCAGGCAAACCTTTTTTCCATTTCTTTCACGTCGGACACGTGACAGAGAATTATGACTTTCCTTTTCTATTTGTTCATTTGTATATAGCGACGTATAAACGTGACACTTGCAGAAACATAGTCGAAATGGTTTTTTTTTCTAGTAGGCTCTTGCGATAGACAACAGCAACTGAACTTCAGTAACCTTTCCTTCTATGTCGATACTCATGACGACTAAACTTCTTGCTCTGGATACCAAGGACAATCTTTCCATCACATGTTACCACGACAGAGTAGAAAGTGCACAAAGTACAACTCACAACTCACATGTTTTACCTGAAATGAACACGTTTCAAAGGAAACATTGCATTGCTCATTGACGTGGGCCACATGTACACATTAATTCACTTTTCCTTTGAAGAAAATTCTCATTTTCTCCATGACTTCCTCTAAAAACGTGTTCATTAACTTTTCGATGCGTTTGCGGGTATCCAAAGGAAGTTGTCGAGTGTGAGATTTTTGCAGAGGAAACGGGCGTGTACAAAGGCACAACATTTTTTTTTTCCGAAACGTCAAACTCAAAAAAATTTGACACAAATTGCACTGTTTTTGCCATTGCCGTTCCTCGCCGTACATTGCCTGTCCTTCATGTAAGCGATTTTAGTGTAAATTTTAATTAAAAGCCCTCATAAATTTGACTTTCCTTATTATTCATTTCTTTAATTATTTTCACTTAACTTTTCACAGGCACGAAACCTCTTATTAGCTTCAGTTTTAATTTTTGCTTATTTGATTATTCCCGTGCTTATTGCTGCACGGGTTCTTTTGCCAAAATTTGACAGGAGAGATTTTAAATACTCGTAGTATTTCCGCAGGTACGAATAGGCAGCAGATAAATCCTCAAGCATCCGTTAAGCCTTGCTGTAGCTCCTTCAAACTATCCTGTTACTTAAGAGCAGAGGAAAGTATACCGCAAATGTGTACATGTGATTTTGGTTATATCTAGTCATAAAAACGTTTAACGGTTTGTATATATATATGGCTCCATTCGGTGAGAATATAAATAAGACACCATCTTAGTGCTCTCAGAGTTGCACTAAAGAAAGGTTTTTTGTTTTTTAAATAGATGATCGGTCGAGTGTGGTCGTCCAACTTGGCCAAGTGTGACTCTGTCGGGTCAACATGAAGCTCATTCATTTTATGTTCTACAAAGAACCGTAACGGAAGGCCCTTTCTTCGTGGTGACCAATTTGGTCATGGAGAATGCAACGAAAACATAATTTCCGAGAGAAAAGTTACTCGCCGGTGAAATGAAATTCAACAAAGGGAGAGTAAATGAAAGTTAATTACGAGATGAAGGAAAGTGTCGGAGAGGTGTGGAAATCCAACGATGACACCTTTCATAATTAAGGTGTTCATTCATAGAAACGACCCAAAGGGTCGATACATATGTGACATAACAGGGAACCGACGGACCGAACTCGAATATTTGTTTTTTCTGCGACTTATTCAAACCAAAGTAATTCGATTTTCCAATAGGAATGAGAATTTTCTATTAAAACATAATTGAAATACTCGGGAAGTCAGTTTTCGAAGGACAGAAACAGAAAGAGAAGAGTTCGAGGTTGTTTCAAAACGTTCAACCGACGTGTTACATTAATGCGGAAACGGATAAAAGAAACGAAGAGCACGCGAGGAAGCTGTAATGTAAAATCAATAGAAAATTTATGTCTGCAGGTTTTAGAAGAGTTTGCTGTATTCGTTAGCAATAATAAAAATGTTTCCAATAATAAGTAAATATAAAGATTAATATATACGATGAAAATATTAATTTTTGGTAATGTTTATTTATTTTTTCTCAGAAGTCAAACGAGCAGAAAGAAATCTTGTTCCACGTATACAGTAAATATACACACAAGGTACAAATACATAATTAAGACAAAAGCAGAAGTTACTAAAGCATTGCAAATTGATTTGTTCGTAAAATGTGCAAAACACGGATAACACAGTTGTTTGACCACTAACAGTGTTTTTTGTTAATTCATAACAACAATGGCGATACTGTCAACAGGTGAAAATCCCTCCTGTGGCAATACCAACAGCACCACCGGCTGTTTTATGAGTAAGCGCAGACGTTCCCGAAATCCCGACGGCCAGGGAAATTCAAAACATGTCATGATGTCCGTCACTGCGTTTGAGCGGTTGTTGTCCGAGTAAATCTCAACAGGAATGACACGGCCAGAGTTTCTTATAAAGTGTAATTCGTAACCGTAAGTAAGTTGTTGGCTGTGACAATGGCGCAGGCAGGTCATTCCCAGGGGATGGGCAGAAGAAGTTCGACTCTGGCCGGAACGATCTCTCTCAAATCGATGCAGAGACGATCGAGTTTGTCGGCCCTCGACTCCAACACCTCGGTCATGTCAGACCTGAGCTTCAAAAGATGGCACAAAAGAATGCAGGCGAGGCATAAAAGCCTTGGAACCGAGGGTTTCAGGTTGTGGACTTGGTGCTACAAGGGATGTGCACCCTGTCGGTGGTTCGACTCCATCGACTACGAAGCAAAACCGTGTAAATACTGCATCGGTTTTAAAAGATTCAAAATGATCGGTACTTTCTGTCTCATGGCCATTTTCATCTACACACTTTTGTACGTCATTTGGGGAGATGAACTTCTACCAGGAGGAACCATCTTCTTCATGTTTCTCTTGGTGAGTAACCAGCAGTAATTTCTTTTTAGTGGTGACATCACAAGGCATCAACCAACTGCATCATTTTCAACATTTTCTCACGATTAATTCTCCTAATCAGAAATATTTTTGCTTTTTTACCGTCGTCCAAATGACACTGTAGCCTCCTACAAATCTAAACGCTACGATTTAACTACTACTGTGTGAAACTACTACCACGCACGCGTTAAATAAAATATACATAGAAATACAAATTTTTTATGGAAAACAAATTCCGAAACGTTTCATAAATTATTATTATATTTCTTGCTTGAAGAAAGTTTCCAGAGCTTGTAAAACTTTAAATATTTTACTGCTTTTAATAATTATTAAATATTTTATTACTTATTATTTGTCTTTCGGAAGAAACTCCTTGTAATGATGGTAGTTACTTGTTACTTTGATTTTAAAAAATTTAGTAATATAGAAAATTATTAACACACTCATTACAGTTCACGATGTGTGTTGCTTAACGGTGTGATTTCTACACTCACGCAATCGACGTCCATTCCAAAGTGAATTTTGTTTTTTGTTTTAGTTTGTAGTTGCTTACCTGGTCGGTTACATTTTATTACTCGTCGGACTTCCGCCAATGATTGGACACATGCTAGTTGGGATAGTCTGCGGAAATATGCCCCCGAACTGGTTGCCACCACACGACAAGCACTACCTAGAGAGGATAAGCTTTGTAGTAGAGTAAACTGATTTCTGTTTAAAAATAAAACTTAAACTGGCTTCGGCTTAAAAACTTAACAACTTGAATAATTGGACATGTCCTTTCCGAGATTTTAATTGCATTAAGTTAGTAGTGGGCATTTCAACAGCGGTCGAAGATGAAAAAATAACGAGACGAGAATTAAGTGTTTTTCGTTTGTACCCCTGAAGAATTCGAGTTATCCGTTTATATTTTCAGAAAAGTAAGTCTGATCTTAGCGATAATACGAGCTGGATTACTCCTTGACATGTCCCGGATTAAAGGACACGTACTGTTTATCATCAAAATTTCTGTGCTTCCGCTTCTTTGCGAGCAGACCCTTACTGTAATTACGTCTCATTACTTATTGCATCTGCCGTGGGAGTGGAGTGCTTTACAAGGGTAAATATAGATCTAGGAAAGGGTCAGAGGGAAGGGTTGAAAAATCTACAGCGGGTACAACACCTGAAAAAAGACGTCAAAGAGAAAATGTAAACCGCGTTAATACCTCTTGAAAACGTTTCCTTTTCTCCTTACCGCTTTTACTAAGTCTTTCCTAGTTATACATCTTGCTCCATCTCAAAGAACTGTTTGCAATGGTCGCAAGTTGTGTCTGAAAATTATATTGTTATATATCGCAATGTACAGATTATTAATCGCAACAGGTCACTCATCTCCATTGTTTCACTTGCAACGATAACATCCGTCATGGAGAAGAACAGAATTCACGGGTACGGAGAAGACAAACACCTTTCTACGGTCCTGATTGCAGCATCCTCTTGTGACGTTATCATTGGTATTTTCTGTTACATCATTTGCTTGTCTTTCGTCTTCCCCAGCGGTGAGGTTCCTCATTGTTTCAGTGAACCTTTTCCCTATTGCACCTTTGACTCCTGTACCTGTCGTTTCAGATCACAATGGCATTTACACGGTCTGGGAAGTTACGCTCAACGTTGTAAAACAACTTTTGATCGGACTGGCGACTGGAATCGTCTGCGGAATTCTCATTGCTTTTTTTCCAGACAAGCACAATGTAATTATACAATCACCTGCCTCGTCAGGGTGGGGAGGATGTTGTGGGAACGGTTAGACTGTACACGTCCCTGTTTCTTTGCAGGTAGATGCTGCTACTGAAAGAATTCTGGTACTCGGTCTTGGTGCTTACGCCATAGCAGCCGTGTGTAGTCGGTTTGACATGGTGGCAGGTGGCACACTCGCCGTGATGATAACATGTCTGATAGCAAGCAACATGTGGGAAGAATTGGGATGGCACGACAGAAACGTAAGCAAATTAATGAATTGTGAAGAAAGTTGAATTGATTTGTCGTGAAGTAATGGAATGTTTGTCTTAATAAATAGGTATATACTCTGTTGTGATTTCAGAACCCGGTTCAGTACTTCTACACAATGGTATATTATTACGTACAACCTGTGGTTCTCTCCCTTATTGGATTCTCCATGAATTTCCACACGACCGGTTTTGACATTTTTATAATGGGAATTTCAGTCTTAACCATAGGTCTAGTGGTACGTTTGCACTCAAAAGAACACGAAACTTGAATATTCTCGCCACTATGAAATCAATGACCTGTTTTGGGTAGTTAGGTTGTTTCGGTTAACTTTTCACTTTTTTTACTCAAGGGTAGAGAAATAACATGTTATGTTGCCACATTCGGAAAAACGTACCCAACAACGCCGAAGGAAAAAGTATTCATATGCATAGCGTGGTTTTCAAAGGGTACTTTTCAGGTACGAAGTTGAAAAATAAAATTTTTATAGCACGTTGTAGTACAGAAACGTAGCTGTGGTTGTAGAATTTTTCAGTGGTTTGAGAGTCAAGTGGTCTGCGGACGAACTCTAAGAGTGATATTTGCAGTTTGATACATCTTCAGGCCCTGCTAGCTTTTGCTATAGAAAACATGATTCATCATTACAAGTCACATTTGAGTGAATCCACTATCCAGTCGTACATGCGTTACTCCGAGATTATAAAAGAAACGACAGTGTTAGCCATACTTTTGACTACTCCTTTGGCTTGCTACGGAATGGCCATCCTCACTCCAGTTTTATTGAACCAAGTACAAGTGGAACGCCATCAGCCTCAAAATGTATAAAAAGTTTTTTTTTTATTTTTACAGTTTTGCAGTTTTCAGTGCATTCTGTTGAAACAATATGTAGTGACGTGGGTACTCTGGTTTTATTTTATTGCTAATTTCAAATCAGTTTGCAATACACACATTTATTCTGTTCTCACGTTGAATTGAGTAACATTGATACACGAACAGAATTAATACAAATGCACAGACTACACTTAAAGTACCATTGTTGTCGGTTTTGCACATACGTAACAAATAATAACATTACTAATGTAATATAATTATAATAAACAAATAATTTGTGTTTTTTCTAATTGATAATTAAAATTGTATGCAAAGTTCAACTTCAACAAGTTATTGTTATATTATTAATATATTGAAGCTAATAGTATCAGATGATTAATTTTATAGTTTAGAGATTTGAATAGAAACCTCATTCCGCATTGTATTATTGACATAATACAGTAGAACAGGAACAATACTATAAAATGAAACAATTTGTGTTGCTTCGAAACGTGATTAAATTGTAGAATATAATTGTAGCCTGTAATTAGTGTACACAAAGAGTATATTTTAGAAGAAAATTAAATTTTACTAACTGAAGGAAAAATGACTAATTTGTTGATTTAAAGCAATTCTGAAAGAATATTTGTAATGAATTCCAAGAATAAAACAGGTACTCTTGTGATGCTCATGTAAGCTAAAATATTTTATTTAGATTAAGGAACACAAGAAGTACGACTTGTTTGATGAATGAATTTGATGATTACGTAACATACTATAATGAATTTACGAAATACTGAAAGCTTTTTCCATGTATAAAGTTTCATTTTTCAGTAGTTTGAATTCTTACTTTTCCGCGGGTTTTTAAAAAGTCTGCTGACACGACCCCATGAAATATTCCTTCATATCGTTGGGTTCCACGATTTACATTCAAAATTTTCACCCGTCGAATATACTCGTAAGAATGGAAATTGAAAGTAAGATAACGTAAGTGTTGTTTAACGTTCTAAAAAATTGCTTAATAAACTAGTCGTTTCACATTACGGATTAATGTTTCAGGCGTCATTCATGAAATAAAATGGAAATGAAATTTAAAAAAGTTAAATTAAAGCTTTACGAAAAACTACCCACTTGAGGAAGAAAAATGATGGCCCATTTTAATGGCTGTTATTGCAGTTTTATTAAATATGTTGGTTTCAAAAGTTTTGATGGTGAGTGCTGAAAATCAATATTTCATGAACACATGTGTGTAAAGTAGGGTTATGAGTTTCCATTGCCTTACATAGAAATTAATGATTTAATTTTAATGTAATTAAAACTGTGAACTGGAGGAGGTTGACCTTAGCTTTATTTACATTTTGTTTATTTTGCAGGTATGAAATACAAATAATGTACATTAAGATGAATAACAGCAACAGTGTTACTGTTTCAATGGTGAAAAACACTGTTACCAGTATCTCCTTACTGACAGCTCTGTGGTCTGTATCGCTGTAATGTGACAACCATCATAAGCTACATTTCATACAAAAATCTATTAGAGCACAATGTTTAATGACCTCCGAAACAGTACCAAATGCCAGGTACTCCACAAAGACCAAACATTTGTGAATGGAGTACCTGTTATTAGCGAAAACAAAAACAATGTTAAGTAGTATGTAGAATATCCCTCATCAGAAAAAAAGTAATGAACAAAAAAAGGATAAAAAAGCTGGTAAATATTATATTCTCATCAAAATATGTAAAAAATTTCTTTACATCTAAAACTATTTATTAAAAATTATGTTCAGGAGAAACTTATTTTTCTATTGTGAGGTTTTGAAACTTTTTAATACATTGGGTTGGAGAGATTAGTTTTTGTTTCTGGTTAATGCCAATCTGCTAACTTTAGCAAATGATTTGAACATTGGACAAATCCTTCGTTACAATATTTTTACACTGAACTTGGCGTGCTGAATATTGAAGCTTAACCTCATTTGAAAATTTTACAGAGTAGTTACTGTCTCACTAGATCTGACCTAATGCTATTGACAGGAGTTTGTTACATAAATAATCTTTTCATTGTATTTGTACAAAATTTTTCACTGTTTCCTGGGTCTTATTATTTATCATACCATTTTTTAACTTACTTGGAGTATATTATTCTAAGGTATTGTTTATCATTAATTTTATTTTCTTCTTTCCATGAATAAATTTGTAAATGTCATTTTCTAAAAAAAAATATGTAACTGAAAGAAAATGTAATTGTATGGGTAATTTAAATTCCATGTGCCAGTTGTGAGAACCATGGTTACCAGCATTATAAAGGAAAAGTGCTAATAAGTTTTTTAATGCTTCCAGATTGTCATGAAGAACAAAGAGTAAAACATGTCTGCAAACCTGGATATTTACAAATCTGTTACCAATGTTCCTCGATTTATGAGAGACAGCATACAATTGTGTCACAAGAACTTACAGGTTATACCCTGAGTTTGCAAACTTCTTAACTGGAATATTCAGCATGAGTAGGTAATAGTTGTGCATATTGTAATAAATATATGTACCACAAAACAATTGAATTTCAACAGTTTATTAGATTATTCAGTTTAAACTAATAAAATGAATGCTGTAACAGTTCAGTTTGTTTTGGTATTCTTCAACAAAAACTAATACCATGTTTCTGAACTGAAAAAGGAAGTAGAAATATCATATTATTAGAATACAAGGTTATATTACCATGTTTTTAAAGTTAGAGACAGCTTGATTGCTAAAGTAGTCAAAAAAATAGTTTTGTGCCAAAATAAATAAGATATGTTTGCTTTCAGGATATTAAAGGGGCCACTTATGAGTAGTACAATTCAATTTTTCTGTTAAGGAATTCTTAAACACCTGCTGCAAGAAGTCATAGTGATGGATGAACCACTAACACTATTTTATTACCTTTTACGGAGGACCAAAAAGTATATTGTCTTATATTTTCATGAGTGATTTGAATATAATGAAATGTAAAGCATCAAACTGCTACTACTATATAAAATATTGCACAGTTCTCAGTTTAAGAATCTAAATTGCAAGGAATTCAGTTGAAAGTTTCACAGGTGCAATCATTTTCTGACTCAATTCTTAATAATTTGTTTTTACAACAATTTGTTAACAAGTTGTAACTAAACATCAGGTGACAAATGGAAATATTACGACCACTATTTGAGGCATCCAATTTCAATCTTTAGACGTGAAATATTAGTTTAAGTTGAATTCATGCTTTGATATTACATCGGCACATCATGTACATCCACTCGTTAGGTATAGTTTCCCTAATGCACTGTAACAATAAATTCAGAACAGTACGACGGTACAACATTTGTACCGTAGGATACGCCTACATTAAATACTTATTACTTAATATGTCAAGTTGACCGTAACATTGATACTTATTAATTAAGTTATAATTGTAAACGTTGGTAGTTTCAAGAAAACATAGAAACCATATTTAATTATTACTTAAAAATTAAAGTGGGCGTCTCCGTCCTAGACACCTATTTCCTGAATTAGAAGTTTCTCTTGGTGCTACAACTTTGCTACTTAAAAACAACAAATTGCAGTCCTTGGCATTTGATACTAATCACTTTCCACAGTCGAAACTGGAAGCCTTGAAATTTGTTTCAATTTTTTAATGGCGAAATTTGTCCTTGGACACGTTTTAAATCGAATTGAAACCCAATTTTTTTTTATTTCACGATGGTTCAATTGACCCATTAGTAGATCTGTAGGAGACTTTAATCATTAATTGTCTTCAACGTTTAAATAGTAAGGTCATCAAAGATTTAACTTTGTGTTGCAAAAAAAAAAACAGTAGAATTGGAAATATTTGAGGCCTCCTGTTTTCTACTTGGTTTTTTCTATAATGGTTAATCTCAGACATATTTACACATTTCTTCTTAGAATGTGTTCCAGTGCTTCAAATCAAATCCCAACTTCTGCCTTTTGTTAAAATGTCGAAGTATCTTGTAATTTATTTCTTTAATTATTTCCGTTTGTACAATGACTTTGACTTTGCGTGGAATGTTTTAACAATTGAAACATTGTGGAAAACGCGTGTCGGATTTATTTGTTTCTTTAGGTGTCATTTATTTATCGATTATCACCTGCATTTAGTACTTAATGTCTTTGTGCTACATGAAACTCACTAACTTTAATGAAATGAACAGTCGAAACGTAGAGTTACTTCATTGTACAAAATGTCATGTATTAACTCACTATTGTACCATTTCAGTGTTGTTGTGGCGCAGTGATGGCTGCCGTCAAAATTTACATCAAGTTGCTTTAAAGGGAACAAATCTTGTAAAATGTAAGTGTACTCTGAAGGTTTGTTCCTGCAATCTTTTTTCCTATTTCGGTTTATGCATGTAATTATCATGCATGTTGAGTTCGTTTCGAAACAGAGTCGGTGGTAATTTCTGCTGCGATGAATGCACCACCCCTTCCTCAAAAAGCGTTTCCACTGATTCTTGAAAGGAAATGAACATGAAACCAAAAGTCACAAACGAAATCCGTCGAAAGTGTGAGATGCCGGCGAGTATCAAGATGTAAATGATTGCATTTCCGATTTATTTTTCGGAGTGAAATGGTGTGTTTCCTGCTCGTGTAAGAAGTAAATAAAGCGAAAAGACATTTTCGGGAATTAGCAACCGGGTCTATCCAGATTGTCACGGGAGCAAAGTGTTTCCCGATGTTTATTTCCGGATAGTAAACAATAAAAAACAATTTTCTTTAATGTCGCCATCACGCCATTGCAAGATGATTCCTCCGTGGTTGAAATTAAATGGATTGCACCGCAGCACTTTCGACTGACAGTGCAGTTTGAAGTTGTTGAGCTGAATATTTAACCGTCGCGTTCGCCATCTCTAAAAATTCATTAGGGTTTCGAGGGTTTCATAGAGAGATTCAAAAGAGTCTCATCTAGAGAACAATAGATGGATGATGGTGGGAGAAAAGAGTTGGAGACGGATAGGGTAAGGCTAGGTGACAAAATCCAGGGCTGTGGGGGAGAACTTTGGGTTAAGTGCAACATCCACAAGTGCATTTTTATAAGAATAAACAATGAAGAGGAATCGGTGCCGGTCTCACCTTGGTTTACCTGCGAGTAAGAGCAGATGGACGTCCTGTAAATCATCTTAAAAGCAATCTTTCTTCACGTGACGTCATTTAAGTATCACCTTGAGTTTTAACGTTGAGAGGAAACTATTTGGCACTCCTGAAAGAAGTTTTGCCCGACCCAGGGACGAACGAACGAAAAGACAGGAATTCCGGGCGGACTGGGAAGGGGCAAAATAATTCAAATTTTTCATCGAACGCCTTTGGCATTCTTCCTGGTTTTGCGCATTCCGTTTGATCTTAAACAGAAATTTATTGTCAAATCAGGGTAATTAAGGCCGAAAATATGGCGGTAAGAGACACGTGAAAAACCCTGTGATTTACGTTCGAACTGGGTGACCATTGTCCACCGGGCTCTGGACCTGACATCTTACGTAAGAAATATCCCTTTGAACGAAAGACACGACCACCCCGTACGTTTTATTGCCTCCTTTTGTTTTCTTGGAGTTATTTTCTGCGTGGACAAAAGCCGAGGAGAGGGGGTTTGGTAAATTGAATAAAAGATGCAATCACACAGATTCAACTTGTGCTTCTAAAGATCGTAACTCAAATAATTAATAAGAACAAAATAAATGAGTAGGAACAGAATTTATTTAGATGGAACTTGGGAACATCTGCAAATGCATTTAACTTCTCATGTAATGCCGTTGTAACGACTGTTTTATTTTATCATTCGAAGCTCTTGCATGTTGTCAAACATCATGGAACAAAACTATATAGGAAATTAAATTCGGAAACCTCATAGAAACAGAATGATCGTTTAGAATAGCCGAGGGTTTCCTTTACTTTATTTAAGTGATTTAATTTCTACTTTTTGGATGTCTTTTTTGGTTCCTCTTACTTTCGTAGAATGGCATGTGGTAAGAGAAATTAACACTTCGGGTGCGCACGTCACTGGTCCATAATTGAGAAAATTAGTGATGATGCTGAACATTAAAACGAGGGAAAATTAGTAGTTTTGACGAGGAAATATTACGTAAAGAATCCTTGCTCCGATCCTGACTAATAATACATACGGAGAGTACATTCCCGCGGACAATTTATTCCGAATGTTTTATTCAAATGTTTTTCATTATTTGGAATTTTCAATTAATTACACTCGATTCCGAAAGGCTTCCTTGACAGTTTTCGCTTTGAAAATGAAATTACTGTTTATCGTAAAAGATCTGGTTACTTTGCAAAATACCAACAACGACCGTTTTGTATTCTCAAAACTCTGGTTAAATGACTGGCAGAAATAACCAACAGAAGCGAAAATTTTTATTTGCTGTGTGTGCTTGACAATCAAATGATTTCATAATTAGAAGTGTCCACAAGGCCACATGGATTTTTCAAATTAAAGGTGAAAGTCGAAACTACCGCCGAAACAATTTGTCACACGTGTAATTATAGCTCTGATTCTGTTCTGTTGGGATATAAAAGAATCTGTGTTACTTACTAACCGTTTACTAACTGTTCTCACTGTTGAAGCAGTATTATTTCATACCACGACATTGACGTAAACTTGAAAGAGAAGTACTCCCTTCCTATAAATGTTCCTGCGATTAAGTCTAAAAATTTTTGTTACCAAAAATTAACCTTTGGTTGTGTAAAAAACTTAAGTTTTGTTTTCATGAGTTAGACTTGTGAAAAAATGATTTTACATACTTTTACTTTGCACTGCGTAAAAAAAATACAGCAAAGCCAATTGTTAACTTGATCGCACAACATTAAGTCACATGTCTTTATCAGTCTGTAACTTTCCAAGCAAAACAGGTCAGTCGGAATTACGCGAGCGTTTACAAATGACTTTGATGGAACTTCTTAAGCCTAAAATTAAAGTCAGTTAGAAATGAAAGACGACAAAAGTTGTAATTCAGACATGAACTTGGCATATTTTGTTAGGAAAACAATTTTAAGATTGACTTTAATTTTTCTTTTGACGCGTTCGGATCCATACATATACATTCTTATTTTAAAGTGTCCACTCCGGCACAGTGCCCGGCGTTACTCATTTTACAATTCAAGGTACGCACCTTACGTGCCTGAAAAAAAACTGCTTGAGATTCGCACTCCATTTGATCTGTCACGTGAGTGATTGTCATGTCGTCTTATGTTATTTTGTCCTAGAAAAAGCAAAGAAAAAATTAAATAATTGTTTTGCTGTTTGTATCTAGCAAACTTTAAAATTATTAATTTTTTATCTGTTGTACATTTCCTCTAGGGCAAGACGAGTACAACAAGAGAGGAATCAAGAAGTCAAATCATCAATTCGTCCGAAACATCAAGGAGTTCACTCGAACAAAAATACACGGAGAACCTCCATATTAAAATTAAAAGTGAACAAAATTTTGTATGCTACCAAGTTCTTATCAACCGTAAAGCAGCACCAACAGCTTAACTGATGTTGCTCAATTTCAGAAAATGTCATCTCTTTTCCTACGTAGAGTTAACAAAATTATGAAAACTTATTTCGTTAATACCAAGGAGAAATATTTTTTTTTCTCCGCAAATGACAAAACTGCGCAGTATTGTTTGCTTCACTTCTGTGCAAAAGGAAGAAAACAAACCGGGGACACTCGGAAGAGTGTTAAGTCCATTTAGGAAAAATTTAGAATGAGACGTAATAGCGAACTTTACTCCCAGAAAGTTAGAGACATAAACACATCCAACCGGGCAGAAGAGGACACGAGACGCAGAAAAACGACAGCAGGAAAACTGAAGATGATGGAGTGGCTGAACGCAAAATTAAATTACAGTTCTGTTACAGTAGAAAAAATCTGATCTCAGGCAACTTACAGGAAACTACTATCATTAGTTAAATCATTAAGTCATTACATAGACAATACAATCACCATTATGGCAAGTAAAATAGAGAAACCGCCGAAAATGTCTTCATCAGAAGCTATCAATACAATGGGCAGTAAAACCTTGTGGAAGGCAACGCGTTCACCTTGTGCCCTCCAGCTACCGTAGCTTTTGAAATTTAATAATTTGATGGATAAGTCACTCCACATCACTACATTTGACTGACGGTTGTTTTATCAGCAAATTGTGAAGAATAAAAAGGTCTCAGGAAAACCCAGGTATTACAGGTCACCACGACGGTGCGACAGACCTTTGGAATGCTCTGGCCATTGGTGTGGTACTCGTCGTCCAACTAACCTCAGAGGCCCGTCTTTGTGTTTTAGTCTTTTTTGCATCGTTACGTTTTTATCACGTAGGCTGCGAGCACTGATAACCTTGCACCATTTTCTTCGGCGTTTTCCATTTTGCAGTAACTTCATTTGCTTCCCGGTGCAACAGCAGAGAGAAGCGGTCGGTGTGAGTGTCGGAATCCAAAATGTACGACACTCAGGAGTTGTCCATCGGAGTGATGAGACAGCAGCAAATAAAAAACAAATTTCATGCTTTTTGTCCGTCGAGGACGCAGTACACTCTTCCACCCTGCGGTACATACCCTAAAAATATTTCTTCATCTTGAAGACATTTGTCGGGCCGTGAGATTTTTCAGGACGTTGATTATTTTCAACAGGTAACGTTCACGTGATTGTAAAACCGGAGAACTAACTGAGGTTTTCTATTTCGCGGAGGCAGCGTTTGATTCCATCCAACTATATATACCGAGTACCAGACGGGTAGAGTCGCCCGTTTGAGCTTCGGTGGTCCGGGGTGCAGGCTTCAAACCTGTAGCCGTTGTGAAACGGAGTGGTTCGATTCCACCTGACGGGCGTCGTGCCAGAACCTGGACGTACCTGCAACGTATGGATACGCCGTCGGTCGGCGAACAAAGTGTAACGTTCAAAGTCTCTTCTTTGTCTATCGTTTTCCTCGCCGTTCATCCTCATTTTACGTTGATTTTATTTCGAGGGGCTTACAGGATGACTTAATTTTTGTTGGTACGCGTCCAGGCGTCAGGTTGAGATGACGCACAAATGCGTAAATTTCACTTGTAAAAGAAATTAATCACAACGTGGCGTCAAACCTGTTTCCGACGCACTTAAATAGATGAATGCAAAATTTTATTGTGCAATTTTTATTTTACTCTTTATTGGTTTGCAAACGATAGTTCTTTTCAGGTTTCGGACGGGTCGGTGTAACGAACAACAAACGTGGGACTTATTTACATAATAATAAATTATTTACAATGTGAAACCTACACGATGGGAAGCGTCGGACTGAGGTAACACGAACGGTAAGTAAGAGCACAGCAGTCATTACTTAAAGGAAAATAAAAATATCCAAATTAATTTGGAATGAGGTACTTATCAGCGTGAGTTCAGGTATTGGGTTTCTGTGCCTGAAGGTATCAAAAAGACCGGGGAGAGTTTACATGAAAACGTATCACATGAGAACCCGAAAATGAGTAAATGTGTGGCGAAGAATGAGAGCTGATGAAAAGTTGAAAATATCGGTTTTTTGTTCTTGTACCTGAGTGAAACGTAGAAGTCTACCTGAAAATATATTCGATTTTGGGGAAGTGGAAAGAATATGAAGAGTAAGAGCATAAATAAATTCGGCATGGTAACCTAGTAAGACACTTTGTGTATTTGTACAATAAACTTTCAACTACATCGCACTACACATGGAGGCTTGTAGTCAATTGAAAGTTGAATCAATTTATATTATTCAACTTTATATAAATACGTAATAAAATAATAAGTAAATTAATAACTTAATGTAATACATACGTTTAATAATAGCGTACAGTACAACGTCATAGGTCCAAATGATTTTGTCTGACAGGATGAATTTTCCAATTCTCCTTCACAGTTTCGACGGCCGTATAAGTTCGTGAGTGTCAGGAAATAAAATTTTCAGGTACGACACGTGAGTGGTTGTAAGGTTTAAAAAAAAAAAAGAGGAAGGTACGTGTTATCGAAACTAAGTACATATTCACGCCAATAAAGTGATTCATCCATTGCCGTGGCTTATTCCTTCCATCGGTTTTGTCTATCTCTGTTTCTCTCTTTTAATAACTTCTGCCACTTGGGCAAATTACATAAAATAAAATTGATGGTCTTCTATTTGATGGATTCTTCGAGTCGAGCCATAAAGAAAAGAATCAATGCCAACTGGCAGAACTGGCATGTTACGGCCGCATACCAAAGATTTACTGCAAATTGAAAGCTGCCACATTGGAAGTCTATTGAGTCATTTAATGCGCCTGTTTCGTTGTAGTTTTTGCGTTTGTCCTCTCTGTAGTGGTGGCGTTGTAGTGCACATAATCACGTTATGATGTTAATGGTGGTGATGATCGCCTCGTCGATGGCGATAAATACATCACGTCCAATCCCCTTCTACTTTTAATTCCCTCAGAGAAGGACCTTATTTATTAATTTACATTGACTGACTTATTTATAGTTCAACTCTTCCGTTAATCACTAACGAACCTATGGATTTTTTAAGAGTTTAGTCACGTAGCTGTTGTCTGCTTGTCTAATTGTCAGATTTACTGTCTGCCGTTTAACGTTGGTGAGTGTAACACGTCACTGTGTCTTCCACCACCGGTACTTTTTTGTCTTATTTAAGAAAATAATTCTTGTGATATTGCAGTTTTCATATTTCCACTACCTTTTAATCGTGGTCAGTCCACACACATACACACACACACGCACGCATACAAAAAAGGAATTATAGTTAAAACGTCTACATGTGTCTCATTTCGTATCTTTAGCATTTAGCATTTTGACTGAATCGGTTTTGCTATATTTCCCTCGTAGAGTACTCCGCAAACTATAGTACCCATACGAAGAATAACTGTATACGAAAGGAATTGTTCTTTCTATTTCTTCAGTTCAAATGTGGATTGTTTTCCTATGTAAAACCTAAACGTGAAATGTACAGGCCTCACCGTAGCGATGGAATTCAATAATAAGTACGTTGCAGTGATAACTAAAAGTTATTAAACTAAGCGATACAATTGTGATAAAACAATTATTTGTTGTTCCAGAATTATTCCCCAGCATGCTGAGCTCAAGTTGCACTAAAGCTAGTCGTTACCCTAAGTAAGTAACTGTTAGTTGGAGTTATGGCATTGAAATCGATTTTTTAATTCAGAAGTCATTATCTCTTTTGGAATTTATAATTATGTCGGATGACTGGCAATAGACCAGTCGACCAGAGTCTCTTAGGGTCTTTCATTTTGTCTCGTGTGAATCAAGGAACCCTATTTTTCTTGCGCTATTTTCTTTGTCTTTGAGGTATTACTTTGCGCCAACGCAAGCGTAGCTGTAGTATCAATATTAGTAGTAGTAGTAGTAGGAGCAGGGAGAATTCGAAGACGACAAAGGGCAACTTAGAAATGACCTCGCAAGGACTGGTTTGCCTTTCTTCTTCCATACAAGGGTGTACAACATGAAAGTTTTAATCGCAAGAGTCTCGGTGCTGTACGGTGGTACGCATAGGAAAACAACTACATAGTTTATCGTAATGGGACAATGAAAATGGTAAAAAGAGAAATAAAATTTACCTTATTAAGGTAACTAATTGAACAGTTGACGGTACGACCATTCCAAAAGTTACAGGTACAGAAAAATAGTGGTTTTGCAAAACCTTTGACTTTTATTAGATAGATGAAATACAAACATAATTAAATTTTAAATACTCTATTAGAAATTAAAGAAATGTTCGCTCTAAGAGACTGAGAATAAGTCCACCGCCCGCAGAATTTATTTTTGGTTGCGACACAATAAATGATTTAATAGTATACATCGAAGAAAAACTGATGTCTGTGTCGACGTTTAAATTACCAATATTATATTATTTTACTGAATGTGTATTACGGTATTAAATTAATTTTTAATTTAATGTTATTTAATACATTTCAACTTCATCATACTTATATTATGTATTGTGTGTGTAGGTAGCAGAATAGAACAGAGTTTCCATTTTGAAAGATTTCCTTCATTACCCGTGAAGTAAAAAGGTTTACGTTCTCATTCGCTAGATTCTAAGTTTGTTTACCAATTTGTCATTTCTACATATAGTTTATTACACGTCAGAGGCTCATACACCCCACTAAAAATTATTACTCACAAGCGGAGTCGGTTCAAACGAAAGTTGTTACAAGTTTGTTTACATGACCGCATAAAAATAGTGAGAGAGAAAAATTAAACGGCCACACTAGGAGAACCGTCTAATTGGTTTGTAGTCCTCAATGTGTCAAGGTTCGAATCCTCGTTAAAGTAAAAACTTTTTAAAGGCCAGTTCGACTACGTTTTCATTTCATTGTGATTAGCGACAACAAATGCAACATCAATAGATGTTGAGTAAATGAGTTGTAGCGGAGTTGGGTGATTTAAATCTTTCCGCGCTTTTCCACTTAAAAATAACTAATGGTAAAATAATGCTTCGATATTAATGGAAAAATAATAATAATTAAAAGCATCCAACGTGTGCAGAGGCTATTAAAGAGAAGAAACTTGATGTTGAGATGGCCTTTAATCTCCCGTGATTTATAACGACACAATGATAAACCTACACGGTCGAACGTAACAGCAAAGTTAATAATTTTAAATAGTTTGGATTGCATTTTGAAGATGCCGAAACTGCTCCAACACTACAAGTTTTTAGTTTGACAAGGAGACGGATACTATCAGGTGAGGTTAAGTAGTGCGTTTGTGCTAAAAACTAATTTTTAAAGATCTGATGAAGTGATTTTATGAAAGTCTAATGACTCGCATCCTTCCATTAGAGCATCGCATGCTCTTTCCACTGCATCTTGCAAAGTCCAAGAACACACACACACACACAAGTGAACTTACAAATGCTCAAGTCTGACTACAACACGCGGTAGTCAAATCATTTAAGATGAAGTTGAAGTCGAAACTACTTACAAGGTCTCACAAGGAAGTGTTTTAAAGTGGCAATTACCGTTGGAACCGAAGAAATTCTAATTTTTGTAATGAATGACGGGTCTAGTTGAAACTATTTCAATTTATGCGCTTATTTTTTTGTGATATTATTTGACGCCATTATGTTTTCTATAAACGCTTCCACAAGAATTACACGTAGTTATTACATGTACTATAACATTGTCTAAGCTTATTTTTGAAGTTGCGTACTATGTAATAATAATGTGTGTAGTAATGTAAAACTTTGTCGGGTTGATAACTTGCAAACAATTTAAAATTAATCATCAGTGATAGAACTGAAAGAGCCGTATATCCAAAAAGGAAATAAGTTTGTAAATCATTTGGGCAGTATATGTTGTACCATATTGTGTGTAGAAAATATTATGGAGTATATATTTTACTGCACTCTTGATAAATTTCCGTATGTTTCATAATGAGTTGCCTTAAGAGAAAGCTACAGGTGGAAAACCCTCAAATGCATAAAAGCAACTTATTGAATAGGACGTGACAGGTTCCTCAGAGGTGTAGTCTGTGCCCTCTGTACAATTTTGTTTATTTTTTCCATGTGAAGGATGTAACATCTACCAACTGGTCGCAAGTACCGGAAACTTTCTTCGTTCAAATACCGTATAATTTACGAGGCAACAATAACAGCAACAACAACAACAACAACCGAATTCGACTAAACCCGGGGCTCATTGACGCATCACATTAATCAGAAGATGCGTGGTAATTAATTGTCATGGATTATATTTTAATGAAGTTGTGGGTGGTCAAAGTACCGTTTTGCCAACCTTAAACTTTCTTCGAATGTGCCGCGTCACTTGGCAATCCGAATTTAGAAATCATTTAGGCTAAACGGTAGCAGAACTTGACTTTTCTCTTCTATGACAGGACAATACTCGGATGCCCAAATAGGTGAATTCAATAGATTGTTGACAATTCAGGTGTAACATTATGTACATTTAAACGGCATTGAATAAAATCTCATTCTCATTCCTTGAACACCAACATTTTGGTACCTTTCATCTTAAAAAAAAAACACTTCTCACAAGAAACTACACTTGGTTAACAATGGACGCATTGAACGGACCACTTTGTTTAACAGAAATCAAATGTTACTCATTCAGAGTAAGAGAACAACGGTAAACGATAACTTGAAAAATCGTAACCGGAGCCAAATCACAAATGCGATATAGTTGAAAATGTGAAATCTCTTCAAAGTGTGCACATCCAATACACAAAGATGTCATTTGTACATCATTTAAAAGAACTATCTTAAAACGTGTTAAATGTCGCGGAAAAAATCTGAAAAAAATTTAAGGCAGTGCACCGGTCGCGATGATTTCTGTTGTTGCTGTCGTGGGAGGATTCGAACACACAAAGTAACCGGAATGAACCCACACAAATGACATTTACTTAACACGACTCCTACGGGTATCACTACATACACAGTCTGTAGTTTGTTACAGGGGATTCAAAGTGTAGTGTTTGAGTGCTTTGTAGTCACACGAATCTTAGCACTGACACTTCAGTGTGCCAGTTTACTAGATTTTAATTCACTATATTTATAATATTATAGAAAATATCACTTTCCGGGTGTACTTGTACTAGTTGGAGATGCTCCAAATCAGGTGATCTGAATTGGCAAGTGTAGTTTTTAATTAAAGTTCCGTTCTCCTATGATAAATGAACAGTCTTATTAGTAAAAATAAATCGGCAAGTTATAGCCTGGTAATTAGAAGTAACGAGACCGTGAGACAAATTCTGTTACCTTTCGTCCTTTCCCTTTCTGTCGACAATGAACTCCATCGTCATGGATAACTCCATACCATACCAGGGCATGGAACAAACCTCTTGTGTATTACAGTGTCAGGTAGTTATGGAAAAACTGGAATGTAAATGACGAGGATATCAAAGGTATCTGAGGAATGTCGCAGGGACAAATAAAAACAATGAGAAATGCAAAGTATGTATGTGTGTGTATATATATATATTTACTTGGTTTCATTCTGAAAAAAGAACTAACAAAAAATGTCCGCTTTTTTCGGCCGGGTGGGAGTACAATAGTTGCGATGGCTCTTTTCGACAATTTACACGAAAAACTATAAAATATGTTCACAAAAATGTTTATTTATTTATTTATTTATTTATTAAAACACCACTAGGTTACCATTCACTCGGGTACAAATTATTTCGGTTTTTAGATTGAATTGCTTCTTCGTATTTTCTTCCACGACGATCAAACAGAATTTTTCAAGTTGTAAAATTAATTTTAAGGTAACGAAATACTTGAATCAAGTAGTGTGGTGGAGTTTAGTTTGTCGACTCTGGAAATATACCCGGAGGTAACATGGTTCGTACCGCGTTTTGTACACTTCAATTTTCACAAATGGAACTTTGTGTTCAGTTGAAACAACACCGTCAAGACTACAGTACCATGTCGTATTTGCTCTTTAAACGGTTTTATTTAAACTAAATTAAAGTCTCCGGTGTTCGTTACAAACATAGGCAATGGTATCCATTACATATTGTAGAAAATATATATAGTTTGTGTGCAGTACAGTACACAAAATAGAAGTGTGAAAATAAAATTTTTACCGTAACTCAGATGCAGTAACTTAGGAAGGCAGGGGAGTAGTTTGATTCTCTTGAGCGTTAGAAGAGCGTTATAAGAGTGGAAGACACAACTCTTTGATACCACTACATAGTTATGTATTTTATGAGATTATTGTGATAGAACGTGTTAAAAAAAAGGAATGATGTGCTCCGCCGTTCCTCATTTCAGTACTTTAGTTCTCAAAAACATTGCTTTTACGTATGTACATACTTCTTTTCGTACTACAAATATTCAAACCCCCGCTAAGGTACTCAGTATTCTAATCAGTAAACTCCAGGTGAGAAATCTTGCTTAATGCCGTCAACAGGAGTCTGTAATTTTTTATGTACATAACATCACATAAAAATACCAAACTTTACTGGAAAAAAAATATGGCAACATCGGAGTTCGACAAAAAAACGGTTGACCACGTTACATCCAATTTTTTTCGTCGATTAATTACAGAGTCGTATCGTAACTATTTATCATCTATTAGATCGGTTTTGATCCGACCTGATCACATCACACCTTCGTGAGAAAAAAATAAGAACTAAAAGCAATTCGCCATTTTGAATTTTCATTCCTCGGCTACCCGACTTCTGCGGCTTCAAACGAACATCAGTAAATGAAACAGTTTTCTCATGATAAAACGAATCTCACCGGTTTTGTTACACGTTTTTTTATTTTTATGCAACCGGAAATATAAAAACAGTTTTAAAAAAAATGAGAGACCGGAAGTAGTACTTTTGCCGGAAACGGAAACTCAAACGCGTTTCACGGGGGTAGGAAAATTTAAAATTCGCGGACCGCGGAAAAAGCGAAGAAAATTCATCGAATCTGGTTCGTCGAATATATATCTATTTGTAAATGTTTATTTTCCGTATATACGTATTTAATATTTATATATTTATATATATATTATTATATCACTTAATCCGTCGATTAATTCAATTTCATTCACACGGCAAAATTCATGATTCCAATCCATCGTTAAATCCTATTTACAAATTAAAATCTGACGCTACCTTTTGTTTATTACGAATTCTTTACAAAGTACAACTTTTAATCAAATTATATTCTTATACATATTATATACACAAAAGTGTATTTCTCACGTGCTCACATACTTATTAACTGCAGTACACGCAAGTTACAGTGGATTTCACCCATTGTACGATTTTACATGCGTGTGCATGTTGTTTACGTTCACGTAAGCATATTTATTTATTTATTTATTTAGTACAACTAGTTTTAGTGTCTTTTATTTAGTTTTGATTTTATTCGTAGCAAAAATTCAAGGGATCCGAAATAAATTTTCCGTATAAATAAATTCCTAACTTGAAATATTGTGCATTAAAATTAAAACGATTTATAATAAATGTGGAGTCCAACATGGATTGAAATTGAAAGGTAGTCAGTGGTAGGAAACTACTCTGTTACAGAACGAATATTTTTTCTGTGGAACTTAAGTTTACCTGTTCGACACGTACGGACTTTTTTAATTATAATAAAAGTAAAGCTCTCATAAAAAAAGTAAAAATTTTGTGTTGAGATTCGTCCCTTGAGTTTTGCCATTTCTGTCATTGTTCTTTTGTAGGAGATTTGTTGATCTTCACCGGTTGCGATCACTTAGGATGTTCAACGTGCACGGTACAAGGAGGGATTTGGCAATGTCCGGCGAAACGTCAGGACCAGTTGCTTGGAGAAGACTACGCGGAAGCCAACTGCCGCCAGACGGAGTGTCACATGCTACTCATGTAGGGCCAACTGAAGCTACTGCCACTGAGCAACATGTCTCTTATGAGCGTCTCAATGGGAGTCTTCCCGACTAGTCGCACGAAAAATAGTTGCTCTATCACCTGGGAGCTGACCGTTCGCAGTGACGGAAGACGGAGAAGAAGTTTGCCGAACCTGGTCGGCTGGTTCGGGTACTGAGTTCGACAGTACTCCTCTAAAGCGCATTGAGATTTCTCCTGAAGACTTTCAATATGGGCGACGTCTGACAATCCGCAGGCATCTGAAAAGACAGTAACGGATTATTAATATTAATTGATAATAAAAGGGTTGTTAACTTAACAGTACCTATATGAATATTATTCTAAAGACCACGGCCACTCACTGCGTTGCAGGACAAGATCTGGGGATTTTATGTTAAGGGAGATAAAAGATAATATAAAAGTGTCATGGTAGGAATACACAAACGCACACACATACACACCAAGTCACTGCGTAAAAGAATCTAAAATATATGATTTGAAATGCAGTGTTGACTGCATACATTTCTTTCAACATGTTAACACTTCTTTGCTACTGCATGTGGTACTATACAATGGCAGTACGTTTGTACTTTTATATTCCTATCTCATCACAGCGTTTCCCTAACGCAGTACAATATATATATATAGTTTCATATTCGACTATCCTTAACAATAAATAGTATTGCCCATGTATTCGGAGCACACCAATTCTAGAAGGGAATGACATTAAACTGCTAATCAGGAAATCAAATAGACTCCTGGAGAGGAGAAATTTGACATTTAGTAGACCCACGTAGACCCCCGGCCGGCGGAAGTCAGAAAACCAAAACTATGTAACACATAGTAAAAGACCGAGACTTTAAATCTTTTCCAACGATAAAAAAAAAAGAAAATGGAAAGTTAATTCACGAAACTCGATCTCCTACCGGCTCGTTTGTGCAATTATATATAAATTATTACTCGTCTAATTAGAACTCAATTAGTCTATTAATTACGAATGATTAAGCTCCAGCGCGCGTAATAACCGTTTATACTAAAATAACTTTCATACGTTGGATAATCCGACACCGGTCCAATTACCGATGAAAAGCCGATAAATCGAATCCTCTAATCACGATTCGTCCGTTACCGTTACTTCAATAGCATTCTACTTATGTACACATAATGTGCACTTTATGCGATTGTAGTTTATAAAAAAGAAATTCGACTCGCCGTATCGTTATGCGTTTCAAATTTTAATTATAATAATCAATCGCGGACTGATTTATTGGAGAATAGTTGCGGTCGTTCGAAAGGCAATTTGTAACCCTGACAGTTTCACATCTTTTACAACTGTAAAATAACACACACACAACTGGTTGTTACCGATGCAATTATAGTTACATTTTTGTATGTAACATGTAATAGAGCAAGCTATAAAGTTTATTTTGTGGAGTTGTGTGTGCGAGTGTGTTTGTGAGTGTTGGTCACCAGCTTCGATGGGTACCGTCGAGACGTTTGTATTTGTAGCAGGGCCACCAGTAGCATTTGCAGCCCCGTTATGTTAGCTGTGTGTTACTTGTATATTTATTAACTCAGGCGTTGGTCCTTCTGTCTCTTTGTAGTTAGATTGACTCTACGATGTCAACTCCTGTAACAGTACAGCTTTGCACTCTACGCCTCTCTGCGATTATTGATAGTTTTCTCTTACGTCAGACGAATGTCTCATGTAAAAGCGGATAATGAACACGATATATTTTCACTTTTTATTTAAATTAGTAAATATTAAAAATCTTTCGGATGAGTTCCGAAATGTGTATAAATTCTCATGGAAATTTTTAATAATAATATTAATGTAAACTCATTTACAATCTAAACTAGCGAGTCAAGATCGAAGTCGGTTCAATAAAAAATTGAACTCGTTTGACAGTTTTAATGTCGAATTCAGGTTGAAACCTCAATCATAATCGAAAACCAGTTGATAGGAGGAAACGTCCGAGAAGTGATTTATCATGTTATTAATATATTTACTTATGAAATGAAAGAGTGCCAGGACGATGTTTTGCCAATACAATTAAGTACGAACGGAGGAAGTGCGCCACCAGAGAAAGTCGATCGGATTCGAGGAAGGTGTCGTCGTCTCGCACATACATAAAACCAAGAATGATGAATGAAACTACTTATGGAACTCAGACGGGGTGTAACTTTTCTATGTAAATACAGCTGGGCATCCGACTGTTGGCTCAGACGAGATGAACACCAAGAGTCAAACATAAACAAATTAATTGTAAAAACAGGTATGGTAACGTTATTTCTCGACTGAGTCGTCGTATTCTTCGCAGAGCAAACAGCCTGCACTCGAAGTCGTAAACGATCTTTTTGACTCCTCTCGAGAAATTAATTTTTGGTCCCGTTAAAAAAAATTACTTTCGTCTGACAGGAACATTATGTTTATGGTTGCCAGCAAGTCAAAGGAAATAAGGGAAACTCTCCCTCACCGTCTGTGTAATGGAGGATAGACACGTGATAGCCGTACGAAACTTATATTTTGTGTATTAAAAACAATAGAAATAAGTTCAATTAACGCATATTAAACGAGATGTGGATTGTATTGCCGTCGACCTCCTCCTCCTCTTCTGGTTTACTTAACATGCACCAACTGTGGGTCATCCAACTCTTCACTTCGAAAGCATCAGTAATCGTGTCAAAAGGGTTAAAAGCTGTTAAAATAAAAACTCGTCATCAGTCGCAGGAGGGTTCATCAGTAGATGTTTTAAAAAACTAATGATAAATAAAGTGAGTTCTCCGGGTGTATTCTCGTGCCTCACGTCATTTGGCATGGTGAAGAAGAAGGTGGTGACGGACCACCACACTAGAAATAGAAAATCATTCAGTACCGAGTACAAGTGTCCGGTCCTCAGGTGCAGTCTGAGCAGTCTGTCCAAGCTACGTATTGTTTCATAAAACTACAACTACACGTAGCAATGACAGTACAGGGCCGTAATTTTCAAAACTTATGTATGAAGTGTCCACATTTCTTGGATGGTTCCGCTACACCAAACTTATTTCGCACGGTGAATTATCTATCGCATCGAATTTATTACTTTGTTCTCTATTATTGTAGTTTATTTATGTACCGGACCACATACGCAGTAAATAACGTCCCAACTTTAAATTTTTTAATTTAAAAATCTGTCACAGTTTTGTTTGGAAAGAGTTTCGCGACGTAAATTATGCGTTTCGAAACGTTTTCCTATGTTAGAACTATTTGTTTAAGACACATAAGTTTTATGGATCGGAGCGACGGTGAAAGCCGCCTCAAAAAGGACCAGTCCCAAATTTCAATGGCAAATTCCCTTCACGTCGGCGACAGTCCGACCCGAATTCTACCTAAAGTCATTACAAATTAGTCCAAATAAGGAAACGTTCATTATTTAAGTCGTTATTAAATTCACAATTCAATGTGTAACCCATTATGTACGGCTTTCCTTTGCGGTTTGCGGTTGTTGATGTTGATGTTGGTGTTGTTCTACATGTTGGACTCAAACGCTACGATTCCCACAATCGAGAGTCCCTCTAATAATTTCGCGTCGTCGATTCGTGTTAAACTATATAGGAAAACTGTTTAGTGTGCCAAATGTCCGGACAGTAGGAAATCGTGTTTTAATGTCAGAAGAAAAATTTATGTGGAACGGTCAGAAACTTTCTATGCGTGCATAGGTATCATGTGGTGTAGAGGCAGCTAATGAGTACTCAGTCAAACAAGATGGTCGGAGAGTTTTCGCTGGGCTGTGTGTTGTGCAACAGCACTGTGTTAACGAGTAGCCCGAAGCGAGACTGCCGTCATTTTTGCGGTCATCCAACGTTTCCCCGTTTCCCGGGAGCAATAAAACGATTGTTTCACCAGTTCGAGGCTTGTTTATTTAAATTATAATGGATGGGTTTACTAATTAATTAATTAGAAAAACCTTTAGACAACACCCGAGGAAAAGGGTTGGATGGTGGCAGTCAGTCATTACGACCATTGAACGCATACGGGCTCCTGTCAGCTGGCGACCATCCCATAAACCACGACCGATAATTTCTTTTTATCAACATCACCATTTAAGCCCCTTTTTTGTGCTTTAAGATTTTCTACGACACGGGTGGTGGAGTGAAAAATTTCCCGAACGGGCCCGGTCAAAAGTCGTCACTAGTAGGCACCACCGTGGCAGCAGATTAAACAGGGCGGGACGGGCAGTTTAGTGACCCTTTCATTAGATGAACGGCGTCACGTGTGGGTGGCCACCGAGAGGACGAACGAAGGAAGTTAAGAACAAAAGGAGAACTTGCGAAGTGAACGGGGTACCCCTCGGAGCACTCGAGCCTCAATCATCAAACCTCTCGTCATCAATTACCAACTGCCACGGCCTCCGGGTGTTTCCACCGGTGAAAGTATCGGCGAAGGAAAGTAAAAGCAGACAAGCTACACGACGACGAAGGTGAAGAAGACGAAGTGGGTCGCATTGCTCGACCAAACGCTCCATTTTTCTCACTTTGCCAGCAGACAAATATGGTCTTCTGATGGAAACATTGCGGAAGGCAACCTTCCCGCTAATTCCACCGCCTCGGGATGTTTTCAACGTAGGTAAGATGAGTTGGATTGACCGACATAAGAATTCGAAGAAAAATTGAAACTGCCAACGGCCAAGTTTCAAAACATTAAGAGGGTGGAGGCTCTTCCCCCTCGGGTACCACCGAAGAATTTCACAAAACTGGTCGGGACAACTAAATCGTTGGATATTTTCCACATCCACACTTTGAAATACGAACTTTTTCCGTTTGTTTCTCACTCTTCCCTCATAATTTAATGGTCAAACGAATCCATCGGAAAGGTAATTAATTACTTCGGGCTACGGCGAAGAAAAATATTTTAAATTAAAAACCGGAACTGGAGAAGTTTCATGTGCAACGAAAGTGAAAACGATCGGACCTTAAAAGAACTTAACGTAAACAAGAATGGAAATGGATGGACAATCGGTGGTGACCCAGACACAACGGATGGTCCTAGAAAATAGGAAACCCGGCGTTAGACTGCCCAACTCCCTACCGCGTGATGAAAATTACCAGTTGGTGCGCGACACAGCACTACAATTTCTGTATATAAAACTATTATGGATTTCTCAAAGGTGAATCACACGAAGTGCTTCATGTTCGCTCTCTCAGAGATTCCTCACGCAAGTCGAGTCTCTCAATAAGTTTGTGACCTTTGACCCTGTTTAATTATATCGAACATCATTCGGGGTTTGGGCATGGTTCGATGTAAGCAACACCAATATTTACGAGAGTGATAGTTCAATTTAAAGTGCGAGTACCGGGAGATGTGAGTGAGTTAGAGCAGAGTATGTGATCTCGTTAACTAAACGAACTGACTGTAATCGATTTCGGCCGTGGAACTTATAATTAAACAAGAAAATGTCGGATTTCGGTTTAGGCTCGTAAAAACACATCGTTGCAAACGAATTCTTTCTAGTTCAACGCCTGTAATTTATCAATAATTATCGACATCGAATCATTCTAATTTTCGAAACGTTTGTTACAAGGATTTAATGACTTATTATTGCTTTTAACGAGTCTTTTCGTAACTTGGCACCTGTTCCGGTCCCCCGGTTTGTCCTGCAGTGTCCGAAAAAATAATTACAGTTCGGTCGCAGTAACTGTGAATCGATTTTAATAATATAAATAACTATCCACGTTTGATATAACACCTTGCTTAACACCACCATTCAGGTGTACAATTTATCGTAATAACTATTTTAGTGTTTATAATAAGAAGGAGGGTCGAGAACAAGCAGGAACTTCATGTGGTACTCGTTTCTTTTTTTTGGGGGGGGGTAAATTCAAAAGTCAAGTTGGAGAAAAATTAAGTTGGAAATTACGCAACGAATAGTGCTTGACTGTGAGTTATGTAAAACTTAGATTGAATCTTTAAAATGTGGTAATTATAGAAAACGGTTTGCATGTCATTTGTTACATCCCTCCTCTTTTCACGCCAGCGCACCATCAAAGAGATCATTATCTGCATGCAGTTGCGTCTTTCACAGATGAGCGGACTCATGCAGGTCGAATGCAACAGAAGTACCCGTCAGAGAAGGATTCTTCGTATTGTTCGGTAACACCAAGTACCACACAACCGGGGCATTGCTGAGACTCGGAACTCGGTAGGAAGTTGACCGGTGAGAGAACATGACAGATTTCAACAAGTAAACCAACAAAACGAGTTTGCCAGTGAACGACTTGAGGTGTATGCAATCAAGTGCATACAAAACTTGCACTGAGTTTCGTGTGGGTTAAAATTTTAGCGAGTAATGGAATTAAAAGTTTCGAACGTGGTTGTGTGCAGTGACATCCAGTCCAGAGGTTGTCACACGCCGACCGCACGTTCATGTGATGTCCCGACAAGATTCTTGAACCGTTTTGGAGCTTTTAGTAACCAAAACGGACAAGGAAAATCAGATCAAGAGGCGTTCAATTGAACTCATTTGAGTGTTCGTATGCAGTCACCCTGATTCTTCGGAGTCGCTGTTATGGCTGCAGAAAAATCCGAGTATGATCGGCTCGTTGCTTATGGACATGCGTGACAATGACCACAGGGCGGTTGAGTCACAACCTTCACTCAATGGGAACTCCCGCACCCGCGAGCACAGGTAAAACTAAAAAGTCAGAATCCGTTAGACTGAACGAGAAGAAAACTTGTTAACCGAATCTGCCACCATCACCCCAATCAGAGTCTTCTTGTTGTAGGAAACATGGAAATGCCTCCGACCTCAACCTGGTGGGACCCATGTGGGTGTACTCGTCGTTTCCGGTCAGAAACAACTTTCTTAAAGCGTGAGGATTTATTTTAAAACATGCAAAAATCGTTTTATTATTCCTATATAGTTTCAATATGAATTTTAAATTAAAAATATAAAAGTTGTCGAATTAAATTTAAATCACGTGACGGTACCAAACGTCTGCCCCAACTGTTGACAAACTCGAGTGAGTAACAGCGAAGAGCAGCCAAGAATGGAGTAGATACTAAATTTTTTATTATGAGACTTATCTAACCTAGTTATTCTGTTATTTGGCTTTCGCTTTCGCTTACAACGATGCATAACTTGAAGAATCTAAAGTGTAGTTGTAAAGTCTTCAGGTTCATCCTATTGAGAAAACTTCACTCTTTAGTATGTGTAGCATTACGCGTAGTAGTTCTTCACTTATTTCCGGCGACTACATTTCTATACGGCAAAAGTCTCAGTCTTCTTTCATTTCCCTTCGTTTCGGAGTTCACCAATTTCAAATTATTATCACGGCCGATTTAGTGTCCAAACCTCCTTCACCTACAGAACATAATTCTCAACAACCTTCACCGTGCAAAAATTCAATAATCATTCCGAATGATTTACTTAACTCCGCTCGGCCATTTTTCCGTGAAAGTAACTCGCTTTAATCTCGGAACTTAAATTATTTGTTACTTACGAAGAACTCGTCGCTTCCACAATTTGCGGTTTCATCTCTCCTCGGAGAACTCGAAAGGGTTCAAGCAGAACATAAAAACTAACTTCTGCCAGAATTCTCGTGCCCAAATTTTTTAGAAGACAGGGAAGGACGGTACCACGTCACGGACCCCAATGAAAGGAAATAAAAAAACGCGTGATGTTGCAAATGAAGTCCACGGGAACTTTAAATGGAAAACGTGTTTACATCTTTTCCTCGCACCACAGCAGTTGAATAATTTCAAGTCCCAGATTTTTCGCGGTATTTGAATGTAAATTTGAATAAAAATTAAAATAAAACGGTCAAATCTGGTGCGGAGTTAAAGTCTAAATGTGTTAACGTGTGCGTGTGTGCCTGCCTGCCTGCGTTTCGGGGGAATACGCGAGCGTACACATGTACGTAAATACCACAAAAAAGGTTATCTCATAAACAATATACGTCCTCGCTTATGTTTCACTTATTGTAATCGGATTTAACTTTTGCTGATAAAAAAGGGATTCTCTCGCTCTTTTCTCCCTTTGCCCCGGTGTTAAAACCTCGGACGCCATGAGAATTTGCAAATTTGATAGGACGTCGTCGTCGGGGAAAAGGATATTTCCATATCTAACCCTTGGGCTTGACGTCCGACAGTCGGTTCTATAGCCTTTTGCCCTTTTTGACATCCATTTCTGTTGAATTTCAATCCCTCGTACTCCCCCCACGATCTTTTGTATTATTTCTGAATACTTTTTTTTTCCACTGAATCTTAAATTACCTTCTTTCGCCGGGAGTAGTAACTGTCGTAAGTGAAAGTTTCACAGAGTTACACATGAATACATACAGACACGGAGAGCTCGGCGAACGGCCGTGATCTGTGGGTGATCATCGTGCCGATAAATTTATTCAATTTCATACTGTTCTAACAGTCAGTGACCCGTGTGATATTTTAAAAGGATTAAGTCTATGTATTTATTGAAATTTAAGTTGAGCGAGTGAATTGATCGTACTTAGGTACATAATTCGAGTGAAGAGTAACGACAAGCCGTCTGATTTGTGGTGATGAAAAATTAAAGATTTCTCAGGTGTGTTTGAGCGTCTGTGGTTGTCCTGCAGGGACGAACAACAGCGAAGAGTCAACTTCAACATCCGCACAACTCCAAACACCGTCATGTTTCCCCATATTAATAATTTCCAAATTGTTTATTCGTATTGTGTCCAAGGTCTCGAACGCACCGAAAATCTAAGACCCTGTTATATAAATCAATACCCCACAAAAGAACTCTGAAAAAAAAGGCTCGGTTTCGAGCACTCGGGGATTGAATGAAATAGAAAAATGAAAAAAAAAGTCCAGAATTTATTGACACCAGTTTCTGATTCGAGTCACCAGTTCCCAATTTTGTAACGTTCGTGAGTGGTCAAGAAAATTAAATTGGAGAAACGGCACGGTGTGAACTTCGATGGCGAATGGATTTATGCGACGCGTCGTGGCATAAGAAATAAAATAAAATACGTAATAAATAAATTAATTAACGAGAATGTATGTACGGGAGGATTGTAGGAAAGAGGAAAGAGAAAACCTAGACCAAACCGTTACGTCCAGCATCCACTTTTCCTCCTTCTCCTCCTCCTCCTCTTGCTCCTTCATCTTCTCGGAGCACAAGAATAAATTCTTCTGCCACGATAAAACTCACGGCTTTAATTTAAACGAATCGAATTGTTCAGCACGGGATTTTCGTATATAATTTAAGATAGAGTTGTTTGTAATTTGGAATATTTTATGCAGGCCAGGGCCGTAAATATTCGCGTTGAATTTGATTAAATATTACGGAGGTTTTGTTAGAATATGAGAGAAAATCTTTTGGCGGATTAAATTTTGGTCGGAAAGTAAGAAATCAGTTTTTCAATTTATTGACTGGACTCGGTTTCAATTTCGGTGTGCGTTGTCGAACGATGACAGACTGTTGATTTACACGTTAGGTGTACTTGAATGAACTTTTATATAAACAGTGTAATATTGAAGTTGCCTTGAAATACTACAAGTGAAGTTTCAATAAACCGTCTTCAATTTTCAATTAAAGTTTCAATAAACTTATTAATGTGGGCGGCGCTGTAGAGTACCATGAATTTTGAACTTGCTGTGTAAAGAAACCTGATGAATAAAAACTCAGAGACCGTGAAAAACTTCAACTAATACCTCTCAACTATTCTTTTAACGATTAAACTTGTTAGTCAGTGATGCACGTACCGATTCCAGAAAACAATTTCGCATTGTGTCAACTCCGACGAGTTAATAAGACAAATAATTAAACCGAGAAACTTCTCGTGAAGTTAGCGCGTGACTTATTTTATATATCCGAAACGGTTTCCAACGGAGGAAGTAAGCAGTTTCGGTTGAATAGGAAAAGACGTTCGGACAAAAAATCAACCCACAATGTGCGTATCATTCGAGAAGAGGGAAGTTCTAATTAAAGCACTTTAATTAGAGGGCGGATCATCTAGAGAGTACACCCCGTAAGAAGAGGTGGTTAATGGATATGTTACACTGAAAACAACCCCTTGTCCTATATAATTCAGAGGTTACTCAGAAATTATAGGACACTTCTTCTCAGAGTTGTTCTTCCGATTAAACCCACTGAAAAACACAACATAATCATTTATTACTTTACATATTCAAATTGCGTGTCTCAACATCTCCATCCTCTCCATCCTTTGGTTTCTATTAGAAAGTTAAGTATGACTTCACAGATCTGTAGAAACCAAAGAGAAATTGACATTCGACGGGGGGGCCCCCGAGGTGGTTTTTGTTTCACGGAACAACAAAGTACTCGACAGTTCCAGCCCGGGCTTTTCCAGTTCGAGAGAACTACAAAAAGGAATCTTCTGGTTCTCAACTGGTGCGTGCGTTGTCGAAAAAGTTAAGTAGTTCTCAAGGCCATAAGTTAGAGGACTAACCCACTCGTGGTAAGTTGGGTCGCACAAGAAGAGAATTTCACCCAGGAAACACCGAGGAAGACGTCTTCTACGAGAGAAGGAGAGACCCAATCGATAAATCGTCTTTAATAAAATCAATTTAACGGTGATTCACCGGTGGTCGCCGTAAGAAATTAATCTTTCCTCAAAGTAAAAGGCACGGTCGTGGAACCGGTGAAAGGATGCCTGGTAAAATTGGAAAAGGGTTTATAGCAAAAGGCTAAAACGCATCGTTCATTAGGAAACACAGAAAAGGAAGGGAAGGATGCTGTTGGATGATGTAAAAGAGATGGAAATGAAGTGACCGTCCCTTAGAATGGGTTAGAGGAGACCCACAGCAGATTGCCCCTCGGACTTGTTAGGATCTGCCCTTTGCCTTTTTAATTAGGCCACTTGCGTTATGCTTTCGGGATTCATTTACAAGAGAGCTCTTCCCTCCGACAGCTGACACTGCTCCTGCTGCCACTGCTACTGCAGCTACTGCCACTTATTCTTATTTTTCTTCCTCTGGAATGCCGGTCACTTACTACTCTTCGGCCTGTAATTCCCGTCCGTTTTAATTTATTTCGCATTAATAACTTCCATTATAGTAAGGGGTTCTTCTCCTCCTCTCTCTCTCTCTCTCTCTCTCTCTCTCTCTCTCTCTCTCTCTCTCTCTCTCTCTCTCTTTCTCTGTCTCCCTACATGTTCTAGATTTGTTTCGTAGAGCAATTAACATGACTGAAGATACTCCGAGAGGTTGGAATCTTCAAAACCGACTTGAGGAATATCTTCTTTTTTTTTACTCCCATCATTTTTAATTATCCTTTCTGATTACTTTACACCAAGTCCATGCCTCGCCTATCGTCGTCCACTATGATGTACGATTATTACGTTCCTTAACTAAATAATATTAGACGTGTAAATGTTGCTTTTAAACTATTTTATGCGGATGCCCAAAGGAAATTATACACAAGTGTCAGTGAATTAATTTTATGTACGAGTTAGTACCATCCATAGGACCAAAACGAAAATGTTTTATTCTCCTCAAACATAGTAAAAATGGTAAAATCAGGTTGAAAGGGGAATAAAAGGACGTCGAAATTAAATTTTCATCCTAATCCTAAGGATTAGGACTGTTATTGACATAATCACTTTGCCGTCCTTTCAAAAATCTTAGAAATTTTGATGGAACCAACCGAGAGTGTTTTCCACTTCATTACTGAAGTTTGCTGCGAGCTACAACTGTCGGACAAAAGCCCTACGATACTTTCACCCTTTAGGATAGTTTGATCATCCGATGATCCAACGATCAGATCAAGTGTCAAGTAACCGAATGATTCGTACGAGGGGGATGCGTAAAAGCCAGAAAATCCCAAAATTAATTTATTGGAATTAAGTAAAAGGATTTAGGTGGCACTTTTTTGGGGCTGAAAACGACAGATTTTCCCTCGAATTGTGCAGATGTCCTCTTCCATGCAAGTCCTCTTTCGCCTTTCATACATTTTTGGAGTCACTGAACACAAAAATCAAAATGTTTCCTTCTAAAATCAGTGACACGACTCCGGTTAACATTCAGCTTTCAACTAATGAAAGGCCGTCATTTTAAACGAGGGTTGCAAACTACAACCTGTCGTGAAGTAGAGATGAAAGCAGTAACCAATACAATTAAGTTCAATAATAGTAAAAATTTTATCCTTTTTAGGAAGTATCTCACCTCACCAACTTTCTACAGTACGAAACGAACAAACTGTTTTGTGCAAAATCGGTACGCAACCGTTTAACTATTTATCAATCAAATCAAAAAAAACTAATAAATCCTTCCGTGTCCGCAAGGTGTACAACTTATGTATATCAAAGGGCGTTGAAATAAATCTTTCTGCTCCGTGTTTATTATTAAATTTAAACAATTGGAAATATAAATAATCAGAATAGATTTGGCGTTTCCCAGCTGTTCACCCGCCCTCGGCGAAAGTACCTGACTGGAACAAGACGGAACTCCATTTTCCTTCCAAGTAATGCGTAAGTGCAAGCACGGAGTGATGCAACTGTCACTGGGGAAAACGCTTTAAAAGAGCAAAAATGCCTACATTTACCTTCAAGTTTTAGGTCTACTCACGCGAAACCCCCGCACCGTGCCTGACTCCCGTACCTGTACCTTAAATCTACATAATAGCCATTTCATTTTAACAGTTTCACACTAAGCTTATCTGCGTATCGATGTTTTCATTCCCACGCGCCTATTTTTCTGTATTGAGTACCTGGTTCTTCCTCTCTCTCTCTCTCTCTCTCTATCTATCTATCTACTCCTCTATTTATGTATTTACCGTACGCATCTTCCGTCCTACGATTTTCACTATTTATAGGTTTTTGTTAAGTAAATCATTGAATAATTTAAAATTCGTGATCGATCAGAGAGTCCCTCCTCCACGTGTGCATTACGTACTTGTACATTACATTTACAGTTACAACGATGACACATTCAGATGTTGTTGTTGTTGTTGTTGTTGGTTGATTTCTCTTTTTATTTATGCCGCAAGAGGGAATACCTTCCGGCCTGACATGCTACAGGCGGAGTAGTTTTTCTACAACTATTAGTGGAAGCGCACGAGTTTGCAAAAAAAAAGCCAAGTTCCCACACCGTGTAAACCACCGGGGGTATCCCCCTGTGTAATTTTCCAATTTGTCTTACTCTGCTCTCGAGTTTGGTAATTTCTGTAAACAGGTTTTCGCATAGGATTATCCCTGTATAATTTGTTTTTTTTTTCTTCTGCATTCATATTGCACACGGGATCCCGTTCGGTGCATGTTGATCACGAGATTAAAATCGCTTCGAAGCAATTTCACAAAAACATGCACTTAATATTATAATAATTCACTCCGTGGAATCGATTTTGGGGAAGGTGGGAGAGGCGGAAAATCGGGAATGTACAACTGTGAGCCTGCACACACACACACACACACACACACACACACAGAGGTGCACATGTCAAAAGAAGTGGACAGATGAGGCAAGAGCAAATGAGGCAGATGTGTCTCCGGAAGAAAACGATCTTTTTCAAGATGATCTGAATGTGATAAGATCCACCCCATGGTAAAGGCAAATCAATCTTTTGCAGAAGACGAAGAAGACTACACAGGCGATGTCAATGATTTTAGGCACTTTCACGAGCCAAGGCCTTAAATTATTTTCCAGGTATGTGAAATTTCTCCACCCCCACTCACTCAGGTATTCTTCTTCATGTGCGTCAAGAGAGAAAAAAATGAGAAAAGACCAAAACGCCTTTACGAAGTTACACACGAGGATGTGTGTGTTGTTGTTGTTTTTATTCCGCCTTGCCATCAGGTCTTCCGTGTCTTAACCCGGGCAGAAATCGCTTGGGTCGAGAAGCTAAACATTAATGTGCGGATAAAAGTTGCATCCTGTTTGCAACCAGGTCGGCGACCCCGAACACCTTTTATGACCTAAAAGAAATTATTGTTAAGAAGTTGCGGTAAGAGACGGTCCTCTCACGAGAGAAGAAATCTTCTCGATTCGAATTGACCATACAAAGTCATCTTCCAGTACCGAGAGATTCTTTTTTTTTTATTTCCTCCATTTCAGGTACGCGATGGGTAATGGTGTTGAGAGCGGATTCTTTCTACTTAAGAGCACACCTCGAAATTCCGTTTCTTTTTGAGAATTGGTGCGGTACCGGTGGTTTGGTATCAGAAGGTACCCAGGGGTACTCCGTCTCCTCTCGGCACCCCAGCACATTTCGTTCGTAGATGGTCTTGGCCTTCGGAAGTTCCGAACCGCGGCGTTGTCCCAATCGCATTTATTAAAACATTTTCCAAGGGAAAGGCCCTATTTGAATGAATAATTAATAAGAAAAGGCAGCTTTTCAAGCATTCCTAATCCCACGGTCCTGCATAATCCTAAATAATATGTAAATTTAATGTTAAACACAAAAGAAATAACTTTCGTAGGGTTACTTCCGAAGAAAGTGGACAACACCGCGAATTCGATTAATAACAATGACTCCGATTGTAACAATGGACCATGCGGATTTTGTCTCTGTCACATGGAACCTCCGTCAAACAGTCCAGACGAGGAAGAGAACATTTTTTTTTTCTCCAAAGAATTCCATTGTGCTCCAAGATGACCAAGAATTTGCGTTGTGGTGAATAGCGGGCGTGTACCTCGACAAGATATTGTTGCTTTCTAAGATCCGGATATTTTTCGGCCATTAAATCTCTTTCTAGAATACCGAGAATGGAAAACATGTTGGACGGAAGGTCAATCGAGGGAGATGCGTCGGAAAAAAAAAGTGTATAGTAAAATCGAGCGTCGGCCGAGTTAAGGCTCAGAATCCGATTACCGTTTTACGGATTGTTTGTGAGCCCTCAACCTGAGTTGAAATTGAAACTTAGGAAGTCCCACGTACCCGTACCTGAAGTATAATTTCTCCCTGCGGACAAAGACCGAATTAAATTCCCACTAACTAACTCACCGAAAGAGTCTAATTATTTTACCTTTGCAGAGGAACTTAACCGTTAGGTCAAGGTCAATTTGCTACAACTAATGACATTCACAATTTGCCCGCTAAGAATGAAAAATCACTACCGCCACTCGAAGAAAAACAAGTTTTTTTCGATAAAACGGGGAAAATAGTAAATAGAATTTTTTGATAATTTCCAACAAAAATTGATGAAAAAATAACTGGTAGAAACCGTGGCGAATGGGTAAACGAGTAGAAGATGACATGTAGTGAGGAGGACCAAAAGGTAGCGGCGCGTGGTACGGCTGTAATAAATTGCCGATATACCAATAAATTATTTAATAGTCTTCTTTTAAAAGACGTCAGCGATCAATAAGAAGAGAGTAGAAAATAAATAAATGTTAATAATGAAGAATCCGGGGACAAGTACCCGTGAAAAATTCGTGTTAAAACAGCATGTGTCTTGTGTTTACATGTACTTGACGTTAGGAAAACACGACGCGTTTCATTGTTATGAAAGCCGCAGATACTCCGTCGTTCTCCCCCGGTGTACCTTCGTACCTTAAAATCGGATTCTTTTGTTGAGTCTGCCCTTCCTACCGTTCAACATTTTCATCCCCCAACGGAACAATGACTTCGAATGGCGAGTTTTTTGCATAATCGGTAGGCGGGTACCGTGTCCCTCGGAATCGACTCATTTCGGGTCGTTTATACACCTAATGGCTTTCTGTTGTAATTGATCGATTCTTTCACGTTGTGCCCATCTGTTACTTCCAAACAGTAGGAAAAACATCAATTTTTTTCACCTTTCCGCATGGCTCGCCTTCCATTCTTCTCCCTCCAAACTGTTTGCTTTTCGTTTTTTTTTCCCCCCAATGAACGCTTTTGCACCGGACAATAATAATGGTAATGAAATTGAAAGGAGAATGCCTGTGAAATTTAACAAATTTGATAAGAAATAGCTAGAGTCGAATGAAATACTTCCCCTAGTGAGACCTGGTAGGGTAGCTAAATGAGGAAAAACATTTCGTACAGGTACGAGTGATGGATGGCTTTAATTCTTTTATGTTTTGTCCAGAGGATACTTCGGGGTGTGGTGGGTGATCTGCTGCCTTTGTGACCGCCGAAGCCTCTCATTCCTTCTCTCTCTCTCTCTCTCTCTCTGTCTGTCTTTCTGTATATACCAAGTTGAACGGAAATATTACTCAGTTGTTGTTGAATGTTACAGAAGTGGCAGCAGAAGAACCGTTTCTCCTGTTCACCCATTCTTCTTTTTTAAAACTATTATTCTTCTACAGCCCTCTACAGGCCGGCACTGTATCGGCTGAATCGGTTCGGAAATTGAACAAGAAAAAAATCCGTTGCGGTTTTTAAACTGTCAAGAGTCGGTAGTCAACATGAAAAAAATATATAACTGAAATTGAATGTAACCAACGATCCGAACAGTCTGATAAGAAAACAATGAGAACTGGCGCAAGTCCAGAGTTTTGCTGTCGAGAAGGGGTGTGTCCAAAGGCCCTGTTTGTGGGAAGGTCAGCAGTCAGTATTTTCAGAGTTTCTCTCAAGATTTTGGGTGATTTGTATTACAAACAATCAAAACTATTTGTCTTGGAATTCCTTCGCCCGGTAACACGGAAAGACGAAGCGGAAGACAACGAACAAAACACGTTCGGACGTAGTCGGTGATGAATGATAATGTTGGGTCCCGGGGGCACGTTGAAACGAACAACAGCGAGGATGTCAGAGGTGTTAAAAGCCGGAACAAAGGCAAAGTAACAAGGAAGACAAGCAGCAACTCATTTCAAAGGAGTAACAATGGTGAGATAAATCATTTATGGAGGTGTTCGCGTATCGGGCAGTAGAAAAGCCGTTCGAGGGAGAGGAAAAACCGATACAAAAAGGTCATAAAGTCAAAATCTTCTGCTTTGGTGACCAGAGTGCATAAATCCGGTCAAAATTATCGGTCGAATATCGGCGACCCGCGTTTTCGGGGTGGCTATCAAGGGTCTGCGTAAAATGGCTTTGGGGAAAATTTAATTCTTAAAAAAATACAGAAATTTTCCACGGAGGAAAATTTAAAGCCTTTCCGATACAATGAAAACATAAAAGTATTGCTTCCATCGAAAAGTCCCAACAGGAAAAGTATTGTCTTATCTGGGTCGGTGATAAGGCTTTTGCGTAAAAATACTACAAAACCTGTCTGGCGTGCCCGTCCTCCAGTTGTCCCGCAACAAAGCCCTGAGTTTAGGATTTACACAAATAATCCTTACTTGAGGTCAAAGTCCGAAATCGTGTCGTCTTGAGAACTTTTGTTTGTTTTTTCGGGCTGGGAAAAAAGGAGCTACAAGTGTACAAAATACTACATTTTAGCGAATGTTGGTAAGCACCCGATTTGATTAACCAGGAAAGAGAAGAAGTAAGCAGAGTAATTTAAACAATTGCGTAATTTTCGTATTTGATGTGTCGAGCTAAAAAGCGATGGTTTCAATCAAGTACGGAAGGAATGAAGATATATATAATTTATATGTAACGGGAACTTGAGGGCTCAAATAGTAAGAATTCGGTAGCATCGAAACGATTGGCTTAAGGCAAGTGACTCCTTTCGACGGGACTCCTCTCACAATTTGCTCAGTGAATAAAAACGAACCGGAGTTCGACCACAAAACTATTTTACGATTTTATAAATATTCATAAGGGCTTTAATGACATGGCGAGTTGGGAAAAACGAAATTCCGAACACCCGGCTCGCCTGGGTAATTTCGGTAGCGAACAATTTAATGGGTTAGCAGGTTATGGAAAAGAGACGTTTTATTATCCAACACCGATGTGAATAATATAAACAAAAACCGCCGGAAGAGAAGTCCTTTCATCGGGTAATTGTTCCACCTGAAAGAAGAACAGCACAAGATCAAGCAGGAGTAGGAGTCCGAGGAGGACGACGGAAAGATGTCTTGACCTCTGCCTAAGTACGAGTAATTCTTTATATTCGACTACCTGACATACCTGCCGACTTGCCGCCGTAATCTGGGTCAATTGGCAATCCGACACACAGGCAGAGAAGAAAGAAACACAACCGATTCACATCCGATTTGAGGATTATCCGAATCGGCGTGTACAACTGTGCTTACCCTCAAATTTAGAGAAAACGCCAGAGTAGTAACGTGATCCTCAATCCGGGTAGTGAGTGACACTCCCCGAGGGTTAATCATTTCACAAATTGAGGAATCACTTCATCCGCGGGGTAGGTGTGACGAACATCCAAGGAGTTCACTGACTGGAAACAGTCTGTACCTGAGGGTTCCTGCCAGCAGATGTGTACCATCGCACATTGTTCGATGAGGATCTCACCATCGAACATCCTTGTTGTTGGCAAACAAAAGGCCATCAAATGTCACATTTCGATTTTGTCCGTTTCCGTCATTGTTCCATGTTTATCAGAGAGAGAGAGAGAGAATGAACGTCTAATTGAATTAACCCCACAGAGGGGTGGTGCTCAAGGGAGACCAACAAACCTAACAGAAATTGCCACTACCATCTTACGTTCTCGGAGCAATTCATTTTGTGGGCCATTGACGTTGTCCACTTGCGTCCATCTGCCCATCTTGTGAAGGTCGTTTTCACTCCTAATTGTCATTCACAACTTATGTATCTCGCCTATTAACCAACTAATAACCGTTAGAATATTTTAAGGAACCGTAACGTCGGTTGAACGCATCTCAAAGTGAACCTGTGCCTTTTATTACGTTTAAATATACAATAAACGTCACTAATTTATTCAGACTGTGTCGTAAATTCACGTAATGTTGTGATTTCGATATGTTTCCGGCCATCAAAATATTAAGAGAAAACATATTTCGGACATAAAAACTATTAAGAAAAAGTTACTAAGCAATAAACAAGTCCATTTAACAATTGAGAACATGTTGATCCGACGTTTTTGCACTTTTATCAAACTTGGTTGGACGATTTTTTTTTTATTAATTTAGAGCTATTAAATTTAATTCATCACCAGAGAAACTACGCGATAGAAATTTGTTCTATTCAGTGGAAACTAGACGCATTGTTCGGTTCGGATTGACCGTCGTAATTTTGGAGATTTGGTCAGTGTCCTGGTGGTTCAGTCGGGCTTCGGTCGCCTTATATATAATTTCCATCATTCAAATGAATTTTACCAAAGAAAACTGTCTCGGTAACTATGAAATCACTACCTTGAATTGTAGTAGACTTCCCACAACCATGCCGAAAGAGTTTTACAATTGTTGCAGGCATTCGCGTTAGAACTTTTAAAGAGAACCACCTACTCGGGCAGCAGTGCAGAACGACAGCAGACAACAAACTTAATTTTCTTCTGAGAACGACTGAGGGTGTTAGTGTAAGGGCATTGCGAGCAAAACACGAATTCTACAATTTTAAACAGATAAAAAGATGGAATAAAGTGCGAGCGTTCACCTCATGCAAACTACTCCATCCTTACAGGTCAATGCAGAAATTCAAAATCGGTGCTCGAACCACAAACCGAGTGGCCACGAGTTGCTGTGGAAAATCTTCAGCTTTTTTTTTCATTTCAATTCGTATAGGGAAACAGTATTTGTCGCAGCTACACATTTTGTGCTTCTGCCACGTCAACACTAATACAAAACCAATTAACCATTTATTACGGAGAGTATCGCTGCGTTTGCTGAAATAAAGCCAATAAACCGCTGTCACCTCGAAATGATGTACACATTTGTCACATGCACAATTTCTATCAGTGATGTTTTGGCTGAGAGTTTCGCACGTGTGGAAAGTCGGTTGCACTGTAACTGTCTACACACACCAACCACTGCTAGATACTGTTGCGGGAGAAATGGAAAAAGCAATAGATTTTGCGTTGCTCACACTCCTTGGTCGCATTCTTTACGAGAAGAAGTGTAAAACGACAAACGAAATCCAACCCTTTTCCCACGTTTAAGAATATTTAAGGGAATTATAGACGTGGTGTCAATAAAAAAAGATTATAAATAGAACTTATGAATAGTTGTAGTTCACTCGCAACAAAAGGATAATAAACATTAGTGCCATGAGTACGTTGAATGAAGTAATAAAAATGTTTTGCACGCTCTATAACTTTGGTTTTTTTTCTTTTTGCCATTTGTATACATTGTATTCATTGTTGAGTGACTGCTATATACGAGACGTCTACTAATTGTAATTTCCGACGTCTTCAAGTCCCCAAAAATACAATTCGTTCTACTCTATAGGTTTTGTCTTGAGTGTCGTTTTCGGTCGCGCGTCTCGTCTGCGTCTACGACAGAAATTTCACTTTGATCTTTCAAAACTCCTTGATTTTTTTATACGTCTAACGTTCATCCGGCAACCTTTTCTGGGTGTCGAAGGCATCGAAAGTTCGAGTTCGTGACGAATCGATTGTCGCATTGCGAAAATTAAAACAATTTCATTAGTCTTGTGTAACTTTCGAGTACTGGAAAAGTCAAGTTTGGGACTGAAGATGGGAAGGAGGATGGCAGATGGTGGAATGTGTGTCACCGTCATCGACTTCTTCTTTCCCTGTTACGTCCGCAAAATGAATACCTACGCTTACACACGGGGAGAGTAAAAGAGTTGCGGTACAGGGAAACAACATCGTAAATATCCCCGTTGACATTTGTCCTTGTGATTTTTCAAAATTTACGGTCGCCTTGTGTCTCCGTACCTACAGGTTTTCAACTTTCCAGGTATCCGCCGGGTAGAACGTCGGAGGAAACACACAAAACTGCCACATTAAAAATATATATAATTAAAAATTATATTTCGCAAAGTGTGTGGGCGCTAAGCGGTACCTCTGAGACGGTTGTAAAATCCTAAGAACGAATACTAGAAAGTTAATTTATATTACATATGCTACTTTAATAGAATTATATTGAGTACTCCCACGAGTTTGCCAAACCTGTTGATCCATGTAGTTGTTATTTTATTAACGTAATAAAACATTAAAATGTTGTACGGCGTTACTTTGTTATTGTCGTAAACAAAAAAAAAATAACCGACCGATTCGATTCGAACCATTGACGCTTTCAGAACTACGTCACGTATGAATTATAGTTTTGTAACGTAAAATCACCGGGACTACCACGAGACAGAATAAACAACTACAAAATCAAATCCTGAACGATCAAGAAATCGACTTTGCAGATGTTCACATGTCCCGTTTACAACATTTTACATTCTCAGGACGAGTGAAAATCTAATTAAACTTCTCATTAAATACGATGAAACATCAAATGTAACCACCACACCATTTACAAGTGTGGAAAAAGTCGATTTCAATAAGTGTTCACGCGTTACATAAATCGTTAGGTTTCCAATGTAAAATAAGTAATCATCAATGATTTCGTCAGATCAGTTATGGATGAACAACCCTAAAGTCTGCCTAAACACTTAATCGTACATAAAGTTAAGTGCTGCTAAGTAAAAATTGTCTTGGTCCGATTCCACGTGGCTTACACCCGAAATTTGAATTTAAAGTCGATTTTCACTTATTAACATTACAACTGTTTACTTGACTCTAGTCTTTATGTTACTTATGTAGTTTGAGCTTATGTCAGCTGATTGACGAAGAATTAAATTCAGGTGAGTCGGAACTACTTAAGGTGTGCACATGTCCCCTTGTGGACGTGTTTGTTTGTCTGTCTGTCTGTTTGCACGATTGTGTTGCCTGCGATCAACGTGCTCGCACTTGTATCCCTTCCGAACCACAATTTTTATTATTAACCGTTCCATTTTGTAATTATAGGAATTGATAAGCCGTGAAAAAAAAATATGACGAGCGTGAGAATGCCGGAGAATGGGGAATCTTGTCCTTAACATATTAATTACATGCATTTCACGGTGTAAATAATTTATTTTACTTCTTCTGGAGCGATTACTCGGGGAACGGGAAACTTTTCCCGTTCAGACACAGACAAACAGGAATTTTCTTCATCACTCGATTCAAACGGATCGGTCGGATCGCAATTTCGACATTTCTTATAATTGATCAATTTCTCGAAAGTGAGAGTTACCGAAGTTACTACTAACACACGTAACAACGCAGTTTCAATTTCTTCTATTGATCTATAGCTGAGACCGTGGAACGTGGGCTACCGCAAAAATCACACCGAGAGTCCTACTTTTCTAGTTTCATTTCCGGTTTCGGTTGGACCGGTGGTTTCCATCATCCCGAAGAGATCATCACCGTAGTTATCGTCGTTTTAGGAAGAAAAAACTACTTTTACTCGGCCGTCCACCGCCGGAGAGTGTATTTTTAGTTATTTACTTTGTCAGGTTTCATAGATTTCAAGTGAATCTCTCGGTTAGGTCCATGGTTAGCGTAGGCAGTGGTCGGTCTTTTCACTCTTTCGCTCTTTCACATTTTTCCGGAGATGTTTCACATTAAAAGTGAAAGGGATACCTGGTCCAGGTGTCGAAGGTATAGGAAACCGCGCCTGAAACAACCTTGTGCAACAACTTCACATCTGAACGCCATAAAATGCTATTGACGACGTCGAAATAGGCCCCGTCGAGAAGTGCAAAGTCATTTTTAAAATTGTAAAGATTTTTTTTTTTACGAGTTGTGTAATTGAATTTCACAGAGTCAGTCAGATCAGAACGAAATCCGTGTGGGGTCCATGATTATTTAACTTTGGCCTCTTGTTCTCTGAGTGGTGTAACCTTCTTCGGCGTGAAGTAAGCCAAAGCATGCCTTTTCGCCGGGGTCCACGACTACTTGAAAGGCAGTCGCTTTAGGTTCTGACGAAACGAAGCAGATCTCACATTGGCGGTCATCGTCTCTTTCCATACAAAGAAGTGACTGACATGGCCGAAAGTTTCAACCGAAGCTTCGCTCAATTGTGAAAATTGTAACCGACTATTAATATAATTATAAATAAAATTGTTGCGGTCCTCCCCGAGTCCGAGGGAAAATTCTCTTCGGAAGATCTCACCTTTCTTCCGCATTGGCGATCTTCAAACCTGTTTGAGATCCCGAGGAGTGGTAATTAAGAGCGGATTGACCCTAGGGATCGAGACCCTGAATCGGGTTCTTTGCCGTATTTAATGGGTCGCCAACTAACTTGGCTGAAATTCAAACTCCTTCTCTGCAAGATGGTCTCTCGTTACCTTTACGACGATGAGTTCGTATAAAATTTTATTTTCTCTTCGGAGCTGACGGGAGTGCACACCGAACGTGTGGGTGTTGAGTACTAAAATCTACTGAAGTACTCATTTGGACACCGTTGTTGAATCCTTGATGTTTCACTCGGGTACTGATGATGCGGACAAAAAAAATGATCCTTGAAGTGTCACACGAGCGTTGTTAACCGAGTAACATTTACATTTGAGAAACACCACGGACTGATCCAATGAGAAATCGAACGTGATCAATCAAGTTTTGACGCGAACCAAATTCTTTGAGGATAATTGTTCATATCGGTCTTTATCTTCGTCTTTGCCTTCCCGATCTGTTAGTTTCGATTATTAGACCAACAATAGAAATTCAATATCAACACGTCATCGTAATAAAACATAAATTCATTAAGGTACATTCTGGTGGACACAAGTAAACTTCCACGAAATGAGTCGATGAACTACACTCTGTCAATGATCCTCTTTTCGTCTGGGGTGTTGTAGAGTCGTAGATCTTAGTCGCGGAGATCTCTTGAAAAAAAATAAGAGAAAAATCGGGAGGGTTTCGGATCGCATCGAAAAAAAAAGACCCAGTGCAGTCATCCGTATTGATTTGCCAATAAATCGTGTTCGCCAGTCAGCCATAAAACTTAATTTATTTTTACCTTCTTCTGCCTTTGAGTTGCTCGTTGATGGGATCAACCCACAAGAACCTTCTTGATCGTCCCCCTGAAATCCATTCGACCGACTCGACACAACTCGATTTCAACAAAGATCTTACAAAGGACCGATCGGACATTGTCCTAAGCGGACTCGCTTAACCCGCGTACGCCAAATTGAATTTCACGTGATTCCAGAAGACACCCGGGAGCTTTCGAGGCAAACGATTTACGGGGTAATATGAAGAGATCAAAGCACTTTGTTCGGTATGCATCGGTAAAAGAAAATCATATGCAGACACTCCGGACGAGAGCAGTCTGACCGGTGAAAGCTCGAAATTAAAATGGGAAAAAGAAATCTTTCTACGGTTCATCAACTGAAAGACTTCAAATTTCGGTGATGAGACGATCGACCGATCCGAGCATGGCTGAGATGTAAAAAGCCAAAGGCAAAAGTTTGACAGTCGACCGTTAGAAGAAAACGATCGAAAATAACGTGGAAGTCCAATGTTTAATGTCGTTAATAAGGAAATTTCATTATCATCACCGCCATTATTTAGATGATAATAATAAAGTGGTAATTGCAACGGTCATCATCGACTTCATCACGGCCGCCGTAATTCTCCCAAACCGGGAGTTACTTTAATTTTTGGACGAAAAAGTATATAATCGAAGTCATCGTTATTAGCTCGTAAATTAACAGTTTTCTTAGGTGCCAGGTGGGAAAATTCACGGATTCACCGGACGTACAACACGGGAGATAATTCGAATTTATGTATGGACGGTAACGCACGAGTATCCGCGAACCGGCTGTGAAATTTTCGGGGAGAACCCGTTCGAGTGTCCAGTTATTGAGTGCCGGGTATTCAACGGACCAGTCCCATCAAACAATCCTTCCGAAAGATGACCGATGTTACCTTTCAGGTGTGTTAGGGGACGAGTCAAAGGTGTTAAAAATTTTTAACGGCTCACTAATGAGTGGGAAGGAGCGAATTAAATTCGACCTGCTCTTTTGGTTTTCTTTTTCTCGCAGGAAACAATAAAAATATAATTAAAAAAAAAGGATGATGAAGAAAGAAGTGAAGAGGAAGAAGAAGAAGAAGAAGAAGAAGAAGAAGATGGAGATGAAGATAGAGAAATGAGTCTAAGCATGACCTGTCAGGGCAGGAGAATCCAGTTCTTAAACCACAAGCCGGATCTTTAACCTTTGAATGTGGTATCAGGTGACCCCGCTTGAAACCATTTTGAACATCTTGCCGGTATGGTAGCAAATACCCAGAATCTCTTGCGGGTACCCATGGCAGTCCTCTGTCCTTGGGTACGTGTGCATGAGGAAGCCTCGTTTCGTGAGTACGCAACCCATTCCCGCCATTAGAACAGGTTTTGATCGTTGTTGTTGTTGTTGTTGTCGTCGTCGTCGTCGTTCTTTTTCAGATGAAACGCGGATGTGCAAGTATGTGGGTAACTCAGGCCGAACACGGACCCATCACTCGAATACCCTTTCACGGAGACCGTTTAAGATCAATACTTCGACCAATTTCCTATGTATCGATCACGTTGCAAAATCTATCAGAAGTAAAATATGTGATTTATCCGTGGGTACGGGACATTACACCTAATGCACATCACTCACTCGGACTTAAGTACTAATGACCAGGTTGGGTATCGCCTAAAAGTGGGCGCTTCTCTCGCATTTGACCTTGTGTCGCTCTTGACCGTGAAATTGATGGGTACTCCCACCGGTCAGACCCGTGGAAGAGTCAGGTACTCGTTGGGGGTACTCGCTAAGGTTAAACCACGAAGGTCTTACTACTGCTCGAGCTAACTCATTGACCGCCGAGTAATCTCTCCATTTCCGTGTTTTCCTGTGCGAGAAACCCGCCCCGTCAGAGGGTGGAAACGACTATAATAAACTATATAAAAAGGTCGTCAACAACAGGAAGAAGAAGAAGAAGTGGTGAGCAGAATATTGTAACAAAACAGGATAAAACGTCGTAAATTCTGCCGATTAACCCCAAGCGACCTGATATTTTTGTTTTGATAACCTTTTATGGTTTAAAAAGGTTATGAATGTGAGAAGAAAGCGTTTTCATAACATCGAACAAGTTCATCAAGTATTGTTTTTTTCTTTTTTTAGAAAAAAAAGGAGTTGTGATTTGTGGTTGCAGAGGGGTTAATGTCTCACTCGTTTTCTCTCCGTAGAAACGCACGCACGCACGCACGCACGCACACACACGTACGCACATTTGTTCTGTCGCGACAGCGGCTTCAATTTAATTGCTGGCAGCAACGGGAGAGAAGTCAAAGTAATAAAAAAAAAAACGCTCGCGTTGGAGGGTACAAGAAAATGTTGCACTTATCTAACCGTAACCACCCGGATGGGACGGATCTGCCGTCATCTCAACCGACCCCGAGATAAGTCTGTACCCCAAGTGATGAAACACCCCTTTGGAAATAATCCCTTCGGAATTAATCATATATAATCAATATCTTTTGGTTGGTTAGTTCGCGGTCTTCCACTTGTGATCGTGGCTCCTCTGCCACTTTTGTCTTCTCTCTTTGTTCTCTCTCCTCCACTTGCGTACCTTCCGAAGTAAAAACCGCGACCTCACCGCTCCGATTGCATCGACCGTTTACATTCGAGATGTTAAAAGCCCCGTACCTTTGAGCCTGCCGTCCCAGCGAACCCAGAGATCTTGTTCTTCCAGATAAAATACGACGCTTTCGAGGAGTTAATTGCTCTCTAACATGTTAGACACCGTCAGTTGTACTTCGGTGTTACCAACCGGTGGAAAAGGTGACGTTCGGTGCAAGGGACGAGTCAATTTCTATTATTGTTCCGTCAAGTACGAAATAATTACCACCGTAGTATAATTATATTGTAAATTACACTGCATGTTTGGTAAACTGCTAATGACGGCCATGCGCTTAACAATTTTTTTAATAATTTGGTATCATGCCCAGCTAGGACCTGAGTAATACCTATTAAGGTAAAATTATTTTAACCTCGGATGTATCACTTGACATTTAATGTAACTCGTTTTATTCAACCGTTACCGGGACTGTTTATATTTTTTATAATTCGTAAAAATAATTCCTGAAATTAATTCGATTAGGTAGGTACGTTCGTTCGAGATCGATTCAGGTCAGTCCTGCCGACCTGACAGAAGATCTTCAAATTACTTTATTAATATATTACCTGAGAGGGCGAAATGATACACAATCCGTACTTAATTAAGCGTAACGGCCTGTAACTAATACGGCTCAATTGATAGTAAAAATCCATTTCTCTCTCTCATCGTACCTGACTGACTGCCTGACTGCCTGCCCGTTGTTTTCCTATCCCTCCGAATTTCCAGGCACGCAACGCCGGAATGTTTACAATTTCCAACGGATCTGAGACAGGTGCACGAGACCCATGAATTTGATCTTTGACCCAGCCAGATTTTAATCACGTACGAAATTCCTTGTTACAATTCACATAGCAATAATCTCTCGGATTTTAGGTATACTGCGTACCTGTGCGCCTGCGGAATTCGCCTCCTGACAGTCCAATTTCTGCAGATTCCGACTCGAAATTAATTTAGTTTTTACCGAGACGCAAAACTATGCATTTTAACTATTCGACTTTACCCTTTCCGAGCAGGGCCAGTGATTTTAGATTAACCCAGGAGTTTGAACTCATCCCCGGAGCCACACTCGACCCTTTCATCCCTTGCGACGTATCATGCGGTAGCCTTTTTGACTTCCTCTTCTTCTTTAATACTTTTAAATTAATATGAGTTTTTCGAGAGCTCCGGGGGATTTCAAATTGTTTTAAGGCCACCGGGAAACCCGAATGAAATGAAGTAACTCCCTGGGAGTGTTTTGCGGTGGTGGACCAGTAGGCAGAGACCGACCAGCAAAGAAGCAAATCGCACAGATTTGGTCAAAATGAGGAAGCCGGGCAGAAGAAGTACCCGTGAAGTTGACAAGAAGACAGGAACTACCGTTTTAAGTAAATATCTGCGGAGATTAACGCAAGTTAAGATTGTTCTAATTGCGTTAACGGAGAGTAACGTAACGATAACGCAGTCGAGTTGTTTTCATAACTCCGGAGACACCGCCAATTTCTTCGGTTATTCTCTAACGGTAAAAGGAGGATTCTTTCGCCGAAAAAAAATAATAATGCAATGCACGGCATTAATTGAGCAGATGAGTGACTCCAACCGGTCGCCAATTTACAAAAAAAATCTATTATAAATATAATTACCCATAAAAAAATAAAAATTATTAATAATAACCAAAGAATCAATAATCGATAAAGAATCGCCTCTACTTCTTGTGGAATTTTTTGGTGGAAACGTGTAATGGAAATGAGTTAAGTTTCAATCATTGATTCATTCATTCTCGTAGTTTATTCCATTCTTTTAAATGCTGGATAGTTTCACAACCGTATTCCCCACGAAAAAAAAAAAAACTATTTTCCGGACTTATTAATGAACAAAATATTATTTATTTTTGTAATTACCGGTCAGAGTACGCGACGCGAGTATTAATTTTTTTCTAATGCTCACATTGAAACGAGTCGAAATTGTTTTTTTTTTTTTACGCGTGCGTTCTCGAAAACGTGTCCGAGGATTTAAGAAGTACTTTTCGGGGTTTTGTTCATTCTTCTTCTTGTTTTTTGTCGTTTGCGTACTTTGCGCTGGCGTACCGGTCGTGCAGACTTTTACAGATAGAAATTTATTGGACATTCTTTAACGCGAATTTATTAACCGATGTGGTTAAGTGGCATCGATGGCATACGGCCGACAGTTTTCTGACAAAAAAGGGCCCGTTCTGGCCGAATCGAAAAGCAAAATTTATTTGACAAGGATGATGCTCAAATCAATGGCGGTCCCATTTCGGGAGTGGTTTAAGAGAAGAGTCAATGGGAACGACGACAAAGGTAGAGTCCAAGTGTCGCGTTTACGCGGCTGGGAAAAGGCCAGAGGAAAGGAAATTGGGCCGGACAACCGGAAAGCACAAGGTGTAATTAAATTGAGAAGTTAAAAAACGAAAACAGAAACAGAGGACGAGGTACAATGGAAAGTCAGATAAGGTGAAAAATATGGGAGTCGCCATTAACCCGCCATTGAAAAGGTTCACGAGTTTCAACCTTTAAAGGACCGCGAGACCGAAATCACCAAAATAATTACACGGAAACACAATGGAATCCTTTTGTCACCTCTGCTTAACATCTGCCTCGCGGACTTTTACTCGTCGGCCCCCACAAACCGGGTGTTTTCCAATGTATGAATATACAAACAAGAGATTATCTAACCCGGGGTGAAAAGTTGCCCACCATCCTTTTGGAAAATGTTTTCTGCTCAGAATTCTAAATCTATAATTTCCTTTCCAGCAAGGTTCATCCCCCACCTCACACGAAGAGTGGTATTACCCGGCAGGAGAATTAAATTTTCCTTATCAAATATCACACCACCAAGTACGTCACTTCTTGTCCACCACAGAAACGACACCATCTTTCTCTGAATTATCCATTTGTAATACAAAAAAAAAAAAAAACTTCTTCGTCAGCTATTACGGTCTCGATGGTGAGTGATGGCTCACCACACGCTCCCAAAATATCCAACGATTTGTTAATAATATTGATTCATCCCTTGCAATGTGCACTTATTAAGCAATAAATTAAAGAGTAACCCTCGTGCAGCGGCAGATGAAACTAAGTGCGTGTCATTTACTGTCCTTCGGTATCTCCTCATCCATCCAGTGTACCATTCACATGTCTCGTAAGGGAGGTTTTTGCCTTTTCCCGTGGTTCTCCTCCGTTATTTGCTTACCACCCAAAACTATTTCAGTCACGGTGTCACTCCCCTCCCCCTAACCAGTTTTGCAACCCCCGTGTTATTAACATATAAATTTATTTTTCTCCCCTTCCCACTACCCACACATTGAACAATTCCAGAAAAAAGATAAATTTTCCGGTGATCTACGTCGGTGTGAGTGTGTTCATGAGAAAACGAACCGTCCAAACAGACGCTACGTTTCAGTAATTGATTTAGTGTAGCTTAGTAACAAAGCCACATGTAGTGACAGTTAAAGCAAACGGTTACTGAACGCTCGAATCGACGTAATACAATGGACGGTAACGACATTGGCCAGGTAATCTCACGTAACGTTCTGGTGTAGAAATTTTCAAGTACCGAAAGACCCCAAGCACATGACAGTGACCTTCCCACCAAAGACGAATGTGATTAATCGAACAGGTGCAAAAAAAACTGGATCAAATTTAAATCAATCAGTTAACACGTTAAATTTTTAATATTCAATGTCGAGCACATCATTACTTCACAACTTTGTTTACCACCCCGGGGGTACTCACCCCGCTTTCGGGTTCAGAAACTCGTTCAGATTTAAATTTTTGCATATTTTAAAGCCCACACGAGGCACACGAGTAGTGAATTAGTGGCGAATATGAAGTTTCCATTTTGACTCACTCCCAGACAACGATGAGGAACTTTGAGAGAAAAGGTCGTACGTGTGAAATTCAATCAACTCCGTGGCAAAACGTCGAAGCTCAATTATTATCGGTCGTCACATCGAAGAGCGCAAAATTAAAAAAAGGCCGTCGAGGGCACACGCAACTGTGACAAAAACGTCAAATTTACTACGAGAGAACCGAAGGAAATTAAAAAAAAAAATGGAAAAGAAAAATAGATGAAAAACATACATGTGCAGCAGCGGCAACGGAGAAAGAAACAGAATAAGGTTGAACGGATGAATAGAAAACAGCATGTGACTCATACGTGAAAATTGTATGCACAATAGCAGACAACTTGGCGGAGAGCAAAAAATTTAAAGCAATAAGTAAAGCATAAGTAAAAGTTGCCGGGAGAAGAAGAAGAAGAAGAACAGACAGAGAGACAGAAGTTTGGAAAAAGTTGACTTACCGATTGGGTAAACAGTGGAGAAAAGACTCTAGTGATTGGGGGTGTAAAAGATGACAAGTGACATACAGGGGATGCGAGGGTTAATTTTTTCCTACAGCGAAAGCAGCAGGGGCAGCAGCCGGAGCCGAAGAATGGGGATGGGGATGTCCTTTTTTTTGTACCCAAAGTTGGTTTCGCCGGAACGAATGTCTACCCTCAGTGGTTTGCACGGGGTGGTTGAAACGACCAAGGGTTGTATACATAAAATTCCGCAGTGTTTTCCTGTGGCTTTTCAAATCCCGAATCCGATTAGGGATTACCAGAATAAAAACTTCAGATTTCATTCACCCAGCTTGATCTATTTCTCGTCTATTTTCCTATTTTCAGGCACACCGAACTATTCCTTTTATTCCGCGAACTTGGGACGAAGTCGCAGGTCGCACGCTCTGGTGACTCCACGGGGCGAACCGACTTTTTGTTGACTTCTCAAGAAGAATCCGACCAGAAAAATTCCAGTCAATTTAACTGCTTTTAAGACAAGTCAGGAGAAAGCCCAGATAAAGCGATGAACTTTACCGCGTTAAACCATCCTTGTTAATTAGTTTAGTGGAGTTCTTCGGGAGTAGTCGTCTTTGTGTGAAGTTGAAGCCCTGAAGAGGTTGACCGAGTGGTCAGCTCACGTCTAATTTTTCTCTACTCTAATTTTAATTAATTAATTAATTACATATTTATAGTTTTCGTTTAAAATACATGACCGTATTAATCACCTTCGAAAGTTTCCCCCTGAACACGTAGAATCACGGATCCTGTACCAATGGAAAGTACTGTGCAGCTATCTCTGCGAAAGAACACCACAGGAAAAGGTTTCCTTTGGAACGACATAAAGAACGAATCCTCGACAGCTTGAAACAACAGGAAAAACAAAGATCCATGCTGTTGAACGACTCTTTTTGCGAGAAAAAAATCACTCCCCTTTCTCCCAGCGTGTGAAAAAAAAGTGTTTACACCAGAGAAGAAATTTGTAGCTTTTTTTTTCAGACCACTCGACGAGCTTCACCGGAGTTTATTCTTTCGTTTATTTAGTCAAAATAGAAGTGAATAACAGAACACAGGGAGAGGGAGAACACAGAAAAAATTACGAACCGAAAAAATAGTCCCTGATTTGGCCGCGTAGATAAATCCAGGCGTTTGGCAGACGGAGTTAAAACCGGGAAGACTCTGGGACTCGGGGGATGAAAAAAAGGGGAGGCAGGGGGTTGGAGGGGAAGAAGCGGAGAAAAAAAATTAAGTCAGAAATATGTAAAATTTTCAAAATTTGCATTTATAACAAGCGGTTCGTATCATTTGCGATGTCACTTCGTTTTGGTCATGTGAAAAAGGCTTAACCCTTTCCGATGGAAAAGCCGACTAATGCCGGTTTTCGGTCTTTTCGCTTAACTCATTCCGAGGCAGCCCTTGGCGACGACTTTCAACCCTCAGGAAGCCACCCGCCAGTCCCTGGACAAACCCCCGGCAAGACCGCATGTGTCAACTTTTGCCTTTCGCCTTCGGTTGCTTTTTCTCCCGGAAAGACACGTCGACTATTAACAGTTCAATCTTTTAGTCCCGTGACAAAATTCAGCATCTGCTCGTGTACCAGGGTGTACCAGGGTGTACCAGGGTGACTTTATTTCGCAAGATGTTACCCCTAAAAGAATTACATTTTTTTTTTCGACGAACATTTCAGGTTTCCTTCTCCGTTTCAGACCGAATGATTACATAAAATCCTTTAAAGTGACGAATTGGTAGTTGTAAATTTCGTTCAACCTCGACTATTAATTACTACAATTCGTTTAATGGATTTGATGAGATCGACCGATTAAGCAACCGTCGTGTTCGTCCATGTTGTCAGATCCCTACGAGTGGTACTCGTGTCCTGGAATGGCCCTCCGGGTGCAAACCGGGTACAAAAGGTGACCGATTTTTGAGTCTTTTCATCTGCTTCGAGCAGTTGAGTACTCATTTCCATCTCTTCGGGTTGACACGTTCTCGACGGACAAAAATCACTTCTTTGGTTTCGCCAAGAACATTAGTCGACGGTTTCGGTGGATCGTGAGCACCTGGGAAACCACCTTAATTAATATCCTGTTATGTGGAAGAAAAAAAAAATGTCGAAGTGGAGAGAAGAGATAATGATGATAAATATAGTGGGAACGAATGCCGCATATTTTCTGTTCTTTTTTTTTGCTTTTTAAAGAGGATGACCTTTGACCCTTGCCGCGAACGTTACGGGCCGACAAATCCCGCGGATTCAATTCGTGCACAATTTGTTTTTCACGCGACGAACGGGTATTCCTGCCAAATTTGTCACACCCAATAAAATTTTTAATTTTTTGTCCTTTTTCCCGTCCGTTGCCGTCCTACATACCACCTGTGTATTGTTTCCGTGAAACGTACTCCGATGTGAAGTACAAGTTCCTGTTAATTATATTTTAACGGTAATTTTCCTTTGTGGTGTGAAGAACTTATTTTTACACGTCTCGCAGATGCACCCGTACCCAGGCAAGAGGGTGAAGAGTTTTTCGCGGTCGGTTGAGGAAGGAGGCAGGTACCCGTGCGGGCAGGTACCACCCGGTAGCCACCACCACCACCTGCATCTTGTGCGTCAATGAATTTACATATCAACTCGTTCGATCTCACTCATTCTTCCTGATTACGTTCACTCATCACTTAAAAATTGCGAAACGCTTTGTTACAATTTTATTAATGACTTTTCAGGTTTTCTAGGGTGAGTCTGACTGACTGACTGGCAGGTAACCCGTGAACAGGACAGGCGAGTCGTCAACTCTTCCGCCTTTTTATTTTACTATTATTTTTTTTTTATTCTCACGCGCACAACTACGAAGCCGGGAGCCTTAGAGTGGTCCCTTCAACGTACCGAAGAACAATAAACTGGAGGGACGCAGCATCCGGGTTTTAGAATCACACGGTGACAGGACTGTTATCTCGCGTCCCGGACACAAAAGGAACGAAAGGTTTGAATTTCCTTTTGGTATTTTTGATGTGAAAGCCCTCGACGATTTGCCCCTGACGAAACAGATTTACAAATAATAGAAAATAGAAAGAGACCAGCGAGTTCTCCATCTACCAGAACTGAACTAAAACTCTTGTTCGCAACACGAGTCGAACGGTTTCTGTCGTTTTCAACGGGCTGTCGATCAATTCAAATCGAACGCGATCGAAGACCGTTGCCCGTTGTATTGCCCGACGAAGACGAAGTAAACCGTCAATCCTGAGACAAAGTCTAAATCTTTTTCTTTTCTAATAATAAAAGTCAATTGGAGTCAATAAACTAGCGAGGTTACGGCATTATTACTCGGTTACGTATGGAAGTTTTAATTTCCATAAAAAATTATTATGCGTCAATAATAACATGGACTTAAGGAAACATTGCAAAACTGTTCATAATTCATTTTGCAACTAATTCTCCACCGGTAGTTTTTATCTGTTTGCACGAGAGGGAGAAACAAAGAGGAGCAAGTACAGGTAAGGGAGACGCAGAGACAAGTTTTCTACGAGAAAAGGATAAGCCGAAAAGGCACGGCGGAAGGCACTCTCAACCTTTTCAAATATCAATTCATTCGACAACCATCGACTGGAAAGTCTATTTTAAAGAATGGAAATCCCATTGACACACGCACTCGGACACAATTTGAAATTCTAATGGTTGTATTGTTAAAAAAAATCTATTCGTAGAAAACCTTCGTTGGTCTATTGTCGCGTGAAAGGAATAAGTTGGTGGCAAAGCGTTCCTCGCTCGGTACTCCACGTTAAGGGACGAGAAGTGGGATGCTGCATCCTTGGACGACCTGCTAATAAGTCACCTTGATGATCACCTTGGCCAGACCAACGAACAGGTTCTTCTATTAGAGATCTATTAAAAAAAAACAACGGAAGATGATGCCAGATCAGATTTGATCTCTCCGTTCTCTCTCTCTCTCTCTCTCGTACGGGACAAAAGGGTCCCATCCATCCTCAACATACTTCGGCTGTCGTTGTTAATTTCTGCAATTGAAACTGCAAGAGACGATCGGTGCCTTTGTCAGTTTTCCACCTAACTTTTTACAGAAGAATTGACTCAAAGTAGATGGTTTTCTTTTTGGGGGGCTCATTTAGCACTTCCAGCGGATTTGGCCCGTTAGAGGCGCAAATCGCCTCGGGTGCTCTCCTTCCCGCAATTACCCCGACTAATTTTGACTACTTAAATTGACTATTATTTTTACCCGAGGTTTCGTGTTTTACAATCATCGCCCGTATAAAACACTTTTTTAATATTCTACCGAAATGTATATATAAAAAAATTAGCACCACCAAATTGCACAACTACAACAACATCAAAGTCAGAAATTACTTTTAGAAATTTCATGCTCTTAATTGCTTCCCAGGAAACCCGGTCATGGGGCCACAGGGTCCTCAGCTTTCACAGAGAGAGAGAAAGACCGAAGTTGGGCTTCTTGCCGGCTCGTCAAAATATTTAAATTTGAAACTTCTACTTGGGTCGAAGATTACATTTCAACGAGTCCCAATTACTTAATTTGGGTATTGGACTCGGGTCCAGCGGGTCCTTTTCCACGGGGGATGCCAACCGTCACTCCCGTGGCCCTTTCTCCTCATTGTCACTCCGTGATGCAACCACCGAAGGTTCTCTCGTCGTACGTATGTAACCTACCTGTCGCGTAATGGCGAAAAACAAGTTACGAAACGTAACACTCTCCACGAATTAATTTTTATTTAATTTTCTTTAATTAATGTTAGCCATTTATGTTGTTTATGTGGTTACCCCCGGGTTCTGGCACCGTACAATTTTCTCTTTTACCGCTTGTTCGCCTCCTCCTCATCCAAGAAACTCTCCTTCCTCGACATCGCCAGCTATCTCCTCGTCCGTTTACAAGGTAAGAAATTAATTCGATTCTCTCATTCGAATTACCGCTCGTGTTTCTCGTTACGTTCGACTCAGTTTCTATTTAATCAGTAAAATGAATGAAATAAAAAGAACACTGGTACTGAACCTTGCTTGTCTTTGGTACTCGTCGAGGGGGATAGAAAGAACGCCTGTGTGTCGTTGAAAAAGGTAAATGAAAAACTTCGATCAGATGAAATTTATTGACGATCGAAGTCAACGGCCACGTATTCTTCTACCTGTGATAACACCCGTTTTACCACTCTTTGACTTCCATTTCCATTGTTTCATGCAGGAACTATGGTGTGAATCTGCCTTTTTTTCTCCCCCCTCCCCCGTGACACAGCCCCAATAATCCATCTTGTGGGTATCCTCGCCGGATGACTACGTCTGGAGGAAACAATCAAAACCGGCTTGAAGCGTCCACCCATCAAATCTTGTGAGTTATAAATCCTTAAGCAATCAAAGTCCAACGAACGCCGTCATAAATGTCTTCGTGTTTTATGCTCTCTTGTCTGTTCTTCTGTTCCTTTTTTTCCTAACTATTTCATACCTATTTTCTGAAAGAGCGAAAAAGAAATAAAGAAAGAAACATTCCAAACGTCATGACCGGAGGGAGATTGTAGGCCGAGGCTCAATCCGAACTTTATTAGTACTTTTAGCCCTTTCTTCTTCCTGCCTCGCCATTCGCTTCTGCTCGTGAGACCAGGCACTCAGGTACCCAAGGACGGTTTTGGTTTCTTACCCCGTTCGACGTCGGAGTATTTCTGGGGAAGGCTCGGAATGTGGATTAAGTAACGTACGGCCGGGTCCCGGTCGAAAGAATAATGAAAACTATTAGCATAATTACAGTTGAACCGTACTACACCGAAGATTTTCAACGAATTGCACTACAACAGTCAGCCAATGTGTGTGCGATCAGGTGGACTCCTCTTCCATCTTGCTATTCATCTTCAGATTTTTTTTTGTCCTCTTTTATTTAACCCGTACCCGTGGTACCCCATCATTTCTACATGAGTATCTACAGGTCGTGCCTTCATTTGAATTACGATTTTCAGTTTCTTTGTTTCTTTCTCTCTCGCGCACCATCACATTCATCTTCCTCTGTTACGAGCATTTCACTAGACCAAGTCTCTTAAAAAAAAAGTCTCACCGCACTTTTGTTACCTGTCATTTGTATACCTGAGTGATTTCCAATAAAGTACACAAAACCCGTCACTTACTTAGGACACTCCCGAGTATTTCCGCGCTGAATCTGACAGAGTAAAATCACGCGTCGATCTTCGCAACAGTAAAATTTATCCGGCTAATAAAATTTTCTCAACAGACAATGGACAGGCTCAGAAGCAATCTGTGAGGCTCTGCGAAATTCTCTTCTCCGAGCCACGCAACTCCAAGGCCTTAATTTATTATTTATTTTATTACCGAATCGTTAAATTGAATAAAATTAATCAAACGCTTTTTTTAAATAAATTATTACTCCGCGCCTCGGGCTAAATCGATTGTTGTAATTCCTGTTAAAGTGTCAACACCTTAATATATCAATGGGAGTTAAGAATTTCCCGTGCGCAATCCTTTCAAATTTATGGGTAACCGCATTGAAAGACACTTAAAAGTACCAAGAAGAAGAGAAGGAAGAATGGATAAAACTTAGGTATTCAATTCGTGAACGTCTCTATTTTCATTTAAAGAACTCGGTGAACTTTGACAGCTCACTCGCTCTGATTTTAGTTTCTGCATAATTTTAAATAAATAACACGCGGGAGGAAAGTGTAAAACAAATATGGCAGAACTCTGAGTGAGTCTGTCGTTGGCTTGTGTGCACCAGTACAAACAGCCCGAAATATTTGCGTTTGAGATGAGAAATCAATCACCGCGACCAGAAGAAGAAGAAGAAGATGAGGATGAGGATGAGATGATGGAGGCAACATGGACCGGTCGGACAAGACGCGAGTTCTTCGAAAACAATTTCTGAATAGATTTTTCTACGCCAATAATTATTGCTTTCCTCTTCTTAAATGTTAATTAAGGTTAGTGGGTGTTCTACGCTACATCCGGACGTTTCGACGAGATCAAATATTGGTTTTGGGTTTCAATGTCAGCACACATGAGTAAATTGTAGTTGACGGACAAAGAACAAGAAGTGTGTGTGTGTGTGTGTGTGTGTGTGTGTGTGAAACTAATATATACCGTTGCTTCTGTACGAGCAGAGATCCGACCGGGCACTAGAAGATTTCAATTTTGAACGGCAAATTTAGAGTTGATTTATGTTCGATGTAAAACAACAAGTTTTAAGAAGATGAGTCCGTGCACAATGAACGAACTGGAATTACTCTTCTAGAAAATGCGATTGCTACAACTCGAAATGAGTTACGAAAACTCATAGAAAACGAGAAAGAGAACTTGTAAGATGTGTTTTTGAATCGAAACTAAAACGAGAGCGCATCTCATGACTTATGACTTTCTTTTACCGATGTGAGTTCAATTCGACTGCGATCCACGTCGTCTGATATAAATCGTAAAAACTATTAACCGCTCTACATCCAATAAAATCTAATGAGTTTTCATTAAACCGAAACGGCAGTCAGGTACGTCGGTCAAAAGTTTCCAACCTCGTTAAACAAATTATGCAATTTCGATTAAACCGTATCTATAACAATTTATTTATTTCGAGATCACTCGGGTGGAGTGTTTTCAAGGTGGAACAATTAAAATCTGTACGCACCTACAGACGTGGATCATAGTTTAGAAATAGTTTTCTTCATCTTCCGAAGAAGATGAGGAGCCACGATGGGTTACGATGAAGTTGTTCATAGGTTTAAGGTCGTGACACGTTACAGTTCCCCTTCCGTGCCTCCTTTTACCTGCGAGGGAGCCCTCGAGGCCCTCCAGGGGCCCCGAAGGTACTCCCACGTAACAAATGACTCATTTACATATTGCTTTGTGGGCTTCGTGAAAAAACAAAACAAAACTAAAAAAACTTTTCTCTTTCTCACAAGATGTTTCTTCTGTTCTTCCGCCAAAAACCCATCAGGTTTGGTTCGGTCTATTTAGCCTTATCTAGCGCCGAGATTAATGTCTAATAGTGTAAATTACAAAACTTGCAGCGGAAAAAAAACACGTAAAGCACCGATTTTTCACCAATAAAAACTAAAATTTTAAACGGTGATTAATTTGGTTTTCGTTTCTTTCCTGCGGCTCTTTTGACCAATGTGAAAACTATGTTTTCTGAGCTTTCTAACCGGTCGGTTTCGCGAGTACCTTGTTTTCTACTTAGGTCCTCCTAATGAGTTTCTGTTTAGGTATCATCTCGACCGATGTACCGGAATCCATCATCTCCGCGGCATGGGATTCTTACGAGAGTAAAGAAAAAAAAACAATGGGCGCGCGCGTGAGAGAGAGAGAAAGAAACTGTGACAAAGTTTCCAACCTCCAACGCAACTTGTTTTAATACAAAATTATATATACCAGAGAAAAATTAGTTTTCATTCTGAAACATGTAACGGAATTTACGAAAAAGAGCAAAGAATGGACTGCTCGCCTCTGAGTACAAAGGTACCAGCGAGATTTTATCCGTAGGGTCCAAGGTCATTTGCCTTGTACCGAGTCCTGAGTTCTGCGTACCGAGTACTCGGTACTCGCACTCTAACCCTTCTGATATCTGAACAAAGAAGACATGAAACGGCACGTTGTTGTCTCTCGGTTAATCGGTAACTCACACTGTCTCACATAATTGGAACTGTTTATAACAGGAACATAACGAATTTTAACGTGGCAGGAAGGAGGACAGTTTTCGAATCGACTCGGACAGGTGAAGCGACTCCTCCTAAAAATTCAAGTTCACGTGTGATTTCTCCCGGTGTCACCTGGGATTGCGAAAGAAACATCTGATGGCAAGTGGCTGACACTACGCACACCCAGTTAACATTTAAATCAGATGCGAACGAAAGAGATGAAAATTTATACTCGTCCTAACACCAACGGGTACTCATGGGTAGTAGGCGTTTAATTAAACGTAGTAAAATTCGTAAACCGAGGGAAAGAAACCGGCTGGCCAGGTTAGCCTTAAGAACAGGCGCGAATGCCTAGATCCTTTTTAATAATAGAAAGCGGTAACGAAGAAAAATTATGAAAAGAAGAAACGTTAATTTACAAGAAGGCAAGTAACTTTATTTGAGTACTCACACCGGTGAGCTGGCACGGCGGATGACGGGTACCAGGAAGAAAGAGACACATAAAACCATTAATTAATTAATTAATAGCTCGGATAGCGGTGCCGGGGAGTCCATAAGTAAAACGATAAACAACGCAAAAAGGATATAGTTTTTTTACGTTCGGGTGTACCAGGCAGAGCCCCCGGAGGGCAGAAGGCAACTATTCTTATGACCAGTGTTTAGCACTAATACATTGACATGTACACTTTCACCCGGGCCGGCCGAAAAGTTCACACGCTCTTTGTGAATTATAATATCTGTGGAAACGAGGGCCGCACGAGCCTGTGCCTCGTACCTGTCCGTACATTTCAACTGCCTAGTTAAGAGATATTCTCTGTTGAGTCGGAGGAGATCAATTTCTATTAAAATTTATCACTCAACCGTGCGAAATTAATTAAGTTCGATCGGAAATCTAAAGTTTTCATCTTCCCTCTTAAGTTGTGACCACGAGCTCCGTGACTGCGATTTTTTAATTTTCCAACTCTTCTAATGACCAAGAGGTCTAACGTATTAGCCGGGATTTAAGGCACGAATTCCATATAAATGTGCGTCTGCCCTTTTTTTGCCAGGTACGTCTCCCCATGCCAAGGCACAAACGATGAGTTATTGTTGTTCTTATTTGGCCTAGTAAGATTAAAATTAGAAAAAAAATATATATATGCAAAAAAACCCGTTGTTCTTGTTTTGCGAACATTTGGGCTCTCGTTTTCTCTCTCTCTCTGTGTATGTGTTTTCCTATCCTCTTTTCCTTTATATTTCTCTTCGTATTCTTCGTCTGCTCTTCACTTTTGACCGAAAATGTATTTTACAAATTTAAATTTGTCGATTTGAAGTTATCAGCCAATAAAATGGGAGTCATCGATTCTGAAAAGAGCACTCTCACGGTTCGAATATTAAATTATTGCCGGGCTTTGTAAGGAAATGTTCGTTGCTTTCTCTTCTTCTTCTTCTTCCAGCTTTCTTTTCCCTGCCCGCCATACACACACGAGACCTGGTACCACATACCTGATCGGTACTGATAAGGTACTAAAATAAAATGTTGCTGGCTTCGTCTCAATACGGGTTTACTACATAAGTGCAGAAACTTACGAAAGTAGTACGCCTAGTTTCCGATATTATTTAGATTATCTAGTTCGAAGGGAGTCCATATATAGTTTTAGGATTGCAATCGAAGGCTGAGGAATTCGGAAAACCACAATGCGGATTGTACACCATTGATCCGTCTTACGTTGTGAAGTTTTTATGTTAGATCACCTTCATTTATGCCATAACCGTAATTAAAAGTTACAGATACAATTAGAAAGTGAGTGAATATCAGACAGGTTTATAATTAATTTCAATAATAGGTCTACATTAATGAAGTCTTGATCTAAAACGGGATTAATAGTTTCTGAGGTAACAGACAGTTTTGAAAATTCTACTCGAACAATACGAGTTTACGAGCATCCTCCGCGCAACGAAAACCTTGAATGAATTTAGAGAAAATGAAGTACAGTGCGAATTTACACGGGTAACAATTTACGAAATGAATTGCATACGTGCCGAGTGATTGTAACTTCCCAACTGAGGAATAATATAAACTGAAATCCTTGTCGTTAAATGCCAAGTTCAGGCATCCCTGCGTGCACGGGTTTGCGCTGAGTAAAACTGACAATTAGGCAGGTACAAGGAAAGAAAACGTTGAATTATGACAAAGTTATGAATCCCTGTGAAGTTGGAATGCCTTCGATGATGACATCGACCATAAAATAAAGTGACTTACCGGTTGTGAATAGAACAATGGCTTTTAAACAACTATACTCCGCGGGATCGACGTGCAGGGCCTTTAGCTTTTCCACCTGTTCCTGGAATATTCTAATGTGGTCCATGAAAGCCACGACACGATCCGCGGCCATGGGACTCGCGTGTAGTCCAGCGGCAGCGAGCAAAGGCGCCACGTGAAGGGGCATAGAACACTGGCTAGCGTTTAATACAAACAGTTCACTCCACACGAGTCTGAGCAACGCAACTTGATCGGTCACTTGGAGATCAGGGAAAAATGGAATGTTTCTCGCCCATTCGACCGCACTGAAAAGCAATCGGGCCGCCAATTCGCAGATATTGTCAATACCCATTATGTTATTTGGTTGCATGCACTGTCCGTATCGCGAGGTCGGGTAGGGCTCCGCTCGAAGCAGTAAGGATATGTAACTACTCAGGTACCCGTGGCCGTTGAGAGCCACGGCAGACCCTGCGTCTCCGTTGGTCAGGGCGAACTGCCCCGGAAGTCCGTGTAGTCCAGGAGGCTGCGACGGAGGCACTCTGCCCCTTTGTACCGCTGAAACAGACAACGAGAGATCGAATCGATTAGTCCTGTTATTACTTGACTGATGGATCCAATTTGAATATTTATTACAAGGCAAACTGTGCGGGATTCAAGGCCGTAACAATCAACTAACCAGTCTAAACGGTGTCATCGGATAATTCACGCCGATTTTCAATAATACGAATTCACCTGTTATCGCATTCAAGGCGACGTCCAGTGATTTATGATGAAAAAAAAAAGTTATGAAAATGTTTTTAGCTCCGTGTCCTAACCACCTTGTCTTATTTGTAAATATTAATAACTTAATTCTCGAATTGGAGAGTATTCATCTCTCGGGGAAGACGGGTAGCAATTTTGCGACTTTTCCAGAGCGACAGAAGTTGCTTTTCCCATATAAAGACGTGTAAGTTTTGGAGTCCTCAGAATCAGGTTCAGGTACCCTCGTAGACAGTCGAATGTGTTCTCGTGGATGGTATTCTTTCTTTTTTTTTCCTCTTGTCCGTCGACTCGTTCGAGAAACAAAAATACATTCGGTCTCGCGTAACCGTAAATCTGGGCCCTGACAATTTTTCATCATTTTCTTGAATAATCGATGATATCGGGTATCATGAGTACTTCGGACGGAAAGAGAATAAGAAATGGCACGTTTCACGAGCGTATAATGCCTCTAATGTTGGAACGCATTAGTAGCTGATTTTATCTGCCCTTTATTCTCCCCATTTGCCTGAGATTTTAAAAAGTAGTTTTCTCGGCACTGGTAATTTCAGGTTCACAGGTTCAAGGTCAGGTTTGAGGAGGTAGGAAAGGAAGCAAGTGCGGCAACAGACGGATGGCACTCATCCGTTGTTGTCGCCCCGGGAGGGATTTTGGACGATCCCGTAGGAAACCCATGGAGTACCCGCAGCTTCAACACCCGACATTCTCCCTCCCACGTGATCGGACTCGATCGAACAAACCGAATAAAAAATTTCGCACCGAATTTAAATTAAATTCACATGATAAATCATGAGCGGGTACTTTCGGGTTGGGGTGGAGGGGTGGGTAGAAAACGCCGGGCCAAATTTGGTACCGAGCAAATAGCTAGAAAACCGGAGACCGAGGACGGGTACCCAGCAGGGCATGTAACGTATGATTTTATAAAATGGCCGGAAAAAATATTCGTGGGACGAAATTATAGTAATTTGACGTTAGGGGAAACGCCTGTCGAAAATATTTTTACCTTTCCACGAGAGTGTTCCTCTTAGTTTGTGTGTCACGGTGCAATTGTTTCGCGTTTGACGAGAGTTTTGAGGTTTTATTTTCAATAAATCGGTACGACACGGCTAACCTTTCCGGGCACCACAAAAGCAAGATCTTCCTCCCAGGAAAACGTGAGCCGTGTCACCTCTCTGTAAGGGACGTACCTCCTTCACGACACGAAGTACCCGTGAAACGCAACGCGAGTTAAAGAAGAATCTCCTCATGTTGTCGGAGTACAAAAAAAAAAAGAACATTAAACGACCATAACTGTTCTCTGGTTACTCTCGCATGCCGGAAAATTAAAATAAAGTGTGTTTGCCTGTGTGTGTGTGTGTTGTGCGATGTTATTTGTTAACTCCTCTAAGGTCAGAAACTTCTAACGCTTGTCTCTCTCTCTCTCTCTCTCTCTCTCTCTATGCATCTCTCTCGTCTCCTCGCTAAAAACATCTGCATCCGCTTTTGATTTTAATTATAAGACGGTGAACATCAACCATCAACATATAAATTACAGTGTAAGTGCCGAGGAGGAGAAGAAGAAGAAGAAGAAGAAGCAGAAGAAAAATGAAATCACCGTGATGTTCCGTCGAGGACAGGTGCCTTTTCGTGGTATTTTAATTACGTAAATTCACCTGAAGAAGGTGAGACGACGCAGAAGTCGTTGCAATCAAAACAATACAAATCAAAAAGGTTTGTGCACCGACCGTGATGTTCACAGTCACCCTGCAATTTATTTACTCGGAAACGTTTTCATCCGTTTGACTTTTTCATACTTCTTACACTCGAACTTGAGTAACATGAGTCTGATAAATGTCACGAGAACTCGGTTGAATCAATCAAATCGAACGACAGGACAAATTTCCTCAATTTGGTTAACTTGAAACACATGTAACTAACAGCATGCTTTTAATGCCTGTAATTTTTCACACGAGTGTTTGTTAATAAACCCGGACCGCTTATTATGTGCTATACAGTTATTTATACCAAGTTAAAATTACTTTTTGACACAACCAATTCCCGAATATACTTTACGTCTCTGACCTTTAAAGAAACGCTCCAACTTCTGGTTGTATGTGATTTGAGTTTTAACATTTTATTAGTTATGAAATTTGGTTACCAAAGGTACCTCCCGGAGAGAGTGAGTGAGTGAGTGAGAGAGAGAGAGAGAGAGAGAGAGAGAGAGGTAGAGAAGAACCAAAAAACCTAATTTATTTCTCAAGTCCGAACCCGAATAAATAACCGAGTGTCTTTGCTAATTAACAATTTTGGTATGTGATCGATACCCGTTCCTCCAGAGCGGTTTGATTTTCAGGTACCCAACTATAACTCAACTGGAATGACTCGGGAGAAAGGCAAATAACAACCTGAGCGAAATCAGGCAAACAACAAAGACCGATGTGAAGAAAAAGATCATCGGGTACCTCGAGTACTTTTTGTCCTTCCCAAGACACAAGTAACAATCAGAGCCGATAATCAATCATGTATGGCCGAGTACGACTCGAAAAACGCATGCGAGCATAAGTCATTTCTGTAAAAAAAAAAAAGAAAAAAAAACGCAAAGAAGTATGAAATTAAGGTTTCCCGGTACCTTTTAGCCCGGTACCAAACAAAAAACAAGGTACCGTTACGGGTTCTGAATCGTGTAATGATGCAAATATCATTTAATTGCTGTTTAATTTTTAGTAATAAATGGAAGACGAGGTACCCATGAGCCTCGATATCATCGGTGGCATCGATGGACACGTTCTGGTACCACCCTCGGATGCCAATGTTTGGTGCCAAAAGACAAAGAGCCGAAGAGGAAGCCGCGGATGATGAATGTCATAGAAGATGGTCCCGGGCAGTGTAGGCCAGGCCTAAGTGATTTAATGATATCTGCGTCTCAGTCAAAAGCGGTCACGTCGTCCTTGCATCTACGACTCGTTATTCTTCCCGTATTTTATAGATGTGTGCCGTGTCTATAGCGGTTAGATGAAATACAAAAAAAAAAATAGTATTCCGAGCATAGAATGTGGGAGCCTTGTCGGGACCGCCGCGATTCGCGTACCCATGCGATTCGTTATATACCTTGAATTTGTAAAGCCCTCTCTCTCTCTCTCTCTTTATTTACCTGTCTTTACCCAGACAGAGTATGATTATTCGTAAAGTATATACAGCAGTTAACAACGGGTACGGGGGCAAAACGCCCGAAACAAGAGAATAAATGCACAGGTGTATACGGAACATTCAGAAAGAAGCGAACGAACCAAATTCCCTTGAAAATGCAATGTAATTTCGTATATAATAAAAATTTCCTATCTCATTATAAATTTCAAAGGGTGTTGACGGTTTCTCGGTGAAACTAAACTCGATTTGAAGTGATGGAATTAAAGTAATTTCTTTTGTTAAACGAGAATTAAACAAAGCTTACAGCGTGGCCGTGGTTGTAGGCTCGTAGGAGACTACAACCATCAGTTGATACAATGGAGAGTGCGATATTATGGCATGGAGGAAATCAATTTGAAAAGGTTAAGTAGGGTGAGGGTGGCTTTAGATTTATTACATCGCGTTTGCCCAAAAGCAAATACCACGCCATGTAAGTGTATCGGCCGTTGAAATGAATTGAATCTGTTTAAGTGTTAAAATTTTCGCTGCCTCCGGGATCGAGCCTTCAACCTGCTCAGTCGACACACATACACACACACACACACACACACACACACACATCATTCCGCATTTATCGTGGGTCGACTCTCATGGCATTCGCTTATTGTTAATCGAACAAATTGACTACTCATTTAAATCGAAAACGATAAATCACGTCTTGTAATGTGAATAATTTGTTTTATGTGACTTCCCGCGGGAAGTTAACTTGGGAAGGGTTTTGTTTTGAACTTCACCGGATGGGTAGTACTCACCCGTGAGATGAGATACCTACCACGCTCTCCAAGTCAATTCATGGAAAATTACTTAGTTTTGTAGCGTTCCACGTTGATGAAATGACCTTCCCAATAAACTGATTCAAAGTGTTTAATTATTACTAACGGAGATTATGGATAATTTTGGAATAATAACATCTGCAGTTGTACTGTACTACATACTACACCTGTAGTACTTGCACAACCACAGAACAAAACGTTCATTAAGTAGTTTCTTATTCGGTTCCTGTGACGTGATTCTACTTGAGAAGATCCAAGTTAAGCGGCTGTTTCAACATTTGAGTCCACCAGTGCGTGAATAGTTAAAGTACTGCCCTAAACCGAAACTAGTTAACTTACCGCGAGGTTCTGCCAGCGTCAAATAAGCGCACAAGCTGATTGTATTAAAATCAATTAATACATAAAGGAACAGGCTGACTGATACGGTCATTTGTCATTATCAGAGGCAACAGATTTAATCAGAGGCAGGCGGGGCACTACAAAAAAAAAACTAGTAGAGGAAACTAGACAAGATAAACCGGAAAAAAGCAATAACTTTTTCTTCGGTTACAGCGAGTCCCCGTGTCGAGTGTTTCGTTCGCTACGAGACGAAAAGTTGAAGGAAAACAAAAAATGAGGACTCGAAGAGATTTATTGATTGGAAATAGGAAGAAGAAATCGTAGTGATTTACGCCGACAAAATCATTGAGCACGTCGCTACTAAATTTTACCTAATAATCCCGAAAAATTATATTTAAAACCTGCAACGATAAATCTACCGATTTTTGTTTCGTTCAGTTATTAATTGAAATTGATTGGTACCAGGTTGAAATCGTAAGAAGAATCCAGGTTTGTAGGAAAACCTAGGTGTACGCAGGTTCAGAGGTGGGCGTACACCGGGCATTTTCTCACAGAACTCGTCTTCGTTTGCGTCCATCGCAGGGGACCATCGCAGAAAACGATTTTATTGTTTCGATTGAATCGGTCCGAATCGAATTGTTGGGCTCATAGACAGATCAGAGAGAGAGAGAGAGAGAGAGAGAGAGAGTGATGTTGAGAATCTCGAGGGGAAATACGAAACTGCACAGAGCAGATCAAGAAAACAATCATTCGATCACTGAAGAATTGTGTCTGTATCGACCAAGTGTGGAATTTGATCTTTGACTCCAGGGGGTTGTCCGCCCAGGTGGAGTTGTTTTCAGGGCCTTCACCTTAACCTCCAACCTCGTTTCTCTCCTTGAGTTAAACACATCTGATGGGTAGTTTTTTTTTGCCACAGCATGACGGTACGACCCGAGTGACACACTTCCATACAAAAATCATCTGGTGTTGCACTGAAAAACTCACCGTAGAAATCTTGTTTTACGCTTGCGTTTCTCCCAATGAGGGCATAATATTTATGAAATGTAAAAATAGAAATCAGCGACCTGAATTTACTGAAAAAGATACCACCGTTGAAGTGCCCACAAATAAAAGTGTCATCGCACGGGGCCTGGTGCAGTGCTGGCTTTTACTCGTACTTTTTCAGTCGTTGTACTGGTCTTTAGAGTAAAAAACAACGCGTGCTGAAGAGAATGTTACAGCACTTGTTCGTGGCACATGACAAATACGCACCTCACCATTCACCAGGTACTTGAATTCTACAGTACGACTTGTCTGCTGCCACGAAACTTGTAAATCCCTTCCGTTTAATTAAATTACCCACAACAAAACGAAATCTTCTGTTTGTTGTGTACCAGGAAAGACAATGCCGAGTTCCACGCCGCATGAAGAATCTGAATGATTCCAAGAAGTCAGTACAACATATTGAACTTCTATTCAATTAATTAATAATTAAAAATAATTATCGACGTCGGTCCCTCACACACCAAAATTGTTCGCAATTAATACGACCGTTCTCGTTCCGTTCCGGATATTTCACAAGAACCTGAAGTGTCCCGGTTGACCGAGTCCCAAGTCAACGAGTACACATAACATGAACGTAAATAATAGTAAATAATGTACATAATCAAGGTTCGAGTACGTTAAATTTATTAAGTTATAAATTTATATAATTGCTCTTTCGACATTAAATAACAATTAGATGGGTATTAAAAGTTACAACTCAAACAGTTACCTTACGTAACGGGTCACTTATCGTAGCTGAATTAATTAGAGGACGAGTACGAGTACCAGAGACGGGTACCCGTTCAAACAAAGAGACTCCTCCGAAACTGTACATCCGAGAAACATTTCTGTTTTGTTTTTAACGGTTAACCGTGAGAGAAAAGACACAATAAATGGTGTAAAATTAAATTAGCATTAGAAACTCCTAGGAAAGAAGAATGCTAATGTCGGAGCAGTTAACTTACTCGTTTGTTTCAAACTATTTTCGTTTTTATGTAGTGGTTTTTGCACCGTTCTCGACTTCACCTCGTCAGAATTCACTTTGTTCAATTTGACCAAAATTGCGTCCGCGACATTTCGCCAAATAAATCCGACTATAATTAAGCTGATTTCCCCTCGGAGAAAGAAATCGTTTGCGGAAATTAAAAGAGTTGTAATAATAATAAAGAACGCCGATTACGCCGGTGAAGCGATATCGTTAGGAAACGCGTGCGGACACACTTTTGTTGCGTTTGTTGAACGCTCTGTAAAACGCGAATTTACCTCCAATGTGCTCCAGCACAGTGGCAGAAAGCGAAGTAATAAAACTACAACACGGTGGACCGTGCGTTTGTTTCAAGGTGAACCTCCGTATGTTTGTGCACAATGTGGAATGTTCAAACATGTGGACTTTAAAGTGATGGAAAAATTCAAGATTTTTTACTAAAAAGGAACTGAAACATTAAAAATGTGTACAATCGAACAGGAAGTTAATAAGTTAATATGTTGCACCATAATTCAATCGAGAGTTCTGTTTACAACACGGGAAGAACGCGGTAAATTTTACTTTCCGTCTAGGCGAAGGAAAGGAAGACATGAAAGAAAAAACGCTGCAGAAGAACGGTGTTGCAAGTGAGAAGTGAAAAGCAAGAAGTAAAGTGGTGTTATTTGCATGTAAACGTTCTTCATCCGTCTATAAATCAGACGAGCGGTGTAGGCAACATGTTCGGAACTGAACATGGCTTTTTCATTTCACCGGGTAGCAGGAACTTCAAGCAGATCGGCAAATCAGACAAAGTTGGTGAGAGTTTGAAGAATTCGATGATGGTCAGAAATTCTAACCACATGAGAATTGATAAATAATCGACTTATGTAAATGCATCGTTTCGAGTGAGCGTGTGTGTGTGTGTGTGTACACAATCACTCGGAGATAACTCGCAACAACTCCATAGGAAAAAGAGGAGAAAGAAAATCAAAATGGAGTGCTCGGGCCGTAGCTCATTTGAATGGGTAACGGTAACTTTGACATTTCACGATTTCGCATGGCAATAAGCTCCTCCAGCTCATAGACATCCTAGTTTTCTCCTACATCCAAAATCGTCCATCTCTGTGAAATGTGTCTGCGCGAACTGCAGCTTATGTCCGCCATTACTTCCAGAAGTTTCTCTTCTTTTTCCGGAATTTTTCGCCCGGTCAAAGTTTCCCTTTTTTCATTCCGAAAACGTTCACGCGAAGACTTTGAAAAGGATTAATTGACGGTGACATCACCGACTTCATCACTCTTCACTACGCAGCAATCAAAGTGATATCAATCTGTAATAATGATCGTCGTTAGCGAGTGGATAATCTCTTTTGCATTTCCTTCCCTTTTCTCTCGGGTAGAGATTTGCACGCGACACCTTCTCAATACTACAGAACTGTCACTACAAACATGACAACCGTTGTACACCCGAGGTAAACCTGAAAACCCACAAAACTTTGTAGTCGACATGGAAATTTTAATGAGGAGTTTCCAGCAGGAGATGTCCCTTGGACGTATTTCCCGCGGGACATGTAAACTCAACGGCAACATTCTTGAAAATTAAAAAAAATCCATTCATTTCTCCTTATTAATTAATAAGTTGTGAAATATTTTCGTAAAAAAAAGTTTCATCATTTTGAATCTTTGTCGTCCGGTTCAAGTGACATTACACAATTTTAAAAACGAACCTGCGCACCCTCGTCAATGCCAGAATTAAAATTCGTTACATCAACTATTTATATAATAGTTGTATTAATTTTGGAAAGTGCACACTTGCGAAACTATTCCTTTAATTGCGTATAACTAGCACTAGTTTGTGGTCTTCTGTACGGTTCCTCGAAGACGTTTCCCGTTGACGTGATTCTGCAAAAAATCACTATATATAAAATGTATGTACTCAGGAAGTTGTAACTTAAATTTGGTTCAAAGGTTTCTTTGTGGAGTCTTGAATTTGCCGTGTTGTACTTGCCGCGATCGATCGTAAGTTTTCTTAAAACTACCTTTTAGTTTGGTGTGGTTTGGTAATTAAGTCATCTCAAAGGTATTTTGTCGGTCGAGTTAATTGAAAAACATCAATACGCTTCATTCGAAATTCTCGGCTGTAATTTATTACGTCTGCGTACCAGCTCATGAAGTTGTTCAGTATATTTTTAATCTTTGATACGTAACCGGGTGGTGTATTGCACGCCGGATACATAGAAGAACAACAAAATCACATTGTAATACTCAAGTGTACGTTGTATGTTTCGTATATTTTTATATTTTACGCATTGATGATACGACGTCAGCGAACTAAGGTTAGAAGCAGTTTAAACCGCTCCTAATTTGTAGTAGTGTAGAATTACAATATTAATTTTTTTTAATACTTGAATAGTGTGTCTTCATCAATAAGAACTTGAAATGTTTTCCGGTTGCTCTCACGGATGGAAGCATCTTCTCTCACGTGATTGAGTCTTACTTTTATGTTCACTGCAACAATCCACAACGGGTCATCGGCCGAACCTGTTACGTTACCAGTAATTACATGTAATATTAAAATTACACCGTAAGTCGTCGTTGCAATCAATTTATGGTACCCTCTGTGAAGGAGAATTCTACAACAAACAACACTGCGAACGAGTGAACATAATTGCAGAACGCAATCCGTGCTCTTCTTCACAAGTAGAACGAGATTCCTTACAAGAGGCATAAACGTCGTTTTCATACCGAAAACAGTATTAAGTGATGAATAAGATGGTTTTTCAGAAGTCGTACGACGTATTTGATGTTTGATCGATGTGCCAGCCGAGTCGTTCGACTTGTTTTACGACAGTTGCACTAGACCCGTGTGCAGTTCCTTGAATGGAACATTCACAGGAGAACCGTGAAAGAAACTACAACACACGGGGCAATAATTAAAACACTAAAATCACATATTTTTAGCGCCGTTTCGCCGTTTAAATTGCGTGTAAAAATTTTTACGGCTTCAGGTTTTAATCGTCCCTTCGACCATTGTGCCTGCGTAGGTACGTGTCCTACCCAGGAGACTACTCGGACGTGGACAAACTCAGCACCAAAAACGTCTATCCTCTCTTCAACCATTTCACAGAGAACTTGTCTCTCGAAATAAAACGATCAACTCAACTGGTGCCACCGCATAATTTCGAGACCCTCCAGATGCCTATCTGAAAGCAACTTAATATTTTAGTGTCCATAACAACCGAATATTGCACATAAAAAATTATTTTAAACTGTTGACTAATAATTATTCACACCCGAATAATCGAGGTGGAACGGTAGTTACCGTACGATTTATGTTGGATTTCAAACGAAATATTATGTATACATAGAGAGCGAGTTTTTGTCAGGCCACGATGCAGTGAAAAAATACAACTGGACATAGAAATGTGAGTGATGTAGTGGCGGAAGACGTTTACTATTTACTACTACAACCAGGAGGTTCTTGTGTGTGTGTGTGCGTGTTGTCACTGACTAACACAACTTACAGTTGATCACTCAAGTCACACATTACAATTGCATTCGGTCGATTGAATTGGTAATTTTGCGAAAATTCAATTCCAAGAAAGTCCAATCGACGTGCAATGGGCAAACACCTGATGTCACACAAGCACTGAAAGGTCAGGGTCTCCGTAGACCAACATCTACTTCCGCTTCTATTAGATTCGTTTTTATGAATAATTGTTTAAACTCTTGTTTTAAAAAAACGAACGTTCGTCTGCAGAGGAAAGTTCGAGAAAAGTGACTTCTGCCCAAGAAATCGGCCCAAATACATAAATAAATGCAACATTGGTATTTACTTTAAAGTACGTTAATGTTTTTATTACCGTCGTTCGGAGTCTTTCTTTTGATTTCGTACCTTTGGAAAAAGAAGATGGTGGAGTTGTGACTAGTGAAACTGGTGGTCTTCGGCCAGTGCACCGACCTGTTTTTAAAAGGTACAATAAATATTCTTGAGTCTTTAACTGTACCTGAACGAAGGGTCAGTTACGCGGCGAGTATTTGCGACAAGTAAGTTGAATACCTCAAAGTAAGTGCATGTTATCTTAGAGTTAATATCATATATTGCAGTTTTATTTGATTTCTTGGGAGGAAGCGTACCTGACCGAGGACCGCAAGTCCAGTTGTAAGGTACCGGTTGGTGAGCAACTACGTAACTTTGTTTAATAACAAGGCAGAGACAAAAACTACTGTTCTGCACGTCGGGAGAATCTCCAGGCTCACTTCTTTGTGGGGTGGGATTTTGGTCTGCAGGTTCCTGTGCCTGGTACCTTCCACCGTCTACCCACGGGTACCTGAAATTACGTCCATAGTGCACCGCGCGAGTGCGTTAAACTCGGGCACTGTCTGACGTGAAAAATAGTTGATGAAAAAAAGAGTTAAAGAAAAATTTCCAAGGGAACTCGATTACGTCTGACTCATCTTGGAACTCGCACCGCAGTTTTAAGGCCCCGGCAAGTTCTTTACAGTTTAGAGTGTACCTAAGGTACTCACATCAAAAGAAATAATAAAACTAATTACAGTTCTTTTAAGAAAACCGCGGCCTTGAGTTCTCTCACGACTCTTTCCATAACAACTTGACGGACTTTCAATTACTAAATGACACCAAGTTAATGTGCTCTTTGTCTTCCCTGCCATGTTTTACATCTTTTCACTTCTTCCTATTACTCCGTCTTGTCTTCTTCATCTGTCCTCTTCGATCCGCAGGTCTACACTCTATTCACTCATCGTGTGTTACTCTATCCGAAAATTAATTCGCGCTTTTTTCTAATTGCTCGAGACGAAATTGTCGTGGCCTAGACGGATTCGACTCTTGTTGAGTGCTTGTAAAATGTCAGATGAACTTTTATGATTGCAATGGAATTTTCTTTTGGCTTTTAGAAGACGTGGGCCGCTAATTATACCCGAGGCAATTGTATTATTCACGTCAGAGACGGGTCTGAAGGAAGAGGAACCATAAATCCGGAGGAATTTGCTTGTAACGTTATCGGACATTACTAGTCTCCTCCGAGAGGATGAAAATTACAACACGATAGTGCTAATTGTCGATATTTTACAATCCAAACAACAAAAAATAGGAGAAACAGAAGTTTTCGACTCGTTTTAACACGCCCAAAGACTAAAAAAAAAACCACGCACCAGTTCGAAAAAGAAAACCATCTCAGATGGGGTAGTAGATGACCTGATGATCAAAATGGCGGGTTATTATCCGGCACAGGAGGTGGCCCCATTTGTTTAAATTAGTGATGGACTTCTGGCATGAAAAATCAGTCGCGATTTACCCACGTTTTCCTTGGTCTATCAAAACTATTAACTTACTAATTGAGAAGAAAATGGAGGTTGAATTGATGCTACAGACATCTTGTATTAACATGAGCGAGATGAGACTGGTAATTCAACAAGTGACTTAGAAAAATTTTCACGGCTTGGACGTCGGCATTTAAACAAGGCTGAAGACTACACGTTTTCAATCAAAACAAGTCGGCGTGAATAATCCGGGAAAAATGTGGTGTAACGGTGTCAGGTACAAAGCAAAGGCTCGAACGCTTTGATACCTGTAGATCGGCGATGTACGAATTGCCGAGTGCGGGAAACCAACCGAGCCAAATTTCCAAGAACAAATAAAAGAAAAGTTCGAGAAGGCTGCCAAAATTACCGGAGCAATAAGTTCCGACACATTGCAAAACGTCGTGTAAACTAAAGCAGAAAAGCAACTCGTCGAGGAAAACACATTTCGATTAAAGTTGTCCCGTAGAGAGAAGAAGACACAAAAGTAAAATTTCCAAAACCCGTAACGACCAAAGTCACGGTTAATAGATCTCCTGTCCAAAAAGGGACAAAAGGCTGGTAGAATAGGAAGAAGAGGTTTATGAAGAAAAAGAAGAAGAAGAACAACAACAACAACACGAATAATAAGTGATAGAGGGATGGGAATCAATATTCAAATAGATGAAGAATCTCACGGTGTCACCTCATCCTGAATTCAATCAATTACATTGACCCGGTCGAATATTCGTTATTTTCCATCCCCGGGCCGAGACGCGGCTTCTACAAAAATCGGACTTTATGATAAATAATTATGAATAAACACAAAGGAATCGAAAGGAACGCTGCACCTTACCCCTAAATTCTCCAAGGGTGTGCATTCAAACAACAAAACAAAATTTCAAACTCATCATTACGGAGGAACCTTTTTGCGGGACGTGTCCATTGTCCTCAACGTAAGGTAAACACCGAATTATAATGATATACATCTACAGCGAAGAGGCAAGCGAACACGTCGGAAATTCCATCGGGGACAACAAGCCCGGGAGACTTCACTCTGCTGAAGAACGCGGTCAAGTTGGAGAGACTTCCTATATAGGAAAACACAATGGCCGGCAGGGCATGTCCCGCTTCTCGGCCGTTCAATGCGGATTTTCATTTTCTGTCCGCCTCTTTCCCTCTTCTTCGGGTGATAGGACAATAGGAAGAGGTGCTCTTTCTTTTTCAACGACAGGATACCTGTTGAGACGTCTTCGGTGGGACACCAGTGGGAAAAAAGGCCGAAAATGCCCACTGTCCACTCGAGGAAACGAGTTTTGCCCCTTTTTTATATTATATATTTTTTTAAATATAATAAATAAATGGATTCTAAAACTGTCCGGTAACTGTCCAGAGGACAACGGCATACTATTTATGTGTAATTTATAATCCCCGGTCGGAGAGGGTCTTGCTCCACGAAATTCAGTACGGAGGGTTGTGGTGGACTGTTGGCTACTTTTTTGGCAGTTTTCGAATTTGTGATGGTCCTCGACAAGACACCCATAAATTTACGGTGGTGTCTTCTCGCGCTCGAGTCCCGGTGAGCAGTCTCAGAGCAGGTCTTCTCAGGACACAAGAACAGAACTTCATGTTCTGAGTGGTAAAAGTAGGTGGTCTCTACTTGAACACATCCAGTCGTGCAGGTCATTACGGCCCATCTGTTGTTGAAAATGGTTTGTCGGTTTCTTGGAAACCTCCTGTTCCGGACCTTCAACACGAAACGGACACTTAACATTTAAAGCAACAACCAAACTTGAAGAAGAAGGTAGCAGCCACAAAGAAAGGGGCGAAAAGAAGTTTCACATGTGTCCGACGTGAATTTATTCCGATTTATTAATTAATTCCGAAAACGGTTTACCTGAAGTCCAAAAACTGGGCAATGACCATCCACTTCTTCTTCTTCTTCTTCTTCTTTTGATTTATTGCTTCGACCCGCTCCGGGTCGCCCCAAAACTTCAACCATCACCTTTTTAATTCCCATAACTTCTTTAATTTAATTTACACGGTCGTTGGTTGCCAGCAACCGAACGGACGGAAGAACTTCAAGGGTTCGCATACTTTTTTTTTCTCGTTTTCTTTCATTCAAATCGTTCCCTCTTTCAATCACCGATTGAACCCATCGGACAATCCGCTTCTAGACGACACAACATTGCAAATTATGCACCGGAGGGGACAAAAGTTGAGGAACTGCCACCGATCGTTAACTTCTTGTCATGTTGGAGTTGGCCATTCTTCTTTGTCTTCTTCTCACGTGTTGGTGTTTGCCACTGCCTACCCACCTGGATGCCTGAGGACCTGCAACAGCCTTCCCGCGGTACCTCCACCATAACTTGACATTGCGCTCCTGTTTTATGCGTTTTTTTTATTACGTGTTATAAAATTCAAAGTTCAGTTGGTTGTTTTTGTTTTATTCTTCGAAGCAAAACGCTTTTCCTCGGGGGTTGATTTTTTTCCTATCGGAAAGGGCAACTGCCGTAAATTCCTGGACGTACCATTAAAAACGAACACAAACGTTTATTTTTATTGTTAATTTTTTCATTTACGCAAACGGATAGTGAATTTAACCTCGTCGATTATTGTTCCAACGGTTCTATTTCGACAGAAAAAGTTGACTCCCAACGCAGCCTTGTACATTTCTTTTCTTTTCAAAAACAACACGAATAAAATTTTAATGGAGACGCGGTGTGCCCAGGGAAAACTAGTTACACCCTTATATAGGCAATAAACTCGTTAAAAACTATAAAACTATTTCACAACAATTGAAAAATGTTAGTAATGTCTCGTGTCTACGTTTTGGGTCGTGCACCGCAACCAGAACGATGTCCACAAGACTGTAGGAAAACTTAAAAAAAGACAGAGTGAAACGACTTGCCGATCTTTTCTAAGATTTTCAAACGTTTTATTAAAATTAAACAATGTCAATTATTAATTTAGTCGTTTCGTTTATTGAAAAAAAAGTTGTTAATTAATAGCAGGATCAATAAGATCTTATCGAAGAAACCAGTAGCCTCTCGAAAGTACAAGAGCCCCGGGATAAAAATAGACTTGGCCAACTCGGTCTCGATTTCATCTCGCGTCTTCCGCCATTCTTTTTCTTGTTTACATTAACCTTAAAGGTTATTAATTAATAGAAATCCAAATTTTTCAAGTCTTCCGACCCCGGGTTGTGCGTCCGTTGAGGTGAAACACTGCGTCAAAGTCTTTGCTGTCTTTCCACGTCGACCTCCGTCCGTACCTCCTGTTCTACATGTGTCACTTACTTTCGTCCGACAACTTAATTACATAACTTCCGTCGAAACACTTCACAGGTTGCAGAAAAGAATTCACATCACAAATTAAAAGTGATTCTTTTGACGAGTGGTCGAGCATAACCCGACCGCAACCGTAATAATACGAGAAAAGGCACCGACCGGTAGGAACCGGCGGAAGGTGGTGAACGGCACCATCGACTTGTGAAATGCGGTTACAAAGTTATGTTTAAGTAAATTCCGCATTGATTAGAATATATGTTACAAGAATTGTGCGGTACGTGAGACGAGTACCGGTACCGGGTACTTGTCTGATTCCCCGGAACCTAGTTGCCTGATGAAACAGGCAAAAGTTTCTCACTTGGGGATTTTTTTTTAAATTTTGTCTGGGAGACACGATTTGGTTTTAACAGTGCAAAAAACGTAAATAGTTTACGGAGGCATTTTAGTTGAGTACACCTGAGCTGTCGGATTGTAAACCCCCGGGGGTCGGATCCGTTGCATTTAGATGAAACGGTGGTGCATCTGTGAAATACTCGGAAGACACGACCAGTTCAATGAATAAACAAAGAGTCAAACCACCGGTGTGCACCACCTGTCTCATTTGGAAGTTAATTTTTTTTTTTTTGTCTCGAAAGGTTACCTTTCATCACCCCTGTGCGTTGTTTGATTAAAATCTCAGAAGGTACACTTCGAGTACCCAAGTTCCGTTTGAAACTTTGTGTAGATGCAAACAATAAGTGCGTTGTAATTTACATGTCCCGAAACAATTACGCCGGCGTTTACATCGCGGACACGCAAGCACGCATTCGTACTCTCTCGCAATGCAAATACTGCCAAACGAGTGATGGACATTTGACGTACATAAAGTGAATATTTATAATATTGAAAACCGGAAATAACAAACTAAAATTTTTAATTATTTTCAATTTGTAAAGCGAAACGGGTTTGGAGTGAGCATCTTTCTATGTGTACAACATAAAAGGCTGCTTTACTTTTATTTACAAAATTTAATTTTACATCACATTACATTAATAAATTCCGTCCTTCTTGTGCATTCAATTCATTCCGCAACATTTCTACAATTTTATGTTTCTCTTGAATAAACTCCAACTGTTTTACGTCTTACACGATTTAGTGTCACGTGGTACCATTCGAGACCAATTTGATTGTTCTTAGCCATGTGTACCATCTTTGGATCATCACATTGTGAAGCTTATTGAAATAAACTCAAGTAAACAATTTCAAGATGTACATGTAATTACATAAATAACAAAATTAACAAAACAGATAAATTATAAATTGTATCTTTGCAACTTAAGTAACAGTAATGGGTCAACGACAGCAATCAAATTTACCTATTACTAGAGGTACAAAGGTGTCGCACATTTTACTTTATTTATTTTTTAAATAAGTAAACATTTATGTACCATCCATGTGTACCGTATTTTCTTTTTGGTTGGGAAAGTCCCTCACAATTTACCTGTGTGAGAAACTTTTACTTAAAAAAGCATCGTTTTACCCGAATGCTCCTCGGTCACTTCGGCTACATTTAGGGTACCCCGGTCCATTAGTACTTTCTCCGGCAATCAGTACGGAATCTCCGGCACGAGAAACGAGAAGATGGCACCGAAGGAACCCGTTTCGAACCAAAACTGACCGGAAATGATGTCGAAATATTCGCGACTTTAATGGCATCCTCCCCGATAGCATCTTCACGTTTTCCCGACCACTCCGTAGATGTATATCAAGTGAAATTATAAATAATAGATAAATCAAGAAATTCTAGTTTTTTTTTACTGCTCAGGAGTACCTGCGTACTGCTCGCGGAGTTAATTAATCAATATTCATTGGCTTTTAATCCATTCAATTTAATTATGTACAAATACTGTCCGCCTGCGTTTTATTTTTTTTCATCGTCTTCGAAACTTTCCTCTCCTTCCTAATGGCCGAATCAAAATATCAAAATCAAATTTCCCACGTCGAGAAACGTTTCTTTTCACCACTCGAATTTTCCACGCGCAAGTTTTTTCGATAGGTTTAATAGTCGTACTAATGGGTTTTAAGGGTTTTTTTTTGTTTCTGTAGAAACATGACGGTGTTTTTGTTTGCAGAGATCTTTGTCAGATCTCCTGATACCCGTTAACCTCAAACATATTCTATATAATATAAGAGTGTGTGCATTTGTACATTTGCAACTTCTCTACGCGGGCACAACTCTAATGGAACGTTTGTTTTTGATCGTTAACTCCACGATTTCGCCTCCTGCCGCGGTCGTTAGAGTTTTGTACTTGCGAGAGACCTTGTTTGATCCGATCTGTCTGACACTAGGTAAAAACCTAGATTTGGACAAGGTCAGACCTCTTATTGAATATTGGGAAGGAGACCCGGTTACTTCCCTAAAAGAACTTGGTTTTGACCCGTCCAATTTCGTCCACTCATTCGCACAAAGCACAAGGCTGTTCCCGATGGCTGTCTGCCTCTCTGATTTCTTCTCTGTGATCTCTTTAATCGGATTAGTCAGGCACCGGTCTCGGTGAACAGTTTCGACACATCGACGAGTGTTACCGCAACAAATCAAACGGGGAAAGGAACCGGAGGAGTTCCATTGTACGACAAGGTGCCTGGGTACCTGTCGGCGAGGGGCAACTAAAGCCCTCGGGAGGCATACCTGAAATGTTTGAGTGTTTGTGTCCCACGCCTCGTCAACTCGGACCGCTCCGGACTCCACCGTTCTTTTACTTTTCACAGAGAAAACGTCCACGTTGAGTTGATGAATATCGCGACACACGAGTGATGATGCAGTTAAAACGTTCTATTCCGACTTACTCGATGATGAAAACCTCGTTGAATGCTTCGCAGGAAAACAATTGTTGCATGACAAGCAGACTCGAGATGAAAAACAAATTGGCTTTTGAAAATTTGAATTGTCGAACGCATTCTTTAGAATGTCCAAATTTTATTACGCAATATATGCACTGCATACAATCAACTTCTTGCGTTGCTTCTACTGTTGACCAATTTTGTTTGTCCTTCATGCATTTTTCATACGGCAGAGCATTATCCGTACGCTTTCTTTCAAATAAAATTGTTTTAATCGTTTGACCTCTGCGAAACAATAAGATAAATAGTTTTATATCCTTACACCAATTAAGGTTTATTATTTTACTTTTCCAACAACTATTTTCGTACTCAAATAGTTTTTCACAAGTTTAGCGACGTATATAGTTCACGTAGAAATCCTTTGCGCGAGTGCAGTTTTAGTATATACGTTTTTACTACAGTTCTCATTTCAGTTGAAGTGTGTCTGTCAGATTAATATATTGTAGTTTACTTCATATGTATTGTCTTTTTTTTGGTCACCAACCGCGTCGGTCACAATTTGTAACTTTTTGTTTCCTCTTAGCGCTGTTACTTTTTCAGTGGGATTATCGATGGTTCCAATCTTGTTTTTTTTTTTTTGGCGGGTCTACGACGGTTTGGTGGTTAATAAGGTAAACAAAAAAGGAAGTAGGACGTCTTCTCACTTCTCTTTTTGTCTTTTTCTCGCACGGTGTTCAATATTCCCACATGACGGCAACGGAATTCCGATGGCCAGATGGACGATAGGTGAGGAAGAACCTCGGAGGAACCGGCAAAAAGGTTAACCTGCTTTCTCACGTGGGACCATTCAAAAGTACCAGAAATTAAAAGGAACACGTCACCGGATTGAATAATTTCAAAGATATGTGCAACACAATATTTTGATTTATTACTGGACAAATATGTGGGCATTAACGTTTTGTACGGCCGAGTACAAGAGATTTTTTGTTCAGTCTCTGACCCTTTCTTCACACATGATGTCCTTTCATGAAAAAAAGAAGGTAATTTAGTTAGTGAACCTTTCCATAATTACCATAAACATGGTGAACCATATCCGGTTGGCGTGAAATCCTTCCGTCTTCCTCTTTTTACTATTTTTTTGGGACTCCTTCTTCTTCTTCTGCTTCTTCTTCTTCCCCTTATACTCACTCTTTTTTTTCTTCAAGTACTCTTTTGGTTGACCGCTTTTCAAAGCAGAAGAACCTTTCGGTCAAGTAGTTCCTTCGCTTCCAATGCTACCCCTCTGACGTTCACGGAACGGACTGAAACGTCTTCTTAGGTTACTTCCCCGTAGAGTGAGTTCATCCGTACGGGACAGTTTTTCGACTTTTGAAGGTTCGCTTTGTACTTTTAACCCTTTGAATTTGGACTTGGGTCACCTTTGAAGTGTTTAATGGACAAATATAGCCATGTGGAACCATGAACCACATCGCGGAGGCTCGTCGTATTCACTTTCAACTGGAAAACGGCGTTTCAGCTTTTGAACCATTTCAAAATAGTGAAAGTTTCGTGTGGTTCACGATTTATACGATATTTTTACGTTTCCAAATATTTATGGGCCAAAGACCGTTTCGAACGTAAACAAGCAGAAATCGTGAACTAGCCGGACAGACACACATTTCCCCTATTGTCCAGCCTAAGAAGCGGAGAGAAATAACTTTGATGTCTTCAGTCTGAGTTGTTGATATTTTCACGTGAAGTTACCAGTCCGACACGACTCGGTTCAGACAACAGTTGGTGTTCCTCGATGGTTTTGTCATTCAAAACTCATCCTCGTGATTTTCCATTAAAAAAAATGAGTAGGAAATAAGACGCGAATGGGGTTGGAAAGGTCGTGGCATTCTTTCGGACTCGCCCTGCAACCTTTAACACCCTTCATTGTGCCGGCAGAAAAAAAAATTTATTATGAACTTTGTCAAAGATCCCTGCATCGATTCGCTGGTTGACGACTACTTGGGCCACCATCACTACTGCTGATGACGTCACACAAACAGAAGTGATGTTGCGTGGTGTAGTTCTGCTTTGACTTCGTGCAGCTGCACCTGACAAACCTTTGAGCACTCGAGAGACGAGTGGTTTTCAACAGAGAAGTGAAAAACCATCAATTCCCACATCTCATTCTCTCCATCTACGGTCTAATCCGAATGCAAAGAAATCATCTGGCTCATTCTTTCTGTTTCGCTCGAAGGCGTTAACTTCTTTTGGATTTTATTAAATCAAATTGAATTGGACATTTTTACAATTTAAAATCGTCGGCCATTATTAATCTGACACAGAGATTCTTCGGGGCACCAAAAAAAAATCATGACTTGGCTCGGGTGGCTCAGGTGAGGAAGAAAAATAAAAAAGCGTTTGGAAAGGTACGGCAAGGCTAGCCGAGTACTCGTAGGATGACCTGCGTCCAAGACTGGTGGTACCCGCTTTGTTTTACATCAAATTTTCGGTACCTGGCGCTTGACCGGATTCTGGAGAGCAGTGGGAATATCCTTGGATACGAAAACTGTTCCACTTTTACTCTCGTTGTCGTTTGGCCACCTGTCGAGTTCACGTGTCCGACGATGCAGCCGATGGTGGACATTTGCTGCATTTGTCCGCAGGTACTCAAAAACCGGGTATTTGTGGCATTTTCTCTAGGTACCGCCTCAACGGTCATTACTGGTTTGTACAAAGAGCGATTTACACACGCGAAATACCCTCGGGCACCTGATAATACGATCACATTTGTGGGTACCGACAAAGGAAATACCCACCGTTTCCTTTCTTAATTTTAAATTCAATTATCCGGAGATTTTATTTCCACGTAATTAATCGGTCGGCTCTTTCCCCCTCCCCCTCCCCCGCATGTGGTAAATTTAAATTTAAGTTCCACTAATTATCATTAATATATTTCATTGCTAAATTTCGACCACCGACGCCATCACCTGCACTGTAAAATAATTACTCAATTTATTTTATGATTAATTAAAATCAATTAATTTTAAAGTCTTGCCCCGAAACAATTGAAAATGTAATGATACCGAGACGAGAATAGACGACCACAACAACAACAGCAACAACAGCAGCAACAACAATTGACAACTTCAGTTCGAATTCAGAAAAGTCTTGCAAAACAACCGGGTACCTTCAGTGCAACGTTGGGCTCAGGGTAGACAGCAGAACCGGAGGAACGAAAGAATGTGTACGTTAAAACGCACTGGTGTACCGGTATTTGTGCTGACATGGGTGTTGATTATCACGAATTTACCACCGATTTGGTGATTCCGGGATAACGTAAGAAAAACCAGAAAACTATTAACTAGTGTTCGGTACCGAAGAAGTAAGTTACGAGTTTGACGTGCGCGATACGAGTACAACCTGGACGATGCCAAAAGAGTCCGTTTACTCCGAGGAGGAAACAAAAACGAAGCGTCGTGATCTGAAAGCCCCGTGATAAATTTCAGTACACAATCCGCATTGCCGGTTCGCATGAAGACAATCAATGCGATCAATACGGATCTATCGATCACGCCCACCGTAATTACGTAAAATCATTTTCTAATTCATCACTGCGAGATGAAGCGATCGATGCAACTTTGAAATTTCGTTACAACTCACTACGAACTATTACTATTATTTACGGAGTTAGTCAAATCCTAACGTAACTAATTAAGTAGATTACAGGTGTGTGTGAGAAAGAGAGAGCGAGAGATACAGGGAGAGGAGATTAAAAGAAGATCAAATAATCGGAGGTGGCCGCACCTTGAAAGGTAATTTACCTGAGAACTACTCCAGTGACACAGTAATCGATTAATCGGTTATTAAATGATTGAAAACGTAATGATATGGTCGGGGTGTGACGCCCCGAGAAATTTTCAAGTCTGCAGGTACTGACGTAACCAAATTTTCGATGCCTCCCTCTAATCCAAAACTTCAATGGCAGGACCAAACATGAAGAAAATTACGCCCCCGTAATTCACACACAACATTCTATTCATTATAATCGCTTATTTAATTAGACGATTAACAAGTTACAACGACCATAATTATTACTCGCGAGATATAAATTATCTACAACAAAAAACGAAGAAGAGGAATTTATTAAACGTTTCCACGGTTCAACTCTCCGTGGTACATGGGAAGATACAATAAATGCAGTATTGTTTGCAAAATAAATAGTTTTCTGTTGTATCCGGGTTATAAACACGGCAAATCCCACATAAAAGAGTACGAAAGAACATAAAAGGGATACGCATGATTAAAAAATTTATATACAAGTAATTCAAGGTGACTAATGGAAGAAACATAAAATTAATATTATAATACACTACTGTACAAAGAATATGTAAAATAGTTATTTATAACTTCTTTAAAGGGAATTGCGGTGCTAATTAACTCACTTGGTATTTTTCCCAAACTACTAAAGTTCCGAACAGTGTCCCGAGACTTTCTTGTGACATCAACACCCTTCGTATTTCTGTGTCAGGTACTCGGTGTGATGTGATACGTTGCCAGGAGTTACTCCGACGTGGCAGATCACAGTCGGACCGCCAAAACGATCTTCCTATCGCTAAATGAACGCAATTAATCAGGGTAAACATTACTATTTGCTCTGGGCAAGTTGAAAGTAACGATTCAACGCCTGGCTCTGTTCGCTTGATAGATAATTTCATCAACTCGGGATAGACAAGTGAGAGAAAAAAATGAAGAAAGAAATCTTTAATTAGTTTAGAACGAGAATAGCTTGAGAGTCGAGGCCACCGGCCATTGTCTGTGTGAACGTGCGCACACACATAGACACAGTCGAACGGACAGGAACACACAACCGTTGAGGACCATTTGATGTCCCAGAGGATCCAAGACCATCCATTAACGTTTCTTGTTCTTGTTTTTGTTACTAACAATTACATCTTTCTTCTTGCAGATTGCACGGGGCACACGAAGCAGGTCTCTTGTCAGGTGTTTCAGGCGCTTTCAGGTCGGTGGATATCGGGGGACAAAGGAAAGTAGATTTACATCTTGTTATCACTGAAAAAAAACTGGGATTTTGTTTATGTCTGCCAGCAAAATGTTTGTTTTGTTAATTACAAGAAGTACCATAGGTACTTTTACGTAAGGTACCTGAAGGTGAAAGGCAAAGGACAGCCTTCGTCCTCCACAAAAAAATCTCAGGATTCAATTGCTTGACGATAAAAACATGTTTACTACAGTGTTACTACTTTCTAAAAAAAAAAAAAACACTACGGTGGGGGTGACGACATTTTCCATTTCCTTATTGCGGCCGTAAAACCCAAATCTCCACAAAAAAAAAACGGCCAAATGGCTAAAGACGACAAACAAGTGCTGGGGCTAAGCCTTGGGATAAAAGTGCGACGCTAAATCAAAACAAGTTGACAGCCATCTAAAAGGATTAAATTTCAGGGACGACCCCAGATGAAAAGGGTGACTTCTGGAGGAAAGAGGAGAAAAAAAAAGGCAGAGGAGTTACGACAAAGTGTCGCGCGAACGACAAAAACCTATTCTGAATTGTTTCCGGTGCCCTCGACGAGCATTTCTGCCAATTTCGGTTCGACCCAACAGGTGTGCGACAAACAGAAGTTTCCATTGTGTCCGTTGCGGTCGCAGAAACTACTGCAGTAACAACACTATTAGTCGATAATAAATAATTTGGACAGGGTCAACGACAATAAATCTACAAATGTTCGACGAGGCAGGGTAAAGGACACCGCGTTCGGCCAAAAAAATTACCGTTTACGTGATTGCAGTACACAAAACTATCAAATTTCTTTCGCGTCCGCCAAACGAACGCTAATTATTAAATATTTCACAATAAAGATATTGTTACTCCTTCCAGAAGGCATTAAAATAAATTTCACATGCCAGTAGACAGTGTAAAATCAACCAAAAATCAATTTAAATCGATTATTGACCGAGTCGATCAATTCAAACTGTCTTCATTGCCCTGGTGCCAACGAAAAATATTTCTCATTGTTACTATTACTATTATTACCTTTTGATTGTTTTGGCGATATCGTATATTGTATTCGCGTTGAGTGTTACGTCTATTTCTATTTCTACTTCTCTCTCTATCTCACACGCACACACACACACACACGGGAGCGAATTGTTCAAAAATAGGTACAAGAAACTCAGGCATGTTGTTACTCGCATTTTGACGTCGTCAAGGTTACGCGCCGAAAAATAGTTCAAAAGTCGCTTTAGTTTTTGAAATTCTATTTTTCAGGTGTCGCCTTCACTCTTGACGACTCCCTCCGAATCAAATCCCGACGACAGAATGGCACTGAAGAAAAGATCACCGATAGATCACGGTTCTGTGATCTCCTCTGTCCCAATTAAGACTTGCGTTATGCATTAAATTAAGATTTAAATACGTTTCAGTGTGTGTGTGTATGCGTGCGTTAATTAATTTAACTCGTGTGTAAAACGCATGTGTGTGACCGTCCAACAAGAAAACTAGAAAACAACAACGCAAGCGTTTCGCGGTCTTCATATTCGTTTTTGTAATTAATTTACTGGCACTTGACACTCCGTATAAATCAGGTTTCCCCGCAAGAAGAGCACCATCCGAACCCTTTCCCCGAAAACAATTTATTTTACGGATGTGCTCGCGTTGAGTAGTCGATCGGGTACTCGTTCAGGTACCCGCAAACTTTTAATTATCCTCACGTTTTCATCTGCATCCGCGAAATCTGCCAGAAATCTGATCGTTCACAAATACAAAAATGAAAACGGGCAACGTTTATTTTCGCAACACGTCGTGAACACGACTCATAATGCGAGCAGACAACATGTTTCTTTTTTTATATTTCAAATGCAAACCAACAAGAAGAAAAAAAAACGCAACAAAGAAACGCTAGAATACTAGTTTTTGCCTAGAAGATGGTCGAACTGATAAAAATTAAAAGAATAACAGTAAAGCAAAGCCCGGTTCTAGCTAGTCTAAAGTTGGATGATGACTAGACAAGACCCGATTTGATACACAGACCAAACTATATAGGGAAATAACATCGAAATTTCCCTCGCATTACATAAACGTCCTCTCTCTCTCTCTCTCTCTTGCACGTTTTCCTATTTTTCATGTTTCCTTCGTTTATCATTGAAGAGACTGTGCGTTACGTAAGGTTAACTCCTAGAAAAGCTTCTCTCTTCTACGATTTTCACGAGTGGAAAGTTGAGCTTTCAATGCGACGGAGACGGAGAAGTTCAAGTTTTAAAATTCACCAATTAACAAAAAAGTGTTTCCAGCTGTGGAGAATTAATTAGAAATAAATTTAAAAGGAGGATAGCATGTGGTGCGACTTAACTCGTGAGAGCCGACACCAAATAAATTTCTTCTTCATTAATCAGAGCCACGACGGATGGTAAGCGGAGGAAATCAGGTCGGAATGGAAAAATAAAAGGACGGCTGTGGAAAACGAACGAGTTCCACGACCGGTGTAAGACATACTGTAAACTTCTACAGCGTCACTGAGGTCTTCTTGGGTGTTCTGCACCAGAAGTAACCCGAGACAGGTAAATAAATAAGTACTCGCGGACGCCCCCAGTGTACGGTAATTACTTTAAAAGTCTCACAGTCATCCGCCGCGGCAGTGTATATAAATTTCTGTACGAATTCGAGGAGGGTACTCATTTACTTCTTGTTCCTGTTTCCCCAAAAACACATCACCCGGGCTAGCACACATTCTCCGCAAAAATAGCGCACATCCACCTGCAGTAGCACAGAAATGGTGAAACCGGTTTTCCTTAAAAGGAACCTACAAAAAAATCTGAGAATCTAACCGTGGAGTAATTTAAAAATGTCGATGGTCCATCCGTCTGTAAAATACATAGGAATACACATATGTATTTATATATATTCATAATTGGTGGATGCGACCGGAATAGCAAATTTTTGTGAAACCAAATGCCGAGAGAGGGAATCTTCACATTAAGTATTCCGATGCAGTAGACGAGGCAGTAATTCAAGGAAAACCTTGAGCTATTAGAGAGGCAACACAAACATGTCCGTCGGATGGGTTGCTTGCAAATTTCTAGACTTGAATTCCGTTACGACAAGTAGATTGGTCATAGCTAGGAAAAGGACAGGTACTCGGGGTCACCGGTACCCGTTTTTAATTATTTAAAAGGTCTCTCGACCTGTTCACCTTTCTACTGTCTGCTTGAGAGAACGTCTGGCTGAGTAAGAGGAATGTCATCGATTTTTTTGTTTGAGTGCGTAATATCAATTTCACCATTAATCAGCGGCCATCCGTGCACGCGGGTTTGTCCCGTACGCACTCGTACGCACGCATTCACACCCAAAACACAAACACACATGAAAGATATTCATTCTTACCTTCTCTTCTCATCCCCATTTTGAGGCACTTTTTTAACCTACAATATTGGCATTGATTCCTATGATGTTGATCTATCGGACAGTTACGGTTTCCTCTGCACGAGTACGTGAGGTTTCTTCGTACGCTTCGTTTGAAGAAGCTTTTACAACCTGAAACGAGAAAATAACAAGAGTTCTTTAGTCTGTAGGGAACTTCTTATGGTGTCGAGTGAGCTGACCAAAAGCGGCAACTCCCTCTCGGACCGTTGACTAAATTCCTTCACCCTAACGAAGCAAAGACATGACAACATTTTGATTAATCCACTCTTTATTCTTTGGTAGACGCGAAGGAAAGCACCAAAAAGGAAACGAGGAGAGGGATGAGAGAAAAGTGGCCATCAATTAGAACCGGCCATTCGTGCGTATCTACCCATGAGAAGAAATCACGCAAGCCGACACTGAAGACCTGCGGACGGCGTACGAGTTAAACGCTAGAGCTTAGAGCCACGACAATGGAAGGAACGAGCCCTTTGGCAACCGTGCCATCTTGGAGTTTTGTTAAAGGTGAAACAGACACGTAATTCTATGTATGCGTTTATGTATTACGTAGGTATCAATAAAAACCGATTCCGATGAGATTTTCCTTTCTTGTCTTGCGTAGTTAACCGTAGGTGTAGTGAGTAATTCAGACGGAACGGAAGCAACAGGCTTTTATGTCGCTTTATGTACATCTGGGTAACGTACTGGACGAGTTACATAAAGATCTCAGGCAGTGAGTGTAAGGCAGTCGACATCAAGAGGGAGTTTCGTTCGAGGCAGCATCCGAACAGGACCGAATTACAATAAGTATATTTTAAAGCAAGTCATTCTAAAATAGAGGTAAGGACTACCTGGGGCGAATGAAAAGAATCTTTTGTACATGTATAAATAAATAAGTAGTATAGGAGAAGAAAGGGGAGGAGAAGGAGTAGTAGTAGGAAGAAGAGGACAAGTGAACTATCGTGAAAGCTATTGTTAAACGTGTCCGCCACAGATAAAATTCTATTTTACGATTCCACCGTTACGTGATGGGATTTTGGTGTGGTTAATGAAGCATTTTAGAATTGCTAGTAATTTGTTTTAAGATGTAGAGAGAGAGAAAAGGTCCGTATTTTCGTCACTGGAGCAATCGAATCCTTAAAACATCATTATTGAAGTCGTAACAATTTCAAATTCCTCCACGGTCTCCAACTCCTGTCAGAAGAAGGCACAAGAGACAACGACCGAGTGGCAGAAGACACAGACTTCTCGTTTTCCTATAAAATTCCATTGCTATTGTGTCTGACTAGCGTTTCTTCATGAAAAAAAAAAAAAAGAAAAGGAAAAGAAGTTGAAATGACCCGAGTCATTTGGTTACAATGGCGAAGAACCAAAGGGCATGCGATGTTATTTCCCAGTTGTCAAGGTCTCTTCGAGTATTACACTAACTACTTCTGCCTTTTGTTTTTCTTTCTTATCAGCGAAGCATTTCGGTCGAAATTTATGGTGAGAAGATGGCGGACCAGGTACAAATTCAGTGTGGAAGCACGATCTGACAGGAAAAAGGTTCTGAAATTTGAATGGGAGACCGGGAAAACTACCGGGTACTCAACCGGGTACGGTCCTACTTTGAACAATAACAATAGGGTTGTGCTGGAACGTTGACATGAAAAATAACTCGGACACATTTCGGGGGTTTCTGAACAGGTTCGAACGAACGAAACGGGTCTTTCTTCCACCATCCCGAATAAATCATAAAAACATAAATAAATAATTAACTTTGAGTTGTAAGCGACGGATTGAATCAGTCAACACAAATAAATAAAACAATTGTGAGATGTGTCGGGTCGGAGGTTGAAAAAACGGAAGGTAAAAGGCACGAAAAGGAAAGAGTAGCAGTCGTGGTAGTAGTCGTAGTACTAGTAGTGGTCTATTCAAGTACCAGCACACCAAATGATTAATAAAAATGTTCAAGAGGAAATGCAAATGGACGTGAACTTAAGACCTTTAAACGACGAAACAGAAATTGCCGTAACATTTAAAAACGAATTATACGGGGGTTAATTGAACCGGTTCTTCTGAGTGGGTACCCGTTGGGTTGACGAAGGAATTTCTGGAGTACCCAAAAGAGAGAAAGAGAGAAAGATATAAAAACAGTGACCGATGATTAACCGAATTGTAACATTTGTAATTCAAAACCGAAAAATTAAACGCTCACGGGTGGCCCCGCAATAAAAAAAGGACACAGAAACCCCCCGACTTAATTGAAAAAAAAAAAAACAAAAAACTTCAACCGGAAAGCACCGAGTGTCTATTTCTATTAACCTATTCTCTATTCTTCTGCGGCTGTGCAATTTCAACGCCTCTCCCCTTGTAGTCATCCTTTGTAATGATACACGGAGATGGTCTAATTGCACAGGTCTCATTATTCATGGGAAAATCCCATCGGGAAACATGCACAGGATGCCACTCGAACTTCTGTCTATTTATCTAGGATTTGTGTGCACGGCGACATGTACAACCTATGTGTGAATCCTCCAATTATTACGAATTTTTGAAATTTCTTACAATTCGTAACGGTTACTGTTACACAAGTATTTCGACTTGAACCCGGAGAAATGAATCACACGCTTAGGGTCACGTCATGAACTGTTTTAAATAGTGCGTGGTGTATCTATTTGACCGAACATATGTAGTTATTAGTTGGATCGATAGCAGTACACGAACAGGACATAACAGTAAGAAGAATGACTCACCGGTACTTAATACTATTTGACTCCGACTCGAAGTTACTTTGAACCATTACAATTAATTATAAATCGTTGTAGTGACGTGTGGTGTGCGCGTACGGCGAAAAGAACAGAATCACAGGAATGTGTAAAGTTAAACGATGTCACGGTGACAATATGTAGTGTTCTTCTTTTTTTTTTTCTTTAACTTACTACCACATTTCAAATTCTATTACGTATGCTCTGGTATAATTGAACAATTAATCCATCAGTTACCTGACACACCAAGGACGCGGTGTAATTGACACCGTCAATTATCAAAGTTAATTCTTCTCTATCAGAAATATTACGCACTCTTTGCTTAATGGCGACCCACAACACACACACTCATTCTTGTTCTCTTCCCGTGTGCGAAACGTCGCCGGGAAAGATGTGGGTTGCGGCGGTCCTTCTGTTCTTTGAGAAAGGCTCATGCCACGAGTTATTCTCGGGGATGACCAACCTGAAGACTCCTACACGTCCCTGGTAGTTGTAGGCCAACTGTTTGCACCCACAGAATTTGCTTCTTTGTTAGTAACACAAACTCACTCGTTAACAGTACCGCCTAGGCAACAAATTTAACTTTACGTACTGTATATATAATAATTACTATTTTATATCTCAAAGGAGTCCTGTACCCGGGTACGACCCCCAGAACCACGGTACGTGACACCGACTGAAATTTTGGCCACGTGAACTTGTTCGTGGCAATGGCGGGAAACATTGCAAAACACACTTGATGGGTCATCACCTGGTGTACCTGTCGAACGTTCTTATGTTTATAGCCATGTAGAATGTCTTCTTGTAAATGGATGTTAATTGACCCGAAATACAAAAAATGCATTATTTATGTATAATTATGTAAATGAAATGCTTCCCGAGTTAATAATAATGTATGTGTCCAATGGACCCTAAAATTTCTCTGCAACTTTTTTTGATTTGGGGGCATTCGTTTGGGAAATTTCCGGCAACAGCCTCAGGTAACAAGACAAAAAGATAACCAGAACTTATGCCGCCACTATTAATTTGTTACAAATTCTCGACTGCCGACGTGGAACCTATCAACAAATTAATTAACAGGTACCACCTCGTTAACGGTTGCTCCGTCTCAACTTTTTTACTTTCCTCACCAACTCCCCGTGTCAACAACTGTCGTTCAAAATCCGATCCCGAACGAAGTGTCAATAGGAAGTACTCGAAACCCGGTACTGTTGACTGATTTGTATTGATTGAGTAATGTGAACAGTTACCCGGAATTCCTCTCCCTAAGATAGCCAACCAGGTAGTTGTGAATGTTCTTCAAAAAATTGTCTCGGGTTTTGAATTAGTACTCGTACAAGTACCCGAACTTAAATAAGAAACGAAAGTACCCGGTGCCAGATACTCGGAGGCGTAAATTGCAATGTCTCTAATAAAACCTTAATTTTTCTATTTTTAATTACTTCGATTTGAGACAAACAGAAAAAATATTCAAAATGTTTAACGTACTAATTGACAGACTTGACGAAAGTGATGAGTATCATTGTACCAAATAAATAACGTCTTTATTTACACCTATTAACGTTTGTTTATGTATTTAGCAAAAAATGTAAAATTAGCTCGATAAAAAAATACTTGTAGTGAAATCACAAAAATGGGTCAAACGAACTCAAACGAAGAAAAACTACACAAGTCCGGTTGAACTAGACCAAAGGTAGAAGAAAAGTAGACCAATAACTAAACATTAGAAAACATTAGAAAATAGAAAAGTAGAACAAATTAATAAAGCTTATTGTGCGAATCAATAAAAAGGAAAACACATAAAATCGGGTTTTCCAGTTGTTCTTTTAAATTGCGCTCGTCTAATATTTGCTAAAAAATAGTTAACGTTAAATTAAATAAAAAAAAAGAGCGGGTAGCACTCGCGGGTAAGGAAATAAAGAAATTTTAATGGAGTCAAATGTAATTGAATCTTAATGCCTAGTGAAACCAAAAGTAGAAATGTTTAGGTCATTACAGAGCTTCCCGCTCTTGACGGAACGGGGGGCCAGTTGCACAGCGCAAAACTTACACCGAGAGCAAACAAGAGAGAGAGAGAGAGAGATGGAAAGAAATTAGAAAGTTAAATTAGAAATCATAATTACTGTGCACTTAGAAGGAATCGCAATAATAAAAATCTGGTTCGTACATAAGCAAAAATAATCTCCTCTCTGATGAGTCTACAATTTGTGGAGACACAATACATAATTTACAAAGAGTATAAACCGTCCTTAATCTTTTGCCTTTTGGTGCCTTTCCCGGAAAGGATTTCTGGCAACAGTTGGCGAAAGTTTCAGTGAAACTTTAAGTTCATTTTCCGAGTAAGAAAACCGACTCGAATCGGGCGCAACGAATTTTTATTTTATATTTTTCTATGCGATACAACAGTGATAGTTTCGGTAATCGGCAGAGATAGTGTCCGAACCGTTTACCAGACCAATTTTTAGTAATTCGTTAGAATGTGTTCGTGAACGGTTCGCCAATTCACGCCAAATCGAAAGTGCTTAACTGTAAATTACAGTATGTACAAAATACAGTCGATTTGAACTCCCATGTGTTTGACCTCTCGCAAACGTAAAACCTTTTTTTGCGGGGGCAAAAGGCGAGAGTTTAACTCCGTGGGTGGACCAGAGTGAACCAGAGAACTCTCTAAAATTCCTTCCACGAAGGATTCGGTACCTGAGAATGTTTTCAGGTACCGAGCCAAACCCAGGGCGTGGCTCCGAGACTAACAGAAAAGAGTTCGAAAAAAAAACAAAACGAAAGAAACTCTTATTTCCCACGGAAAGTTTGCACCACCCTGGCTAGAATTTTCTCTTCGGGCATTTTTCTCTCCTAGGCAATAGGCAAAGCTTTCTCTTCTCCAGACACCCGACACCCTGCGAAGTCCAGAAAAGTGCGAATCCCGGCAGTAATGTACGGTCGATGTAATAATTTGGATTTATTGCTTCATCTCCCCGGCTTTGTGGTTTTCCTTTTTTCCTCATCAAGTTCCTACAAGGAAGTAACACGGACAGACGGACAGACACACACACACACACACACTCTCAGACCGTATATCATCGGGTTGATTTGACTCACCTTCACTTGGCGAAACATCGGGGAAAAGAAAGAACAGAAAATAGTTTGGATGTAGAGAAATAGACAAAACCGCAAAAGAAATTAAATCGAATAGAATAGAGTCGATCTGAAGGAATTAAATTGAATTAAAATTCCTTTGAGAAACGATAAAGGGTAGGATGAGTCAAAGGAACCGACTAATTACAAAGAACCGAGTATTATGTCACTGGTACCCGACGTGTTACAATGTAACGTCGAGGAACTCTACCCGCACTACTCAATAAGTAAACCTAACCTAAATAATATTACTTAACACTATTACGGTTTTTTATGAAGATTTGTGGCATGTCCCACGGCATGAAACGTGTAAAGAGTTACGAGAAATTACGAGTTGTGTAGTGAAAATGTGACGGTCCTTCGGAGTAACTATTCCTTGCAAGAGTGCAATTATATACATATAAAAAAAAGTAATCGAAAGTACTTGTAAATATCGAAAAACCGGTCGGGGGAAAGCAAGAAAGTCATCTAACTAAATGTGTGTGGACAAATTACGCGGTGTCTCTTGCCCGTTTGTTATGCATGTCGCTTCTTAATGAGTAACGTCCACAGCTGACCACTCTCAATCGCTTTGCATAACATCTGAAAGTCAAAGAACCCAAAAATCCCACGGAAATCCTCCGAGTCCTCCACTTCACTTTGTGGCATTCTGAATCTTCTTTTTTTCAGGGATGTTTATTAAAACATTTATCGACCGGAGCAGACTTTCTACGGTTCCCCAGACAGTTGAGACGGTTGTGTTGTTCTAAGACATTACGTTCCGAGTCGACACGTTGGTTTTCTACGAATTAGGAGGAACAGTCTTGAACGAGGACCGCACTTCTTGAGGTCGTGCAGTTTATTGAATTTGAAAACTGTTCATTAAACAATGATCGCTCAATGAATTGAACTTAATTTTTCTTTCTAGACTCTACGCTTTCCATCCTACAATAAACCATTTACGCATTACTTATATATATATATTATTTTTTTCTGGAACGATCGCTCCTCCTCCTCCTAATGACAACAATCAAAACCATTAATGGTGATCTATATAGATGTAGCGCATCGTTAACCCACTTTGGTAGTTCTTAATGCGTTAAACATTAAACGATCAATCGCCAATGTTTTTTAATTAAAATTCCGATACCATTTTTCGCTCAAACAACGCAAGTTCCTCTCCCGGAGGCCCGGTGCATTGACAAGCTCCCCCCAGGGAACGCACGCGTTTCATTATATGGAAACCATATAAGCGAGATGTATCGGGGAAAGAAAGGAGTGCGATTCCTTCGTTTCAGTTAATTTTTTATAACACCACATTTTATTGTTTCACTCCCTCGACTTTGAGGCCAAAAAAAACCATTCTTTGTTATCGGAACGGTAACAAGGCCTTACCTACGGGGCTACTCGTCAAGAGTTCGATTTGAATCAGCCGGCGGAGGCCTTGGCTGTAGGAGAAGGGCACACAACTTGCCACTTGTGCCTCTTTACTTACATGTTAGAGCAAATTCAGTCATCCTTATTCTGTCATTCTTACGGTCTTAACAGATGTCAATCATGATCAAGAGCAGGCATGCATTCGAGGAAATGATTTCAATAAATGTTAATCAATTTTTGAATCATTCAATTACAACTCGAACCAAAATGGACTCTGAATGTATCAATAATTACTCGATGGTAGGGCGCCTTTTATTTCGTGAACGAACTTAACTGAAATACTCGAGTTGTGTGAAGGGAACGCACCGTAGGAGATGCCAAGAAAAGTTCGATGGGCCACGACAATCGGAATGCCCGATGATCGTGATGGAAGGACGGATGGTAAAAAAGGAAGAAGAGACGAGACGAGACCGGCCCAAATCTCCTAGGACAGTGTCTACGATTCGTTTCGAAATGTCGCGTACCGTTCACGGTAAATAACAGACATCCAAAAGACATAAAAAGGTAATACAAGAAAAAGGTGTAAAATCAGAAATCACCTGTAACCATAAAGAGCAAAAGGTATTTTCACAAAAGTGTGACCAATTAAGGGTTCATACGACGGTAACCCGGACCCATTGATTTGGACCTGAACCAGGCACCGAAACTAGATTTTCAGGTACAAACTATTAGTCCATCGGGCGAGCGAATGCGATCAACTACAAGAACCCGTAGCCGGAGTAAGAATAGTAAATTAATGTTTTTATACAACTTGACTTATTATTTCACCTGACTTATTGCTCGTGCGCAAGACCTGAGTCCTCGACGAGGTTCGACTCTTTCGGGTTGTCTTCCCAGGTCTCAGGTACCTGAGACAGTCGTAACACTGTGACAGAATGACCAGGCACGGCTACGACATTCTCAAATCGAAATCACGTCTATAAATAATCGAAAATAAATCTAGAAGAAGAAATTCTAAAAAAAGCTACCGCTAATAGAAACTTGGGACAGTTCGGTCCTTCCCAAGGTTTTATCCTACGCTTCGTTTGAAAAGATACGTCAACCGCATTGGCACGCTCTCTAAAGACGTTGGAAATTCCGAGAGACTGGAAGAAGAAAGAATTATTTTCGTATTCAATTAATTATGTAATTTAATATTGCTAGTCGAAGTACAACTACCACAGTGACACCGATGATGGTTTCTTAGTTATTTCAAACACTACAACCACAAATATTATTAATAATTCACATTAACCCGTTGTTTACGGGAAAAAACTCGTCGCTCGTGTACAATTTACGATCGTTTTAATATATAAGAAGCAGTCGACGGTTAGTTAGCTGGTTAGTTAGTTAGTTAGCTAGTTGGTTAGTGAGTCGTCGGTGATCGGCTGGAAAAAAGTCTCACGACGACACGGAATGACATTACTCAAAGTGGAGAACCGTCCAACCGGCCAAGAAGTGCCGTGTGCCACCCCTAAGTCAGCTGACAAAGGACAACGGGATGGTGTGGTGTTTAAGAAAACCATGTTTCCTTGCATGATTTATTATTTTAAAATTGTCGAGGGTATGTCAGAGCCTGAACGCAGCGGGATCACATTAAAATCCAAGTCAATAGATTGTTATTAACACGCCTCGGCATCGGACCCTCAACATGTAACACAATGTCTACATCGGAATCGCGGGAGAAGACTCGTTAAAGTCGTGATTGACGTTCTTGTGCTCACAGACCCACGTTGAACAGGCAAAAGGTTTAGATTTTAAATAAGTGCATATGCATTTTACAAAGATTCATCTCGTGTCTCTCTCTTCCATCGTTTCCAATATCAATGTGACACCCCTCGAGTTGCTCCAAATAACCTCCTGAACAGATTGAAATGTTCTGGCTATGGGAGGTCTAATTCTTTACGACGTGCTGATGCCCACGTAAATGAGTCACTAATAAAATGGAGTTACTTGAGTGCAATGAATGAATTTCAGACGTTTTACGAGCGATAAGTGACACATTTAAAAGATAAAACCGTAATTTGGCAATGATTTTTATGAATTACACTCATTCTCGTGGCCCGTTAAGAGATGTGCCAGAAGATACCAACGGACCGGTCTCGAGGTGTCTCAACCGACCCAAGCCATAGCAAAGCATAGAAAATGTAGAGTGGCTCCACTTACCCACTCGCATTTTATTAAAACACAAAGGAGTTCTCCCGACTATTCGAAGTGAGTCAAGCACACGAAAAGTTGAGGTTTTTCAGAATTTCTAGAGTACTCGAACTGCATACAAATTTTCTACAAACCTAGTGAGAGTAGTTTCCAAAAGAGAGACATTTCATGTCGGCAGGTCGCCACAAAAAAAAAAAAACTCTGGCACAAAACCAGACTTTGTTAACTTCCTGCTACAATACCGTTGCGAAAGTAAAAATATTCGAAGCCTTGGGAAGCCACACCAAACCGAACGTGCAACAGCAAAAGAGAACGACAATAGGTACGCAAGTACACGCGATTATTTTATTAAGTTAAGTACATAATTCAATAGGTAGAAAACGGAGTGGATGTGATTCGTACACCTCAGTGACAGGTAATACCACGTAATCAATCAATCACCCGAAATCGATTAAAATGGGTCGACTGGTTTGCCGATTCTCAGTTACACAGGTGGTTTATGGATTTTTTCACACCACAGGAATTCACCTGACCGCAGAAATACGAGAACTACAACCTGAGGTCACCGCCGGACTCCTTTCGGGAAGCTCGAACGAAATCCGTCCAAACGGAAAATAATAAGAATTTGGTTAGAGTCGGCAGGCAAATAGTTGAACTGTTAGAGCCTGGGAATCGTGGACGAAGAAGAAGAAGAAAAAAAGGCAAAGATGGAATCGTAACAGAAAAAACCTTGGCCGATGGTACGATGGAGGTATCACGTGGTCTCAAAGAAGAGAACCTGATTCTCCAAATTCCTACCAGATAAATTCTATTCCCATATATCACGTGGCCGAAGGCATGAGTCGGATGAAACTGACTTTTGCCTGGCGTACCTGGAAGAGCCAGTTCTCGAGGGACGACCTATTTTAGCAGGTTCCAAGGCACGTTGTTCGCCTCTAATCGTTTTTAACCACCAGAAGAATTCTTTTATTCTGTTCTTCCACTTCTTCTTATTCTTCTTCTTGGGATAGCCCACTTGAGGGAGAAGGTCCGTCAAGTCAGACGGACTGGAATTCTTTTCCCCCGCCCGCCCCCACCCGCCGTCTTCGTCCCCTCTCGCTTCGGCTGATTCTTTTTTTTTTTGGATTTTCAGGTACGACGCCCCCCCCAAAAAAATGCGACTGAAATTCAAAACCAATTATTTTAATTTGAATTTTTAATTTGTTATCCATCTTTCACGCGTGGTCGCTCTTCCGAATTCGCACCATAAAACAATTACTTCTTGAAAAGTCATGTACCCAGTGAGCAAGCCGCGAAATGTTTTTAAGGTAAATGTTAGGAGTGGAAAGTTTCCTTGAGTTATCACCCGACATGGCAATAAAGTTAATACGGTTGTAATTGTTCACAAACCTTCACAGGTGAACTGTCCGTAGTGTTTCCCCGACGATTTATCCCCGCACACGACGCATTCAATGTTTTGGTTCTTGTCAACGCCGTTGTTGGACCCTCCGCTTTGGGTCGAATTCGCCTGGGACCCAGGAGTGGTCGACTGCTGAAGTTCTCTTCCGACGGGCACGAGGGCTGTTATATCTTCAGCCTGGGTGGGGGTCACCGGACCGGGACCCGGGCCCGGTCCGAGTGGACCCAGACTTGGGCCCAGCATAGCGCCGGGCTCTCGCCACGCGGTCGGCGGCGGTGCCACTAACGCCATGCTCCGGGGGAACCCCAGCTCCAATGTTGTGATTTCTGGCGGAGAAAATATTTTGCCTGAAATGATAAAAGTGAGATATGAGTTCGGGGTACGCCTACAGGTACTCACAAGTATCAGGTACAAGTGTATTATTTCATTCACCAAAAATTCTGACGTGTAAGAGTATTAACCTGAGAAGTGAGAGACAATACGTTCCTGACATAAGCAGATACATAATTCCAGGTGGTCAAAATTCAGGACCCATGAAACAATGTCATATTTCAAGTAAATTGCCCAAAATCAGATTTTGCACACATAGCGGACAGACGAGACCACGTTTCAACTTTATCATAGTTCCCTGAGAAGGTCTCATGAATGTATCGTGTAACAAAGTACGAATTGTAGTTAAAAATTCTATAGACAAAGCCAACTCCGACGACGGCGTTAAATTATTACGGAAAATATAATTGTAAATATAATAAGGCACATCAGAAAAGAGCAGATCCCTGGTTAAAGAACTTTTCCAGTTCTAGAGGAAGAACAGCAAGAAACGAGGACCGCCTAGAGAAACTCTATAAACCGTTAGGTAAGTCTTGCAACTATTGAATATAAAATATATTCTTACTAATAAATAATGAAGTCAGTAGATGGAACTCATTACATGTAACAGTAACATGAGAGTCATGTACTTGTACACTTGAGCGGTATTAAAATACTACTTACTCGGATGTAAAATACGGTTCGTTAGAAAAATAAACAGGACATTTTAAAGTGCAGCGTAACTACTTAACACTACTACACTTACAAATTTATGAATAAAATTGTGCAACGTGTGACACACCTGTGACTTACAAATATTGTGTAATTTTGCTGCGTTTTGATTTACATGAGACTGCGTCGTAGAAATACTAGTATTGGTGTTCGGATTCTTACCAATTTAATTCATAAATGCACAAGTGAAATATTTTGAGGCTGTTTACTCGAGCACCTACACAAATACTTGTATTTGTATGCCTTTAGGAAATTTGGTAACTTAAAAATTATTTTGAGTTCTTCTTTCTAAGTCTTTCTTCAGCACTCCTGAACTCTTTTCTTTGTGTTCAGAAATACATTAAACCGTGCTATTGTAATTTTATTTCATTAGTGTTGTAGACGGTTATTAATTGATTTTAGTCACCTCGAGTACATGTATGCATAAATATTGATTCTTGATTCCTATTCGCAAGGTTAGGAACTTTAAAAAATAAGTTAACACCTAAACCTGCTAGTATTTACCTCGTCTACGGGTAATGCACTAAATCTTCATGAACAACAACACGGCTGCCTTCCTTGATTTTAACTAGAATAATTCTACTGCCGATTGCCTATACACAACTATTGTATTGTAATTATTATTACTACACTTTTATTGGCTATATTATTACTATATTACTATATATATATACAACTATTATTCGGTAAAGAAGTAACAGGTATAAGTTTTGTCCTACAGTAAGTTCACTGGCACGTATACGGATATATATTTTATGTTGCATACATCCGTTCACGTATGTTCAATTTTTATGACTCCTAATTTTGTGGAAACGTTTTTTTTTATATAAAATCATACAAACAAAATTAAACCTTTTCTGTCATAAAGTACTCATCTAATTTTCGAAGCCGTCAAACACCCAGTCTTGCGCTTGAAATGTGACACACACAATTTTTACCACGAAGGAATTCACACGTGACATTTTTAAAAGTTATTTTACATATTATTAACATATAACCAGTGACCAATGCTTGCGTGTATGTCTTTTTCACACTTCTTTAATTTTATGTTCTTTTTTACATGCTACAAGAGTAAACTCCATCAATTACCTTACAGGTTTGTATATAAATTATTTATACGTTACATTATTATTGGTTACGCTTTAGTCAATAAACTTTAATAACGTTAAACGTAAACACCACGTTTAAAAAAAATTGTAATTCTTTGTGAAAAAATTTAATTTAACGTGTAAAAGCTTTCACGCCCAATCTTACGTGGTCAGAGCAAATTAATAGGCCTTAATCTAATTTATTACCTATTTACCATACTGCGGAAACCCACAAGACGTTGTAGTACAACACACAACCTCCACAACAAACTATTTAATTTCAAACGGTTCGGGGATTTTATTGGTTATTGTTAGAAAACCCGCCGACTCTGCCACCGTGAAAGTCTCAATTCCTTCCTTTTCTAATCTAAAGATCGGATCACAAGCAGCTTCATTCCCGCATTATTTGAGGATTAATATTTATACAGAAATTTAATTGAATTTGCCACTCTGAAATGTTGGCGGGTATTTGTAAAAAACAGATGTTTGTTTCTTGTAACTGTAGTTAACAGTTATATTATACTAACTATACTACAGTACGGTAATAAGCGATGTTACATCTGTTAACTGTACGGTAGTAATAACTGTACTAGAGTATAGTTACCTTTTTCAAAAGTAGTAAGGAAGGTAACAAGTGTAACCCAAGGCATACGTTCAAAATATAAAGTTGGAAAAAGGTCAACACAAAACAATCAAAACTATCGAAATGGTTGAAAAACAGATCGAAAACTTCTTAATTGTGCGGTACTGTTTCGAATATTGTAGTAGCGAAAGATTTCAGATTACATCCGTTTTCTTGTTTTCATTCAGACAGAATCGCCAGAAGCGATCACTTTCGGATAGTTTAAATTGTAACCGACTACTTAAAATGGGCAAAACTTCTGAAATTCATAAAATAAATTGTACAAGTCACGAGAGACAGAATTTAAAGTTAGATTTTGTAAGAATTTTCTAGGAAAACAACAAATGGCACTGTGTCGATGGAGTGATGGACTCAATCGATAGAAAACATTAATGTAGAAATTTATCGGATTGAGTTTCCATACAAGTCAGGTGGTGGCAAGAGGCTCGTGCTTCCTTTCCCGTTGTACATCGAATTGATTGATCGTAACGCATTCTTGCCTGATTCTCAAGGAGTGCATTGTCGGGTAGCAAAACCGAAAGTTACACTCCGTGACCGTAGTAGGAGTGAAAAAAATCTACTGCCACGGTTTAATGAATAATAAAGTGTGACAGACGAATAAAAACGTAATGTTAAATTGAAAATCCACCGAGTCCGTGTTTTCGTCAGGATGTGAACTTCCGACAAATTTTCGCAGCGTCCGTCGCCGGACCGCAAACCGCACTCTGCGGACTTTCCAACAGAAAAAGAAAACCGTTTCTTTTCCCTCAGCAAATTCTTATTTTGTCTCAGACATAAAATAGCAGCGTACCCGAAGTACCAGGACTCTTTTTAGAAAACATTTACATTAACTGCGTTTTCGCTGTTTAAATAATGCGAGGCCAACGACGCATTTCCGGTTTCTTTCCCATTGACAGCAGCAAAATTTTAGTAATAAATTTGCGGCAAAAATAAGTGCACTTTACCCTCGTTTCTTAATGAGCAGTTCATTTCACGTTTATTTGTCCAAATTGTCCGTCTTTTGGGAGGAAAAAAACCAACAAAATTCGATTGTTACAAAGTGTAACTCTCGTTGCGGTGCTACTTAGTGGCTCTAATGTCGAGACATTAAGCGGAATTTGGCGGAAAATGATGAGTACTCGTGAATGAGTACTTGGACAAGTACTTGGGCCAAACTGGGAAATGCAATCTTTTTCTATTTAATTCGTTGCAAGCGACACTCGGTGTGTTTTCGCCTAAAACTACTTTACGTTTATTACAAAAGAGAATCCGACTCGTAGCAATTTTTGCAAAGAATTGGAAAATTGTTTATTGGAAATTTCAATTTCCTGGTTAAAATATTCTGGGCTAATTCAATTAGAACTGTAGTACACTCCGTCCTAGACAGAAATAGTAGACCTATTGTTGAAAATCTTACGTCAAAGGAAGACAACAAAAGCATTAGATTCATAATTTCTAACACTTTTTGTACTCAACAACTAATCTAATCTATACAATTAAAATATAAGTGTATAATAATAAAACATAATACAAGGTTATTTAGTTAAATAATCCTATCACCATTAAGTTTTGCTAAATATTTTTGACATCTCTCATCATCAATTCTCTGACATCAATTTTTTCATAGACTTACCACGACTACTATAAATTAAAATAACTTTAGTATTAATTCACCAATTTGACTATCAAACAAACAAAACCAACATTCTAGCCCGGTCATTAGGTAATTTGATGTTTGACGAACGTCGTTATTTTCTACAAACTTACAAACGCCTATTACAAATTAAAATTGAATTTAACTGCTCGGAACTCGATTATTTTATTTTATTTAAAACGTTAATTACACAATATTTAATGGATCGCTGTGTTAACATTAAACGACATTTAGAAATGACGCTCGTGGCGTGTGGACCACACCAACTTGAAAGTAACAAGAATACCTTCATCAGTATACACGTAACAATATAGCAAACACTCTGGTATATATTTCAGGCACATAGAATGTTTCGACTTGACTGTTTAATTCCTTTAAAAGAATTTTTGTCGAGTGATTTATGAATCGCAGATTCAGAGCAAGATAGCAAGTTTTGACAGACTTTTGTGAGCTGGCGAAACGATCAACTATATTCTTTACGACACCCGAACGTATACATAACTTGTACACAAAATTATTTCTTGTCGATTACATAAATACAATAATTATTGTTGCAAGTACAAACTTACTACCGATACTCTGACACTCGAGATTCACACTTGTGACGTTTACGTTCATAACTTTTCCCCATAGTTTTATCAGAACTCTTACGAATTGCACACATCCTGACAGAGTTGTATCTCCAATTGTGTTGATGAGAGAATATAAAATATTTTTTTTAAAAAATTCGTTTCGCATTGCTGCCTCACTCTCACGCGATCAAGTATTTTATTCACGCGAAATACCATCTCCGATCATGTCCACGTACGAATTATTTTACTAAAATTTATTACTCTGAATGATAACCGTAACATTCGAGAGCCGGGGTAAAACCCGTACCCGTTTGAACTATCCGGCGGTCGAATTTCACATTTGTACGCCGTGAAAAAGTCTACGACCGGTTTCTACTGCAAAACTGCAAGTAAATGCCAAATGAAATTTTAGAAATTTGCGCAATTTTAAAACTACCTTAAATTACAAACTACATTTTACGTATTTGATTTGGATAAATTGAAACCATCAACGGTAAAAAGAAAAAAATGACGGGAATGTGAAATTTAAATTTCCGCATTTTTCCGCGGTTTTTCTTTGCAGGCGCGACAAAATTCAAATTTTCAAAGAAAAGGCCGCACTGAAAGACGTGGTTTTAGCGCTGTGAAAACCGCCTTTTTTACGCGGTAAATTGGCGGCACTACTTTTTTAGCGGTTAATTAGGAACATTTGTGGTTTTGCTCTAGCCGTTTATGAATATTACTTGGTGTGCTTTCGATGTTCCTCCGTTTGGCATGCAAAATTCTCGTCTGCCTAAGAAATTAACTGAAGATTTGTTAAGTCACCATCAGAACTACCCGATTGAAAAGTCCAAGGAGTACCAAAGTGGTACCCGTCCATTGGTCTGGGGAAACGAGTTTCTTCGGTTTCAACCCCGCAAAATAATGCGATTTCACACAGTTGTGAGATAATCCGGACGTTCACTCAGGTAGCTCTGATGACAACTCCTTCAACACTACTTGTCGTGTCAATTTTATCCGATTGTTTCGTACCTTCGGGTGGTTGCCCTGGAACCCCGGAGCGGGAGCCAAAAAAGCCCCCGGGTACTGAGGCGCACACCGCCAATGCGTTGTGCGGTATAATAATGGTGCCGGATACAGGCGGGATCCGCCAAACTCTTCAAACCGGACAATTACAAAGGTGAAATTCCGAAAAAAGAGAACCAACTCGAAGCACTTTCGGAACACTCGTACAATAAAACCGTACTATTGAGAGGTTGATCTTTCGCTGGTGAACAATTTCGATTGATTTTAAACTTTTTCTATCACTTCATGTGACCGGCATAACTCGGGAAAATCCTTTTTTAATTTCTTGGCGCGCGCACACCGGAACCGAAAATCGAAATACGAAAATTCAAATTCCCGCACAAAATTTCCTTCCTGTCCCTTGCTCTATTCTCGCAAGATCACAAAAAATATTTATTACGTATGATCGAAAAAAAAAAGAAAAGAAAAACAACAGTGTTAAGAGAAAAACCGAGAAAAATGAACAAAACTTTCCGGTTCGTCCGTGTGTCACTTTTTTTCCGTTGATTTCCAGTTGGGCGGGTTAAAAACCGCGGCGAAACATCCGGGAAACAGATCCTTTTCTCCGGAAAAGGTTTTGTTATTGAGTAACAAAGTGAAATGGGGGGCAGCAACCTTTCGGCCCCAAAACGTCAACGAGGCCAAAAAGGCCAAGACATAAACAAAAGACCCAACGCACGAGGTTAGAGCCGTCGACTGACGAGCGAAACGCGAAATTTCGTCTGCAGCGCCTGGCCGGTCTCGACCTCTTCCCCTACCACCGCCCCTGTTGCCCGGCAACCGTGTGTTGCGGGTTGCAGGTCACACCCTGCCACACTTCTCATTGGCGCATTCGTCGAAATTGTTTCTGTCTCTTTCTCTACCACGGGCCCTCTCGCAGGGCTCGTGTCGTTTCCCGTCTCTCTCGCTCCCGTTGAGGTCTTCCGTTTGCTTGGAAGACCTTCTTCCACCGTAAATCACTCGATCTTCCTCGTCTTTTTCTTCTTCCCCTCTAAGAATATTCGATTTTGCGATTTACCTGTTTTTACCTGGAGAATATGTAAAGGAAAAAGGTGGCCGGAAGTTGTACGGGTCAAGATAGGTAAGATCCTCAAATTAACCCATTAACCCATTAAATCTCAGGGGTTACCAAAGAAATAAGAGACTTATGTATGCACATATGCACCCTGGATTTGACAGTTCTGAATAAGTTATGGATGTTATTTAAAGCCTACAATGACAATTACAATAATTAACGATGATGATTTTTACCACTTAAGACCATAACTCCACAAACGCACCAAAAAGGTTAGTCTAAATTGAAAGAATCTATTCTCGAAACTATCACTTCATCTACTTTATTTTGGTCTAATACATGAATCGCAACAAAAACCTATGCACTTGATGTGTCGTACGGTTTCGATTGTGTTGAGGTCTGATGCAGAATTCAGTTGCAGTCGAACAGTCCAGCGAGTTCACCACAAGGTGCAACAGGTACCACACTATTCTGGTGACACTGGGCAGGACTAACGAAATGTTTCTTGTGACCCCATGATTTTCTTAGTTGAGGCACAGCTGGAATTTCAAAGGAAGAGATGGTCAAGACACAACCCTGATGCGGTCGTGGGTGAAAATGAAGTGCACCTGCGGGCATCTGCGCGTCTTTCTTTTCACACCACCACCACGAGCACACACGTCTAGGAATCTACGAGAGGGTCTCTCAGGTTGGAGGTTTGGTCCGGACCTTTGACTGGGATCTTCTTTTACAAACCGGAAATCGGACTAATTTAAATATTTTAATTATACGATTTTTAATTGCTCCGGAGATTGATCTATTAATCCCCAATTGATTGGGAAGGAAAAAAAATAAACGAAAAAGCAATGAGAATCATCAGAAAGTCTGGAGCCGTGGCATTGCGCTGGTACAATGGCGTCGATTACGGTCGGCGAAAACGATGGTAATTTCATTCGAAAATTAACAAAAAAGTCACTAATGATTAATGTTTCCAATCAAAGGATAAAATAGAAGATTTGTTAAACATTCATTTGTCAATCACTAGCTTATTAATCTGTTTTTGTGTGTGTCATTTGAAATTTGTCTTTTCAAAAGGTTGACCCTGAGGAGAATTCCTGCGGAGTGAAATTAGCGTTTAAATTCTTACATTGACGTGCCCTGGGTGAAGGATGCCCGTGTCACCTCAGGTACAGGTGTCTTCGAATGAGTACCTCGATTAGACTTGCTTCATGCGAGACAGATGGCTTATTGCCTGATGACCTGCTTGACGACACTTCGAGTTGTACTGTCGTGTGGGGTGTCGAAAGTTAACAAAATAAATTGGGTGGGATGCAAGTGGACGAGAAAGAACAAGGCGGAAGAAACGTCTACGACCTCTGTACCGTTTATTGTGACGACTGTTGTATTCTCTGCTTGATACTCATGAGTTTTTTAATATTTAATATATTTTAATGTATTAAAATCTGTACTTTGCAGCACATCCACTGCTTTAGGCTTGGTTCATCTTATAGTGGAATTCCCTCATCATACATTAGCCACAAATACTAACTTGATTTTGCATTATTTCAATTCTGTCATTTAGAACACGTACATAGTTCTATAATTTATATAGATACACGTGGAATATGAATTATTCTACACAGATACTTCGCGAATGATAGTTCAAAGCATAAAAAACGAGTTGACCGAATGTTTGACTTAATCTAAAATCGATATATCGAATACTTCAAATTTTAAGTCCTCACTTCAAGAATTAAAAAGATACCCTACGAGAAAATGTCGACGTATCACATCTGTCGAATCCTTTTAAGGCACAAAAATTTCACATCGTAACGCTGAAATGAAACGTAATGAGTACCCGCATACTCGTGATGGAAGCTAATCAGCGAAACTTTTCGTCGTCCAACGCGTGATTAACTCGAATATTAATAACTTCAATAAGTAAAAGAGGTATGTAATTATTCCCATGTTGGTCACGATGACGAAGGCACAAGAAATTATGGAAACTTTAATTCGGAAATTTATATATAATTATATTCGCCGGATTTCCTTGTACGGCCGGCCAGCATTGTTCTTTTTCGTGCCTGATTTCGCTTCAGGTGCAACGAATTTTTGGCAATTTGTGATCCTGAAATCGACTAATATTACTACAGAAAAGAATTTGGTTACCTGTTTAACTATTAACTAAGTAATTTATTAACTAATTCTAACAACAGAAACAATTGTGGCAAATTCAGTGATCCTCTCAAGTTAGTTAATTAAAATCTTTTTTCTGTTTCTGTGTGTCCGAATCATCAGCAAGTTCGTTTCTTCGCAAATCAATCTGTTCGGTTGGGAAAAAAAATAAATAGGAGATAGTTGTGTACCCTCGTGACACCAAAGTGTCTCATTTGTTTTTATTTATATGTAAATATAGACTGCTGAGTCTGTTATTAATGAAGCCAAATTTATTAATTATACCAGATAAGGTTAGTATGTCACTTGTGGTGTGTGTGGTGTGATGGTTACATCCTACGGTCGCCCGATTGAAATCATGTACATAGGAAATTATTAAAATAAACCGAATACATCGGAAGAGCTTAGACCACAGGAACGAGCGCCACATTTCTGGAATTTTCTCAAACTTCTCTGTTAGAAATCTTACAACATTTGATCTATTTGCATAAACATGGTCTTGTAATCTTTTTTGTCTGTGTTCATCACGAGACAGGGGCGTGTAATGATTAATATTTAAATTATTGTCGGTTTGAATGTTAATATCTGAATATTTTGTTTACTAATGTTCGCACGTGACGGAAGTGCCCGCCAAAATGGAGGAAAGGCAGAGGAAGACCCACGAAGGCGACGACCATGAAAAAAACAAATGGGAGACAATAAAAGACAATTCATTTAAATTTATTTTTTCTTTTTTTTTTTACATTTGAATCCTAAAATTCTGTCGCGAGTTCTATTTATGGGAAGTTGTGACAAAAAATCCCAAAGTCAGAGGTCAATGATAGAGGAATTATCATTGGAAGGGCTTAGTTTGATAGGAGAATAGAATGCGTCGAGTTGAGTCAATTGAATTTTTTTTCTATTCTTGAAAACTAGAAAACATGAAGAAATTGGTGTACTACTGCTGACCCAGCAGCACTGCTACCGAACATTGTTGGAAAAATGTTGATTCTTGGAATAATATAAACTAAGTTTCTGACTTTTATAAGAATTACTCGGATACATTCTGGAAATTCTAAATGACGTCCACGACCAGGAGTGTCTGGTAGCACTGCTGTATCCTTCGTCTGAGTGAGAGTGACACCAGAAGTTCGTCAAAAGTTTCAAGTCCTTAGCTTTTGACTTGGTTCTCAGAGACGTTTTGAGAGGTTCGTCGCCATTTCCGTGGGTTTCTTCTTGAAGGTGGTCGTGGTGGGCGTTGAGCAAACACAGTTGAAATCTGCAAAAAGTTTGAGTTAGTCAGTGGGAAGATTCTGGCACTTGTTTGAGTAGCCAGAGCAACTCGGTTGGGTCTCGGCATCGTGGCATGCGTAAAATTTAAATTTTTTCCAACCCTTGGGGTCTCTCGTGGGCCATTGTCGGTCCTTATCATTAAAATTTTCAATTCTCCTAAAGAGTCGCGTTGTTCACTCTGTTGATTTGTGGTCAAATAAACTTCGCCGTAAAACTACTGTAAATTTATTTAACGCCCAATGACAAAGCGTTGCTTTCTCTTTCTAATACAAATATAGTTACCTTCAGTTTTAGTTTCCGTCTCTCTCCCACTTGAAATAGTTTGGAATGACTCGGTGGTTTTCAGCTTAAACTTGGCACGTTGACGAGGAAACGTGATGTTTTATTGATTTTCACATTTCACGGGGTGTATTTCATGCTCTGAGCTTTTGCAGTTCCGGGCCACCTCACTTGGAGGACCACATTCCTCCAAAAATTTGATGGACAGAAGAACAGAGGGCCAGAACCTCCCCTAAAATTGACCTGCAGGCCAATAAGGGTGTCAAGGTGTCACAGGGCGTGGTCGCAGCGACGCAGAGTTCAAGGTTTTTTTCAGAATTATTTCGCCGCGAAAGCTTCAACCCCGTTATTATTGCGACAAAAGACAAATTGTGTGGTAAAACGAAGGAACGAAGAAAGTTGTCTCGCCCCAAGCAGTGCAGTCGAAATTGCAGCTTCGGGAGACAGGGATGACATTCCTGAGAGAGGGTCACAACATCAGCAGAAGACGACGCCGGAAGTATGCAGACGGTAGCTGTTGTTATTATTGGCAATTGAATCAGCGATGGCAACGGGGCAACGACATTAAATGACCTTTCGGGCAAATATTTCAATTTCGTCAAATCACGCAATGTTCCTTGTCAGGGGAGGAGAAGAAGAAGAAGAAGAGAGAAAAAAAATACTAATTTGGAAGAAGGAAATGTAGCGGAATGTTGAACCACTTAAAGGTTCCTTTATTATAAAGACTTTTATTGACTGGATTAATTACAGTTATGTGGCGGTCACTTTTTAATACTTCATTTTAAAGCTTCAATAAGTGTTTCTGACTACTTTCCACCAGGTAGATCTAAGAGTTCTAGGTAAGCGCGTTTTTCTATTAATTAAATTCCGTAAATTAAATTTCGTCGCGACGCTAAAACTTTGTTCGTTTCTTATAAACAAACACACCGTAACGCAGGCACGAGAACGTGGTGTTAACAGAACAGAAGAAATGAGTAACGTCACCACCACACTTGTCTCCGATGCGAACCGTTTTGCAATGAGTTCGATTAATTAGGAGCCATCAATACTTTCCAAATTCAGATGGAGAGAGGTCAAAGTTCAAGGGAAACAATCTCAATCAATCCTCGTCAAAAAAAGAGCATTCCAAATTCATTTCAATTCATTCAGAAAGCTTAATTTCTAGACAAACAGTCCGTTTGAACTTGGACCTCTTGGTTAATGCGTTAGCGCCACGACGACCTAAACTGTTCTTTGACACTGCTACTTTCCTAGCTGTTTTTGCTTCCTTCCGGGCCCGGGAGATTTTCTTCCATGCTGCACCGACTCTGTGACTCTCCGTCTGCTTCCACTCGAGCCAAAATGACTCACTCGTTCGGTGGCACAATATAAAAATTATTATTATTCAACGCTGATAAAGTTCGACCTATTGAATATTCGGGCACGCACCAAACGGTCAAGAGTCAAATTCGATATTTATTTATCGGTTTACCAGGCGGTCGTCGGGATCACACGCGTACAAATTGAAAACGGAACCTGGAGAAAATTGACAAGTGTCAGGTCTCGAGGAACTTACCCCGGAGATCGCATGTCACCTTCCTCTTCCGGGTAGTACTCACGTAAAACAGTTAACTCGTAGATTTCTACTGGATCCAGGGGCAAGACGACACCGTCAAGTAACACCGGGAGCCGCGTAACGTGACTCTTCTTTCCACCCATCATCAACTTCATCAAAGTCTTCCTTTTTTCTTTCTTTCCGGTGCGAAGCAGATAGAGGGAAAATAAATCATTTTGTCTAACAGTGGAAGTGTTAATGAACAAGGGTGACTTACGGGAGATAATATTTACAGTAATGTTAATTAATCATTATAATTCCCAAGGATGTTCCTTCCTTCCCTCGGCGACGTCACCTTTCTCACTCGGCTCATATTTTTTGTCGCCGTTTGAGTGGTCATGTCATCCGGTTAATGATCGAGTCACTTGCTCAAAAATAAAATGGCGACAAAAAAGGTAAACATTTAATGTTAGCCGAGATTTTAATTTACACGGGAAAACTCCGTTCGACTCAGTGAAGTTTGGTATTTTGCGAGCCGGCAGTGCACGTTCTCAATTTAAACTTCTTATTTAACCTTTGTAACATGGCAATCTCTTGAAGGAGTACAACGTCGGAGTGTTTCTGAACAAATAGACTTCACTGTGTGGTCAATCTACCGTAACATTGGCGAGATTTTTCCATAAGTGAAGACCGGGGAAATGCAACAACGTCCGCGGGGTCAACGCCGCACGAATTACAATCGAACCTACAAGAAGAAGAAGAAGAAGAAATTGCTTTTGGACGACGAACAAATAATTGGGTCATGCAGAAGAGTCACGAACCTGTTGGTCGAAATTGATGGAAACGATTTCTTATTGATTTATTTGTATCTGGCAGTGGGGAAGACCATTGAGGACACGTCTGATTGTTCCGATCAACCGGAAATTTGTCCGATACGACAACCTGAAAAGGTTTTGCTCTTCTCGGGGAGTAAAAAATTCAATTATCCCTCAGGAGCTTTATCGTAGAGGTCCACCCTAGTAAATCCTCGACGTGGTTCCCTCTCGTTGGCTTTTATGGATGGTAGCAAAATAATTTTCTTGTCGTTTCCCCGGAAATTGAATGGATTCGACTCTTGGAGTTAAAATTTGGCATGATTAATTTTTGGCAGAGGGAACCGTGCCAGAGGGATTTGTCTATCTACCTTCCTACCCTTTGTCTTGCCATTGTCAGAGTACAATGGGGAAGAATCGGTTGAGAGCGGGTCTCTCTGGTCAACGGCCATCTCCAATTTCAATCCAAGTGCTCATTCAAATGCCTTTTTTTCATCCTCGAGGGACGCTTCTTGTATTAGGCAGGTTTCATTTCCATTTAGGGTAACCCTCCACCTTCAACTGTCCGCGGCTTCATCTCCGCGGCGACACTCTTCTCTCATCGAAGTGCCCTATTTTTTTGAAGCCGATGACAAGTTTCTTTTTGTGTTATTTTGCTAATTGCACGTGCAGTTTATTTTATTTTTTTTTTTTCGTTTCTCCCCAACCGGTGGGGGTTGTGTAATTGGTTGTGGTTGACGAGTGTGTCGCCATTGTTTTCCCACGTTTCGATATTGTTATTTATTCATTACTTGTCTTTTTTGTTTCCACGGAACGATAACAACACCCTGGGGAAATGTGCAAAACCCGGGGAAAATTTTAAAAGCAATCGTCGCATTTGGAAATTTTAAATTTTCTTAAACATTTAAAACGTTTTGGTTTAAACTAATTTATGAGTATTTGAAATAATTTTGTAGTGAATTACAATGCGCTGAATGAGATTACCAAGTGTTGTCCAACGGTTTAGTTTAACAGTTTTGCTAGAGGCCACCGTCCGGTGCATTCACTGGAATTAATGGAAGGACGGTAGACATTTGATTTTTTTAAACTATTAGATTCGAATATTAACCTATTTTGGGGCCCGATATTAATCCTCTACGCTCGCGTACGGATAATTGCGTCAATTTAGTCTCGGAATGGTTGCGTTTCATCAGTTGAGGGACTCAAAACTGACCTCTTGACCTCCTACCTAACATCAAAACTCTCTATTTATTTGATGGACGAATTCGAACGGTCAATTTTAAAATCAATAAACCGTTGATCTGACCTATTTTGCCTTCGAACGGACTTGCCAGGGAAAAACGCTCACGTTCTATTAAATTTAAAAGCTTTCGCTTAGAAGAGGAAAACTCTTTTGTTATTACATATTTCATCCGAATGACCATTTGTCTTTGTCTTCCAGTCAAATCCCACAAGTTAAGAAAGGTTTTTGAGTCGTTGTTTGCGAGGGAGCGAGACTCGCTTTTTACGCCTGCGTTCCCCGTACGATGCCAGGGGAAAAAGACACGAGTCCGCACGCGATTATCCATACCGAAGACCGTCTTGTTAGCTAAACCAAAAAATAATCTCATTAATCGTCCTCCTTAATTAACTCGTTAGTTTGGATGTTACGAATCCTTCCTTCCTTCCTTCCTTCGCTTCATCTATGACAATGATTTACAGGAGAAAACTTTTTGATCTTCTTTTTCACGAGCTCCGATCTCTTAGTCGGTCTACGTCTACCTCTACTTCTCACCACCCGTACTCCATGCCCGTGTTTCTTCGGTCCTCCTCTGGTGTCCATCGATCCGTGTCTTGGGCATTTGCCCGGCCCGAGCGAAAAGACTTCTCCACCGGCATTTCTCTAATTGACTGAAACGGACAAATTATTACTGTCTGTTGAATTTCGCGTTGACTAGACGATGATCTATGTTTGACTGGTGAAATTCTTGGACTCGGTGCCCACGATGAGACACTTAATGAACCAGGTAAACGAAATTAATTGTTCGAAGATGAAAAGCGTACGTTTTTTCGGTGATTACATCACTCAAGCATGTGCAATTACATCACCGTGGTCGATGACTGCATTTTGTTGGTGAATCAGCGAACTTCCTATTTGCCAGTGTGAACTTTCATAAATAATAAACAAACAATTTAAATAATTAAAAAGTATACGCGTGAAAAAGTTATTATGAAATTTATTAGTGCAAGTGCTAGGCGGACTTACATAAAATGCATTTTTTCGTGCACAAAATTTTTGACAAGTGCAGTGAAAAAAGTTACATAATGTTTATTTTATTTATATGTTATGTACTACGTAATATCAATAACAAATGCACCACCGATAAACGTGTATAAGTACCGGGTATATTTGCACGTTTTGTTACTTATACATTTTTTTTAAGTGACGTAATTCTCGTGCTTGGAACTAATGAAAGAGCAGGCGTTCGACAATCCCAAAGGCTGAAAATAGTTTCCCGTTAACAATCAGGTTAAATAGTGAAATTATAGTTGGCTCATGACGGCAAGAATCACGGAGTTGTCATGTTGAAAAACGAACTGATCTCATGGGTAAACATTCGTGCCAAGTTATTTTTTTTGTTGTTAATTACTTAATTTATTTATTAGCGGTGCGTGCAATGGGCTTGTTATCAATCGCGTTGGAACTTTGGTGGTCTTCATAGGAAACGTGGAACTTTTGCTTCTGTCATAAAAACGCTAAACTAAAACTTACATTTTACGTACATTTCTTTTTGTTTTATTCGTACATTTAATGAATTTAAGTGTGTCTCTGCTCGAGAATCAGGCTACGGTTCCCTCTGACACGGCTAGGGGTTTGATGGGCTGAAGAAAGAACCGGAGGGTTGTTGGGTAGAAACCATAACGGAGATTTTGGCAGAGGATTAATCCCACATGATTTACCTTCTCAAAAGACTTCAAGGCGTCAGGAAGGTTTTCTGAATAGAAAGTGTTCTGTTTACATTGATAGCGTGTTAAATTTACGGCGTTTTGAGTCGACAAGTGGTTTCAAGGAAGAAGAGAGAGAGAGAGAGAGAGAGAGGCTGCAGCCACTGTTAACTAAATACAATGTTATTCAAACACTCGAGCACACACACACACACACTCTCTTGATTATCTTCTCTCACTCGTTCACTCACTCACTAACTCATTCTTCATATATTCTCCAGTATATTTTCATTCAACCGTTCCAAGAGTTAAAAAAAAAGAAGGGAGTCTGATACGAACTCGTAGTAATTATGTCTCACATCCGAAACTCATTACGTATTCGTTGTTTGCATTTCTATAAAATTGTTCAATAAGCTAATTAAATATTCGATATAAGTCAAGAAGGTAACGCAGGCACGGGCAGGTGCCCATGTGGACGCAGCGGACAAAGGTGGTCCTCAGGTACTTTTACCTCAACGCAAATACGACGTTTACGGTGGCAACTTAAGAATGATTTCAATCATTCATTCATTCCTGTCGCCGTCTCACACGAAGAGTTCACTAGTAAAGTTCACCCGACACTTCCAGGCTCGCCAAATCATAATTTAGACTTCTTTCTTGTGCGAGAACAGGGGGTGGGCGAGAGAAAACCTACATCTTAATTAAAAAGAAGACAATATCGTCATTAAAAACAGTTGGAAGCTAATCCGGACAAAACGCTGGATGGAAGTTGGCTGGAGAAACCACCAAAGGAAACCTGAAAGTTTTTTTTGGAAAAACTAAACGGGTGAAAGCGAACAATTTCAAAGGGATTTTTCTAAGGAAGCGGAAAGCAAATCTTTTAGTGATTAATTATTTTTGATTGTGGAGAAACTGGAAGGGTTGCCGCTGGAGAAACTGAAGAATTTGTCTTTTCTGTTAAATTACTATTAACAAAGAGATACTAACCCATTTTACTCTTCCTCTTTTGGTAATTTCGAGTCTCTTCTGTCTCACTAAGACCACTCTACTACTTTTCTTTCATCACTTTTAACTTAATTACACTCTTCTTCTTCTTCTTCTTATTCTTTCTCAACAGGATTTTCAACCAGCAAAAAATGTACAACTTCCCGGCGGAGAGACCCAACAGCCGCGGTTAAGGTACCCACCGAACTGTTTTTTATGTTTTTCCCTTGTGTAGCTCTAATGTAATTAGCATTTTGGAAAATCGAATTGCCGTGGCGTTCGGGCGAAGGTTTCCATTTATTCCCATTCGACATTCCCTTCTTTCTGACAAGTCGGAAGATAATAAAATACGGTGGAACAGTTAAAGAGGAGAGTGTTGGTACGGCGGGATATTTCAAGAGACTCACACTGATGATTAAACTTTTTGAAACTCACGAGAAGACAGGCGAAACTCTCGAGAGAAAGAAACTCATCAAGGCAAGTTGAGGAGTTTTATAGATTTGTCATTCGTCTGACAATTAAACGAGAGATGAGACACAAAGGGTGAGGAGAGTTGAGACAATCGGAGAACTCATGTATATCATGGATAATGTTTTTGTTGCGCAGTACATAAGCAGGAACTTCGCAAAGTGCCCGAAACAATCAGTACCCTAAAAGAGACAATACAAAGACAAGGACCACACCGTCACTCTAAAGAAGAAACATAATTTTATTAACTCTGTTCCTTTTCACATTATTTACGTGTCGGGGAGCAAAAGCACCAGGGACGGTGTCAATAAAATCAAAACAGGATTTTTTTTATTGCTTTAAACTTCTTGGAACGATAAGATGCGTTTTTGACCGTTCAAATTTGTTGTTCCGAAGTTCCAATTAACTCACGGTGCTGTTGACATGTGACAGAGAACTCTGGATTTGGACGAGGCAAGGGAAACAGACACAGGAATTTTGTACAATAAAATCCATCAGGTTCCAACTGGTGAACATAAAAAGGAAGAAAGGGAAACTATGGAAACGGCAGAAAACAGACCTGAAAACAGATGTTCGTCGGACTTGTTGTTTACCTCTACTTTTGTGTTCCGAGTGTCCCCATTCGGGTTCTTAAGGGTCCTCTTAATAAAATTTGTCTTTATCGGGGATTGCTGCCTCCGAGATAATTTTTTGCTCTCCGAAACATCACTTCTGTTTTTAAGATTTATGTGTACGAGACGACGATAACAAGATGAGTTTTAATTTCTTGTGGAAGTTCGGCGTTCTGCCACCGGAACGCGGGCAAAAGGACGTGTTTTGTGGTGTCGTGTAGTGATGTGACGACTAATTTTTACTGTGATTTAGATATTTTGAAGTTCCAGACGATGAGAAGACGTTTTTCTAGTACCGTCCCCGTGGTGCTGTGCCAGTTTCTTGTGACGAATGTACCTGAACTACCCCTCTTGTGTCCCACAAATTGTTTTACTTCTTCAACTTTCTGTTTTCTTCTCCAATTCTACACAGGTTGCTGTGTAGAATTATGATGTTGTGTAACTGTGATGTTGTACTATGCGTCCAACAGCATGAATTGAACTTTGATTGTGCCATTCAATTAAAACTCACAACCACAACAATTAAATTTTATCATTTTTTTTAATGTCAAGAACCAAGCAGTTGTTAGAAATTTGTAATTGGGTTTATCCACCCATACGAGGATTATTAAAGAGAACTTAACACATACATGTACATACTTGTACATAAATGATGTTGAAATAAAAAAAAATTCGTTTCTTGTGAAGGCAAAAATCAATGCTACCATTCTCTCATTCTCTTTTATGATTTATTATTATTTTTTTTTATTTTAGTAAGGACCTGATAACTGTTTTTCCCTACGTGAAGTCAGATTGTAGAACTGACCCTTTCGACCTTTTTTACGATGATAAAAATCTTCTCAAACTATCTAGAGACTAAAAGTGCAGCAAAAGACTCTAAAACATGTGTGAAAAATCCTCTGCTTCCTTTGGCTGTGCCCATCCCAAAGGTTTACGGAGAAATTTTTTCTAGTTTGGTACTTTGCACAGAAGAAATGTGACTGTCAATCAACTTGACGTTCTTGTACCAAGCGCTTGGATTATGTTTTGTATCTTTTTAAATGGTAAATCTCTCTTTATAATATAGGGCAAAAGACAAATAAATAATTCCTTTCCTGACATAAGCAAAATAAAAAATATAATAAATCACATACTTCTATTAAACTAAAAAATAAATATTTAAAAACTAAAAATTGTTACACCCACTTTTAGTAAGTTATCTACATTAGAGGAAGTAATATGTAATATAGTTTGAATCAGTACAAGGAAAATTCAATATTATGGATAATACGTAAGAGTAACTTCATGACATTAATAATCTATGAAAATTATTTGTGTTTTGTTATACTTACACGTACAAATTAATAAAAATAGTGCTGAACCGTGAATTCTGAAAATGTTTTAACCAATCAACAAAAACGCAGAAACTCTCTACATTCTTAAAGTATTTTGTACTCAATTTGTACAAGTAGGATAAACTCGTCATTTTTTTAATTTTATTATATACGAATTTACATGCAACTCATTTGAGATAAGACTAAATAGGTAAACGGTAACAAAGCATGTTCGCATCCTAGAAAGTTGACTTCTGACTTGTGGCGAATAAGTCAGGGAATTTACCTTTTTTGTTTGTGAACGAGTCTTTCGCGGAATATTTGAGTTGCCCGATATGCAGGCACGGTAACGGGTTGCCGAACTCTAAAACCCAATCAGAATTCCTTTGCTTTTCACCGGAAAAGAAATAATATTAAGAAACCTCACAATGGAGTTTTAAACTGTCGGTGTTGCATAATCAAAGCGTTTATGTGAATGGATTCTCGTCGATCACGTTTTGCAGAGACCGCAAAGGGAAGTTAAAGAAACACAAGAAATAGACACCTGGTGGTACGAGGTGGTCACAGGGAACGATCCGCAGAGTAATGAGGCAAAATCGGAAAAGTTACAAGACTAACTCCTTGAATGTCCACACACATGCATCCACGTACATCGGAGGAACCTTCCGAAGGGTGAAAATCTCGGTCTCGCAGCACAGATGAGAAGTTAGTCTCAATTAACTAAAACCATCTGCCACGATAATAACGGGAGTAGCAACAACAGGAACGGAGATAAAACAAATGATGAAATATTAAAATTTATAAGAGTTATTAAAGAAGAAACTCTTTTCAATGTTATCTAACTCTCCTTTTGTTTCGACCCGGAGAAAAACTTTCTTTCAAACTTCAATCCTTCCAACGTACCTCGATTCATCGGGAAATTACATTTTCTTTGTCTTCACTGCCATTGTTCTCCTAGGAATATTCCCAATGAGAACTTTCTGGAAACGAATAAAAAAATGTATACAATTGTAAAATGTGTATAGGAAGAAAGATGAGTCTCACCGAGGAGGGAGCTTTACGCTCAGCGAGCAGTCAATCGTTCAGTTTACACCGAGCAATTTCGTTTAATGAAGTATTCTTTTATTTCTTCCAATTGCGTTCGTTCAAATGTGGAGAGCGGTGAATTACCGCAAAATGAGCTTATAATATTCGGTAAGTAAGCAAGAGAGTAATGAGGCAGGCTTGACTCTTTGCTGTTCAATAAACTCTCTCCAGAAGTCCTGGGAGGAGATGTTAGTCCCGTGAAGGGACGAAGGAAATGCTTTTTCTTGTATTTTCGTGTAGACGTCTTTTTAGACGTTTGTCACCCCCAAAGCATGAGGACGATAATCTATTTCTATTAGTTGGTCTACTAGAATCGATATGAACATAGGCAGACTTCAACTCTCAACAATGCTGTTACGCATCATCACACTAGAAGTCGGTAGAATAGATCAAACAGAACACATGTTACCTGTTGTACGTGTGTAATAAACATGCTTCTAGTAGTTTTATTTGAAACTAAAAAAAATAAAGTTTCGAAATTAGTAATTTAGTTCTCTAAAATCGGCTATGTAATTTATTCTACCGTTAAGCTCAGTTCTATTTCATTGAAACAACCAGAAAATTCCAGTACACTTCGATCTGAGAAAGACCTTGCACACAAGGACTACATAAAGGCGTTGGGAACTTGTTTAATGGAAGTAAAACTTGTCCAAATACAGGAAAGAGCATATGTACATTTATGTATCAGATGTATACCGGGTGGTGATAATTCAAAGCGCAAATATATACTCGCATGCAGCATATTCACATCATCGTTACTATAACATAAGACGACGTGCACATCCGTTACTCTATTTAGACAGCACTCCAAGAAGACAAAGGCTCATTGTACAAACAGTGACAAAACCAAGAGGAGGAAAAGCTAAACATTGAGTTCTTTAAAAAAAAAAAACCTATTCACTTTCGTAGTCAAACCGTCTACGGATCGTAGGTGTAAAACCTAATATTTGAATAATTCAGTTCAGTATAAAAATGGCATATGATTGACTCAGGTGGGAAATTTTGGTACCGTCAGGTACGAACCTGAAGAAATTACCATTTTGGCACGTGCAATTCTGAACACTGCGCTTAATTATTTTACGACTGGTACATGCCATCTCAATAACTAAATTTTATTCTGTCGTCATTACTACAAGTGTAGGGTGTTGTGTGCCTCCTCGGCAACTTAATACCACGTTAAGGTACACGTGTGCAAAGGATCAGAGTTTCAAAACCATCGTTTAACCTTACCAGTTTTTAGTTTCCGCTTCGCACCTCTCAAGCACGCCTGTTCGTGTCTTGCAAAAGCAGCGTAACTTGCGCAACGGATAATACTTCAACTGTAGAAATAAACTGACCAAAATGTCAGCATGGCCACCGTCTCATTCTTCTGGGATCTCGTGACGACAAGGTGCAGGAAGAGACAACTGCACACAAGTTGTAGTGCAGTTAATTTCAATTAGAAATTCAAAGTTGTGTGACCCGTCCATCTCCAGTCGCCGAATCAATCAAACTCTAATTAAAAAATGATTTTTCTCAATGATCTGTCATTGATCGATCGGAAGGAGACGAAGACGAGAATCTCCCGCCAAAATCACTTGTGTCCTTCTCTGCCTTCGGCTCTCCAGGAGAAATTAATTTGAATGAAACTTTGGGACGTGAACATTTTAGCTACCGTTAACAAACACAGGAGTTGTTTGCTTGTCAAGGTCATTGCCGTTCCTCCCGTAAATAAAATCTCGCTGATGGATGAGTCTGAGGCTGAGTCCTCTGTGGTTGTTGGACAACGGGACCAGAGAGCAGAGGAACGTTCACCTGAGGTATACCTGTGCGCAAAGAATAAACAGTTTGACGGCGACCGGACGCGGAAAGTCCGTTTTGTAAGTCTCCTCACGATCATAACATGATGAAATCAAAGTTCACCAACAGCCTGTAGGATTCTTTTACATGTTTATCACTGTCAGTTGGTGAGAAGATGCTTTATTAATCAGAAAACGTTAGTTAAAGTGACATTAAAATTTAATTGGTTAATGCTGAACTGTGATCATGCGAACACACTGGATGAGAGATAACTCGTGAACACATGGGTGTCCGTGAGGGACGACTTACTAGGAAAACTAGTCCTCGTACGTAGTTTTCCTCTCGTCAGGAAGTTATCACGAAGTTAATATGAAATCGTACAAATAAATAAAAGGCACAAAATGTCGACAAATAATTATTTTACTGTACGCAGTACTTTTTTTTTATTGACTTGTATGTTTCTTCTCGTACGCTTTCCTTTGAAAATTTACACACAGCCAAAGGTACTCACATCAACCTAACTATACGTTAGAACTAAACCAAACCAAATAAAATTTGTCAGAGTTTGATTAATTCACAAAATATTGGTGCGAATGTCAGTTAGTTCGTACAAGCAGAGTACATGATTCGTTCAACATCTGTCGGGGTGTCAAGTTAATCTTCGACATTTTGTACCGAGTTCATTCGAACGTGGTTGTCTAAGAGAGCGCGTGCACACGTCAAACATCAAATCCTAACCTTCAGGAGTCGGAAAGCGTGGAAGTGGAAGCGAAGCTTTGGAAGAAAAAAATAAATTGGCAGCGAAACTAGAAATAGTATATAATTACAAGCGGTTGTTAAAAATTCATATTAATGAGAGTACAGAGGGTGAAATTTCAATAGAAAGCCACCCCCGTGATGGGCCCCGACATTTACGACCAGTGTGCGGTTTAGCATGGGTGTGTGTGTGTGTGTGTGCGTATGCCCCGAAGGCTCCTGTGGGTTTGGAAAGGCTCCTGTTAGGGCGCTTTGATTTCCATACCTCATTATTAGATTATCTTGTTTCTATCTCCGTTAAGTTAATAATCGGGTTAGTGCCTTTTGTATGGCACTCGCCAAAAATAATATCTTTTTACGTATTGTCGCGGTTTTGTTTATTGGCCGGCATCCGAATGAGAAGAATCCTTTTCCGCTTTCAAGCCGATTAATAGTATTTTACGCATCAAATAATAATATACGTAATACTTTTCAACTTGTCCCTCCTTTGTTTTAGTAGTGGAAACAATCGACGGCATCGAATTGAAGAAAACTTCAGAGCGTGCACTGCTTGACACAGCTACCACAGAACAGATGGACAAGAAACAAAAATAGTTTACTTGTCAAGGGAATAACTACATAATGAGAAATATATTCGTAAAAGTTATGAAAACTTAGTGGTGCTTTCCGATGAATTGGTTTTGATAATTCGTGTCTATTCTATTCGTGGAGAAGACAGTGACATTCCATAAATTCTACCCGTGAGTGACGTCATCATCCAATAGAAATAGTTTTACTTAAATTACTGTGTGTCCGACAACTTCACTGAATGATACACGGAATGGTTTGTCGTACACGTGCAAGTCATCTTTTGGGTAAAAGAGAAAAAAGTCAACATCCGACATAATTTGGTAAGAAGAACAAAATATCAAAAATTAATCGTTCGTGTCGCTCTAGTAATAGACGGGTCTATTATTGACCATCCCTGCACCACTGACGACATCGCGGCATCGTATTTTTTTTTTTTTTATTTAACGATCGTCCGTTATCTCGACGAAGAAGAGTTAAATGTTGAACGTGTGTACACAGATCAGAAGAGGACGCTTTAGGAAATTGCCACTTTGTAATTACTGACGAACGAATAATCAAAAAAAAAAAAAAAAACCGAGAAATTTCTAGACTAATCTAAGACCGAGACTAATCAGTTAAAATTTGAACTTTTAACCCCTTGAGGAGGTCACTTTTTGATAAGCTGGTCAAGGACAACAGAACGGATAACGGGTAATTCGTCTTTACTTATTTTTTTCTGTTCCTTCTGCATCTGTTGGCGTCGAAAACCACAGAAACTCGATTCGTCCCCGGTGGTTTCGCCGAGGTTGTTCCGACTGGTGCCCCAAAGGAGGAAAACGGAGAGAAAACAGCAGAGAAAAAAAAGAGAATTCGACTCCGGCTAAAATTTAAGAATAATTAAACATCCCCACGTTGGAAAAGAGGAAAAAAGGACCGAAGTGAAATATAAATATGGTTGAAGATGAAACACTGGTTGTATCAATGGGGAGAACTGAATGAAAGAGGAGAAGAAAAAAAAAAGGAAAGAAGGACGTCAGACGGACGAGGAGAAAGGATGAAAGGCTGTACAAAGAGGGCAGACAAGGGCTTCTCGGAGACAAAAAGAAGCAGAATGGGTTGTTACTTGATCAAATATGGATGATGGCTGACGTCCTGTCATCGGCTAATTGGTCTCAGTCCCATGGGCAGAGGATTAATCTTGTCAAAGAGTTGTCTAACCTCTCGGCAAATACTGAAAATTTTGTTAATTGCTTCGGTTGTAAAACGACCTCACCTCAACTCTCTCTCTCTCTCTCTCTCTCTCTCTTCCTTGTTCTCTCCCAAAGTTCATTTCACAAATGGAGAAAGCAAAGAAATAATAAACAAATAAATGTAATAAATGGCTGTAAAAAGGAATTTATTGCACGAGAAAACAACAGAAAGTTGGCGTGCTAATGTGAGGGTTATCTTAGTGTTCTTCCACCCGACTCCTTCGTTTGGTTCACAGAGCTTAATTCTCAACTGCAATGCACTTCGTCAAATTTTACCACAACCACTACAACCATCAGGTTGTTATTTTGTCACTTACTTTATTCAAATAACCAATAAAATAAGATCACACCTGTGGGAGGTTTATTTAACCTAAAGGTAGACCCAAGTTCCCTCTAACCAGCAGTTTTTGTGTTTTCTTCCTTAAAGTCCCGACACTAAATTGTAACTTGTAGTTTTGTAGTTTTATGATATTAATCACGAACTGGTTTTGTTTTTGGGAAACCGATAAAGTCTATAGTCAAGTGAGACATCCTCTCTACGCACAATAATATTCAATTATATATGACGTTAACATTGTACTACCCTAGGAAAATTGCACCGAGTCCGCATGCGTAGCTCTCTAAATGTTTCGCGTTTGTCCGGAGAATGCCTTTTCTCAGCAACCAAACCAACGGTGAAAATTTAACATGATTTAATGCTCTGGAGCAGGACGGAAGTGGGAAAAGTGAGAAAATCAAATTAGAAAACGCAATTCTTCATCCATCAACACCCACCAGGAAAACTAATTCAATTAGAAATCAATTTGGACTCTTTCAAACTCTCAATTTCTATTTCTCCGGTGTGAAACTGGTAGTTTGAACGAGTACTTGACTACATTTCGTCACGATGTGAATTAGCCGAACGAGTACTCGTACCGGAAATGCACAATTACAACCTGACCCCGTGTGAGATATTTAGAACAAATTCGGTTTGTTTATTAATTTATTACGTGACAACGTCAAAAGCCATTTTGAAAACCGCAACAATAATAGAGTCGAATTGTCTTGAGGTTTTCGATTCGCACAATACAATTTTTGCAGGTGTTTTCGTCCGACCGTCGGTTGCGTTCCTCTATTTGGTTTCTTTTTTTCTTCTTAACCTGCCCTACATTCTCCTCGACTCGTCGTTCAGCAATCGCTACAAAATGAAGAAACGATTCCTCTCGAAGTTGACGTTCGAAAATTAATAAAATTTCAAATGCTGCGAACGTAATTATCGTCGTATCATCAACGAGAGGTTAAACGATTTCACAACTACCTGAAAGACCCGGTAATGGAACGCGGTCGGCCCTATTAGACCAAAAATAGATAACATCAAATGTTAGCTAGTTCTCGTACGCGGTGACAGGTGAAGTCGAATCTTTTTTGAGTTATTTGATGTTTTTCATCCGTTTTTGTAACTCGGCACTCGGTTGATGTGAACAAGTGAACAAGTCATTTGGAGGACGCTTGGACTGTTGTTATGAAACTTTTGATGAAAAATTCATAATTCACTCAATGAATTCAATTGTGAACTGACGTAATCTGACTGCACGACAAGTTCCAGCGGCGTTTACAAATGCTTTCAATTAAAGATAAATATTTAGGCGTTTATATCGTATAAGTGTTACATTACATACATTTTTGTTTCCCGTTCAAACTGTACAGTCTGTGGACAAGTAAAATGTAAAGTCGACATTATTCACAACGCCTTGTATTCAATTATACAGTGCTAAATACTGCCACCGCTACTACAATCCAAAAACAAAACGTTAATGTGGTGGTTTTGTAACCTCACTTGACATTTTAATAATCCGTTTGCCGTTGTTAGTCATGTCGAGGCGTAAAAATTACGGGACTGAAAAGAAACGCCTTAATTGCACGAAATGTTTCCACTTAACACCGCCGCTCTTGCTACAATTACCCAACTAATAATATAAGTAGCGTAACTGTTTACATTTGTAGTAATGCTGCAGAGGACGTCAGCGAGTCAGCAACCTCAGAGCTTCCTGAGGCAGGAGAGCAACATTTCTGACACCGGTCGAGTATTTTCCAGAGGTTGCGGTAGTAGTGCGTGAAGCGGTGACGGTTGAGTGTAGTAACACTCATGGTACGAATTTCTGACATCTTGAAATTACTTTCTTATTACACGTCGCAAAACCGGTTAAAATCAAACGTAGAAACTTCCTCAAGTTCTTTTATTTTAATTCGAACAAAATTTCAGTTGCAATTTGATTTGGGAAAGTCATGATTTGACCGTGATTGATGATACTTATTTGGAGCAAAAAATCATCATCATCATCAGCATCGTCATCATCATTATCATTATTACTATTACGACTGCACCAGGTCGTAGAAACCTTAGTTTTGCCACCAATAAGAGGAACCAGGACCGAGCACAGTGGCCGGCTAATGACCACTTTCCGATCTGACTGACCTTATTGCATAATAAAATATCATTATTCAAAGCCCTCATTAAGCCCACTTTGTTTTTTAAAACTTAATTAAGTAAAGCGGTTGAAAGAGAAAAGAGAGTCATTACGTGAAACATGTATTTACAGGCGTAAGAAAAATAATTGTAATTGATGTCCGTGGTAAAACGAGAAGTGTGCTTTGCGCGGGGTCAGGTCTCTTATTAACCAGATCCATCCGAACTGGGAGCCAAACGCCAAAAAGTGTGGCCGCCATCTTTCCCAAGAGGCCGAGCTCCGGTTCTTCGCACCTGGTCGTGTGACCGGAGTTGTGTGTCACACGAAAACAATTCTTGTCGAAGACAAAGTGCGCCGGTTAACCGTCACATCCGTCGTCTCGATGGCCAAATAAAATTTTCATAAAAGAATTTGTTTTTTCTGGACGATCAAAGCAACGTGAACGATGGCGTCATCGTCGGACGACAGGATGGACGTTTCTCCTTGGATACCGGCAATATTGTCGGATGGTCCCGTTGAATAGGGTTGTAATGAAACGACCACCAAGGCCTCAAACGGCACCACCAGTAGTGGCATAATGCAATAAGAAGCCATCGATCATCTCTCTTTTGACGTTGGCAAAGGCCGGGGGGTGATGGAAAGTCACCCTTTGTCCTCTGGCATGGCCGTATGTCGTATGCATTGCCACCCTGGTCATTGACTATTATCAACCTAGGGGGATGCTACTCAATCGATTTGTAGCGCTTTCGGCAATAAATAATCACTCTGAATGAATACTAATGTAATGCCGTCGTAAAATTTAAACAATGCAATCGTAAAATTCGCATTCGCCCGATTTCCTTCTGGTTATGAATTTCGTTGAAGAATCTCTGCAGAGGTGGCACCGAAGAAGCGAGCCCATATGTGTGCCGACTGGGCTCTTGGGTACCTCGGGCGAGGGGGTGACTTAAATGAGAAAAGTTGTGATTGAAACAAGTGCGGTGTCGAGTAGATTATGGGTTACGAGTCCGGAGGGTGGTTTCGCGGGAAACAAAGGTGGCAGCGTCAAAACCCCGGGGGCTCCAACGGCGCAGCATGCGTCAGTAACATGTTATTGGCATTACAATTCGTGACTCCTGTTGCTTCTGAAGGACTTTTCACCTAATGCAATTGTCGGAAAGCAGGGTGATTTACATTCGCTAAAAACTTCTCATCGTCGCATTAATTTCATTGAAAAATGGCGTGTAACAACGAGGGATGACACAAATTGTGGGCAGAAGAAGAAACCACTTGGCTGCGGGCAGCAGCACTGCAACGTCTTCGGTTCATTCGGTTCATCCGGGTACTCACCTCGGGTCCTGACGTAATGACGTACAGACCGACAACCATAAAAAGTTTAAGAGTATTTATTAATTTGATTCTGACCGTTGGTTGGGGAGTTGCAAAAAAATAACTACACCCATTTAAATTGTGCAGAAATGTAATCGTTTGTGTGTCACGACGACACTTATTTATTTTTTACTGGAGAAGCCCGTCCTTGTCGAATTTTCACAAAAAAGAACTAACCTACGAAGACCAAAAAAAACCTTAACCTAAAAGAACCAACTTGAAAGGTCAAGTTATCATTCAGAGCCGCAACTTGTCAAGTCACTAAAAACTTTCGTTTGTAGTGAGAAAAAAATAACAAGTCGAAATGCCTGGTGCAAGTACAAGTTACTGATCTGATTATTCCCCAGTTATTATTACTGACTAGTTCCTTTCTCTCTCTCTCTCTCTCTCTCAGACACTGTTACTAAGACTAGCAATTACCCGTTTAAGTTTTCAGTTCGTCGGTAACTTTATTCACATTCCAATCGTTGGAATTCAATCCATGGCACTGGCTACCACTAGCACAGTAATTCTACTCTAATAGGAAAACCTGTCAAACATAAGGAAAATGGCATTTACCTCCTGATTGCCAGTCAATTTAATACAAAAGGGTTACACCTATAAATTTTCATACTTCTACTTGCCCTCTCTCTCTCTCTCTCTCTTTCTCTCTCTCTCTTATTTTTGTAATTAATTTAATCTTTGCCTCCCTCTCTCTTCCTACATTTACTTGCAAAAATTACCACCACCTCGTATAAATCAAATTCCGGTTTTCCTCCGTACATAACTCAGTCAAAGTGAAAAAGAACGTCAGAGAGTTGTTTAATGCGGTGGTAAATCCAAAACCATTAGTAGAATAATGGCGTCGAGTAGATGTGAGCTTTTCAGCGGTTAGTATCAAAGCCAAAGCTCAGCTGACAAAAGGCTCTTATTAAGATAATGTACATTAATTAAAAATTTAAAAGACCGCACCTCCTTCTGGCTCTGCTTCTGCTTTTGCTGCTGCCGTTGCCTGACGGATTCGTTCACTCCCTTCGCTTTCTTTGGATTTCGTTTTTGGCTGACGGTGGCCCTGAATGAACGTGGAAGCTTGTCAGTGAGAAATGGAAGACAATAAAATGAGTCTTCTTCTTCTGACGACCTGGGAGAAGTGGAAAATTCCTCTGAGTACCCCAATGAATTAGAAAGTATCCCCTCCAATCTATCTATATTTATTTACCAATATTTATCTATCAATATTTCTACAAATATTGTCGTCGTATTACTACAAATTTATTTAACTTTGTTCAGTAGGAATTGAAGAATGTTTGTAGTGCGTCCCGTGTTTACAATTTTTTTCGCTTTTCAATACTTTAAACAACGCATGTAACATTCAATTATACTAATTTTATGATGTTCGGTGTGCGTATTTCTGATTTATATGTTTTTAAATTTCTGTATTTTATTTTGTTTTTGGTGTGAGATGACCATAAGCTGCAGTTAATGAACTCTCAGACGTACAGACTGGAGAATGAATTTCCTATACAATTTACTTACTTTTCCTAGGCAAATTACAACAAGTACTGGTTTTAATAAGAATATACACACTTATTTGCCGTGGTGACTGTCAGGCAGAATTTGTTTCACGCGCGGTGTCCTTCCCTCTGGTCGAGTTGTCAAGTGGCGGCCAAAAACGTGGTAAAATGCACTTTTCAAGAAGAATCAAATTAAATTTGAAGTAATGATTCAGAAATCTGATTAGTCTTCCAGTTGAAAGGTCACAGCAAGGTCTCACCATGAGGGATTTCAGTTCCAGTGATTGCTTTTTCCTGCTCCGTCGTGGTGGTGCACATCCCCCGGACTCATCTTGCTCTTTCACAAAATTTTATTTGCCTTCAATAAAATAGTGTTCTCCCTAGGATGTTCCGTACATCACCTATCCTCTACGTTTACCAATTTCTCTGACAAAAAAATATATGGGATTTCATTAGGAGAAGTGGATTTGGTGCGTTCGAACCAACACCTACAATCTCACCACAATGTCGCTTTTTTTTTATTTTGAGTTTCCTTTCGGACCGGTTCTGCACCGTTAAAACTCAACTAATAGTTTAATCGCACTACTTGAACCGGGTAATGGCACGTCTATTTGTTGAAATAAAATTCCAACTTATGTAACGATCCAGTTGAGCAAGTCACAATTAGACGGTATAATTCGTTTGCATCGGATCTTACATCGATTACCTACATTTTTTTGTAGTTACATGTTTAACCATTGTTTAACTTGAGAAACTTGTAGCCTTAGAAAGAATCATGGTAGCACAACAGTCCGAATGAATGTACAATTTTTTTCAGTTCTCTCCAGGTCTCCAGGTAAAGAAAATATTTACAAGAATATATTTATATATATGAATATTAGTTGCTTTTGTATTAACTTTGTTTTATCTTGGCAGAATTCTATACAAATCAGTATACTAATACCGAACTAACTTACGAATACGTCCGAAACGAGGCATACCGTCATTTATAATATGTAAAAAATATATTGTAATAATTATTATAAATAAATAAATAATTTAAAAAAAAAACCTTCTGAATAAAATAGAAATGAATTTGTAAATGAAATATGTTTGAATTGTAAATGGATTTTACTTTCGTTTGTCAAACTCATTTTTTCACTTTAAACTTTTCGATGATCAATAAAATATTCCCACGAACCGAATGCAGGTTATTTTATTAAACATAAAAATGTAGTAAATTTGTTTTCGCGCAGGATGATTAACGGACTCAAATGAAGAATTTCCTTCCAAATTTATCGGTCCTCCTTTTTAATTGAAAGTGTAAATTACATGGTTGAATTCTCTGCGTTCTTATAAATACAGGTGAAGTAATTTACAATGGTATTTCTTCTACAATTCAATACGAAGGTCGTAGTTTCTTTTTTGTTGAATTGGTTCGGGAATCCTGGTTTAATATTTACTCATCTCCTCAATGAAAATTTTTACCGACCGGTTGACTCAATTTGTCCCAATTTCTCTCAAAGGACTCAATTTCAACACATGAGTTTCGGGTATTCAATTAATTGCAGGTAAATTGCGGATGAGAGTGGTACTTGTGTAAGACGCTCCACATCGAGTATTTGGGTCGGTGCCACAAGATCACTTGTGCCAAGATACGTTAAAACTACCCAACACTAAAACCAACACAATTGGAAGCGTGTTGAGTTTGTTTTTATGTTTTTACAGTTTTGTTCCTCACTTTGGAGTTGCAGAATTGTACACACCGCCAATCGTTTTATGTAAATAAATGAGTCGCCCTTATGCTACAACTCTACTTCTGCTCTTGAGTTTACTGGTCCCGTGAAAATTCTTCACGTGGGGAATTTCTATTACCTTTTAATTTCAATGTTGCATACGAGTCTGAAACCTTCGCTAACCTTGTTTAGTTGGGCCTCGAAGCATCCAGGGGGTTCATCGTCTCCTACTAATTCTCATCCCTCAGGGCCTGTTCATCTCCGATGAGAATTTTAATACTTTGGAGAGCAACTTGGGAACCTTAATTAAAAAAAATAAGACAATGGAAGTAAAGGAGTGGATACACAGACTGAAAGCCACTGACAATGCCACAAAGGGGATGAGGGTTAGGGTAATCTTTTGATCAACCCTTATTGATCTGGCCGTGTTATTGCACCGAGGGTTGACCACCCCAGGAAGGTTTCTACGCTTCATCACCGCATTTCAATGGGAATTCTTCACTTTTTCTCTCCCTCGCTCCCCTCCCTATTGATCTATTAAACCAATAACCGACTACTTTTGGCTTTTTTTTTAGTATATTATTAACATCCTGTTTTTTTCACAAATCCCTTTTTGTCGTGAAATATTATTCATTTTATTAAGATTGAAATTTCGAAATGAAAAGTTTAGTATTCCTTCGGGAGTTTTACTTTCTGTTTCCTTTGCAGGTGGAGAAAATTAAATTACATTCAGAATAACACTGCGAACTTTTAATAAGTAGAAGACAGGTGACCAATCAATCACTGTCAGGCAACAGTATGGGTACGTATCTGTAGCATCAAAAGAGGAAATCCTACAGGCAAAGGGTACCGAGTACCCGCAAATAAAAAAGTAACATCATCCGTGACGGAAGTTAACACCGTAAAAAGATATCTTATTGGACATTCAGTAAAATATAAAACGTGAATATTTAGGTAATTTGAGATCACACGCGAATTAGAGAAATGGAAAATTGTCGTAATAAAACCAAAATTTCCATATTTCAGTTAAAAACCTACCGTAGAGTTAATAAACTCACAGGTTAGACAGAAGCTCCGGGTAGAGAGCAAATGAAACCGTTAAACGGTTTTGGCGTTGGCAACAGTTCAGTGAGACAATAAATCAGACTCTCAAAAAATGACTTCTCTTGTAATCTTTTAGTGTAATAAATGAGTTTGACGAAGAGAGGAGAATAAAGAAATGAAGTAGAACCTGAAAGAATTAACAAGTGAGGAGCTGCCAAGTACATAAAGTGATAATGCCATTAGAAAAACAAGTGATTAAGATAACTCATCTGTAACTAAAAATGTAACTCAACGAGAATGTGTACGCACGCGTGGACTTATGCTACGCCTAACGTCAATTAAGCAATTGAGTTCAAAAGAAAATTAGAATTACAAAGTTGTGGAAGGATTCTGTCTTTGCTTGGACAAACGACCAAACCGTTCTCGCGGCCGGTTTCTCACTAATAACTTGTTTCATGTATTCAATAAAACATAAAACTTTACATTGATTTACTATAATATAACAGCACAATAACGTAGCGTATTGTACAACTTGTATTCAATTAACTTTTTCTGTGTTGTGTTGTAACAACAGTGTAATTTTACGTAAGACACAATAAAAACAGTCCTGGCAATGTGTCGGTACCTCGCACTGAAGAAATTTCAATTAAAAATACTACAATTCTTTATATTTCGCCACACGAGATGTAAGTTCTTAGTGTCGAGTATTAGTTTCCTACTTGTTTAACCGAAGCTAAACCAAGTGAAGACCAAAATTATCTCATCCCTGGTGTAGTTTCGGAAGTTAATCATAGTTTAAAATTCATTTTTTTCAATTGGATAGTTTAAGAAAGCCGAAATTAAAGAGTTGAAGAAGTGAACCACCATGACAACCGTTTAAAATAGTGGCGGTTGTAATGAAACTGTGCGATGACCGTTCGGAACAATGGCAGTCGAACTCACCACTATGTGATCCACCTATTTAAATAAATTTTATTAATTATTTAAACGCGATGCTGATGGTTCTGATGGTCAGAGCCATCCGGGGGCCACAAACACCACGAATTAATAAAGAATTTTTTTAGGTTCTTCGCCCGTATCACTGTCAGAATTGTCTCTCATTAAAATCTTTTCTATTTGAATTTACAAAGTTCCAGAGCTAGAAAATAAAGAGATACAAATAGTCGTATTGATTTGATTGACGGTTAAAAAGAACCCCTCTATGCCACGTAGGAAAGGGAGTCGGGTTTTATACATCAAATGTATACCGTGAGATGTTAATTCAAACTTTAAAAAAGGCAAAAGTTGTATAGTTTCCAAATTCTTGCTGGTACCTGAAACCCGGTACCTGTTGCCAAAAAGACAACATCGAAAACGGTTTAATGACCGGACTGTCATCCCTTTCACCTGCGACCGAATATGCAAAATCTCCTCTGTAAAAAATTCAAACGAGTGAGATGAGTGCGTTTGCACCTTCGCAGGTACCCGGTGTTTTCACTTCCTGTACGTCCGACTACCTTCCATGTTTCTTAAATTATTATTAATTAAAACCGTGTGATCAACTTTTTCAGTAATGTAAATTATCTATTTATATTTGGACGGTAAGAGTGAAATAACCTTGTTCCCATGGCATAAACCGGATACCTGGTGGATAAAACGACTTCGGAGGGCAATTTCTGATTTCAATAATATCCCTCTTCCCAAAAAAACAACAAATTATTATTTTAATATTTTTGTATTCAATTATTTTGGCAATTATTTTCCTAGTAAGTTTAATGAGAAACGACATTACATTTGAGCTGTGAAAAAAGTTGTGAAATTTATAAAAGAGGTAAACGGTTGCTCTGTGTGTGTCAGGTGAGGGTACCGTTGCCTTGCGTAACAAAATTTTTGTCCTACCTACTCACTACAGCCCGAAATGGTTAATTTTCAACAATTCACTACAAAAAAATTTTCAAGAAATAAATACTTAAGAATTAATAGATACCGTAATAAGACTTTGTTTTCTGGGAGATGAGTTCAGAAATTTTCAACATTCAACATCGAACATGACGCACAATATGGCAGTTTGTCATCAATCTGGGTGTGTACAACTCCAACCCAAGCCTCTGCCTTTCTTTTTTCCCCGCAAAAGATAAACTCAAAACACAGGTAAAGCATAAAAACAGCTAATAATCCGTGTCATTGGTAGCTCAAAGGAGTTGAAAGCTCTCTCGAATTTCAAAAAGCTACAAAAAAATATTCATCAAAGGGTTTTCAAAGTCTCTAAATGGCAGAAAAGTTGTTCCTTCCTTTTAATTACTGGAAAAACCGCAGGAGTCGAACCTTTCCCCCGAGGGAAATGCAAAAAGGTTTGCTCGCGGACCCAAAGAGCCTTTTCGGAAGCGGAAAATCCGTCAGCAACACAGAGATATCGAATTCTCGATATCGATTTAAGATTGTCTGATTTAGAAATTCCCACCCAAACCTTTCGCAGGGCTCAGAATTTACACAGCGATGAGGACAAACAACAGGCACAATGGCGGTGGCTGGAGTCGCCTCTCTGCAGCTGCAGCATCTTCGACAGCAGCAGTGGACGGCAGAGTAGGGCTGTCACCGCTCGTTCACCTGAATCGAGCCGTTACCTGAGTGTAAGCAGACACTTCTGCTGCAGACCACATTCACCTACTACTGAAGTGTTTCACAACATGAAACTTGCCGTTAACCTCACAGCATCGCCGCGTCTTCTCTTCTCACGCAGAAAAATCCTTTGCTTCCTCTCAAGGTTGAGATGTTAAACGTCGATTGTCCGTTTCTCGCTTTCTACATCTTTACGATAATTAATTTCAGCAAAACTGGGATTTTTATAATGCGAGACATTCTTAATGTGCTTTAATCTGAGCAAACACACTCGTAAAATTTAATTGAGGAAGACGCCGCCCGTTTCATAAAGGTAGTTTAACACCAATTTAATTAATTTCAATTGTTGTTCCTACATAAATTTTTAATTAAAAACTGTTCTAAGAACAGAATTAATAAAAATATTAAAAAAAAAAAGTTTAAAGGCTGTTTAAAATTAAACTGAAGAGAAAAAAATATATTTATTAAGAGTTGAAGGAATTTGCTCGGGTACACGAACCCGTGGAGGAGAGCAAAATTTGCCTTCGTTTTGTGTCTCTGAAGGGTTGCAGAGGCGTTAGAAATAGAACAGATCGCTAGGTCTATGGATCTATGAGACGATAACGTGCCGTCCGTCCAAGTCACGACGTCCTATTTATTGCCTTATAAAGAAATCTTCCATTTATTAATGATTTATGTATTCAACACTTGCATTCTTTTACTTTATACCCTTAAACTTTTAACCTTTTTTGTATCGTACAATTCTATTGACCTATGTAACCTATGTAGTGACGAAGTTAATGCTCTCTGTAGTGAAGGCCTGCGTCGTTTATTAAGCAAATTGTGCAAATGCTGGCCTTACACAAGTAAGGAGTCTTTCATTAATTTATTGACAGAAATTAACGATGATAATAAAAATGGTTTATGCACATTATTATGTAAATCAAAAATATTGTTCAACAAACTTTGATATCCCATTTCTGTTACGTTACACGCATGCATAATATTTAGAGATATTATTAATATACTACATCGTACTCATTTAATTATGTGAGATAAACGTTATGTTTAAAGATTCATTGAAGATTATATTTTTATTACATTTATTAATATAAAAATATACTAATTATATATAATCGTAAGGTGAGTTATTTGAGGTTATGATATGTTTTTCTTCTAAATAAAACATTGAAATATAATGATTGATAGATGATCTGTGTATTAAGAGCTTGTATTAAAAATTCAATATAAAATAAATAATGATTTATTCTCAACGCACAACCAATAAGGGAAAAATTAATAACTTTGATAATGTTTTTTATTTATTTTTTTTGCGGTACGCTGGTTAAAACCATCAGGAGATTAGCATAAAACTATTAACGTTCACGCATCCATAATGAAATACATTTTTAAAATTATTACTATTATTTTTATTATCATTGTTATTAAGAATATTTTCCTGTTACTTTTTCAACACATATTTAACGAGTGCTTTGAAATTGACGTTTACCGCACCTGAAATTATTCACCTCAAATACCTGAATGTGTGCTTTGAAGTACTTCGAAAATGAGACTCGGTACCTGTAATTCAGCTGTGACCTTTGGTGTTGGTAAAATTAAACAGTTCCGGTGCGAGCCGTAAATAAACATCGACGGAACTTACATTAATTTATTTATTTATTGCGGCCATTTTTTTACGGCATTTTTATTACTTATCCGGAGCGAAATCGGCGTCGAAGGTACTCAATCGAGCACTCGTGGGTTTTTCACCCCGGAGCCAGGACGTACCTCGGACGGATGACTTGGTACCTTCAAAATAATTTGCATTCTTCACTTTATTAAAGACGATTTCTCTCATTATCTCGATTAGTGCGATACTAAATTCGATAGCTAAAACAATAGTTCACTATTATTTTGCCGAGAGAAAACCACGTCTCATTCAAATTGACTTTTATTTGCGAAGTGACTTGTGTAATTGTACGTCAAACAAATTACTACGATTTTTAATATAATTAAATTAGTTTTACTACAAGAGACTGTTACAAAATACGGACACACAACTGCATTTCTACAAGTTGAGTTACACAAGTCAGCAAACTAAAAATGAAAAGTTTTATTGTACAATATTTATACTGACAATATAAACAAAAAGTAACAGTTGCACAATATACTAAAAGTCAATGACGAATCTTCTAGGAATTCTTGTTTTCTAAATCTCATTCTCTTCAGCATTTGCTTTTGGGTTTTTAATTGCGCTTAAAGGCTTAACTTATTTACATACAAACGAAAGGAATTCTCTTGGTAAATACATAACATAAACTTCTTTTTTGTTCTCTGCTACTGGTCATTAGTGAAAATTTATTAATTAATAATTGATTCGGAATATAATAGAAGTATACATGTCGAAGAGAATCAGTTTCTAGTTTCGTTGGGATTTTGTTTGTGGAAAACGGTTGTAACCGTTTTCTTTTCTTTCACTACCAAATTATAACCGCAAATTGTATATCCGGTTTAGAATGAGTTTCACCTGAATGACGAGAGAATGGAGATCCGAGTAAGGAACGGTTTATTTCTTTGACTTTTTGACTAGGAAAACATGCGAGCGACGTCGGCCATACGCCACCGGGGCAACGGCAAAAGGGTTGATTTTTTTTTACATTTCATTGTTGTTTGGCAAATAAAATAAGAGAAGATGTTTAGAAGATGGTAGAAGAATAAGATGAAGAGGCGAGTAACAATAAGAAGGTTAAATAAAGTCAGTTGAATGGACGATGTTCGGGAGATGACGGGGATGACAAAATAAAAGAACCTGGGGTGCGCGTGCTCTCCTCTTTCACATTCAAATTGAGTCCACGCGCTGCACCGCAGCATCCGCAAGGAGCAGACAAAAGGGTTGAAAGACGAAAACGAGAATGTGTCTAGGATAGAAAGGAACAAGTGCATACGTGGAAGAGAATAATTTTGTTTGGAGTACGCCCTACAACGAATCCATCAGGGGTGTTGAGCTGGTTTGAACTTTTTTTCTTTTAGTACATCTCCGGGTGTGCTGCCGGTTCCCCGTCAACTTTCGGTCAAAACCCGAGCAAGCCCACATCACTCAATTTGCCAAAAGCAAAAGAAGAAAACCATTGAACTGTTATAAGTAATAAAAAAGAAATTTAATTTCAATATTCCGGAACGGAGGTTGAGGAAAGCAAAGAGTAGAAAAAGTCGTAACCTGAAAGGGAGAAAAGACAAAAGGAAGGCATAAAGGAGTAACAACGAAGTAACAACGGTCGTTAAAAAGGCTAATAATATCAAAATATGAAGAGGAAACGCTATAAAATGTCTATGGGGTCGTCGAATCAAAATGCAAAAACAAGATTTCAACTAGACTCGCTATATTTTATAGCGCGTTTCGCCGTAAATCCACCATTTTCTCAGAGGCTTCCCTCCGGCCGGATTAACGGAATTTTTCCTTTTCACTCGCACTTTTATTGTTGCTTTGTTTGGACAAACTAGACAAACCGAATGAAATCTATGATTAGCTACGAAGTACTCAACACCGAGTTATCATCATCATCATCATGACACACGTCACACATGAATTAGAATATTTTACATTTTAATAGACTGACCGTTCGCGTAGGTGGCATCGATCAAAATCAATTAACGATCAATTCATTCTGCTGGCGTATCTCGGTCGTGACTTTTGCCCGCGTTTTGCTTGCAATAACTGGGTACACACACACACACACACACACACACAACCCCCCCACACACCAGCTCAGACCCTCCAGCCCTCATTGCCCACCAGCTTCTGATCAATCGATAGATCGATCACCGTCTCGTTTGCAAATCACCGGCGATTTATTTTACTGTTTTGCTGTCACGGAGTTTTCTTCTGTTTCTCGGCTGAAACTTACATGACGAGACGAGTTTCTTGTCCTTAGCTAGAAAATACTAATTGTTGGCCGCACCTGTTTTCAATTACCGAAGCTATGGAATTTGATTGCGTTCGCGAGCTGTGGTGACGAACCTTGAGGTTTGATGGTAGTAGAAGTTAAAGAAGTTTAAGTTGAAGAAGAAAAACAAAAGAGAATGTGGAAAGTGGATTTTGTAGATGTTTGGTTAAGTGTAGCATGTTTATTAAAAATGACCGTTGTAAATTTGTAATGCTCATTCTTAACATCCCTCTGACATCCTAGGGAAGGAATTTTACCACTACTGAGAGTGCTTCGCCATTCTACATTTGTAATTTAAGTAAGTTTAAATAAATTTTGCAGTAGTGAGGTCGCTAATAGAAATTCAACCGTCAACCAAACCAAAAACAATCTGCGATGATACGCTGACGTCTCCGGTGTCTGTTGGGAAATGGTAAAATACGAAAATTTGATTTGTTGGATGGATTTGATGGACCGATTCGGTCAACTGGAACGAATTCACAACAGCTGATTGTACTGTGAAGTGATGTCAATCAGTTTTTCGTTGACCCTGCCTTAAACGTCACTCAACAGGAATACAATCAGTGAGAAAGTCTTGATGGCGTCACTAATTGGCAACCGTTGGTCACCTCCACCTTTAGAGAAAAGTTTCTCGTTCAAAAAGGCTGGGTGCCTGAATACCTGCTTGCCCGGCAGGTGAGAAACTGACTGACAACTCAAAGCGCACGCGCCATGGAGTCTCTCCGGTATCTTATCTATATATAGTCGAATGAATGTCTTCAGGGTCTCTCAGGCTTACTGTTGTTACCACCCTTACCATCCACACTATCCTCACCATCACACACGGTCGATCTCGTTTCAACTGTTTCTCTGGCCTTGTACTCATCGATTTAATAAATTGTTAAATACAAGTTCCCACGTACTCGCGAAATTATACAGATATTTTCTTTATTCGTGTTGTTACTCCAGTAGAACACGATTTGTTTGTAGATGTAGAAAGTAGCCTGCAGTCAATGGCGGAATTATGTTTTTTATTGTTCACGTTTCATTTCGAACGTTTAAATTGACAAAGTGAATAATAAAATTTTATAGTGTACAATATATTCTAAATAGTTTGAACTTTTACTTGCACGTGGATAAAAAATTTCACGATGGACAGTTGAACTGATACAGAACTGAAGAACTGATACAGAAGAGTTGAACTGATACATTTGTATCGTTTCACAATATAGAAAAATATACGTTTATAAATAGATTCGTACAAATAGATAATCTCTTTCTGTGTGAAGTTGACTACCACCGTGGTCCCGGTTGCTCCTTTTTTTGTCAACCGTGACGGGAACAGGGAACGGAAAGAAAGAAAAGTTTAAGCTGACGTGAAAAAATAGAAACCATTAGAGTTGTAGTTTGAAAATTCGAGTCACATCCTAAAGGAAGTTGATACATTTTCTGTTTTTCTCCAACTCTCTCTCTCTCTTTTTGCACACCGCAACAACACCGAGGCACTCAACACCACCCGATCGGCCCACATCACCCCAATTGAGCCCGTCACATATCTCACATGAGGGCTACTTGAAATGGAAATGTTCAAGCCACACGTTTCCAACATCTTTATTCTCCATCCCTAGCTTTTCCATCTGAACTTATTCAAAAATTGAAAAAAATATAAAAGAAAAGAAAAAGTTTCTTTGTAATTTTCTTCAAACACACACACACACACACACCCACGCACATGCACATGCAAACACAATTCTGCTGCCACGATGTAGTCGCAAACATAAAAACATATTGTAATGGAGAAGTGGAATGAAAAATATAAAGCACATGCAAATCAAGAAAGTATGATCGGTGTACTGGAGCACTAAATATAAATATAAATATATATACATATAAATGTGTGTGTGTGTGTGTGTGTGAAATGATACAAATTTAATACAATTGTAGTGCAACTAAGTTACCTACTAAGTACATCAGAATTTCACATACAGTTATGTACGTTCACTTATTAAACAACTTTGTAAATAATTTTATACAGTTTTATGTAGTGTGGTAGTCAAACCTACTTCTCTGAAACCGTTGCATCTATTTATTTAATTACATATTTATGTATTTTGTAAAAATCCTCTTTCTATTAATATTTTACCGTCGTGAAGTCAACCAAATATTTCTTAATTTTGTTCAACTCACTTCTATTCTTCTCGAACTTGATTCTTATTATTAATATTAATCGTTTTATAGTATTATGTATATTTTTATGATTCATCGCGTAAATCACCTGTACATTTCACACATTCCTTTCGTGTCTGTCTATTCACGGATTTAATTAAATTTCTCGAATTAACTGTCATTCCTGCTGATTGCAATTTCTTTTTCAACTGGCACATTTGCTCAAGGCCTATAGACTGTATTCTACGTAACAGAAAAAAAGTATTTCATTATTAATTAAATGTCTCCATTACGAGTGAATTTAATTACAATTTGGTTTGTTACTTACGTGTGTGCTTGTAATTACACGTCACGTTGTCGAGTCGAGTACATCGCGTGAAAAAAAAAATTATTTCTCTTTGTCTAGTACTTCGTTGTAGTATTGTAGCCATTTGTTACACGGATTTAATTTATGCTTTTGATTGGGTTTGTAGTGTAAAAAATTTTAGGCAGATGATGCAAAGTAAATATTATTTTTTCGGTGCATCTGATTTGTTTGACTATTTTTGCGTTCCATCCGAATGTTTTTCCCGTTCGACAGAGCTAAGATCTGATGACGATGATAATAATAATAATAACAACAACAACGTAATTCATCCCTTGGTTCTGGACACGGGGTGAACACCAGCAACCAGCATTAAATTAATTGACAATTAATTATTTGTCCCAAATGGTTTACCAATTGACATTTCCGCGTGTAACAAACAGTAAATGGCAGCAGAATCACAGATTTCTTTTTCCTATTTCTGGGGATGAGAAAACGGATTATGCAAAAATAGAAAAACGCGTTTAAGGGGTGAAAGAAATAATAAAGAAAAGGCAGCTGGACAGGTCAGGGTGAATTCTTCCCTTCGCATGTCATTTGCCCTGCACAAACATAAACACGGAGGCAGACAGACGCGGTCAAGGGTGTACGGACGGGTACGTGGAGGAATGTGCACTTCCCTTTGAGCTTTGGCTTTAGGGTCGTCTCTAGGGTCTTCTAGTCCGATTTTTGGTCTTTTTGTTGGTCTCGGGATTCCTTCAATCCTGGGAATTCTTCGGTGGACATTTTAACGATCCATTGGTCAATAAATTCGACTCGGTTTTGCATCATCAATCTTTCTTTAAATAATTTCTCACAGTACCGTGTGGAAGTGAGCGAAGTCTTCGAACCGCGTTTAATGGATTTTATGTGATTTTTTGTATTTAACGATATTTAATTGTCCTCAAAGAATATCTTAAATCCTTGTATGTATCCTTTGCGCTTCACAATGCAACCTGAACAATGCAACTTGGACATTTTAAAATCCATCACAAGTCATTTATAAAATCCATCAGTTTGGTGTGCACCTAGTGCAATTGACTCTAAGTAAGTTAGTTACTATGCTTATATAATTTTGTCCTGTACGTCGAAGCTGTCCTGTATGTATGGTATGTTGTGAGCAGTATTTGCTGTTATTATTCAGAATTACATACCGTGTGTACTTCAAAAATTATTAAACGCTGTAAATATATATATAATATAAATATAATTACCTTGTCGTTTATTCTCTGAGTAGACCTTTGGTTCCAGTCGAAGGAATTTCACGGATAGAAACAAACCTAAGGTTTGTGTCACCGACTTGGTACATCACCTGCACCAGAGTATATATTGAAATTTTTATTTTTTGCAAAGGGATATGAAATTTTTGCAAACCGTCTACTACCTTCGTGTGGACTTTCTGTATAGAAAAGTCAAAAATCTGACCGGACTCCTTGTTTACTTACTTTTTCAAACTCTTACGGAATTATTAATTCTGTCTTTACGGTTGACATTTTGCGACTCGTGTCAATCATACCGGTCCATTGTGTTCAATTTCGGGTCTATTCTTTTCACATTTTCGATTCTTCCTCCGATCCAACCTTTTCAATCAGAGAAGAGAGAGGAAAAAAAAGAACCGGGAAGAAAATAGGAAAGAAAGATCTGGCAAGTTTAAATTGAATCAGATAAGGAGACGAATTGAACTCCGGGACGATTTCTTTGTTGACTTATGTATTGTATTTATGTATTATGTAAATTTCGTGTTGGACAGGCTCGGGGTGATGTCTCTCCGAGGGTGACGGTCATCTTGAAAAGTTTCACTTCGTTTGTAACGCTCGAAACTTTTCCGGAGACGTACATTTCGTTTTCGTCTCCTAGTCACCACTTGATGAAATCCATTTACTATTAGTTTTGTCTATTGTCTAGCATTCCACTTCGTCTGTCATTGTTACGTACCAACAAAAGATTACCAATCACGTTGTCTACTTTTGAACTCTTTGAGACAACGCAGTTTCAGGCCGTCTTCTTTTGTGTCGCATTTTCATCGTTTGACTTGTAATTGTTCAGGACGCTCTCTCTTATCCGTCGGTCATCTTCGATCCGTTTGTTACTCCCAAATAAATTAATATTAAATAAATAACTACGAGAAATTTAATATTTGTATTCGTTATTTGGGTGACTTCCTCTTATTGAAATGATAATCAAGTATTTTGACGAGGGTCGAACCATCTTCCCAACGTATATCACACTCCTCCGTGGCGGTATACAATGAAGCATAACTATTATTAATTTTATTGAAGGGAACTTCGTTGTTCGACCGGTCATTAAAACATCCGCCATTTTTTAATTTCAAATACGACAAGTTAGCGTTCGAATCCGCGTCCCAAGGATGAGTCGAACGATTCTCTCACACGGGCTTAATTAATATTCAAGGAAAACCTGTTGACTGTCTTCTGCCACTAACCTATATATTCAATGGAATCAAGTCGAACGAGGTAGACGCAGCGTAAAAAAAGTAGTTGTGAACCCATTCCAGGTGTAACTGGGTTAAAACTATCTTTACGAACTAGTCTGGCAACAAGTTCGGCCGGGCGAAAGGTGCGCAAGTGAACCCTCCCAGGTGTGACCTGTCAGTAGGAAATTGCATTTTACTGTATGCGCCGTTTACTTGTTTTTCTCTCCTTCTGTTTTTTTTTTTTTTACTATTTTCTTCTTGTTGTATTCATTGGAATAATTTGCGCCCGGTCCCGTTCATCGACTACCGTTTCTAGTTTCTGAACAAGAAAACGGGAAGTCGGATGATCGATCGAGTAGGAACAGTAAACAACAAGTTGATGGCAGAAATGAGAAGTAGTTCCGTTTTTACCGGCAAGTTATAATTACTTTAAAGGGTCGGATATAAGCCAGCTATTAATTTTATTCTATTACTGTTGCCAGGAATGTTATTCCGCTTACCTGTTACCTGTTTCTGGGAGCGCAACAAATTGTTTTTTGCAGTTGAAAGAAAAAAATTTGATTAACTCTTACACTTATTTATCAATTTATGTATAAAAAGAGATACGTGATACATACAGAGTATTTATAACTTGCATTACAACAGAAACACAATTCCATTAAAGAGCAACTGTTGAATATATAAGTTATTATATTAATTAATTGTATTATTAGAAATTAATTCATCACTTGGAATTTTCAAAAATACAATTCATGCGCTCTTAAAATATCATTGTCACATTAGTATTTATATATAAGAATTTGATGAATTTAATTGTTTAAGTTAGATGTTACTTTCGTTTTTTCTTTTCCCTGTTCTTGCTGTTGTAATTTTATGGTTTGTTCCACCCAAACATTTTTATGTTACCCGTACTTAAAGTTTCTTCTATCAGAGTTCTCAGCTAATATCGGCATTTTGCATATTCATATTGACGCGTTCCTTGTCTAGTTCTTATGTCATTTTTATTTGAAAGTTATTAATCTCCAGTACTCCTCCCAGATAACTTCGTTTTGTGTACATTGAATTTAGTATTTGAATTGTAGAATTTACATAAATGGCAGGCCTACATACGTTGTTTAAAAGTTTATTAAAGAAACTTTTTTTTATTGCAATGCCTTTGCAATCTCAATAACGCTAAAATCTATTTTATCCATAATTTTCCAATAATATCCCTAACACTAACATCAATACTTTGTGTGTGCGTGTGTGTGTGCGCTAGACGCAGGGCACTTTATCACAAGTGCCATTTTTTAAAAAAAATGAAAATTATTTTCTCACGGTTTTCTAGTTCTCGTTGGAAATAAACTACGAGCTTTGAATGTTCATTTTTCCATTAATTTTTATCGCTACTCAATAGATTGGGTTAAACATAAACGCAGGAATCAACTTCGTGATTAGTAAATTATGTTATTTCACCAGTGATGGAACGAAAAGTTGAAGAGTTCCCTTTGGATGGCACGAGGGAAGACAAAGACTCAAGTTTTGACCAATTAAATGTAGCAATTGGCTGTTGTGTAACTCTCGTTTCCTATTAATTTCTTCTTTGCCATCTTTCAACATCTTTCTTCCTTTAATTCTGCTTTTGCTAACTATAAAAATAAAACAAAATTTAAGGCTTTAATATGTTCAAAATTAGTTATGTTTTATTACAAAACAAAAGTTCAAAATGAAGTCATTTTGGAATTCAAGATAGCAATCACTCCATTGAAATCCAAGCCATACGAAAAAAACATAAGACGAAAAAGACAATATGAAAATAATTCTGTGGCTGTGATGGCTTTGTAGAAAATAAAATAAATAAGTTTAGGAATCACACCAAGATTAATAACAATAAAAAAGAAATGCATCAACTGCGAGTGGTTTCAGTCTCAAATAAACAAGGCAAAATAATTATATCATTAAAATCACTATAAATTTACGGTCATAATATATTATCAACGGTCACTAATTCCTGCATAAAAATGTTAACTATACGATTAATAATTGCGATTTTAATATTAATAAAGCAAGCACCTCCAATGTAACCCGGAAGAGGTATATTTTCATAATTTAATTACTTAAATAAACATAAGTTTTAAGTTATTGCTTGATCTGTCAAAAGATCCTGAATAACAAGGTTAAAAAAACTATCAGAACAAATAAGGAGAATTTAATTAGTTTAATTAACAGTACATTTATTTTGGTCGGTCATGTCTTATTTAATGTTGGCCTCGACTCTTTAAGGCTAGAATTTTTTTTTAAACACTTAATTACGTGTTTGGTAAGAAGTGTACGATATTTAAGTGGTTGGTTGACTTTAAATTAAAATAAATCATTTTTGACTTCCTCGAAGTGTAATGAACTGTTTATATTATTCTGATGCAATATATTTTAGAATTATTAATGTAATATGATAAGTGCACAGAAGATGTGGAGGACTCGTAAGGATTAGATCCAAGAAAGCGTTGTATATTTAAGTTCTATATTATAATATTGTAATTTACAGTAGTTGTGAGTGCACAAAAACTTCACGTTCTCACTGGACATGAGAACTACAATGCACGTCGGGCCACCAAATGTGAGCTCGCCCCAGGGAACACTTCATAGTCTTCTAGTCATTTTCTACATGGATGTGGGTAGTGGTGGTGGGAGGAAATAGGTACATTACAATTCGTAGAAGAATGTTTGATGGGTCCTGTCAAACGAAAGACCACTGCCATGAACCTTTCTTGTCTGGTTTCTCAAACAAAATGGTGCCAGCGACTTGAGGTTGGTTCGTCACTTGTTTTGATGGATATTTTGTCAACATTTTAGGAGAAACTGTCATTCGGCAGAGCAAAATATATTCGGTTTTATGTAGGGGGGTTACACAACAAGTTGTAGTGTTCAATGGCAAGAAGCGTTTCGTTTAGGTACGTTTTGTGGACCCGAGAAAGAGCACCCGAGGATAATTGACATCGCGCTAACTTCTCGTAGTAGATGAAACGGCTGGACGGCACGGACGTGGACCGAACAATAAGAAAAAAATACACTTCTTTTCTAGTCGTAGAGTAAGAGTCAATAAAACGAGGCAGAGCAAGAAGGAAGATAAACAATAACAAAAATGAGAATTAGAAATTTATTTCCTAGCAATTACCCCCAAAACGTTTGCTTTGTCCGCAGTGGAATTCTAATAATAACAGAGATTTAAAAATGAGGAAATGGATAAAGTCCGGATAAAGGACCATTCAAAGATGAAAATTAATAAATGTGGAAACAAAAACTGGAAAAAAAAGGAAACTAAATAGAATGGTAAGAAAGAATGAAATTGATTTCTTCATTAGTTTATTGGAGACTCCCACAATCGTACGGCTAATGGCAGGAGATTTACAAAATGGCTTATTTCGGACGAACCGTTTCCTTTTCCCCTTAAAATCAACAAGTAAATTACACGAAAATCTTATACAAATCACGATTTATATTATGTCTCAATATTTGAATTCCTCACTTCGCTCCCCGCTTCCTCGTTACGGTTACGGTTAATAGCGAAATAGTAATGATAATAAAAGAGAGATCTAATGAGCCGATCTAAGATCATTAATTCACCACTGGGAGTAAGCGAAAATCAAATTCTGCTTTCTCCCTTCATGTTTTTAGTCACATTATTGAACTTCACTCATTGAGAAATGTCTTACGAACCCACGATTTCGGTGTCAAAGAGGTAGTGTAGTGTCCAATACTACAATAACAACTTTAAAGTCAAATACAGTAAGTTAGATGTGAAGATTTGAGATTGAGGAGTATGTTCTTATTAACTGCAAAGTATTCCTATTGATTTAGTATAACGGAGTGTGCGAATGTTGTCCAGTTGTCTTATAAGAATGACAATATATAAGTTTATAGTACCCCAAGTACCCTTACAAGTAGACCTAGTCCTGTGACTTGCAGGTTCAAACTTTCTCTGACTTTTAGTTTGTTAGAAAAAAGTTTTCCTCAAGGGCGAGAGTAGAATTTTCGGTTTTTATCTAGTAGCCCGGCAAAAACGGCAGTTACGTCAATAAGATTTTATTAATTGTACGTTTGGGATGTCCACCAAAACAGGTATGGGGCTGTGTTCGAACAACCCCTGATCCGTAAGATGAAATTCATCAAAGGAAATGGTTTAATTTATTCAACCGCGGCTCTGACCCGTGAAAACAAAATTGGAACCGTTCACTTCCGATGACCCCGAATTCATTGTGAAGAGACATCGGTCCCATTGGAGATGGTCACTTCGGTCACGGTCGACCGGAAAAGGTCAGTCTTATTGAATTTATAAAATATAGTTATTTATCGGTAAGATTATGAATAATTCCGATACCGTGAGAATGAACGGCGGTGATCAATATATGCAAATCGGAAGTTGGAACGACACTTGTCTTCGCCCCAACGAGGGTTTCTATTGTCACCCAAAGACTTCCGATGCGTGCGGCAACAGTCTGCGTTAGGAGACACCGTGGCAGGTAAGAGACAGGGGAAAACCATTTTAATTCTTCTACGTGGACGAGGGAATTTCTCTTCTAACGCGTCCCTGACCATCCGTTCGATTTCGTACTTTATGTCACTGATTATCGATGCTTCCTTCGTTATGTTAGAGTAGTTCCCTTCCGACACTGATTTTCTTTTTGTTCTTTCTGACTGTTCCCCCCTCGTTTTCTCTTTTTTTTCTTATTCTTGTACCGATTCGATTGTGAAATCGATTAAAACCAGGTATGGCACGTTGTCAGAAGTGAAAATGGAAGTCTACGAGAAAATACCGCGGTTTGACATTATCCGAAGGGAATGGCTCTCCTTCAATAACCGCGGGAATTAAGACAACATTTTGAGCCGTTTGTGAGCAACATTTATGTTACATAACATAACTTAAATGTTTATCAATTATTTTGTTTGGTTTCTGGTAAAGTTGAAACGTGAGAATCGATGCAATATAAATTTGGTAATTCAATATTTTTGGCTTTTTTCTATATTTCCTTTTTATTTATTTTTTTTTGTAAAACTGTCATTGAACTCTGCTCACTTAAGTACATAAACATTTTTAAAGGGTCAGATTAAATAAATTGTATTAGATAAATCACACGAGTAGAAAAATGTCTTGTCTCCGATTAGGTGTTCCGACACTCGCTTAGAGTAATTGTAATCAAACGCAGGATAATGTTCCATTCGGCAGTTGGTGCACTACTAAATTACAGCTTTGTAGTTTTTCAAATCATTTCGCTAATGTCAAATCACAACTTTGTTTAATATAAGACCCAGGGTAACTTTCCGGAGATGTATTCATTTTTATTTCAATAATTAAATTCAATTTCTCAAAACCATGTCGTTCAGTATATTTGATCTTTAGTGAACTTATTAACATGTGTAGTGTTCTACTTCTGAGATTGTAACTCCTATCTGTGGGAGTCCATCTAAAAATCTGAGGGTTCTAATCTCGTAACACTTGTATTTTTAGTAGTCACTACATCTCAGTACGTACGATCATTGTTAAATTATATATACAACAAAATCTTAAGTTGTAAATACGTAGTATTTACGATTCACATTCAACATCCGGTTTGGCATAGTTACATATGTAATAATCACAACTTACTTCAAAATTGGTATAAATAATTATTCGTAGCACAAATGATCCGTCCGAATTATATGTAGAAATCATCTCCCGACGTTCTATCACTGATTGTTACAATTAGTTTAAGTAAAATAGTTTGAGAAGTCCGTCAAACCCTCTGCTGGCTCTAAATCATCGGGTAAGAAATGTCTTAAAACAAATTAAAACAATTACAGAAACCTCAAACCAGAAAATCCCAGGGGTTAACAGGCCACATTGAAAGGCAAAATGGTAGAGAGGCCCACTGGTAGAGAGGGCCAAAAAGGGCCCAAACGATTAACGCCCGGGACGTGACCCGGAGCTACTTTAATTGGTACCGACTGTTGAGGCCCCGAATTAGGGGGAGGTTGAGAGCACCGAAACCGCCACCTCCTCGTCCCAAAACTCTTTGTCTTCTCATTTGAATACTATTTTTTTTTTATTAATTGAATGTATTTGTGATTTCTATTATTTATGAGAGGACAGGGGTCAATTAACATTCGGCTCTTCGAACTACATAAGAACTTTATAGTTCTAACTAGACTACGGTTGTATATTTATGTGAACGTGAATTATTCGTACATTAAAGTACATAACAGACATACATGTAATATAGTAATGTGACGTAAATAATGTGCGTAAATATTTTGTTGTTGATAATATTATATAGTCACAAAAATAATTTTAATACTTAACATTTCATAAGTTCAAGGAGCACTGCAGTACCATTTTGTACTTTATGTTGAGTCATCCAAAACCAATAAAAATTACAGATTTCCTTTCTCACGAAATATTAACTTTCTTATATACTGCTACCACTACTATTACTACTACCACCACTGCCAGTCCGCTATTTATATTTGATCTCTTCATTAATTAATAACACTTCTCAGACATTTTTAATATTACAATACAGGAAAAAGTCCTACGGTCGGTCCAGTAAACCTCGAAAAACATCAGATGGTTATGGATGTGTGTGACGACCACAAAACAAAACAGGTCACCTAATACGTAAAGGTTCTCCAGTACTCGAGAGTAATAAGTTCACGAATGTGTAATTCGTCATAGGAAACAAAGGTACCCGGAAGGTAAACAATTAAGGAAACAGATAAACATGTACACACCTGGGAAACTGAAAGCTCATTACCGAGAACGAATTCAATCGTCGATGTTGGACTCGTTCGACTTGGTGAAGCAAAAAGCAAAAGATCTGAAAAAGGTGAGAAAGTGAGAGACAGGTGTCGAAAGGAAAGGCGTAAGAAAAATAACTCGGCTCGAGGGTGACGTACCTGAACCTGAAGCGCCTGACCCGACCTCACCGGGCAGTCAAACGGTCTGGGGACGGCCAACTTTGGACACCCCTGAAATGTCAAGCAGAACAAAAAACATAATTTACATAAAATTATGAAAATTTAATGTATTTAACTTGAAATATAATTTATGGGATGGAAAATGCGGAGCATGTTAAGCTTAGAAAGAGTTGTGCCTGGTACCCGGTTCCCACGGACTCACAACTTATCTAACGAGATTAAGATTTTCTAGAGTGATCTGCCGGGAGATCGCTGAACGTTTTTAATGAACTTACGCGGGGGTGGAAGGTGACCAAGTGAGGTTAACAAGAAGGGCCCTCGTTAAATTCCAACCTCATTTTGTGCGTGTGCATTTGGCGGAAGACAAATCGGGAGAGAAATATTACACCGTATAAAGACCTGAACCTGTCAGATGCCTTCCTTTCAGGTACCAGCTCCGTAACAAATGCGCTTTCGACAACGGTCAGCGCGGCAAGTTGCCTTTCGTCGGTTAGGAGAAGATTTCTGGTGGGACAGTCACCTCGTGACCTTTGTGAAACTTCCTCCGTTCGATGGTATCTCAGGTACTCGACAACTCGAGACAATACCTTATTTAATTTGTGAATTTTAACATTTTACAAACCTGAACCTGAAATTTCGTAACCGTCCGCCTGACTCACTCCTCCTTTTGTCCGCTTATTAATCTCTTACACATCTTCTTCTTTGCTTCCCGAGACCCACTTACTTTCATCCTCCTCTACTCTCAGGCACATCTTTCTCCTCTTATCTCTTTATTAACGTTTTTCGTCCCTTTTTCTTATCGTTTTCATTTCTCTGCAGTGGATTTCTCAAGTGAACCCATAAATGCCATCTCCTGCTCCTTCGGTAGCCATTAACGAGGAGTTTAAACACCCCAATTTCACTGCCACCGTAATCGCCTTTATCTCGGAGGCTGATTAAATTTATCGCGCACCCCCCCCCCCCGGGGATCCCGAACGAGTGGGAAAGTAAACAAAAAAAAAACCTGTGCCCTCGTGGGTACGCGTCCACGGAATGGACATCGTACCCCCGAAGACATTCGGTCACGGTGAAAAATACATTTGTATTCCTGCAGGTCTGCTCTTTAAAAAAAGTGCACAAAATCCTTCTCATTATTATTCACAACTCAAAACATGTATCACAGAGTCAGTTGTTCTTGTTAGTATTTTTTTTTTGTTCTCTTGTTGTTCTGTTCATTATGGCGTGCACCGTAGTCATACATGTGATGATGATGCGGAGAGTGAGATAGGAAAGAGTCACATAAATTGTGGAGATGTAAATCTTGCGCTGAGAAAAAAAGCCACCTACAACGCTTTCTTTTTCATCCTATTTAATATACATTGTTATTTTATTTCTTTAGATATGCATGTGTGGAATAGCAATTTTTTTTTTTGTTTTGGGAGACAGGAAACGGTCTCGTACAAGTTGCACTGCCGGAAAGGAACAACGAAAATTCGATCGGTCAGAAGGTTTGCTCAAAATGTTTGAACTTGAGGACTGCGTGGATTTTAACGCGAACCGAAGCAAACGTATTTAAGGAAGAACGTAATTCCCTGAAACATAAAGTTTTTACGCGCTTCTCATGAAAAGTAAATATTTTTGGTTGCTCCTGACAGCTCACAATCCACCCGGTTAAGCTCACATAATTCCACAAGACGTTCAAAGCTACTGGAATTCCAACTGTAAAGTTTGTTGCCTCCTACCTGAACCTGCTCTCATTCCTGAAGTCCTGTTTGCTTTTATTTCTAAATTCTACAGTTAGAACTAGACTGGCTAAGTGCTCCTACCCAGGCATCAACAGGTCGAACGTTTTCACTCGCATCATGTTTTTAAAAAAAAAGTATTTAACCTCGACTGAAGGTTTAAGTTATAAACTTTTCAGATGCCACGTTTTAAGTTTACCAAAGGTACGAATTCACGACATCAACGTTTGGCGAAAGTTAAGTATTTTATTGTACGAAATCTTCTCTGGGTCAGTTCCCTAATCTTGTATTATTTAGTTGCCACCATGTGAAACACACTGAATTCCTGCGAACCTCACTGTTTGATTTAATATCCTGTAATTTGCCGTAATGTTGGGTAGGAAAATATTATAATCTTGAGTTTTACGTGACTGACTCTAATTCGAAACTATTAGATAGTTGTGACGAATGTCTACTAAAAAGAGTAACGTCGATATTGAAAGTAAACTGCGACGGTGGGTCCGAACTAGGAGTTTAATACTCCTCTACAGTTTACGTTAAATTTTAGACTTATTGGAGAACTTCAATCACTGGTTGGAGGTGTGACGTTGGCAAGAGCATTTAAAACAACAACTAGTACAGTTTTCACACAATCAGCGTTTTCATCAATTTATATGTCTGCTGTTGGATGGAGACTGGTGACTAGACTAGTGGAAGCTGTCGTAAAACGCTATTTAATTGTAGTTGTAGGTTTGGAATTTTTCATAATAACTTACAATACGTAATGATCTTAATAGCATACTTAATAATAAACTGTAGATATAGAGACAACAGAATTTAAGTTGACAATTTGAGCCTCAGGTCGCCTCTCCGCCGATCTTATTTATCTACTTATTTTATTTATTTGTATAGATTCATTGAAATTTACAATTGTACAGCTTTATTGTATCTTCACAATCAGCGCCCTAACGCAGTTTAAATCGTTTGAATTCAACCGTTTTCTATTCTCTTGTACCTCGTTCTTCTAGCAGACCCATAAGAACTTTCAATTATAGTGTTGTCAGGAGTGCAAAAGCAAAACGAAAGTAAAAAAGGGAAAACGGGTAAAGCGACAATCAACTTCAAAATAAAAACGATTTCTGTGTTTCCGCTTTGATTTTCTCACGTACCGTGAATACTAAGGAGAAGTCTGTCGCTCGTGCTCCTGCTGCTGCTGCTGTTGCTGCTGCTCTCCTCACCATTTCTACACGACACACGTAAAAATAAATAACTATGTGTCGTTTACGGATTTCTGAAAAAGCAATACGCGTCAAGGGTTTCTGTTACAATTAAATAAAACGTTTTCCGTGGAGTTACGTTTGTCTTCACAACTTTGATAGTTCGGTTTTAGACATTAATATATCTGTGATGTTCGTTTCTGTGACCGCAAAAACACAAGCCGGCTATTTATTTCCCACCAAATCGTAAAAAAATAACCAACCGAAATTGTAATGAAAATAATAAAAACAAGAAATTTATACGTAACGGAAGTCTAAAAGAAATAATATTGAGCATTAATCAACGGGTTTTATGGTACCTGTTTCCTGTTACCTCTTTCACAGGTGTTGACACTTGCTTTTGTTAATATTTGTATTAGCATAAAATGTTAGAAAGGTTAACTTTTCTATTTGCTATTACTCGGAACATCTCCAGCGAAGTTTCAATTACTCCCATCAATCAACCCTTTTTATTGAATTCCAAAGAAAAACCTTTCGAATGAATGAAAATTTTTCAGAATTTGGCCGTGAAAGACTCGTGAGGCATGTGGTGGTGCGGCGTTTGCTGAATTTTTCGCAGTATAAAGCAAAAAATTACGGTAATAAAAATATAATGATAATAATAATAATAGTAATAGTGTGGAAAATGCAAAGGTGTGAAAGTCAAAGAACTCAAATGAGCACTTAACACTCGGATGAAAATGAATTTTTAATTTGTCCACAATGAGCCCTCTGTCTTGTGGCTGACACGAACTCATCCGTCACTTTGCACTTCTGAAATTGTCAGGTACCTCCTCTGATTCAATAAAAAGGTGTTGAATGTTACTCACCTCGATCGAACACAATGGGAGATGATCGGATCAAGATACCCGTGGTAAACTCGTGGAGTTTGGTCTCTTATTAAATTTTTACTAAACTATTTATGGTTTTTGTCATTAATTATTATTATTAATTTCTATTTATGGTAAATAGTACGTAGATGGAGTCTCGTGGCATTCTTAGGTGGACTCATCGTTGAGTGACAGGTATCCTGACGAATTCTGTCACCCAATAGTTTGACTTTGTTCGCCCTAAGTCCAGGGACATGCTGCAGCGTCTACGGTTCGCTCACATTGTCTGCCGCCGACGATACGAAATGACGTGTGATCGGACGTGAGGTGCTACGTCACTATTTTACCTACGAATTATTTGTCAAATAGGTAACGATACCTGAAACAGACGTGAACCTGCTGAGTGAAAACCGCGTGAGAGTAAAACGAAAATAAATTAAGTTATGAAGACGAGTCAGTTGCGTTTGCGGCGCAAAACCCCGCATTAAGCGCCATAAAAAGAAGTTATTTTTTCGTATTTTCATAACTCAATAGCCCGGGGAGGTTACGACCTCTCTTTCTTAAAAATTCATGTATTTACTTATTTATACACACGGGAATGTATACATGCGGTCTCTTCGTCTGCTATGTGAGGTCTTGGCGGACGTGCAACCTGAACGAGTGACTCATACCTGAAAATGTTTGTGTGCGCGTGCCTGACTGCCTGCGAGTGCGGTCTTCAACTTAAATAAAGAAGCAATTGTTGATGTTAATTGAACAGTATGAAATTGGTAATTGATTTTTCCTCCGGGGGAATTTCATTTCGCCTAGCAACGTGGCATCTCACCAAGAACTTGGTAGGTTGAGATTTGCAGCACTCGGAAGACTGCTCCGTCTGTCTGCTCGTACGCACCCAGCTGGTTGATTTAGTTAGGTACAGAGTTGTCGATGCCACCAGTGTCGGATACTCACCCGTGCTGTTATCCCTTTGTACAAATGACCGGAGAGGTGAAACTTGTTTTCGGTTAGACACCTTTCTAGTAGCAAAAAATGACAGACAAACTTCGGGTTGCTTTCTCCCGACCGGCGCAAAACCAACAAAAGAAACTCTTTAATTAGTGTTATTCTTGTGGCGCGTTTTTCAATAGCTCCAGATTATTTTTTAATAAACAGAGCCAACAAAAGATTGATTATTTATCGGATGTAGGTTGAGGGAGAGAATGATTTTTTGTTCGGTGAAACACCAGAACCTGAATGAATCAAATGGTCGAATTATTTTTTGCCATTTTCGTGTGCCTGTGCCTGTGCCTGTTTGCCTCTGCATGTCTGCCTGTTGGAAAATGTGGAATTCGCTGGAAGTCCAATGAAGAATGGTGATAATAAAGAACCTAAAACTAATGGTTCACTTTTTGACCTTCCAAAGACCTGGGATTAATAATTTACTTGAGAATAGAGGCTAATGGAGCTCCGACATCAATCTCTGCCATGCCAGTTCAATTAGATTACATCCCTCCCGTCTTCTTCCTCATCGCTCTGGACCATCTTTCTTCTTTTTTTCGTCATTTTTCGAATCCATTGTCTCAATCATTAATTATACCCCGCGTTCCCGTGAATTTTATCATCCCCCACGTGCATTAAAATGAACTACAGGAAAAGGAAATTCCGATTTGAAAATTTCAAGCACGGGGTTCAATGCCTGAAGTGCAAATTTCACCTGTGGTGCAGGTGTAACTCGCTGCCGCTTTGAGAATTCAACTGATACTTTCTTAACAGTGCAGCTCGACCAGTACACAACAAATGCAAGTCCCTCAATTTATTGAACTTCTTCGGTGGTCGTGTGTTAGTCGTACGCAGCGTTACACATAGTCTATATAATGTAGTGTCTATATAATCAAACTATTTGGGACATTCGAACCATGAAAATTCAAATTTCAACGAAGGAAACTTCTTTGTGGAGTTTCCTGCGTAGAATTTACGTTTCATCACACGTTCCACCTATTTTATTATATTTTTCATTCTGTCTTTCTTACTTCTTTCTCGACTTTCTTCCGCTACGTAACGGATGGTAGGCAGAGCAAGAGAAGAGACGACATCAACGTTCGGCCGTATCAAGAAAGGAAAGCCCGAAAATAAAATTCACCCTCTCGTGTCTCACCATGTTAAAGGCTTTTCAATATCGAAATTCTCGAAAGCCCTCTCAGCTTGAGCATGTGTTGAATATATTAACATCTCAATATACGTTCTTCGGTTATTGAAATCCATGGTTTTCCACGGTTTATTTTTTGCATGTTTCCTTTGTGTAATTTGCCCGCGTTTTACACACCCACACACACACACACACATACACAAATATCTAATTTCTACTTTCCCTTCCTCCTATCGCCTCTTTAGAAGAACATGTTTACAAATAAACTTTTCACAAATTGAATTTTTTGTCGTACCGAGTCGTACCAAGTCAATTTGTTTTTTTATTTTTTTTGTCATATTGAAATCATTCGGAGAGGGAGAACTCATCTGCGGTACTCGCGGGTACAAGTAAAAGCGACGGTGACTCATTGTAAGACAAGATTGGATTTGAATTTTAATAACATAGGTATATGTACATAGGTTTGCCCAACGTTTAGCATGAGTTGCAAGACGTCTGCTAAGCGTAAACGCACGCACGCACGCACTCTCGCATACTCACAGTCATTGCATTAGAAAAAAATTCAGGTTCTCCTTTCCTTTCGGTGTCGATTTAGTACGCTCGCGTACTTCTTCGCCTTAAACTGTTCTATTTACATATACACCACGTTGTGTTCACCTCTTCAGGAGTTTCGGTACGGAAACCGTTATCGTCTCGTCCGTCTAAACTTTCGTAAATCTCACAAATTTAATGTCCAGGTCGTCTTCTGACAGGGTCAAAGTTCAAATCTCGTAAAAAGACAACAGCTCTTTCCTTAATCGCCCAACAAATTTTACGTATACTTAAAACTTAAACTTAAACCCGAGCTTTGGTGCACTTTCGAATCGTTCGCCCTTTCTCCGAACTTAATTATTAAATTATACATCTCGTGTGGTAATAAAAATCGGACAGAGGACTAATTAGCTGAGATGACTAATCGCTACAGATGACCGAGATGTGATCTGATGATCAAAAAACTGGACGGGAAAGAGGTAAAACATATAAATAGACAAAAGTGAACAAAATAATAAATCTAGTTTATCACGTTACACGTTCATCACGTTGAGTATTACGCTACTTAATACAAGAAAATACAATAAGTAACAGATGCTTTAGTATCGGAGATCATTTCTGTTGATGGAAGAGGAGATCACACCAAAATCTAATCTTCCACTCGAATCCCCTCCCCGAGGAATAAGGTCCTCATCAAGAGGTATATTAATTGCTACCGGTCTCCTCCAAGAAGTGTTTGTCTTGTCCGATTCCGAGAGGTAATTACTTTCGATGGCGGTAATAATAATTCGGTTGTAATGGTGGATACTGTTGATGGAAACGGTCATAACGGTAAGTAATTCCTCCGATAATAATATTAACACAGAGACAAATGTCTTCATCTTTCCTAATCGTCTGTAACAGCTCAAATTTACCATTTTTTATTCGTCGGTGCAGTTACGGCTGCGTAACTGCTTTCTTCACTAATTTTTTTTTGTAGTGTAGGTAGAACTCGCTCGTACTACCCACAAGAGCGGTCGGTCTGTAGGTTTTTTGGTAGTAACTTTTTCGCATAGTTTTTCTTTTACATTTCCTACATTACGAATTTCTAGGCTACGTCTTATACTTTGTACCACAATTATTTAACTAAAACATAAACTTTCTGTTGTGTTTTCTTGTTTTACTCACTACTATGTCTACTGAGCACGTGTGTTCACATCACAGTTGAGTGCAGAACGCGGGTGACTGGCAAAGGGGATGGGACCCCGGGAAGAGGACCATTTTATTCCCATACCCCGATACGGGACGTACGCAAATACAAAAACTAAAATAAAACTAAAGAGTATGAATAATTATTAAAGTGCTCGCTCACATTATTAACAATTTATGTTCGAGTAGGAATATTCACAGGCAATGAAGATCGATCTGTCGGTTATGTGAGTAATTGATTAGCAAAGGAGATGAAGAAGGAAAGGGTTCAGGGCCCAATTTAAATTAACAAGGCCCACACGTCCGTATTTCCCGGTGTCATAGGGGCCCACAATTTGGTTTCTTAACGAGGTTCTTGTCTTATTTATTTTTTTTCGTATGGTTTTCGTGCGGTTTCCGGACACTAAAATGAAATACAAATACAAATGTCATCTCAGTACCCACATACTTTTGTTCGGTGTAAATCTTTAAATTACGGCCGGACTTTATGGCTCATTTGTAATTTGACTATCTGCCTGCGCGTCTCCCATAAAACTATTTTATTATTTTGTGCTTTTTATATATTTTCTCACAATGGTAACTTTGGTTGGTTGAACATTCCTCTATTTGTATTTTACATAATGTGATTGTACATTAACTAATAAGAAGACAAACAGAGCGCGGTTGGATACTTCAAGTACCTCATTTGCGCTAAACAGTAAATTTATTCGTTCCCTTCACATTCACTACATATATTTAAAAATTAATAAATGACTCTACGGTGTCGCTACTAATTTCCTGACGCATAAATGTGTGATGTAAAAACAAGGAAGAGATTTTTGTGAACCCGTCGGAGCTTAGGACGTTTCGGATTGTTGGTTGTCGGAGTTTCAGGCAAGGCAAGCAGTGGTTTCTTTCAGGTTGAGGATGTAAAATCGGAGGTCACCTAGGCACTGATAAAGTGCACATGTCGCTGCCCAAAAACCCGTGAAAAAACCACGACAACCCTCGCCCCTAATTCCCTCCTTTCGTGCCTATTTTCTAGTTCCTTCTCCTAGTTGTACGGTCAAACTCATTTATTTTTTCACCCAACCATGAATGTGGGAAAAATTGGGTTCTTCCTCCTGCTGTGCCCTTCTCTTGATGAATGACAATTCACTTGAGGTTCTCGCTTTTATGTGAGGAGATAAACAAAGAAGAAGAAGAAGAAGAAGAAGAGAGGATCATGGTAGGTGTCCTCAACCCGAAGAGAACGGAAGCGGTAGACAAGAGACACCGTAAGACAGGTACTCATTTAGCGGGCAGTAACTTCTTTTAAGGTAGCGCCCGAAGTGCCAAGTAACAAGCCGATGTGGACTACATGCGGATAGTCGGGAGAAGCACATGTTAAGGAGACATACAACATGACTTCCGACCTTTACAACCTTTGATTTCGTAACCTAAAACAACTAATTAAGATGTAGCGTAAATATTAAAATGAACGGGAAGGTAATAAACTAATTAATCTTCGGTCAGGGGCAGTACCTTTGATGAAAATACGGTTGTAACACCAGTTGAACGATTCAGGCACCACCTCGGATGATGGACTAATGCCTACGTTAGACACTCCTAATGTACTTTTTGAAAAATACAATTTTCTTTGTGAACGTTCACAAATAACTGAGGTGCGTGTCAGTGGACAACAAGTATTTTGAAACGGTTACTTTTTACAGTTCTTCAGTGTGGTTTGTTCAGTTACATTGGGTGATGTAGACCTTCTTCTGCCTGGTGTGCGAAGCTCCATATACTTCCCTGAAATTCAACTTCGTTAACTCTGGGTATTTCATGATTAATAAGTTAAAACCCTGTTACCTGTACGCCGAGTTGAGTTTTCAGTCTATGACTACCGTATTAATTACCTCCAACTATTACAACTATCGAAAATCTAATTTCACAGACTGATGGCTTGCCTAACTGTTCTGAACGTTCGGTGGCATTCTAAGATTAATTTTCCAAAAGTGAAATACAATAAATTAAATGTATGGTTAGGTAGCGGCGTGTAGAAAAAAAAACAAAATGGTGTGACCGGGAACAAGAAGAAAAAGAAGGTAAAAGTTCCGAAACTAAAAAATAAATGTCAAAACAAAAAGGCTTCCATTAATCACGAGCTCGGAGGTGCAATTTAAAATGAAACATCTGGAATGCTTAAATTACATAATGGTACAGGAATTCCCATAGAGTTTGACACGAACTACCCCGAGTGGAGCAGTTGAAGGGTACGACTCATGTTTAACAGAAAAGAAACTCGGTCATTCGGAGTCAGGTTCAGGCACGACACGGTCAACCTTACAGCCCCGGACCGTCGTTTCCCTGTGGATGTGCGTGAAACGCCGAAATCTCCTCATCGAGTTCATTACACGGAAAAGGTTCGCTCAGGTATCTATTTCTCACTTCTCCATCATTACCCTGACCTTGTCTAATTACCAAACAAGTACCCGAATTTTGCAGAGGGTCACCCTTACCTACGGCTAATGATGTCCGGAAACTGAAAAAGGTTTCCTGAAACCGGTAGATGAAATTTCCAACGGGTGAAAAAGGTCAATGAAAGATGTCGGACTCCACTGTACAAGAGAGAACATGAAAAAGGCAAACAGGCTAAGGCTGCACAAAATCTACAAAATCAATACAAAAGACAAACACATTGTATTGTACAGAAAAACTGATTGATCGAAAAAATAAATAAAAACCTGTAAGTCTATTATAAATTTTGTATATAGTTTCTACAACTAGTATTAGTTATTTTATTAATGTTTGGTACTACTTTTTTGCAGTTTAATAATAAGTTATTAATATGGTGCAGAATGGACATTTTCAAAATTCCTTACACAACAGATATGACGTGAGCGATTGGAAATCGATTCAAGTTCAATACAAAATGCAAAACGCAGTGTTTCACCTGGAAACCGTGGAATGTCAAATCGGATTAGGTTGGATAGAAAAAAAAAAGGTGAACCGCAAAACGTCCGAGACCCATCGGAGCCATTCATCTGTGCAAATGTACGGGTAGCTGCAATTTAACACTAGCAGCAGTTAATTTTATTTGGATTAAACCACATTTACTACTCTAAAACGCCTTTTCTCATCTCAAAAAACTGTTGTTTCTAATCCCGTCGGATGAACCGCCCAAATCCTTTTGGGTCTTTTGTCCGCGACTGACCCTCGTCTCCGAACGAAAACCGAAAAACCCTCCAAATTGTTTGATTTGAAAGAAACTAAAAGTTGTTTGCCCACAACAAAACAATTTTGTTGCTTCCGAAATTTCCCGTCTTGTCAAAAACTTTTAAGGTGGTCAATTGAATTCAATTGGGTCACGCCGGTTTGTATTACAATCGTAAACAATTTAGTAATTGAGTGTCCGTCTGCCGGGACGATTCGAACCGACAGAAAAATACTTTAACTTAATTTTCAAGTTTACAGTTGTAAAGCAAAGCGTACGTTGCTCTCCGTCCTACGTTGACACTCCTAACACGATTAGTTGGAAGTCAGAGAAACTTTTACTTATTTTTACAACTGTTTACCATGTAACTGAATGATTTATGACAGCGCCCTTTTAATTGCGATTTTTTATTGTACTCCATGAGACATCCGAGACACATTGACTTTCATTCTACACGACCTCTTTGCGTGGTTAAAAAATTGCCGTAATATTTAATTAACATGATAAATATCCATAGAGTTTAGAGACAATTTAAAAATAGGTAAAACTCTTCACTAGAGTTACTACTCGTATTACTCGTAACTGTACAGAGGAAGAGTTACTCCTCTACACCATTACTACTTCTACTACAGTACCATACTAACATTCGGGGTGCAGCAAGTTCCATTCATCCAGTTCAAAAGTCTAAGAACAGCCTGTCGAACGGTTGTAGTGTAACTGAACGGGAGTACAGAAGTACTTTGTCGGCTGTCGACTACTTTCATTGCAAAAATAAAACGGTCCTCGAAAAATAATCAATAGTTATTTTCGCTCTTCACTCAAGTTCCCATAACAAAATAGAGTTTAGCAAAACTATTATTTTTATCCGTCTAGAGATAAATAAAAATCTATCGGCGTTAATTAAAGGTTTCTGGGTGAGGGATTGAGTTGTAATTCTATTTTCTTCGTTTTTTTTTTTTTTTAGTTTTTGCCTCGGACGAGGATTTTCATTTACAACCGCCATTGCTACCCGCCAGCACTACCGGCCATCATTGTAATCCGTGATTACATCGTTTCGTTTTGCGGGAATCAAAAGAAGCATGTAAAAAGACAAGACCCGATAATCTAAAGCAGTTAAAATCGGTTCCATTAAACGGAAAGCATCGTTTAATGATCGGACATTAATGACCACCCTGGGATGCCCCAGAAGTTTGATTTTTGTGCCACCGATGTACAACCGTACGGTCGGTATCCTTCCAAATATGTAGATAGCCCGAGTAGGTGGTGGAGGTACCACTGCCTGGAGATTAAACTACGTTAAGTGCTGTTGAAGCGTACCAAGAGGACACTCGGTTGAATTAAACATAGTTCTTCTGTGTGACGTCATCAGTCAACGGTAGTTGATCACAAAAAACCACAAAACCTTTCACCTGTCGACATTTTTCAATTAGGTTAAGAAAAATGTTTAATCCCAGTGAAGAAAGACTCATAATGTGCCTTAAAAACACATGAACCTGATCCTTTGGTAGTAAATTTAAATGTTTCTCCGGCAGGGATGGGACGGTAAGTCGATCGTGAGAACGTCTGAGTCTGAGTCTAGTTACAGACCCCAAGGGAGTTGTCTAATTTATGGAAACTTGTCTACGATACGGGATCTGGATGATTGAAAGAGACATAAGGACAGTGCGATCATCCTCAGCACAATTAAAATGTTAATTTTAATTACTCTGATGAGTTGTTGAGTTTTTCTGCCGGGTGGCAAACAGTGGCATGGCACAAACTCCACGAAAGCCAGTTGGAAATCTGGAAGGGAAAAGCCACTTCCTCTGCAGGAGTCAGTTCCGGAGGGATGGTGGATAATAAACAAATTTCAACAATCAAACAACAATGGGGATCTACAAGGCTGTTACTACGCGATAAAGAACTTAGCCATCAATTTTTAAAATGAAAAAAAAAATTACCGTACTTTTGTAAAGCGATTTATATACAGTACAATCGAATATTTCCTGCACAGTCGATTGTTGTAGTTGGACTCTTACTGACACCTTTATTTTGATTTATCGAAAATTATGTTTTTGTTTTATAACTCAGCATATTCTTCTTATTATTATTAATTCACACGCTTATTTAACCTGGCCAAAAGGATAACATCACATTGGTAACTATGTATGCAAAACTTTAAAAACAAAACAGCTAACTGATGGATTGTAAAATATTCTCAGCTAATGTGTGCACACTACAAATAGTCGAATGGTAGTGAATGATCAGTTACACCGTTTAATGACGTCCATACGGTGAAATTGGGTCTTCCTACCGAGACGTATGATTTGGGCATGGACCACGGCCGAGTAATTTGAACCAGGAACTTGGACCACAGAAGGGCCCAGGGAGTTGAACCAACCGTTAAATCAACAATGCCGAAACGATGTCATAAATTTTCACGTGATTTATTCAAGTAAATAGACGGCATGTAAAGAAGTTGTTCTTTTTTTTCTGGAATATTCGCCATGGCTACGTTTCATTTAATCGATTTCAAGCGTGGCGTATAACGGGCGGACGCAATATGCTGGACGGGTATCCATCCATAGCCCCGAGTTATTTATTGGAATGAAGATGTCAAAAATACCAGAAAATATGTCCTCCAGGCACCACCTACTTTCTCCCGAGTCTTTTTTTTTTGCCCCGTCTGTTCCTACTTGTTACTGGCGAGTCCGCTTAATGCGATGGACACAGAGAAACCTTCGACACAAAAGTCTTCTCTCCCTCCGACTGTCACTCTCCAGCCTCCTTCTTTTCATCTTTGTGTGTACCACTTTTGTTAACTCTCGTGTCCGTTGTCCACCAGAAACGGTCTGTTTCGTTTTGTAACGTCGCGCCATTGTTCGATTCCGATCTACATCGTTTACACTGTCATTGAAAACTATTTCTTTTCGTCTTTTGGATTCACGCCCGACGAAATTAATCGGCGGACGTCTCCGATTATCACGATCTAATGAAATTGTTACCACCCGACCTGAGGCTGACAATGTGAAGGTCTCATCTCTATTATTCCGGTGGCAAATGAGAGTCTGACAAATCGAAGTAAACACCAGGCGATTTCTTTTTTGTTAGAAACGAATTAGATTTACTTCTTTGTGAGACGTGAAATGGAACAGAAGGCGCAATCGAGTTGGTAACTTGTGTCAAAGGTTTTCTACACACAGAGTTTATTATATATGTATTTAAAATGTGTTGCAACTTCGCGTAATTTCAACGTCTACGATGTTTGTGGTCTGTCCTCTTTTTCTCCTCATCCGACTCAGTCCATAACTTTAAAATCGTTACATCGTAACGTGCCATTTTTCTTGTGCTCACGTGTTTCAATCCACTAATAGAAACAATAAAACAATAAGGAGAACAACGTGTGAGAAAAACGTTTTCGATATGTCGGCTCTTGAGAAAGTGAAAATTAGTTGTTTCCCGGTTAGTTTCACGTTTTCGGAAAGCTGCGGCCACGTTTGTATTGTACCGTAATTGCAAAACACACTGAAGTTTATAAATATGATATATTTTTATAATTCACGTATTAATACAATATAGTAAAACGATTAATGGAATGATTAGGTGGGAATGTACGAGTTCGAAGTTCGAAGTTGAACGAACACGTGGGGTGAGACAGTTGAGACATTTCACAACTTTTTTTGGAAATACTTTCCGCAATGATTCTGATGCGCACTGAAGTTAAGACAAAGTTCTTAAATTACAGGATGGGAACAAACTGTGAAGTCGTCCATCAAGTAAAAAACTGCATCCCCCCCAAAAAAAAAGCTCTTCGGATGTCAAACTTTTAAACGAAAACACGGGGAATTGTCGAAGTGAAAAGCACAAAGACGTGACAGAAGACACGACTTTTTCCACAAGAAAAAGGCTTTCTATTTATTTAACAAACATTTTCAAAAATCTGGATGGCGATGGAACTTCACTCTCGCTGTGATCGTCCGTCTGCTCCTTGTCTTCCTCCTCATCTCCCCACAAATGGCCCCACAAATTCAGACAAAAAAACAAGAAAACAAGCGAAATTCTTTAAAGAAAAAAAATCATTAATTTCTACAACACAAATGTTTCTCATTTTCGACCAAGTTTGCTTTTTACGGAGACTCGGCTAGATACGTTTCCTGTTTCCTATTTCGTCCTGCGATCCTCCTAGAGGAGAACAAAAAATGAGAAAGGTGAAAAAGGTCCAGGAAGAAACGGAAGCTGCGATTTCGTTGGGTGAAATTTTCTGTGGACAATTTGTGACGCCGCCGAAAGCATTCGAACTTGTCGAGACAGTAAGAAATTTGTATTCAATAAACCTGTGACGTGGTTTTGTATAAGAATTTTCAATATGTTTAGGTTAGGTTAGTTTGGTAGAATATATTTTCTCTAAAATTTTCTATATTTAATATATTACTACATCATATATAATGTAGTACTATATCAACTTGATATTATTTATATATTTCTCTTTATTATTTATTATTTTTAATATAAATGTTTAATATTACTAAATATTCTTTCAGTATTATCATTAACTAACGATATTACTTATGTTTCGTACTACTGATGGAGGAGTGTACAACATTCGGGTACTTCACTGGTACCACAACAAATACTTTGTAGTTAGTGTTGGCAAAGTAGCTGGTTTTGGGTAAGGAGTTGTCAAAATGTTTTCATAATTTTATTTTTTGAAAATTGATCAAGTTCATTGTTTCCTTTCTTTGTTGTGAAATCGGTTCCGTTATCGTTCACTTCATAAACCAAGCGAAGAAGTTTTAATTAAAATTTAGACTTTCCAAGACGGACGACATTACAACGAAATGAATAGAAACAATTCCACTCTGTCGTCTGAATTTTGTCTTTTGCTCAAATTCTTCTGCCATTTAGTCGGGTCGTGTTGTTGTTTTTCACCAAAATTCCTCGCTCTTGTCGTCGGTTTCACGAAAAATCACTTCTGACGAATCATTATCACAAATCATTTCGTTTTCGGAGTATTTTCCTCCGCGAAAACTTTCTAAAAATCTGGAAAATAAATCTTAAAACGAGGCCGAACGTGGACGAGAGTTACGAAAGAGTCGAGAAACAATTCAAACGCATTAAATAAAATCTTTTTTGAATTATCCCAAAGGAAAGCATTTGATTTTAGACCTTTTGTGTTGGGAACCTTTCACAATTTATTTCACAACCGTCGAATTTGTTTATTTGAGACGTTGAGGACATGAAACCCAACAGGACTCAGGTTGAAATCTTCTGCTGAGGAAGTTTCTGATTGTAGTTTTCATTCCTTACAGTTAGTAGGGCCCGATCGTCCACTTTATGCGGCATCATTACAAAAGTTTCATGTAAAGGGAGGTTTACGTACAGTAGTGTTAATATATTGAACTTGCTACGGAGTTACCACAACTGATTTTCGCTTCGAGTAATTAACTGTGAATTACAAATGGCGGTTAACAGGTTATTGGCGTGAAAAAAGTACACAATTGTTGGCATTGATCGACAAATAACCAGATAATCTTAAAATGGACGAGTAGAGTAGAGTATATACGTATTTATGGAGACCTGTTGGGTTTACAAGTAAACACAAAATGTGCTGATCGTTGAAAATAATGAGTAAAAATAAGAACAGGTGATTCGATCAAGTGCAAGTTGTGAAACATCGAACATATTTAAAAGAAAACAATGAATGAAAAACAATATAAAAATGTTTGGTGTTTAATCAACTACAGAAAAAAGATGTACCACGTAAAAGACGTTTATGTCAACAGTTTGAATATAAATTTAAAAAATTTAAATTGTTCAAAGAAACACATTTCTTTTACGGAATACTGGAGAAGACTCTCCCGTGTTGTTTAAATATATTTAAACATAAAATTAATAATTAATTTTGTATATTTAATAATATTCCGTATATCACATACATTGTATTTAATCAAGCAAAAGAAGAAGAAAACTGGTGTTATGAGTGGTGAAAGATATAAATAAAGTTTACTTTGTTACTGTGACTTGTATACTGCGTTTTTTAAAAAATCAGCAATATCATTATACTTGTTGAACAATAGAAACTACAAAGTTCAAACTGATCTCGTTGTGTTCAATAAAAATGGTTCCGTCACTGTTGTAGCATCATCCATTGATTATTTAGTGTTGTTAATGTAATGTATAATAAATAAACCTGTTGGTTAGCTGGTGATATCATTATTGTCATTAACTACCACTACTAACTCGATTAGTAGTGAGCTCCTCTTCTTCGTCGGCTGTGAGTGATCTCTCTTATGCCGAAATCCACCGAGAAGGAGTTTTCAAACTCCTTCAAACAGCAGAGAATTTCTAATTTTTTTTTCTATTTTTTTTCAGAAATTCATCAACTAACTTCCCTGTCAAATTGTTAATAAAACTTTCTTATTGTTATAATTTCTTTTTAATTTTTTGTCATTAGCTGTTTCCGTGGCTTATTAAAAAAATTAATTTCCATTTTTATTACTTTTCTTCGGTCTACTCGCGCCAAGGAGGAAAAAAAATCGGAGGTAAGAAAAAAAGAATGAAATCGGGGGTTTTTGACAAACTCATTTGCCACGTTGGACAAAATGACTTTTTCTCTCTCGAATAAGAACTTTCTACCCCTTTCGTTTGCTTTCCTCCCCGTGTTACAGACAGATAACCAAACAGGAAATTGAATTTGCATTTTCAAATATTTCAAAAGATTCGTCTTCCCCGACGTCGTAGCCGTGGCTGTCGACTTCATCCCACCATCGATCAGTCATTTTCCTATACAGTTTAAAACGTCAAGTTAATTTTAATTTTCGTATTTGAACTTGTCCGTTCTGAGGATGAAGATACCCTGAACTACGAACTTATGCTGTTCAATTGTGACTTTTAGTTTCTATGGAGCTGACTGTGACGTCTACACAGACCGCATGCCCACTTACATTATTATTAACCATACACATGTTCTGTAAAGTGCGGTTACATATATTTATTTAATAAATTCATTTCCTTTAAGCTGCTGGTCCTTGTACAAGTGATGCGACAGAGTCTGCGGTTACTACGTAACCATTCAAAAGAAGTTGAACGTCTTGGGATCAAGAAGTAGACGTAAATTTTGTGTTCCTTCCAAAAACGAAATTCCAGAAATGAACAGTTTGACGTGTCTACCACGTGGAAGGCAGACGCTATTTCCTTCCAACTGGGAAGTTTGCTGTCGTCTGCCCTGACCTGGGTCAAGTTCAAAATAATAGATTCCCACGGGATGAGAATGCAGGAAGAGAGTGCCAGAGCGTGAGTGTCATTTTCGACTTGATGCAAATTCATGTTTTGTAATGTTAAAGACCAAATAAGTAGGCGCAACGTGAGACCTGGTTTAATTAATAGAAACTAGAAACATCGGTTGGACGCATCGGAACCTTAAACTCATATTGCCAACTTGAACAAGCATACTATTAACCTTTTAATATTCTGGTTGAATGATTTACGGCGGCCGGTTACACTTTTATTATTACTATTAAGTGGTCGATGTTATTACTACTATCGTTTTCATGGCATATTTTACTACTTGTATTTTTTTATGTTGTTGCTATTTACTGTGATCGGAGATCGGGGGGGTGGGGATCAGGGAAATAAGATTTAGACATTGACTTTACGTGACCCGGCAAGATTGACTACCAAGCTACATTAATAAAATTGAAATTATTTTGTTTAATGAGTCGGAGTTATTTCTGTCTCCAAAATGGTACGACAAATATGTATAATTTATCGGATAATTTCGGTTATGTACCGAACGGGGTTACTTGTAGCACTTTATTTAAAAAATACCTTAAATTAATTCATGTTGAAGAATGTAAGTGAGAAGTAAATAAAACTCTTCCCCAAATAATAATTACTGAAATATATTTATTGTAGTGCTCAAGCAACAAATATTATTTACATTAAATAAATTTAGTTCTTGTACGAACATAAAATCTGCCTTCCAACCTTTCGTTGTAATTTACAAAAATATAAAGCGTGAAAGGTTTCCTCCACGTGCGACAATTACATATGTATACATATTAATGTACAGTCTAATGGCATACGGTGATAATGAAATGTACGAAAAATATTTTCACAAGTTCATCTCGCTTAAGAGTCGTAAAGTACTTCAACCTGAAAAAAACGCGAACAAAAATAGACAACTAGACGAGAGAGACCAGTTCGTTGTCTAGCGCGCCTACTTAAAATTCTCTGGAGAGTTTTGCCATGCGATAAAATAGGAAGTGAACAAGTCGAAACTGTCTGACGGATGTTCTCTGAACTCAACTGAACTTCGTCTCCCGTTCCTTCCCAAAATCGTTCCCTGTAGTTTCCCCTAGAAAAAGGAAAAAAAAAATAGAAAAATTTCAGTGAGGGAGCGGCAAATTTCAAATTGCCGGAAATCCACATTTTGGGGTTTGTACCGGAACAATTGAAACGCTTCGGGATCTACGACTAGGATCTAGGAGTGAATGATGAGAACGTCTACATCAGTTAACTGGTTTTCTTAATTTGCAAATTGCAGGCTCAATCGCTTCTCTATTTTGGATAAAATCTCGAGCTGTGTCTTCACGCAGAGCTTCTCAATCTGTTGCCCTACCTTTGTGTTTATGTTGACTTTGATTTTATAGAAAAGAAATTTGGAAAGGTGAAGAATACAAAAGGAAAAAAAAATAGTTCGTGGAGTGCAAATTTATTGAAACCAAACGGATCAAATGGAAATGTACGGTTTCTCTCCTATCAGGTCCACAAGTTCAGGTACTTGTCTCATTATCTTCTTCACCGATGGTAAAACGACATTTCAGGTTTTATCTATTTCTCCTAAATGTAAACGATTTGTGACAAAACTATTTCCCTCCTCCCGGTCCCTGGCACTCACCTGGCGTACCTTTCGGATGCTGAGACAATTCAAACCGTAGCTGGCCCCGTTTCGTACAGCCACGAATTGTTAACTTCGTCACGACCCGAGTCCAAACATGACAAATATTTTCATTATCTGGACGCAAGTGAATAGTTTTTCTTTTTCCTTTGCGGTCAACCCAACCCGGTCCACGTTATCTGGTAGCCATTAATTTCCAGGCACAAGCATTCGCATCGTCTCGCAGCCGACGAACTTGTCCGCACACCGCAATGATGAATGCTCGTCATTTATATTCACCGGAATTGTGTTCTCAGGTACTCAGGTACTCCTAAATCTTCTCCTACATAACTCATATGGGTTTATTCTCGCGCTGAATATTTTGAATTCTCGATGGTGGAGGTCCTCGGTCGTGTGATACCTCGTGAAAACATGAATTCATCATGAAACTTATTGTTCACTCCGTAGAGTTGCAAAATCGGTCGAATTTACTCTCATTTAATAAAGTTATTTACATAGAAATATGAATATTTTAGATACAATTTCTAGTTTTTTTAACTTTTGAAAAATTAAATTGACGAATTATATAAATATTACAGAAAATATACGAATTGTATAATGAATAAAATATAAAAATGTAGAGTATAATATTACGAAATTCAGACGCGAGGTTTATGTTGGAACTTAAATGTACGTAGCTATGTTGTAAACATCAGGTATGCAATCAGAAAGTGCAGGAATCCAGGAAGAAGTCAGAAACTGGAGTTGTGCAATCTGTTCAAATTTAGGGTAAATGAGCCATGTCGTCTGGTGGATGAAACAACACACCACCAAAATGGTCAGGGTGCTCGGGGCGAACACATGGCAGGTGGCAGCGGTGGTGGAACTTTCAGGTACGTTCCCACAGAAATCTCTGCTCTTCTGCGTGACTTCCGCATTCATTTCATTCTCACGCTGTGAAACCGACATTTTTTTGTCAGTTTGGCAAAATAAAATTTCGTTTCGATAACATCCGGATTGAAATACGGCGGCTGCGTCCGAAGCCACTAATTGCCCTAAAAATTTTTCTGGTTGCACGCCACCCTAGCCCAGTGGGGTCGACCTGTTTGATTTGATTTGAGTAAAACGTATATCTCAGTTTCAGTATTGTTCTGCACTTCTCTTTTTGAGGTCATTTATTTAGACGGAAAATTATACTTTTATAAATATACGTAGTATATTTTATTGATTGAAATTATTTAATATACTAAACTTAATAAAGTCAGTGTCAGCTATGTAAGGCTAGTGTTTCCGTACAATAATCTCCGTGCACGTTTGTCGCATTTGTATTTTCTCTAACTTGTACAGACAAGCGAAATATGTATGTGTTGTCTGTCTAAAATTCAAAGATTCAACTTGTTTCCCCTTGATAAGTCAGGCAAAAAGCTTCTTTCTTAGTTCCACTTTCCCGTGAAAATCTAAGCGTTTTATTAAATAAAAAGCTCTGCGACATAAATCCAACATAAAAAAGCGAAGAACAAGTGAGAGAGCGAGAGAGAGAGAGTGTGAGGGTAGAAAACACCCTGAGCACCCTGAGGAATGAGGAGAATAAAAAAGTGAGTGACAAATTCAAGGGTAGCTAACACGTGAGTCGGACGTGGCCAAATAGCTTGCCTGCGATTTATTGCTGAACTCTAACACTGAGCTTTCAGTTCTCCGGAAAATCAAAAGGATGCTGACGGCAGGAAGGAAGGCACACTGGGAAACGGCGGAGGTGACTGAAAAGGTTCAACATTACCCGGAATTGTAGTCGCATTTCACCCGTGCCCCACTACAATTGTGGGGAAGGGTCGTTGTCAAATTGCACACGAAATTCGAGTGCTCGCTGCAGTTGAACAATAACGTAAGGGTTTTAGAAACTATCAGACATCTTTGAAGTTTTGTAGAGTTAATGAAATCTACTAGATTATTATGTTAAACCATCTTTACTACACGAAAGAATTACAACATGCGACATTACAGAACTGCAACCACGTCAAGTATCGGTCTTTTAAAGTTTGAGTGCAACTCCGACACCTGGTTTTACCTTTAAAAAGTGTGACCTACAACTTTCACTACAACATGAATAATGGTCGGTGTCACTCCCGAACGACTATAAATGTTAGTTGCATCAGTTCTCTATCAAATGGCTGTATAATTAAGAAAACTAGCGTAAAAGTTTAACGTATGAAAATCCTAAAAGTGAGACTATTAACTCGTATTTACGACTTGTTCCAAAGGGTCGTACTTTTCAATTTGTTCCCAGCTGGAAGTCACAGAGTTCCAAGCAGACGAAATGCCCTCTAACCGGCGAGGTGAGGTTTTCTACGAGTACTCACTACACACTTTGACGTTTCATCAATAAATTTTGTTTGATGGATTCTCGCATTTTGATTTAACTTAATGGTTTTCCATCTGATTCTCTCTCTCTCTCTCTGTGTGCTTACTTTCAGAGAATCCAACATGGCCGTTCTTGGTCGTTCCTCCTCAATCGTTCAATATTTACGTTTATTTCTGCACTATGTTTGTCTTTCACGGCAATCGACTAATGATCGAGTTTATTCACTTATGTACTTAATGTTTGCTCTCTTTCCCTTTTTATCTCTCCCTCTGGACCATCAATTTCTCTTTTTGTGTACTTTGAACTTTCGCAAAGCAAAAATCATTTGCCGATTTGTTTGCCAGGAGCCGGAGTATTTGCCGTAAAGATTTCCCTTTTATTCTAAGCCTTTTTTTATAAGGCCGGGAAGAGCGGTGTTTGATTTTCAGTTCTTTGATGCTGTTTGCTGTTAGACATTTGTTTGCTCTATGAAAATATTAATATATTAATTGTAATTTAGATCATTATGGTACCCACTAATACGACAGAATCCGACGGTGAAAGAACAGCTTTGTAAGATAATATTATACCACATATTCAATTACGATAGATGCAAACATTCACGATAGTTGTAAGTAGTTTTTTATGTTCATTCAAAGTATCGAACTACATGAGCTACACATGTAAATTACCTCAAAATATAGGTGTGAAAGCGTGAACTTAAATTTTGAATTAAGTAATGACAGAGTACTACACGTGCTTAAACTATTGTAAGTGTTGTTGATTCTTTATTAGAATATATATTAGTGGTGTGCGGACATATTAAGTTTACATATAATTTCACATCCTATCTAAAATTAATATTACTGCTTATTTAAAAATCTAAAAACATTGTACGGTGTTAAGGGTCCTTTGTAAATATAGTTTACATAAGTTCGGTACCTGTACGAATGAGTCAGATAAGAGTGATCTTCCAAGTTCAACTTTCATCCAAATGAGTTTAGCGATTTCTTTGGAGCGGAGCCGCTCTTCTCTTCTCTCGAGTATCCATTTCAGAGTTAAATCTTCCGCCAAAGTATACTCATCAACGGGAGATTAATGAAGTATCTAAGAGCTACGATGGCGAGAAAGATTCAGACAAAATCAAATCATAAAGCGACAGACAAATAATAAATCGTTTTATCCTTCATCTTTCATTTGTGACAAGCTTCATTTCCATCAGAATCGGGCCTTTCGGCTTACACCAACACCAAAACGAAGAAGAAGGCTGCCATGTGCGATCCTTGCAGATCCTGCGATCCTGTTGTAGGAGGTATGCGTTACTGCAGGTACTGCAGGGGTCGAGTGGAGCAAAGGAGATGTGCAACACGGAGACAAAAGCAGGCGCGGGGAACTATATATGAATTTATCACAAGTGTCATCGAGAGGATACCCAGGTGGCGTGAAACGAAGAGCACTAAATTTAACCCAAGTTTGGACAAAACAAATTACAATCTACGAGTGAAAAGTTTTTGAAATTTAGATTTTGTACGGAGGAATTGGACTGGCATGAGAATTTAGATGTTCTAATTTATTGCACACCACTTGGTCGGATTAACTGACTGAGTTCGAAGTCCGTTTTGATTTATTTCCATTTGTTTTCTGCCTGGAAGGTGTTTTAGTGGTTTTCTTACTCAAAATGTGCTTTTTTTGCCTCGTAAAAACCGGAATGAGATGTTCAGTGCAGCACACGGGGAAGGTTCAAAACAACAATTTTTGTTTTGCCAACAAATTGACAGTACACAAACACTATTAAAACCATAAACTACATATTGATCAATTAACCATAAAAAATTACAATATAGGTCTTACCTGAACCGTACGGTAAAAACCTACGACACGTAAAAATTAGGATACTAAATAAAATAAATATCATGGATTATTGGTGACATTGGTGAATTGGTTTTATTTCTAATCAATTTATTTTTTAATTTTTATCTCATGCTTTTACATGTAGTCTTTACGTGGTATATTGTTACGTTTTGTATATTTTGTAGTGTATATATTAATAATAATGAATTTTCTCAAAATAAGACCTTACGTCTTAACTATTAGATGAAACTAAGCATTCATTGTGAATTTGTCTTAATTAAATTAGGTAAAACCATTTTTATGTGTTTGGAAACGTGGCAAGCTATATATTGCTTTTATACAGATGTTTTCAGTACACAATACAGCATATATCAATTTTGTTGTAATAATGGAGTTCTATTAAAATTTTAGTTATTATATAGAATAACAAATAGACATGAGAAATTTCGAGTTTTGGGAATTCTTTTCGTACCGCTCCTAGATTCGTGTGTCTATTTGAATAGATTCTGTCAAATTGATTTTGGTACAATTCCGTAAAAAATAACACGACTTGTTTTGTTTTACTGTCAGAGCTGTGTTCTTCTGTAAATAAGTTTTCAAGTCGGGAATACTGAAATATCTTGATATAAGTGAGGCCTTTCAAGCACTCAGGATCCCGTTAATTTTTATTAATTAGCGTTTTAATAAGTATTTTTATACTTAATTGTTTTAAGCATAATAATCAAGTACGTGACATGAAGAGAGTCAAAGCACGTTACAGCTTTCTTTATGTTTTCAAGCTTCCCTCCCATTTTTACATTCCCCTCAGTTATTTATATAGTTATTGATATTAGTTATTTATATCTATAAAAAGCATGAATCGGAACAAATGTAACTATTTTAAAAGTGAATAAAATACTAACACGTAACGACTGCAGTCTCACTCCTTATATTTACAGGGAGTCCCAGTCAAATCTCCAACATTGTTTCCTTTTTGTTGTCTATTCCTCATCTAGTAGTTCCGTTTACCATCCGTCTAACAGCGTGTGGAACCCGCCAAAGCGACCTACGTGAACGCCATAAGTGATTAATGATAGTCACAAAATATCGCTTTGATCAGTAGAAGCCTGCGGTTATTTAATCTCCGAAGTCTGCCTCAAACAATCAAAATAAAACCTGAAACGACTTCGTTTGTTTGGTTTGTTTGCTTTCAAGTTGGCAAACTGGAAGGTTCGGTTCTTTGTGTGGTTCCTGCAAGTAGAAAAAATCCAAAAGACTGAAGTAATCAAGAAGTACCAAGGAGTAACATACATTGTCAAAAATTTATGCAATCAGTTACTACAGACACAAATGCGTTTATTCGACACCTCATATGTAAACAATATATAAATATATAGCTGAGGAGTTTATAAAAGGAAAAGTTTTATTGTAAGTAACAAGAACTCCCCGGTTCACAACTATTTATAAACGACTCTACTGATATTTAGAAACCCACCGCCATTTTTTCCTTTATTTTTCATATTTTTATTATTTCCCTTTTCTCCCAAATTAAAGTTAGTTAACATTTCTTCCCAAGTTTATGGCTAAAATAAAGGAAATAATAACTATTGCCAATGTGAACTTTCTTCAAATAATTTAACATTTATTTGACTTATTACCATTTTTCAACTCTTTCGTCATAACCACGGCAATTTTCTTAACTTTTAACTAAATCGTGATTCGTCGTTTTCATCTTTTGTTTTTTACCAAAATAGTTACTAGTTAATGTTCGGTTAGTTCAAATGTTGCGCTCAGGTACTAGTGATGATGTTACTTGGAGTACGGTCCTAATTGAAATATTCGCTAGTAACGTTAACTTGGCAAAAATCATTGTCAATCAAGTGATAAAATGAAATAAAAATATTTTCCGATTTGAACAAAAAAAGTACCGTATGACACTTTTGTAAATGAAAAGGTAATAAACTGAAATGTTCGTTTTATACAGAAGATTTTATACTGAATTTTATATAGAAGAGAATTCGACCCGTGCAGAAGGGAGTAGTGCGAAAAGGTAAACAATGACACTCGTCGTGTAATTAGAAAACAAAATTTGTAGCACAAAATAATTTTCAAGAGTCTTGGTGAGAATGTAACGGTAAGATTTACAATGCCTGAACAAAACATAAAATCTACAATGGTAGTCGTAGGCAAATAGATAAAAGTTAGAAAAACCGGGTCAGATGGCCAGCAAAATTACATTTCTCGAAATTTTATATTTTTTAAAATGAAATAAACGCGCACATGGAAGTCTTTCCCCTGCTGGAACCGACGTCACAACTTGCTTTCAAACAAGTTCGAAATGTCATTTTTATATGAATATCTTTTTTTTCTATTTTTCCTCCAACTATTTTCTATTACTTTCCCATTTTCAAGCACTTCCCTTCTCGGCCTGCTAACGCGGTGGAATTTATTGTCATGCACACATCATTATTTCACGTGAATTTCTTTTTTTTTATTTCACTTTAACGTCTTTGTAAAGCGCATTTGTTGCACCGCTGTTTCTGTCGGGAGAATTTTTATTGACGAGTTTAAAAATTTTATTCACTTCCCCCCTGACTAATAGTGCGGTATAAAATATATGGCACTCCCATTCCGAACCTCCCCGGGAAGCATCTCGACCGAGTTGAACGTTGACTTTTGTGGGAGATCACACAGAGAGTTCTTTCATGCTGAAAATTTCGTTAGACAATGAAATAATACTTGTTACAACCATCCATTCGATGCGTACAGTAAATATAAGCTAAATGTATCTATTTGTAAGATAACCAACTAGATGTCGAACAATCACTGACTGAATGTCAGACGACCTGCACAAGAAGTCTACCATGTAAAAGCAAAATAAAAGACAAGGATGCCGGGAGTAAGAAAAGGCAAAGTAGAAAAAAGGAAGGAAAAATTAAATTGCAGGTTTCTTTTTAAAAATCAAAAGGCTACACCCTCCTTTGGCCAACCTTTCAACCGTTGCAAAGGTTCACAAAGGAAAATCGATTCGTCCGGTCTAACGGAAAGAAAACAAAGTTTAAGCCTCGGATTTATGTGAAAGAAGAAAGCTTTTTTTTTTACCATCGAATGAGTTCTGTCCGGTGAATAATGAGGTTTCCAAGACACCAAACTTGCCATTTCCACAAGGCAAACGTCCTTTTCCTTTCTTTCCGTCCTCCTTCACTTTCTTCTGCTTTCCACCTCACTCCTTGAACTTCACTCCTTGATGGATGCCCGTCTGGATGTTTATTTAACTCAGATCCGGTCATCTCTGCCAGATATTGCTGTATAATAAACGCATTTTTCAACTTAAAATAAAGGGAAATTTTTTTATTACTGTTTATGGGTTTTGCGGTAAAACCCAATCTCTGATTTATGGTTCTCTTCCACTTCTTTCTCTTTCACTTATTCTCCTTCGTCTTCTTTTACTTCTTCTTCATCGTATTCGACTCTCTTGTCGTCCGCGACTTCTTGTACCAGAGCTCCGTCTACAGAAAATTACAATCACTCGGTGCATTTTAAGAAAACGAAAGCCGTAAATCTTTTCTATGGCCAGTCCTTTCCATTTAATAACGTCGACCGGAAGGTTTTGCGGTGGTTCAAGTCACCGCGAACACACGCGGAGTTTCAAATTCATGGCGAGAGGTTTCCATTCCCGTAAACTTGACGTTGCCGTTGCGCTCAACTCCTTGGGGGACGAACCCTGGAGATACCTGCTCGTAGGACGTACGTAATAACAAATTTCATTTTCAGCGCGTGTTGTAATTTACCTTAATAATTATTAATTAATAATAGGTGAGCGATTAGACAACGAAACGACGGCATTCGAAGCCTTCGGGTATCCCAAGGAAGAAGTAGCAATGCGAAGCGAATGAGGAGTGCCACTCGTGTAATAAAGTTCTCGTGAGTACTGCAGCTCGCGTCGGTCACTTTCCGAACATAAATTTCTCCAGAGATCAAACTTGTGATCCGACTGCGAACACAATGAGATCCGATCCTCGACAAAAGAGCAACATCATAAGTTTCCTTTTCTTTGAATAATTGAAGAGCTGTAACAATTTCGGATGATTCAGACTGACAAAACGTTACAAATGCGAGTGAAACAATATGCATCGGTAGATGAGAGATCATAGAGACGGAGAGAGAGAGAGAGAGAGAGAGATCTACCACTCGTCAAAGAATGAAAAACTTTTGATCATTCATCATTCACAATTAGCCACCACGATCTCAATTGATGGGACTTTCTCATGGTTCGTTGCCATGGGCCCATCGTCTCCTTTCGCCCTGCCAACTTAACTACAAAAAAAAAAAACCTGGTACATTCGATTGAATTTCCACGGAGCTCGTCAATTACGCACCCGAGTCATTAGAGTTGATGAATTTTTGGGAAAATGGAAACGTTACGCTAACCCACGAGCGTAGGGTAAAAAGAGTTGTGAAAAGGGAACCTGACAAAAAATGATTTGACTCCTCATTTACATGACGTTTCACTGTGTTCGGTACAAATTGAAAACAAAATTCATCATTTGTACCGTTCAGAATTACAGTGGAAACGCAATGAACTCACAAAGGAATGACGTTTATAATTGAGAACCGTGTAATTTCTCTTTTATACTGAATGAGAGATGTAATTTCTCTTATTATTTACATGAAACGGACAATTAGACCGACACTTACAGAAAATACCCGAGAAAATACGTTTGGTGGAATGCAGGTGTCACTGTTGTTAACTTCTATTTACTTCTATAAACTATCAATTACACTATTGCATTGAACGATATATACACAGTCCTATGATATTGTGTGATTGCAAAACTTTATTCTCAATAAAATTTTATAAAACTTCTGTTCGAGTAATTTAACTGCATTTTGGATGGTCGTAAATAGATGTTATAAACTACTTCACGGCTGTATTTATGTACATAGTATTTGAAATGTTACATGTAAATGTTACACACTTGGAAGAGTAACTTCACAGCTCTTGGTTTACTGCAAGTTAACAACAACAATTTTTAACAACCCGTACATGAGAGCAGAATTAACTTGTCGTGAGTAGGATAGAAGTTTAAGAAGAGGAAACAGCTACGTTCCTACTTGAACTTTATGTTTAAGGAAAGACGAAATTAAGTTAAGAAGAGAAGTACTTGCCGGGAGGTGGAATTTCACTTGCCAAACTCTCCCGAAGAATGACACTCTGATTTGGCTTAGTCGAATTACACGCCGACAAAAGAGTTAAGGACCCGTACCTGTGCCTTAATAATACCATTCGAGATATTCGAGTATTTATTTTTTTATTGTGCGGTGTATCTCAAGTTGAAACGAAACTATTGGTTACCTAATGAAGTGTGCGGCTTCGTCTTTGTTTCACACCCATGTGATGTGAACATCACACGTTGAGGTGACCTCTCAACACAGCCCTGGCAATTAACCATGGACGTCGTTACCCGTTAACTTTGTATCGCACCGGTCATCTAGTCACTTGTACTCTTCACTACGAAACTTCCCGTGTTGGTCGTGTGTGTGTGTGTGTGTGTGTGTGTGTGTGTCTGTGTGTGTGTGTGTCTGTGTGTCATCCTTTCTACCCTTCGTCTAGGACAAACCGCAGTTGAAAAATCCCAGGAAAAAGGGAAAAAAGGATTTAGCAATAGTATTTACGTCTCATTTGATATTCCGTTTAGAGAAAGATCTCCACCCTGTTCTTGTCCACCCCAGATAAGATCCAAGAGATTTAGTCGAGCCAAGGGACCATTTAGTTTCAACCACCCGACATCCCCCGGACTTGTCCTCCCGGCTTGCACCAACTTTTTTATTCGTTTCCTTTGCTGTTAGCATACATTAAAAACTGTTACGTGGAATATAAGAGAAGAATATTTCTCTTTTCCCTTTGGGGGTGAATTTGGTGAAACGCACACGCAGGCGTACACGCACGCACTCAACCAGACGTAGACTTTAACAAGCTTTGGTAAGTTAACCGAGTAATCGGTACCCATTTTACGGGTAATTCTGTTTCCTTGGAAGGTTCCAGTTAAATTATTTACTCTGATACGTTTTATTACTGTTGTATTTTTCTTGTAATTTTTTGTATTGCAGTATTTGACTTGTATAATTTAATAAGTGTAAAAGTATTGTTTAACAATTTCGATGTATGTCTTCGAGTGAACAATCCCGTGACACACTATAAATAAAGGTTAATTGGTACATCACTAAATTATTTAGGTGTGGTTTTTTTTATGTTCGTGTGGTCAATCAAAAATAAAAAGTATTCCCCCGTCGTGGGATTTTCAAGTGCATCGTTCAAGCAATTAAAATTCAATTTTGCTAATGAAAATCTTTGTGAAAACTCGGGCGTACAATTTTGTTAATAAGAAATTATGAAAACCAAAGTGAAACTATAAAAATTTTATAAAGTTATTATTTTATAAGGGGAAGTTCACAGTTGGTGACTACTTTTGTCATCCATCCCACGAGACAGATTGTTATTGCTTTCAGAGTACGAAATGAAAGGGTTGTTTCTGTCACGTGCCTTCCACGTGGGAGAAGCGACTGATTTATCGTCTGAAATAAATAAAAAAAATGTTAACTTGCTCAAAAATGAGAAATCACTTTCTGGGGTGCATTGCATAATCAACTTAACACCAAGAGTAATTCTTCTGTAATTATTATTTGGGGAGTAATACTGATGATTTTAAGTACCCGGTCCTTCGAAGGTACATCTGAAATGTCTGTTTTTCATAGTTAAATTAATTTTACTATTTAATAGTTCTTTACTGAACTATTTCTTAGGTGAATTGCTACGTGTTGATGATGTCAGATGTTTTTTACCAAAAAAATATTGTGGAGTACATCCTGTAGGATTTTGTAAAAAGTTAACCAGGGAAAAAGCATGGAGCCTAGAGTACTTGTTAGGAAGAATAAAAATTTCTATTAATAAGGCAGTGAATAAGTAATAATAATTTTTTCTAGGACTAGACGTGCCCTTGCGGTTTGGGTGGTTTGTTGTGTGTTAGGAAACTGACCGGAACTTCACAGGAGATTCCTTTAGTCTCTACTTTAAAGGACTAAAATTTGTACTGAAAGTTGTCTGTTTCACCTAATTTATCACTAATAAATTATAAAAAACACCCTACTGGTAGAAAAAATACCAAAAAAGAATTTAAATAAGACAAAAAAACGTCTTAGTGACGAAGCGAAGAAGTTGATGGAGTGTTGACGAGATAAAATAAAATAAAACTGAATGAATGAAATTGAAATTGCGACTTTCAATAAGAAAATAACTCAATCGAAAGAAAGAACACAAAAGGATGGGCCAAAACCTTTCGCCAGTTCGTCCCTTTCTTGACTTCTGATGGGGGATGCAACCCTTTTACTCTTATTATCTAAATTGCCCTGCATTGTTTTCAACAAACTTGACATTTGCTATGCCGACTGGGAAGTAGTGAAGTTTTCTTGCCGGCCCAAAAAATAACCTCCCTGGTTCATCAATGTTATATTAATTTAATTTTAATTTTTATTTTGGGTTGTGTTAGTTGGGACAACTCCCGATGACGTCAGAGAAATTGTAGTGCTACTACCACAAACTATTGAGTCATCTCGGATATATTTTATTGAACTACTAGGACTTTGTACGAGTCAATGGTCGCCTAGAAGATACAATAGGTGCGTAACACTCTTTATTACTACAAATATATACAATAACCTGGTTGACTTTTGTATTATTTGATGAGAAATCTTAGTCGGCGACTACTGTAAGGTAAAACTGAAAGGCTCGCCTTAATCTAAGTCTGTCTGCCTGCGTGTTTGTGTATGCGTGTGTGTATTTTGTCTTTAAGAGCCCACGTGTTTCTTACATCTGGCATTGACACTTCCATTCGGTTTATTAATTTGATTAGATGATCAATTAATAGGTATCGGATATTCTATTTTTATTGACTTTATCGTGTAACATTAAGCAAATAGACGCTGTTTTATTACGAGTCTTCCGTTAATTGTTACCACGGAAAAATTAATTAAAGGTGTGGGTTTAATCGAACACAATTGGAAGTTCAACTTCTACCTGCAAATTTCTATTTTTCTTCCGTCAATCAATATTCGAATTACACAAAAGCGCCATTTTACTACTTTGACACAACCTGGAATGTTTTTAAATTAACCGAACTGTAATTTATCTATATTGTACAGACGTTCCGCACTCCATTATAATTTTTTGTAAATTTATCTGATAGCTGAGACATCAATACGTACGATAATGGAGCAAAGACAGACAGGTGAATGAAGGCAAATACCAACGACATGGAGTAGGAAGAGGCTGATTTTGGTGTTGATAAAAACCAAAGGTTCTCAATTATTTATTTGACTTAATCTTATGTAAATATGTAACGGCTTAATTGATCCCACCCCAGGCAGGTACCACAACCCCTCTGTAAACTAGTCAATTCACAAAGTTCTTTTTGGGAACTTTTCAGTCTACTTTTTTTTGGTGGGTAAGAGCGAGGGCAGGAGTAACGGAAGTCAGTTCAGTGATACCATGGAGGAACAAATTCAACTTCAATTGTTCATTTTCATTCGGCGACGTGCCTTCCGATTGTTTATCATCCTTCCACTTGAACGGTTATATTTTTAAATAATATAAATTGGAAATTTGTGATACGACGAAGTAGAAAAAAATCAGAGGAGAGAAAGCCGACGAAGAGATAGAGGGAATGTCCTCTACTGGGGCCCGTGTACTGGCTCAATCGACCATGACTAGATCAGTAGACAAAATAGACAAGACACTGTCCCGGGTATTGGAGTGTCACTAGAAGTATGGTGTACTCTACACTTTTACAACAAACAACGAGTGACTTACTGTTCATGGTAGGGCGAATACTTATTTTTGTGAATCAAATCCAGAACTCCAACGTTTGTATTTGTGCATGAGTAAATTCTAGAAAAGTTTTAGTTTTGTCATCTGTAATTAAAGGAGTAAAAATGTAAAGGACCGGTAGTAGGGTGAGGTTTACAAAGTTTGTCCTTCAACAAGGCGCTTTTACTACAAGAATTGTTTTACGCGTTTAATAATTTTTCACATTTGTAGTTACGGCTTACTGGATGACATTTGGTTAGTGATAAAATTGAAGTACTTCTCTTGTTCTCCTTTGTTCACTAAAGTTCTAATGATATTGAGATCTCAACAGAGAAGCAATCAAAATGCATTGATCGAATGAAAGCCTCTTGAGGAGGCCGAGGGCACAGCACCAGCAGCAACTCGCAGCGTCCTTTAATTTTTCTCGCTCAGCAGGAACACTCCCGCTCAACCTTTTACTATCAGACAATGACACGAAAAATCTCTGTTTGAATTTGCATTGGTTCAAAGACTTGAGAAAGGATCACCTCGGTAAGCCTTTCCTTTCTATCTTCTTTTCCCTTAAAACCTTTTTTACTACCCGGATTTCTTTTGCTATAATTCACGATCGCGTTATCGACTCTTTCCTCTTTTTTAGAATGGGATTATAGGATAGCCTCAATTTCAGTTCTTTCCCTCTCCGACTCCCACTCACCGCGTATCTACCTATCCGTCTTTCTATTCTTACCTATCCAGTAAATTTGTTTACCTAAAAGGCATGTCTAACTGGAAATTACTGGTTTTCTTCTGTATATTGTAGAGATATACATGAAAGTCAACAGTTCTTTCCCTCTCCGACTCCCACTCACCGCGTATCTACCTATCCGTCTTTCTATTCTTACCTATCCAGTAAATTTGTTTACCTAAAAGGCATGTCTAACTGGAAATTACTGGTTTTCTTCTGTATATTGTAGAGATATACATGAAAGTCAACTACGGCAATCGATATCATCTGGAATCATCTACAAGCCACACAATATTACATTATAATTTTCATTATATTTTAAATAAAACCTCCTATGTACTGTTGCGGTACATCCAAATAAGCTTCACGTTTTACGTTTTTGATAAGGGCGAGTGTGAAAGTGCCAAATATACAATTTATATTTTATACAACTGTAATAAACGCGTGTATACATAGAGGGACAAAGGGTGGAGAGGTAAAAACGAGTTATCGAAAAATGTTTTGTTTCCCATTTTTTTTTCTTTTTTGTTTTTGTATTTTCAGTAAAGACATTATTTTCCCTTTCGATATTCCCATGGCAGTGTTTCGTAGAAATCAATGAACTGAATAAATTTTTGCGTTCGATTCGAAAGCACAAAAATAAACAGTTTTATTATTGTTTCATTGTCACCGTCGCCTTTTTTTAAAAATAAATTCCCGTATTAATATTTTTCACGCGGGGGGCTACGCGGTGATGGATACCGCGGATTAAATGGAGAAATCGGCACGGGGTGAAGTCCAACTAATCAACTCAAGTTTTTTTGGAAAAATGTTTTGGCTGTGAAATTGTTTCGGTTGACTTTACGCGACTCCACAGCACCACAGCGCGCTGCTACCCAATGAGAACATGAAATTTAATTACCAGTAAGGGAATCATAAAACACAAACGCGTTGTGAAATTCTTTAAATATATTTAACCGTTCAGCAATTTTTATATTTTTAAACGTCTTACATAAATGTTATGTAAATTTTAAACTTACAATTATTTGGTGCCCGTGTTTAGAAACAAACACGAGTACAAATATTCTAAAGTGCAAAATTAATTTTAGTGTGAACCTAAAAACTGAATTAATTTCTATTATATACAGGAAATACAATACAACCGGAATTAAACAAATATTTTGGTCTTAATCACACGCGGCAAAATTCGTAATCGTCTGGAAAAAAAAATAGGCTTTAGTGACAGGATCCAGAACTGGAAAAAACCAAAAACGAAAAATAAAATGCACTTCAATTTGAGTGAAAAAGCTCCTGAAGTTGTCGAGCACAAGCACAGAAAGCTCACATCCGCAAAGCATTCGTTCCACAGAAAGCGATGCCGCGGAGAAAGTGAAGATTCCAAGAGAGAAAGTGAGTTCGAGTAGGTGGAAAGAGAAACTGTACTTGACCTCGAGTTTAATCACAGGACCACATGCCAAATTTGCATGAAGCTCAATAAGGGAAAAACGTTATCAGTCGACAAGATAAGACCAGAGTTAGGGGAAAGACGAATAATAATTCACTTGGAGTGTTAGATTAGTTGGGGCCTTCTCTAAGCTTCTCTTCGTTTAGGACTTCTCACATTTCTCCAGCAAACCAAATCGATAATCAAAGGATTCGTTTCTGGGTTTGGATGTCTGCTGCCACGTTCGCAGGTGACACTCAAGCAGTGCGTTGCACTACAACGGGGGAACGTTATGTATTTTATACTTAAAAAGTTTATCTTAGATTGAAGCGTATGAACAGGAAATTTAAAGTGAGTTAAGTGCAGAAGTTGCACGTATTTAAATTATTGCGTACATTTCGCAAAGTTCTGTATCTAGGCGAGGGACGAGTCAAAAATGTTTTTCGTTAATAGCCAATACTGATATTGATCAATGTACTTCATTTGAGGTAGTAGTAAAAATCGATTAAAATCCAATGAAGAGATAAAAATCGTTCTCTTTCTCTTGATGAACGTGAAATTTACACCACTGAATGAGATTTCCAACCGTTCGACAAACTAACCCTAGTGTGTTTTCTATTCTTCGCTTTGTAATTTGGTTGATGTGGAAGCGTCGGAGACCCTCGGCAAAGCAAACACGAGTCATCGCACGACAAGAACAAACAAAAACGGGTAGAACAAACAACGAGGATATGCCCTGAACAGTTGAACAGATTCGGAGTAATTAATTACTGCATAACTCAGGTGAGGTTCGACGTATTGGCGCAATTTATCAATTTCCTTTGGATGGATACGGCCCTGAGCGACGGCCTTTCTTCGCAGCCAAATTCGGTGGTTCCTCTTCGGGTTGCCGACCTCCTGCACCACTAATTAAAACCCCTACCGTTTTTGCATGCACAGACTGCAATTAAAAGGCAAAGTACAAAGGCGTTTTCTCAAATGCAAATGCAAAATCATTGGATGGGATTAGGAATTTGCCGCTAATTGATGCATCGAATTAATCAATGAGTGTTTGACTCTCTCTCTCTCTCTCTCTCTCTCTCTCTCTCTCTCTCTCCACACATACACACACGGATAATCAAAATCAATAGTCAAACAATAAACATCACCAACACCACCAGAATTGGTGATCATTACTTTCTGTGCATTCGAGTACGAGAGGTAAGTTTTCACTTGTTCCTATTTTTCCTCCACAACTTCCTCATTGAAGTTGCCTCAAAGTTAAGAAACAACAACACTACTTGTTTCACATCATCGCACTAATATTATTCGCATCACGTCATGAGTTGCTGACTCTGACTGCTTTTCACTCATTAATTAGTAATGTACACTACGCTTTATGTCCGCCATAAAATCCGAGGATGAGAGAAGAACACTGAAAATTAAAGATCCTTCAATCGCTGGTAATTTCTTTCATGTTCACATTGTTAAAGTTCTTTCAAATGTTGTAAATTTTTTTTTTAGAAAACAACCGAACGAATTTTACTTTAGCTAATTTTACAAATAATATTTCTTATTAATTTGAAGTTACTTGTTAGAATAATACATAAATTGAAAGAGTAACTACTCAATCCATACGGTAATCCATCAGTGGTAACAACTAACGGTGCGGAACATATTAGTTCTGTACGAACTTAATTCCTGTATTCTCTCGTGTTCGCATATTAACATTTTAATATTGTCAATAAGACAGGAGACTAGGAAAAATGATGAAAAGCTGTGGAATCAATTTCAAGATGGCCGTTGAAAAAAGGCCGACAGAGAGAGAGAGAAGACCTTTCGTCTCTGAGGGAATACGCCGTAAATCCTTTAAAGTCTCAAAAGCAACCCGTTCCAAATTAAACCTTTTGAATTTCGAAATTTGTTTGGACACACGAGAAAAAAATACTCACAGAGTGGATAGATGAATAGAGAAGAGCAGGAGGAGTCACGGAGGACTAGGAAAGTTTCCTCTTTTATTATAAATCTTCATTTTTACTCCGGCGTTTCCGTTCCGTCAGTTTGAAAATTGCAAAAACCTTTCCGCGGCGACGAAGCGGTTCGAAATTAAAAAAAAAGGCGATGAATCGTTTTGCATAATGCGATTTTAAACCTTACGATTTCACGGTTATTTAATATTTCTTAGGAATAATGTTATTCCAAAGGGGGAGAATATGAAAAGAAATGGGAAAGGAGAAACGGGCCAAGGCGCATGAGGAAGGAGCGTCAAAATGTTGCCTTTCGGTTTGTCATTTTTCCGACACGAAATCCTGGTTGTCGACAATTTCCCTTTGTGTGAAACTTCTTTTTTCCGACTGAAATCAAGCATTAATGTTTCACAGTGTCCAACCGCCTTAGTTTTATAGGAATCTACAATTCCTCAATTACAATACTACATTGATTCGGGTTTGTACGAAACTTTAGTATATACAAAGTGTACTAAAATATAGTAGATCACTTGCGATGTACTTGCAAGTTGTAAACATAACACATTCGAGTGAGATGTGTGTTTGCTAAGCGCAATTTCGCAATCATTGTTATTAAATAATAAAATTATGTTACATAATAAGGTTAATAACATTAATTTACACACCGTGGACCGAAGGGATCCCACAGAGCTTTGTGAAAAAAATTTCATAATTTTTTTAAATATATACCTTAAGAATTTTGTATTAATAGGCCCGTGGAGCAGGAGTGCTCTTGAATAATTTGACAGAAGCTATTTTAAATTTTGAGGTAATCTGTATCCCGTGTCATTAGACACTTGAGCCAGAAGGAGCCGGAGGGATGGAAACGCGAGGGAACCTAACGAGTTGATTTCGACGGTTTACCAGAAGACACCGGGGGAGAATTTATCCAACCTCCCTGCCGGTACTTATCCAATGGAAATCTCTAGAAAAGTTTCACATCCATCACACCGTTCCGAACAAAATGTTTAATTAAGTGTGATTATAGTGAGGAGTCACCACATCGGCAAATGAGTAATTAATAAAAATGTTTTCCCCAGCGAAATTGAAACCCTTATTACGATCAAAACTCTCGGAAAACCTCCAAGGAGTCGTTCATTTTCATTATATTTGATCTTCCGTACAGTCTTAAGATTAATAATATTATTATTCCGTGTTTTGCGTCCTGTCGTGTCTGCAAAACGGATATTCCGAACACCTTCCCGAGAAAAACGTCACGTCTTCTCCACCCGGTGTCAAGTCATTTTTCTAATGAAAATCAAAACTAGTAATCGTGAGTATTTGTATAACTTCTTCTCATGTTGCCTCTCTTATAAAAATTAAAACTTTTATGTTGATCAAGAGACAACTCAACCGACTTACTATATTTTGCGCCTGGCTGTGCAATTTTGCAGCATTTTAATACAAAAGTAAAATTGTGCTAAATGGAAATCAGAGAGAAAAAGTATGCTAACCAAATAAAAGCAATTTATTTAAAATTTTAAATTTTGTTCTAGTTTTTTACTTTCCAGCAACCTTTCCAGAGAAGTATTAAACACCCGAAGAATAACTTTATCACTTTTTTGAAAAAATATGTCTGACTTATTCACGTGCGGTTTTCTTGGCATGACCGTATATTGTTGCTTTATGTATTATTTACTTAAGTTTTATTACTTTATTAATTATTAATACTATTATTATTAAATACTTTATTAGCTTTATTAATTAATTAAAGGTTTCCCTGCAGCTTCTTATGTTCGTAATTTTAGAGATGAACGTTCGTTACGATTAGCAGAAGACTTTGGGTTACATTGGGTGTCTCCTGTGGTTTTCTTTGTGCCACTTTAAACTCGTTGCACATGTTAAATGGAGGACAAGGGAGGACCGTTGAATTTTTTTTTCTTCATTTCCTTTGACGAACAATGGAAAACACGATCATAGTAATTTCCTGTCGAATCGACGAGGCATTGTGTGGCGTTGCGTTGCCTCGAGTTGCGTTTTCCACGCTCACGTCACCCTCTTCCGCCTCCTATCGAATACTTTTTATTAAAACCTCTTTTTCTTTTTCGAATGTTATGAAAAGAAATTGTTGAAAAACTCAGGAATTTGAGGAGAGAAAAAAAATTATCTAGATGATGGGCAATATCTGGTCTCCGCCTACGAATTCATTCCAAATTCCATTGATTTTTCTATCGGCGGGGCGTTGATTTTTCCAGACAATTTCAAAGGTGTGGTTTGATATCGAATTGCCAAACCAAAAATGGGTTTTCGGTTTTCCACGGCGAACCGATAAAAGAAACGTAATGTTGAAGCGAAGTTAGGAAAAGAACAAAATGGACATTTGATTACTCATTTGAGAGAGAGAGAGAGAAATCTAATTGAATCCATGGATTAATTCGGCGGCTTTTGTGTTGTTGCTTTCGCCCCGGTGAGAGTCGAAGGTGAGCAAAATGAGAGATTGGGTTCAACAGACATTATGTGCTCTATGGCTTTGGTCTCTCTTTCCTATTACGAAAAGAACTGTCAAAGGCACACGGTTCAATTGTATCGGCGAGCCAGGAGAAAACCGTCAGAGTTGCGAAGTTGCGAGACCTTTACCCCCGAGGAGAAGTACCAAGAGGAAGGAAAAAATATGTGGCATTTTTACTCGTTGGAACACCACAAAGAAAGGATACCACCTTTTGTAATTTTGATATCGAAAAATTATGAATATTTTATGCATAGAAAGTAGTATTTTTAACGAAGCGGGTTGCTGGATGCTTGAACTTTTCTGTACATAATCCTTGGAGTTGAAAAACTGTTACCGGTGACTAAAAACTTTATTAAGATTACTCAAAAATTAACTTTACTAATCTAAAACTAAACTTCCGTGATTATTAATAACAACTTAGTAAAATAACACTGGTAAGTATTGCTTTAGTTCTCACAAAGTTTCATGAATCGATCGTTCAGAATACTATAATAATAATGTACTACCGTAGTACGACATAAAGAGTGTTGCAAATATAAATTCAAGTAAGTCAAAACAAGTTCAGTGTGCTCCTATATTACTGAATTGTACAATCAACTGCAGCACTACATTTGTGAGTCGTTGAGTTCAATAACATTACTACCTGGATTACGAACTAGTTGGTAACAAAAGTAGACGATGTGTCGTAACTAATACTAGGTAGGTATAAGTATTTAGTATGCATGCGTAAATTAGAGCAATCAACAAACCTAACAAGAAAAAAAAGGTACTCGTTAGGACGGGACCAAGTTGGAGTCTTTAAGTCTGCCAAATCGACTTTTATAACTCGAAAGGAAATTAAGTTAGAAAAGCATTTGCGGGGTCTGGCCGTTGATTTTGATTGATTGGAGGTTTTCGAAGTTTAATTGTAGAATTTCCCCCCTGGTGGGGCTCTCTAAGGTTCGACCTTCAATTCCACGGCTGTCAAACACCTCAGTCTCATTTTTCAATAGGATGGCTCACAGGTACTAAGAAGGTTCAACAATTTTTGACTTCGTTTTGTCCGTCCGGCAAAGAGAGAGAAGATAAAGGGAGAGACAGAGAGAGGGCACTCATCAAAGACTCTTTTTGCTTCTACATGTAGTTGTCCTCCAGTTTCCATCTCTATTTTTTGTACTCGGAAAATTAGATTTTAACGAAGTTTAAGAAGTTGGTAAACGAACCCGAAAGAAATATGACCATGGAATTCTGGATGGAAGAAGAAGAAGAAGAAGAAGCAATTCCCGGATGGAGGGAAGCTTAATCGGAAAAGTCCAATAGGTGAAGCACGGCCTGTGACCTCCAAGGAATGTTATTATCCAGGGATGTGATTGCCTTCCTCTTGTAATTTATGAGACTGTGATGACCGCAATATTACTCTAATGCTTTGGATAGCTGACATAGCGTCCACTCCTATATAATTCGCTCAGGGGTGACTTCCAATCTCTCTCCTAACCTCGTTCTCCTAACCATCTGACGTTCTCTGCATGCGTTTTCAGTTTTAGCATTCTTTAACAGTTGTTCAATCGTCCAGCTCACCCCCTCTGCATACTTTATTGATATTCATGATTTACAGAGTACGTAGCCATTCAAATGACCCTATATAATTTTAAAATTAAACGCCGGGTTTTGTATTCCTACTGTTTTTAATACAATAAGTGCTAGGTACGAATTTCTATATAGAATATGTATTAGAAGAACTTAAAATATTGATTTAAGAGAAGGGTGGTGAAAATTTATTCTACTTGTTTATGTACACCTGATTTTATAGTTGTATTTTTAAATCTTCAATTATTTTCTTGCAAGAAACTTCACTTCTCTCTTTAATATAATATTAATGTCTAATATTATTCACCGCCCACTATAATATTTTATTGTTAAACTGATTAAAGTGAAATCATCTCTGCTTTGAGCTTGTAAAACACGAAGATACCAAACTACGGGTAACAATCGTAAAGAGCTGGAGAATACTAAAAACTATTTTTGAAACAATCTTATTGAAGGAAAGGCTCCTTTCTAACCTCGTAAACGATTCAGCAACCCGAGGTGGTAAAGGTATATAACCTCTTCTTATTGTCTATTAAAAGGGCAAACGAAAAGAACCGCCGTGGGTGACTGGAACCTAATCAAGGTGTATTCTTCATCAGGCAATGCGATCAATCACTCAATGTCTTGGGCAACTTCTCCTAAGAACCTTAACAACTCCCCTTTTATCATTGTCTCGCCCTGTGTTCTCCTGTGTACAATTTAGATTTATTGCCGTATACGTATTTGTATATATATATTTTATGTGTATATGAAACTCCGGGAAATGTATGAAATTGACGTTTTTTGTGGAAACTATAAAAGAAGGGTGGAGAGAGAGAAAGATTTCACTTAATCAACCCGAACTAATTTAGTTTAATCGCGGAAAGCATTTTCCTTTCTTCTAGACTTCTTTGTGGTTGGTAACTTGTTTGAATGAAATATATACTCCGATTGAAAGAGGTCTTCTGGTGGCCTCGTGGGGAGGAAGAATAGTAGCAGGTGATTAAACATTAGAATGGAAGCATTTCCACGGTCAGCAAACATGGGGACCTTCCTATTGTTCCCGGTTAATCATCGCAGACAACGCAAGAGGTTCTTTCTTTTCATTCTTTTCTTCAAACTTCCCCCAGTTGTCTCATGCACCCTTTGTCCGCATTCGTCCGCATGCGTAATAATTAAGTGTGTGGGTGCGTTCGATTTCGAGTGAAATCTCACTTGATGAAATGACTTTTGGACGACCCGTGCGGATAACAACCTTTTTACGTCAGGCTAATTTCTTTTCCTACGTAACGTTTCGGCTATTACTAAAGTGTCCGTTTATTTTTGTTTAATTCTGTGTTAGAAAATGTCTCATCGGTACAAAACCATCTGGCACTGTTGCGGAGAGTCAATTTAAAACAACTGTACAATTACTCTCTTGCAGCAGCTAAATTTTCTTTTTCTCGTAAAATCAACACGTCGTTAAGACAATAAAAAAGTGTAATGAAATCCTCAGGTTAGGAAGAAATTTACTCTTTGAAACCGAACATTAATTAGACTAATGGCTTATGCCCGGGATGATGAACAAAAAAAAGGAAGATGAAAAAAATTGGGCAAACACTCGCGGAACGAAATACGACACAATAAGAAAGTGAAGAAGGGAAGTTTAAATTAAAAATCTTCTTTCCAATTAGCAGAATAAAGAATGAGTTACACTAGGAAAGTGAATGACAGTGGGAAAGGAACTCGAGAGGTTGAAAACCAGAGGTTGGGTTAGGAAAGGATAAGATGGAAAACGTGTCACCGTGGAAATCTCAGAAGGGACCATTAACTCTAGAAAATTGTCTCCTCCTAATCGGGGAATTTAATTAATCCGCATTGAAAAGCTTCACGATGGTGATCTGATCTTGTCTTCTTCTAACCGAGAGATCAGTGGGGAGATACCTGAACTGGAAAGTACACACAGCGTGTCGTAGGAGGTTGTTGAGTTTTACGGCCTACATAGACCAACCACTTCTGGTCTTGGTCAAAGTGTCGCAGAACGAGGACGATCCAGTCTTTGTCATTTCAGAACGCGAACGATCAGCTCTGGGATCGCTAAACCATACCTGTTGCATGAGAACTCAAAATAAAATGATCTAACACTACTGCCCTTCTTTCTTCGATGCAATTTATTTTTACATTTTCTCCACCGCAGTGATCTCAATTGATCGATATAATCAATTTACGTAATGCTCCACGTTTCTGACAAAATAAAATGATCAAAAATATTACTGCAACGGTACTAAGCGGTGAATCAACCGGTGAACAGTAATAATTATCCGGTAATTTTTTTCGGGGAACGGTTATTACTCAAATTGAACGCATTACAACATTTTTGAAAAGATTTTAGTGTTAAGGAAAAAATGAAGTTGAATAAATGCATCCAAAAAACCGAGTTTTGTGTATCCATTTTTCTTCCCTACTCCTTTGGGCATACAAAAGTAACATTTAGAAATGTTCGTAGATCTAAATTAACAGTTTCTTGATCTTTTCGAGCGAATAGAAGACCTGTCACTTAGTTTGTTATTAACAAATTGGTTCTGGTTGAACAACCGAAAGCCTCAAAAAAAGTTTATGTATCACCCGTTGCTTATGTCCATATTTGCCTACCAAAAAAATTTTGTCTCTACCAAAAATATAATATCAATAAGCTTTAAGTTAAAAATTATGTTTAACGACAGATCGTACAAATACAATGTAGTCCAAACATTCTTAAATGTCTCGTAATATTTTTGACACGAGTTATCGATTTCTTATAAAATGTAATTTTAACCTTTTAAATTTTTTTATAAACATCACTCAGTGATGCATTACATAAAGTGAACGAGCAAAAGTGCCAGGTGTGTGGCACAAACTCTGCACAACAAATCATTGCACCTCTCGTGAAGGTTTACTACCACTTTCGAGTATTTCCTGCCTGGAATTCCCTGAAATGTCTGATGCGTGGAACATCACACACGACGTGTTTGCCATGAAACAATCTAGTCGTGCGTGTACAAACGGTTTGTCGAAGCTTTCTGCTTTCCACCGAGACAAATCAAGTTGAACGACTCAACAGAAACGGAAGAATGTCCACCTCGTAATGTTATTTATTTCGTGCAAGAACGTCCCATTAACGTGAAATTGTCTTCCAAATTCCTTGATACTTGTCCTACCTTCCTAGAGAGGCGACGTACCTATTTGAGTGTTGCATCGTAAAACTTCAATGGCAGCTTAATGGAAAGTCGACGGAACTATTTCACCTTTGCACCCTGTCCTACGTCTCCGTCTATTCATTATAAATTTCCTATATATAAATTACTATAAAACAATCCTCACTGCACAATAGTTGACTCAAGTACACCACAACCACAACCAAATCAGGCATAAGAAAAGTAAGCCACGGATTTATACCAGGTTCCACTAAGGCGAAGTATACCTGATAATATTTTTAGGATTTCGTCCCAACATAACAGTCCTTGGTCTACAACCCACGCAGTTTGGTCTACTGTATAAATAAATGTGTTCACATTTAGTTATGAACACCTAGAGTGATTTACATATATTATTTAAGTAATAAAAATGTATAATATTTATCGTTATTTATATTACAAATTATACAGGTTGTAAAAACGACAAGAGCCGTCACAATTTGTAATGGAAATTCAAACGGAATATTTTAATATAACATATATTAAACGTGCAGAATAATAATATAAGTAAATTTAATTAATATTGAGTTAATGAAATAAATAATATTAGTAATGTGGGGGTGATTTACAAATGTTTAGGGAGTTACGAAAGGGCGCTTTGAAGATTCTCCATTTGACGACAAATTTCTCTACCAAGTAAAGCGCACAGGAGGCCAACTGTCGCACGACCGAACCAACACGACAGCAAATTAATCAAAAATGAAAATGAAACCGAACGAAGAGGAGCAGAAGGACGTTTTATTATAGTTAAACAACGGAAACTACAGTTGGCCTTTACACTTGTTGGGTTTCGTTCCGAAAGAAAGCTCGCCATGTGCTTTCGCCCTTTCTAACTCTTTCTTTTGCCATGGAGTTTGCTTTCATTCTTGCTCTCTCTCTCTCTCTCTCTTTCTCTCTCACACTCACGTACACGTTATAATCAGACAAGTGGAATAGAAAGAGAGAGAAAACGCATGAATTATAAAAGACAGAAGTTAAATTAAGTCGAGGTTTGCGTGAGTAAAACTAATAAGCCAATGACATTTAAACTTTGAGCTTTCGTGATGGCTTTTTACTACTACGGTAGAGTCAGCCATCGACGATTTAATTTCAATAGCCGCCTATTTTCTATCGGAAGAGAAAAAACTGATTTCTGGTGAAATGGTAATGGCGTCCGTTCTGGTGCATTAAGGGAAATGCATTCAGAGAGACACACGTGGCTTTTACGCAACGGACTGGCCGCTCAAGATCAATACTCTGTGTGTGTGTGTGTGTGAAAACGGATTTACGCAAGTATCTCTGACAGATACATCACACTACACAACCAGTGATTTTTGATCCTCAGGGCTCAAGAAATGGCGACACTTCCATTGGTCAGCTAGGGTAAATTTACTCCTCAGGTACCTGAAGGTATTCACTAAGAAATTCAAACCACGAATCGGTGAATTTAATTTATTTGATTGAATAATAAATTTTAATTTTATTAATTAATTTCACTTTAATAATCAATATCTTACGTAGTAATAAATACAATCTCACCGGCACCCACGCTCGATGTAACATGTTACATTTATTGCCTCTAGTCTCGCTTACGATACATTAGCCATAAAAATTATTTAAATTATTAAACCTGACAATTTAAGTGTTTACAATGTGTCTAAATGATTCGAGTCTAACAACCGAGTTGTAGCTAAAATGAAAAATGAATTGCAGTTTATGAGAAGGCTTCGGTTGACACAGGAAAAAATAAATAAAACACATGAAATTTCCGATAATGAAATTTAATTTTATTTTTTTTTAATAACCCCAAGTGTAATCGTGTGTAGTGTGGTACGGTATTGTACTACACTTCACATTTATTAATTAGTTTTAGTAATGTGTGGAACCATCAACCCTTGAACGGCTTCCTCCACGTCTTTCTGTTGTTAACGTGGGAGTGAACAAGACGAGACTCACTTGAACTGTTCAATGTTAATTCGTATATAATTAATTTCAAGGTCGAATTTGATTATGTTTTAAAAATTGATTAATGAACGGACTGTTGGGATCGAATGATTGATCGAATCTCCCCTCTTCGAGATCGTCTCATCCGAATTGGAGTTATTTGAACCAGCCGTCGGTTTCATTTGGAAGTGTTCACACTTTGTGTTTCAGTCGACAATTGAAAAAATAAAAACTACGAGACGAAAACTTGAATAGTTTTTATTGAAAAATTTATGTAATGCTTTTAATTTTTCCATTTCTTCTTTCTTACTAACATCATTTTGTTTATTGCGGCTGTTCACCTGGTAATATTACGTAATAATATATATTATAATAATTGAATATTATTGTTGTGGGGCTTCTTGTTTTAGTTTTGTAAGGTTAGGTTAAGTTATGTTGAGTTAACTTTAGGTTTAGGATTTCCTTGTCTGCATAAAGTACATTTTGACACTGGCAGGAAACCACAGTACTTGTGTTACTGTACAAGTACGAGGAAGCATAAGCGAGAGAATTACAATGAAGGAAAGGTTTAAAATCCTTTTAGAGTATTTCTGTAAAATGTTTTTCAATATTACCCTTCAACGTGGGGCGTAATATTGGTCGTTGTAGTTTATAAAAATCACAAAGAAACTTTTCAAAATTATCAGAAGAGTGGTACTTATATTACTAATTGTGACCCTGGTGTGAGCGAAAACGACGTACAACGACTTCAACACCTACTACTTTTTTAGTTTTTAATTAAAGAAATTTAAGTTTAAAACTGACAAAACAGTTTAGTTTGGCACGGATAGTTTTGTTTTATCGGAAGTCAAACGGTGCGAAATTCTTCCCGAGTATTTAAAGGTCAAGGCTCAAACTACTTTTCCAAACGGCTTCTCATGAAGAAACACTACTTTTTTTTGTTGCTTCTTCTTAACTTTGGCATTTGGCCGAAGTTCAGTTTGTCAGTTGTAACTGATGGTTTTCCTGACTGAAAATTACAATTGCGGATCTTGTAAAACCCTGTAAAAACGCGAACCTTGGCTTGATTTAGTGGTGTGAAGAAAAAGAAGAAAACACCACGAAGGAACCTGTCCAGTACCGTTAGATTGACGAGGAAACGGATTAGGTGTACCTGAAAAATTAGGTTGATTAAAAATTGGGTTTCTAGGGTTGAATTTTAGTGCAAACACGAAGTTCCGAACTACAAATGACCGGTTCTTGTTGACTTTTAAACTTTCAACTGATCGGTTCAAAGAGTACCGTTTGTTACATGTCGTTGTAATCGTGTAGTTAGGACTACTACACTATTGAACCGTTGCATGGACCCTTGAGAGTGTACCGTTTTTGTACCAAAAGACCTACAAACACCCAGATACTTCACGACATTGTTGCAGTTTTTTTGTAATAATTGTTATAACAGATAACATAACAGCATTATTGCGGTTAACCCACACACTTATCTCACATCCATAACTAGTGAGACATGAACAATGTACATAGATGTGACAATAACAAATAGCTGGAAATTTTTACTGTGGCTTCTCTGTTGACTGGAAGTTGTAGGTGTCGGTTGGTGACTGTCGTAGGGACACATTCAACCAAATAAAGAAGACTCCCAGCCTGTCGAGAAATCGTTAAAAATCCCGTTGAATTATAGTGAAAATAATAACTGCAATGTTTTTTGCAACATTAATAAAAGAAAATTATACGTCCATGCGGATATTTATGTGATTTTTTTGTAGGGAAAACGCGTGCTACACTCTCAACGTAGTTCACATCCTTTTCACTGCATAATTTCTTTGACCCCGCAATTTATACGAACCGGCTGACCTTTCTAATAAACTCTATTATGTGTTCATGAATTTATAAAATAAATTTATGTTTCTGTCTTTCATGTTTCTAGCTGTTTCCGCCCCGAAAGTCTCGTTTTGTGTTCAAAACTAACAACTCGGATTTTTTTGTCTCTTCTATCCATTATTTTTACCGTTCTCCAGGCTCTTGCCCTATTTTGGCAACGACTCGTAGATTTCTCATTTTTGTGGTTTAATTGCAATAATTTTTTTCTATTTGCTCTAATTTAATTGAAAATTACTCCTTCAGTAACAGTCAGATATTTATAATTTGTGCCATGTTAATTTCGTAGATATTTCACGGAGGTATTCTCAGAAATTAATTTATGCAATGCAATTGTATAGAATTTATGTTTGTTTTTGTATTTTTTATTTCAATATAATGTTACATTAAAGTAGTGTATTTTTTGTTCTAATCATTATTTTGTAGTTGTCCTACACGCATCAACTAAACCAACCACAAGGGTTTAGAGCCACTTGAACTTCAATGAAGGTCATTCGATGTATTTATTGCACATTATGTAATTTTAAAATTAACATTTTTATGTTTCATTTGGTTAGTTCAGCAACAAATTATTCACGTGTAATATTCTTATTCTTCAGGTTAGTTTTTGGAGGAGAAACATCAAGGGAGACATTTTTAATTTGTCTTATCCAGCACTCGGAAAAGGTTCTGAATTATGTTCTGCAACTACAACTTCAGTACAATTGTATGGCAATATTTTTAAATTTTGGAGAATTACTACTCGTAGTGTTCTAAGTCTAGAATTGTGCTGCACCATTTAATTTATTTTCGTAATAAAGCGGATGCCTGCAAAGTTCATGGCGAACATTAGAAACCTTCCGGGCCCAACATTTGATGTAGCGAAACATACGTACAATATAATTACACAGAGAACGGGGGAGATCACACTCACATAATGAACGTGCGGTTGCCTTTGGGTAGCATAGAACTTGTTGTTGTTACTAATTGGTTTTATTAATAATCGGTAAATTCCAGACGGCAGAAAATGCCAGTAGCTGTGAAAGTTGAAGTTGGCAGACGTCTGAGCAGAAGAGGAGCATTCAATACCCGAGTGAAACTACTGACATTAGACGTTGGTACTTAGAAGTACTCATGTTTAAATGACGATCAGAGTTCTCCGAAACAATTGTTATGTTACGCACATGCAAAAAATAAAGGATAATGGCTTCGTTAAACAATGGAAATAAAAAGGAGTACAATTGAAAACCAAACAAATTCACTCCGGTAATAATGGCTGTAACAGTGAAACCGTAGATGGTGTCTACAATTCAAGTCATAGGTCAGTTGTAAAATACTCGTGCCCAAACTGAGGCACAATTGTTATTCCAAGACATGATGCAACGTAAACGTAACTCACTACATGCAGATGTGTTTTTTACCGAATTAAACTTATTTATTTAGCATAAAAATTTCTGCATAATAGGACCATACTGTATGCGATAAGTACGCAAGTACAATATGTTCAAGTATACATTGCTATGTACAAGTACACAAGTTTAAGTAAACAAGGTTTATAGGGCAGATAGAAATAGAAACCAATAGTACTACTCTAAAAGCAATTACGTTTCTTTAAACAATACCTAGTATTAATAACCTAGTTGAACCAATTCCTAAACTTATCCAAACCATGCTGTAAATATCAATGTTTTTGTATTTTCTCGATTTCAAAAAATACCTATTCACAAAAACTTCATGACGTCACACGAAAAGCTTCGTACATGTCAGTTGTGAGCCCAGCAAATTAGTTAACCCCACGAGCGGTACCCCATGCAGGAGAGTCGAATTCACGTGCAGGTTACCACACCTGAGAAAGCTCATCCGTCGAAAGCTTTGTTCCAATGCTCAACATAGGTAAAGAGCAGAAAAAGAAGACGTAGGTGGGGTTAAAAGGTTAAATTTAAACCAATGGGAAAGTAGAGAGATGTCGATAAGAAAAGCGCGTGTTCGACCTCGTTGACACTGGGGCGTAGGAATCGTGACGCTGAATGATATAGGAAATCGTTTGTTAAACATGAATCAAAGGGACGACGTAAACGTCGAAAGCTCCGGACTTTTAACAGACTTTTCCCGGGTGTAAGCTATACATTTGCCCGGAGAGCTTTCTAAGTCGCTCGCGTTACTTAACCAGTAGGACTGTGACCTTTGAACCCCACCAGTTCATTAGTGTAGGATCTCTCCAATCCTCTACTCCTTCCACGTTACACATGTCTGTCAGATACATCCTTCCAAGTTCTGTTATTTCCTTTCGTTTGGTTCCTCCACCTTCCCATTTCTAGACACGTCGACTTTGCTTGTTTTTTACTACTTTTTTTGTCGGAGAAAAAAACCAAAACGCATAAATTGGACTCGTTGGCGAGGACGCCATTGAATCTAATGAATTCGCCCCTTTTGCCTGGTCCAACTAAAAACAAAATGCTTTTAGTGTATTTGACGAAATTAAACTGGATTCTGTCTTTTTCTTGGTGCTGCACAATATACATAAATAAATATTGATGCGCGTGAAACATATTTTTAAAAAACTACATTAAATTATATATTACGTATTTTAAATTAGTAATTTATTTAATTTTACAGGTAAAAGCTCCGAACAGCTGTTAGTCCATATATTATTATTATGTTATTGTATTATAGCGCATTATTTTGTATTTACTAATTGGCAATTCGATTGACATGTAGAGCTTCTGTAAAATAGTGGTACATAATTCAAGAGTTGGGTGGTTGATTGCTGTACAACCTAAGTAATAATATTAAGTGTTGGTACTACATTAATACTATTATTTATCATACGTTTATATTTCCAAAAACAACTTAGTTAACTAAATTTACAGTTCTTCAGCAGATATTTTCGTTCATTCCTTCAATGCCGAGACGGTAAACCGGAGGATTCTGAGTGATGTCAGCGACCGCCGTCCATCAGAAAGTTTTGGGTGGGCATCCTCGGAAGGAATTCCTCAACAGTCCCCTGTTCTTCTTTTAAGCACGTCACTGATATGTGTTGAAGTCTCGATAAAAGCTCTTTAAATAACTACAAAACGAGAGAGAGAGACAAAGGAGAGTTTTCTGTGTCGAAACATTTTCAATCCATCACAGGAAGCTCGTTTGGCTTTTAGTAGTCGTTCGATTAAGCTCTGTTGCTCGGGTCTGTCCTCCCTCATTCTCCAAATCGTGGGGAAAATTATATTGCTACAGCAATCTGGCTGATGAGCTTTTAGCTAATCATTCGACGTCAGTCTGGAATTTCGGATGAAACCTTTCATCACTCATTCCCTTGGCTGGTCTCGCTACAACCATAAAAATCAGGTTTTCCTGAAGAGTACTCGAGGCTTCGTCCTGAGGCAAATGCCAAGAGGAAAGCTCAACTAAAGACGAAAACAATGCTAAATGTCTTTCCTCTTTCCCAGAAATCATCTTTGACGTTTGCCCGAAACTTTTCCCCGAAGAAAAGAAAAATATTAAAAATATAATTTGGAAGCTTTCTAAATTGAAGTAAACCTTTTTATGGTTTGCATTGACGTCTAGAAGTAATGACAGGGGTTGTCAAATATAATTAGGTTTCTAGCAAAGCTCGGTAAAAGCTTTTAGAGCTTTTCTTTCCTCGTGTTAAAAGTCGCGACACAATTTATTAATGAACCAACTCTTCCTTCGTTCTGATCTCTCAAAGATCGCTGGTAATCCGAAGAAAAGATTTCCACAGACCGAGACACACGGCCTGAAGATGCATACGCTTTTGTTACCGAAAAAAAGCAATCAAAGTGCTCCGCGGCATGTGCTCCATGCACTCAGACTTGCACCACACTCAAGTTGGTGCAACAGTTCCACCTCAACTGGCGCACACATGAATGAAATATTTATCCACCAGTTTGATGTATTCTACTTTTTAAACGGTAATTTGAAAATTCAGGTGAAGTTACGTCGTCTCAAACGTTTACCATTTGAATTGCCAGACGTTTCCATGCACCAATTAACCCGTTTCGCCCGAAGAAGACCTTTACATTTTCCGATGGAGAAGAAACCGAACCATAATCAATTGGCAAGAAGCACATGTTAAAATGACTTCACCGTGAAATTGACGGCTTTAGGGTTATACAAGAAAAGAAGACCGGTTTTGATTGGAAAAAAGCGGGTTGGATGAATGGGCCGATGGGTTAAAATGAGTTATGCGGCAATGGAGAGAATGAAATATGAATAATGTAAGGTATAGGTGCGAGTACCTACTGAGAAGTACCCGACTAAGAAATTGGTGAATTGAGTATGTAAGGACGTTATGTATGAAGTGCGTTTGAAATTACAAAAATTGCATGCAACGCATGAAGCGACTTCGATGACCTTAACAATGAAAGTGGTAGGATGAGAGAGTTTGAGTTTAGTAACTCATTCGTGACCTAATGAAGAACTAAACTTACTAAAAGCTAAAAAGGTAACTGGAATGTTTCATCAAATCGCAGTCTACTTTTAAATTTTATCTCATACCGAGAGATAAAAGAAAGAAATTGGTAAACTAAACGAAAAACAATGTACCAGAGAAAGAGAGAGAGAGAGAAACAGAAGAAGGTGATGTAAAATTCCCTATAACTGTTTTATGACATTATGTACTTAATTTAGAAAACACTAATTAATTATAGGATAAAGTACTATGCAATTAATAAGTACATCCTGTTACCCGAATAGGAAAAAAGGTGTAGAAATGGCAAGTCATGAACTTTATGTACATAAAATCTCAAGGTTGTGATTTTACAGGAGTGTACGGTACGGTACAGTTACGTAGTATACTTGTAGTACAAGACTTTCGGTTGAGGTACTCACCGCGAGGATGTCTCCGTCTCTTGCAGAACAACCTGGGCGCACCTCGGTGCTTTTCATAAAAATTTATAACGGTAATTAATGCAAGGTAAAAACTGGTTTCATTAAGAAAGAAGCCATCTCGAGGAATAAATCAAACTCGATAGAAATAATAATCAAAAAGACTACATTCTGCGTAAAATATGTCATGTTCGATGATGTAATTGCCTCTTCATCATTCGGATTAGTAAAATGCCGTCGTAACACTATGAATGCGTTTGAAATTGGACATCGGCGACATAAATGAAGATTATTTGTGTTATTGGCACACATTTTAAACAACGTCCGGGGTAATAACTTTTATGTTTAACAACTGACCTCCGGTTAGCGCTTAAACATTATTCACGTGAAAATTTTTTCAAACATTCAAATGTTGCCATTGTTGAGGTGTACACCATCTTGGTTTCCGTCTTTCTATCCCTCTCTCTGTTACCTGTACTTAAATTCATGTCACCGTCTCTGCAGTACCGGTCGTAAACGTTGCCTTACCATAAAACTTCCTTTAATTGCACTATTAAATACATCCAATGAACCTTATTACCAATGTTGAGACATTACGTCTTCTTGATGGTAACCTTTGCCCATTGTTACATAATTCTATTTTTTGGACAAATAAAGACTGTTTCATTATTACTATTTTCTAATAAAAGAACTGCACATTTCACTACTCATATTGTTCAAAATGACATCTCACCACTCGCGTTATATTTTTGCATCCTTAAATAATTTATAATAAGTTTAATTTATTTAATGTATTAATGCACATTTTTTTCAGTTTACATTGTAATTATTTTTTGTGTAGTTTTAGATAGATTAGGAAAGACTAACGTGTAATAAATAAAAAATAATAACAAATATCAGTATCAGAAATTATAATTAGACACGCTATGGTACTAAAATTAAGTTAATTAATGAGCTAGGAAGTCATTTACATAACTGTGAGTAGCTTATTTATATTTATAGTATTTCTCTTCAGTTAACATTAAAAGAAAGAAGTAATACTGAAAAAGATGCGAGGATAAAGGCTTCACGCAACATTGGTACGTAGGGCATCTAAAAATTGTATTTATTTATATTTTAATAATATAAATTTAGTATTTCGTGAAGAAAAGTCCAGATGAACAAGCGAATAATAAGGCACACACTGTACGTAATATAAAAGACGAATAAGTGTTAGAAAGTCAAACCGAAATTTCCAAAAGAAGAAAAACAGAAAATGTCACACAGTTCATTGTAATTCAGCAGAATTTTCCACGCCATAAAAAAAGCTTTCCCGGGTTTTCCAGTTTCCGATTTCTACTACGTAAATTTTTAAGTTTCCTCCCGAAAAAAAAAAGATAAAAGGAAACGGGTAGAAGAATAATTTTTTTTTCTGGAAAGGCCGAGTAATTAAGTTAACTGACGGTTAGACGTGGTTTTTCACCCTTGGAAACTTGGGGGTTGAAGCAGAAGGTGGCTGGCTGAATGGGCCGAACGGGTAGCAACGGCCCGTTACAAAAGACAGACGCCCGGCCCCCGTGAAATTTATTTGTTTTCGGTTTGTTTAACTTCTCATGTCATATCTTAATGCGAATGTAATTGAAATGAGGGATTTGGTGAAAGAAGCAGCACGCCATCCCTTGACTTACATACGTGTGGATACGCACGTACGCACGCCTTAATTTGCCACAAACGCAAAACTCGGTTTGATAAGTATTCAGTCCAATCTTCTAACTCATAAATTCCTTTTTTTACTCATGACTTTAATACCACGATAATAAAAATAATAATTAATAATTAAAACGTAAATAAATAAAAATATAAATAAATCTTATTAGGTACAATTATTATAGAAAGAAGTGGGGTGCAATAATTTTGACCGTAGTATATTATTATAAATAATAATTAATAAAAGGTAGTACGTATGGGAATTGGTAAATGAATTAAGATCAATGAGGAAATCGATTTAATTAGGATAGAACAGTAGTAAGGACGAATTATTAAAGAAATAAATAAGCATTAATAAATTAATAAAAGTTTGCCTCAAAAAGATGTTAATAAATGTCAATAACGTAGTAAGAAAACCACAGCACTCAACGACTGTAAGTTCAATTATAAAAATAAATAAATAGAAAACTAATTAAATTAAATAAATTAAAATCATTCAAAAATAAAACTTTATTTTTATTTTATTTTATTTCTTTATTGGATCGGCCAGATTCGTCTCTTGTTCACTTCCATTCATGTGTGTTCACGTGCTGTCTGGCTTCGAGGAAATCAAAGTTCGTTGGTAAACCAAACAGGAAACGAGACCTTTGGCCACCAAGCAACCCCCAAAAAATTTCATCCCCCAAAAAGGCAGCAGTCAAATCAGAACAGAGCATCTGTTTGTCGGAGTTAAATGACGATTTCTACCCACACACACAACATAAACACACACCCCCGCTTTACGGTTTACAGTATACCACTTTTCTATTGTGTCGGCGTGAGAAAATTACCGGCTTCCTGTAATTACAGGAAAAAGCTTCCGTATTGTTTTTTGCTGCCGGAAAAGGACCATACGCGCGACACTGCCATGATTTATTCTCCAGCCTGAAGACTTCTGATGGAATTTCCTGGAACGAAGACCCTTACATGATCATAATGTCTTAAAAACAACTCTTTTACCATATATGTTTTTGACTACTTACTTTTTGTACTTCTTCTAGTCATCAGCCAGTGGTTTTGTTGATGACTTTGGTTCCACCTGACCGATTGAAACGAAGTGCACTTGGCCACGTGTCCGATTCAGGTTCAAAGGGTCATCCTGAGTCTTCCGCTTTTGTCATTTCCTGCACCTGGTTTCCCTTCAAATTAAGGATGAACCTTTTGCCCTTCAGCGTGCGTTTCCCTTTCGCTTGCCTTTTCTACATGTGCCTGATTGTACTTTGTTTTCCCGTCAGTGATTATGTTCCACTTGGATGATCATATCCATGTCCTTCTCTTCTGTTATCCACCGATCACTGGCACCATTCTTTCTTTTTCCGTTGTACGTCACTCCACGCTCTTATTGTTTTGATTTATTTAGCCTTAATTTGTCTTTGAATTTGGACATGAATGCGGTAAATTGTTGCTTAACTTTCACCTTTTGTCGACCGTATTTTAACTCCTCGTAGGTTTCCTCTTAAAGAAAATAATAGAATAATATAATTCAATAATTTTGTTGAATATTCCCGATGTAATAAACAGCTTTTGAAATACATGTACAATTGAGATGTTTGCATGAATTTTATGATAGAATAAGGCAGTCAGATAGGAAGAAGGAGAAAACACGAGTTACAGTCCAAAAGTGGTAAGTAAGGAACCTGACGGGCAGAATTCTACAAATGGTACAATACAGCAGTGTAGCGTTGCAACGTAAAGTAGAGCAGTTGGATAGGTTGAAGAACAGGGAAAGTCGCACGGTAATTTGAGAAATTTAAAGGAAAATTCGGTGAAACGCTTTGGGGGTTCCATGCGAGGAAGGTAACAGCAGGAGAAGGACCGACACAATAGATCAAGATGACATTATCTCTTACAAGGAATCACGTACTAAAGGAGGAAAAAAGTAGAGAAAAAGTAGTGAGAAGAAAAAAAATGTAATTTAGAAGCCCTCGTGAGCAATTGGCGGGATCGTTCAAAAAGCAGTTGGCATGCAAATTACTGGGAATCCCCCGGGACATAAGGCGACAAAAAAAAGGAAAGAGAGAAAACACCCTGATAGGAACACATCACTTACATTTGCTCTCGTTTGCCGTTCAACTAAATCTTCAAACTACCGCTCTATTACTCGAGGTTGTGCAATTCAATAACAATAAAACTCAAGTAGTAGTGAAATAGTTAGTAGTTAGTAATTCTACTACGTAGTCGGAGACAAAACTATTTAACCTCAACGTTATCCTTTTGTTTGCTTCTATAAAGTATAAATCTCACAATTACATGTCCTAAATTCTTATTTGGGTACTTGGGTTCCACGTCTCGTCACTTCGTCAAATTTCTCAATTACTGCGAAGGGTTTTGTTTCGTAGCAAACGGGGAGTGACTAATTTATACGAGACAGGTACTTAATTCGAGTTTTTGTAGTTTCATTGGAAGTTAGCAATGACATCTTTGAAAACCTCAGCAGGTTTCAAAGGTATTAAAGTTCGGCATTACATTTTGCCTTTCTGCAAGGTGGACACAATAGAATCTGTAATTTTTGTTAAACTAAAAGAATGTGGAAGGTGTAAATTCTTTTGTAGAATGACCTCGTTTCACCTTAACGGTGAGCAAGAGATCACGACCGAAGTATCATGAGGTACGACATGTTCAGTACCCATGTGCGATACCCGTAGCCTTTGTTTATGAAGACAAGTGGTGAATTATACTTGTAGTAAATAAAAAAAAAATTCTTGCTTTGCTCCGAGTGGTCGAACTTTATGTAACTGCAACGATTACCTGCTACCTGGGCAGCTACCTTCGGGTATCGCTACTCTTTAAAAATAAAGTAACAAAGTGCACGGTTAGTGTAACTTTTAGTGTCTTGTCGTTAACACATTCTTGAAATGAAACTTTGAGGAAAATCGTTGGTCTCACACGACTCTAGAAGAAAAAGTGAAGCTATCGGGCGAAAAGGGCAACAGCAAAATAGCCAAAAACATAGAAAAAACGTCTATAAATTAAAAAATGAACTTTTCCTTAACGCGTTCCGATAAAACTGTCATAGTCAAAAAAAAAATGAATCTGTCAGTTTGTAAATGAATTATCGGTCCCTGCAGACGGGGATGTTGTTTGTGGTGTAACCTCCACTTTCCATTGACCGAATATGACGTTGCTCTCGACAGTTTTATGCCTACTTCTTGTCCATTGTCTTCTCGTATTTCTTGTCTGCCCCGGGAAAACGATCTCCCGGGAGTGTTTTAGGGTGTTGTCGGGAAAAAAAATTCTCACACCTACCGCACACAGGCCCGTCATTCCTTCGGGGTTAACTTCTTTTAGTTACTTTTTATCAGTCCAACGTGGCAAAAGCTTTCCACCCCCCCGGGGAGTGTTGGTTTTTTTTTGTAACTCCTAAGAGACGTTTTGCCACTTCTTCAACCCTCCCACGTACCCCACTTTTAAGACGTCTTCGATATCGAAACTCTATCACAAGCCTTGGAGAGTTCCGTCAGGCGTTGCCTATGGCCAGGGGATGTTTTCAATTGTCAAATCGTTAGGTTGCGTGGTGCTTGAATCGGTAGGATGATTTTTAGTGAGGTGTTTTTTTTCTGTGTGGCAGACACCTGTTTGCCCCTTTGACGGTGGTTTTTGAAAATAACGGATTTGGGGGATGGTCAACCCCGGGTGGTCACCGACTTCCTTTAATTCGTTTAATGTGGTTGAATGAAAAAGGGAAACTGTTGAATTAAGAAGTAACCGCGACAGAATAGTTTTAATAATTTTCGTATTCATACTAAGCTGTAGCGATGTCGTGCTACCGTTTCAACATTCTTTGCGACGTCGATCATCAACCAGATCGGGAATGTACCTCGGTCAACTACCATTAGTGTTACTTTTTTAATTCGTACTTAAATCAATTTTTGAACTTTCTTTCACAAGACCAGAGCAAAAAATTTGTGGCGACTTGAGGAACGGAAAAAACATACACCTTGAAGTAAAGTTTGTTTTGACCTGCTCGCGAACCTTTTCCAAAATTCATGAAAGCATACCCAAAGTAAAAAGTTGAAAATTCGCCATTAAAACAGCCTCGTTCACATAAAACAAATTTTTGCGAATCTAAATAATGAATAGTTTTTAGAAGCCAGATGAGTAGCAAAAAATATTTTAAAAAGTTTTTCCCTTTTTTGGGAAAGCTCCTGCTGCTGTTTAGCTGTGTTTCTGCCAGAAAAAACCCTTTTCCTGTGGGCTTCCCCCGGCAGCAGAAAGCCCGTGAAAGGATGAAGGGTTTAGAATATTTCAAATTTTAAATTTTAAATTTGCACCTGCGTTCGGATAATTAACGGAAAAGGAAAAAGTTTTTCACTCGAGGGTTTTCAACTCAACTTTGGAAACCGATAAACGTTTTATGAATGAGTTTTTGACAGGGTCGGAACCAGGATATCTCCCCGAATCATTCGCAAGTACTCACCCAGCGACGTGTTTTCCTGTGACGGGTCACCATAAATGGAACTTTCTTCTTCCAACTTTCCAGGCGGATTGCTTACTATATTATTGACGTTGTTGATGCCCTGTGGTGGGGTCCCCACTGGTGGCCTCACTGGCTGCCTCGCCGGGGGACTCACCGGAGATTGTTGCTTTGCTGGACCACTTCGAAAGTGTGTCGGTGGCTTATACAACATCTGCATTGTCGGTTGCTTCGGCTTGTTAACCACGGTCTCTTTGCTGTCCAGTCGAGGAATCGATATCTGAAGCGGTGGTTGCTTCGCCTTATTACCCACAACTTCTTTGTTGCCCAGAGTTGGCATTGTCAGTTTGAACGGCGACTGTTGCTTCGGCTTGACGATCGAATTCGAAGAGAGAACCGGTCCTTGGTGTAGTCGGGTGGAAGACGATTTATTCGGTTTAGAACCCGGTTCGTCATTAAACGTGGGAGTGGGTTCCGGCTCTTGAAACGGCGTGCGGACAGGTTGGGGTTTCATTTCAGCAAAGGCTGTCGGAATGGTGGTATGCGAAAATTTACGAAAGGTTGACGATCCCATTTTGGGCAAATATTCTCCCATTTGATGTCCTTCTTTCGAAGGCTCTGTAAATAAAGAAGAACTGTTCGTTTTAGGGCAAAGTTCGTTTCGTTTTGGGTAACAAAAAGGGCATCGCCACTGTAACGTTTAAAAGTAAAAGCCAGCAGTAAAGACGGCAAGTGTTAGGGGTGAATTAACCCATCCTCTCGCGGGGTAGATCCCAGATCCCAGCAAAGTGACAGCTAGTAAAAGTTAAAACGTAAAGAACACCTGCTCCACAGCAATTTAAGTTATTACCAAGAGGAGTTGGCCTTAATTTTTAATTATAGTCCCATTCGACATTGTCATCCTTCCTGCCCGTCAGGAAGCTCGAGGTTCCGCTAAGCAACCGCTCGCGGTGGTGAAACATCGTAGCCATCTTTCCCGAAGTTAAGTCAACCCGAGTGCCAAACTGTCTTCACTCAAACTTTCTCCCTAACCAATTCGATATTTCTACTTCTCTAGTAGGATATTTTTCCCGTTACGGTTGACGTGTGCGAAAGGAAGTTGTGAACGGCGCACGGCTCTGCCTACCCGCCACTACACGCAAAAACCCTCAACTTCCCTTGAGATCCGCCAAGTGTGAAAAGTCACCGGAGCCGCCACCGAACCATCGTAATTTGACCGACTCACATGGGAAATACCTCGAAATGTCAACACTTATGACTTACATGTCATCTAACCTTTCCGCCTTTTCCTTCGCTCTGAAAGGTTTGCCCACAAAAGGAATCGACTTTCAACGAATTGGATGCGTGGCTGTCCGTCATCTCTATGGAAATTACAAATCGAAATTTCTATTTTATTGACTTCGATCGAATGTCTTTCACCCCTCTCCGATGGATTTTAATATATCTAAAAGCATTTTTTTTTGCCGCAGGTCACAGCTACTGCTTTCACGACCGAGTGTTTAACCGACCACCGGAATTTATAGTTGGACGGCTTAGTGTGCGGCACACATAACAGCAGAAATTTCTGCATGTGTTTCTCATCTTCAGGAAGCCCAAAGTGATTCACACATCTGCGTACCTAAAGCTATATATGAGAAGGGTGAGAAAAAAAGACTAATGCGAGGTGAAAACCAACGACACTGAATGAAAAATCGAAAAACTATTCGAGACAAGAGTCTTGAAAATTCCTGTACGGGTCTGACAGAAAACCAGAGACAGTTGACACGGATGCAGATTAAGCCAACGATTTCACATCAATCATCGTCACGGTGCCCGAAGTACACAATAGAAAATAAAACTAGGTTACCAATAGAATTCAAACACTTAATTGTCTAAGATGAATTACGAGTAGAACGACACAGCAAAACCTGGTTACTTTCAGTGGGTTGATGCTTTCGAAAGTTCGACAAATCGCCCTGAGGGTTCCAATAAAATATTAAGTAATTTATTGGGTAAATGTTTTTGTCGTCATGTCCCGTCACGAATCCATTGAAATTGCGACAACCTACGAACTCTCAATGCTTATTTTTGGTTGCAACAGTTTCACCAATATTTAACTGCGTCTTGTGCAGTTTATGGTATGTGTGACACATTTAAGTTATCATTGTTTTTTTTTTTTTAAACACAAGACACCGTACAGTCCCTCAGTACACGTTTAAATTTTCAGAACTTTACTGAGCACTACGATAGTTTACAAAATACAAAGTAGTTTGCAACTTCAAACTAAAACGTTGGACTTTACAGGCGGACATCGGCAGCCTCATCAGTCATCTGAATAATAAAATAAAACCAATTTTTATTTATTTAATATAAAATACGTCCATTTTGTATAATATCTTATTTCCTGAGATGATTGATCGATTTAATACTGTCAGCGTGATTGATCGGGTCTGAGGAAAGTCATTTATGTATTTTATGTTTTCATTTCGGTAATCTCCCCGAAGGTGTTTTAAGGTAATCCCCAAGTCGCGTACATCACGAAAAGCAAATATTATGCTTTACTACCGCCGGGTGGGCGGGACGCACCTGGGTTCTAAAGGTTGGGTACCTACTTGAGGGTATCGTTGGAAGTGGACCCGTGCGAATTTTATTTGAAATCTCAAAAGCAGTCGAGTCTTCTATTCTCTGAGTCAAACGATTGCTCTTCCTTTCGTTGCTGTCCTCCATGTCTCTCAGGTCTGACTCTGAAATACAAGTTGAATAGAAATGTATTAATGTACCAGAGCATTTACAACAGAGAGTAAATAATAATCAAAATAAGACGGATTAGTAAGAAATTATTAAGAGGGTTAGTCGTGAAGGGTTGTTAATCTTTTCTCATAATTATTTATTTTTTAATAATTATTAATGTATAACTTCTTATCTCTGTAAAAATATTTATGTTTGGTCAACTCAATGTCTAGAACTTTCGAGGAAATCGCTCGGTGGTAAAGTCCTGGAACCATTGCCAATTTTGCCTGGAACTTTCTATACACAAAAATAACTTCATCGACAGTACAGCACATGGAAACAAAATGAAATTTAGTAATACTCAAACAGTTTTCATACTTGATTGGGGCCTGCTCGTATTCTCCATGGTGGCCAATTCGAAAGCCAACCTTTTTTCAATGATGACCTCTTTGATTTGGGCCATCTCCATGGTAGCCTTAAGTTCAGCCTCCATTTTTCTTTTCTCCAAGTCGGAGGCTGCTCTCGAGTTAATTTCCGTCTTAATGTCATTGATGTGTTTTCTTATGTCCATGTTCTCCACTCCCCCGTATTTCGACGTCATGGTTATGTATTTTAATTTCACTATTCGGTATTTCACTGTTGCTGTGTCTTACACCTGCACTCAAACTGACACCTCAGGACTTTTCACCCATCGAATTTTAGATTTCCAGGTTCGCGTGTTCTCATTACTGAGCCTCTCCTATTTGTGTCATTTTTCTATTTTTTTGTTGCATTTTTTTTCACTTTTTCAAACAACTATCCATCTAATTTTGTGTTTACCTTAATACCGAAACATTAACCGAAACCATGTTTGTTTTTGTGTTTGGAGCAGACGTAAATTATGGAACGGAAGAACCTGAACCGAGTAGAAACAGTTACACCGACAACTTTGAACGCAAACACGTGTCGAGGGACACAAATATTACAAAAAAACGTAATTACAACGTTACGTGTAGCTCTGTTACAACCCTCGAAGGATAAATAATAATAAACGTTACTTCATCTCACCGTTGACATGACAGATGAGTTAGATAAAACTATTATTGTAATACCTTCACGTATTGCCTCATTCGTACTCATTACTATCTTTTAACAAATTCATTGAGGAGAATTCTCGTTTCTCAAGTATGAGATTTGATAAGATTTATGTTTTCACTGTTCCTTTAATACTTATAACACCTTCCGCTAAACAAGTCTACATTTTTTGGTTGTGATTGTCATCGGCAGGAGCTTAGAAAGCACAGGTAGTTGTACGAAAGAGAATGCTACAAAAAAGGAAGCAGTTCGTGCGCATTCCTGTGACAGAAAAGTATACATAAATACATAAACTGTTCTAGGGGGTATTAATACCTATTTAATATAAAGTAACGTAATTTCAGGAGACGTAGATAAAATTTTTTTTTGGGTGTAAAACTGAAAAAGACAGTTTAAAGGTGCACAGGAAAGTCTTTGCCTTAAAAACCGGAAACGTGGAAAAAAATTTACCTCGCTCACGACCAGTGTAAATTCAAATCTGTCACTTAGCAAAAAGAATCGTTTCCGTTTCCGGCGGAATCGTTTCCCTTTCTCTTTCTTTGCCCCTGTTGCATCAGATAATATAACGTATCTAAATCGATTATCTGTGCCATTTTTTACAAAAGAGCTTTTTGTCTCATATTTTTAAAAATCAGAAAACCGTTTCTTAACTTAAATGATATGACTCATTTGCAACCCCCGAAGATGCGGGCAAGCAACCCTCCGCCGACGGCAGGGAATGTCAACGGAATTTATCTTTTTCTTTAAAAAAGAGCAGAAAAAAAATAAATTTCTTTCTCCGTCCCTTACATACTTCCTTTCTTTCCTTCTGTCTGTTCTTTTACGGAACACAGGGAACCACGTGAAAACAAAAAGTAGAAAATGTTAAGAATGTCATTCATTCAAATTTATTGTAATGTTTCTCTTCTTTCCTACTGCTCAGTTCTTAGACGTAGTTTAACATAAAGGCCAATCGCAGCAGTTGGAACAAAATAAGGCAGACAATGGGTATTACACGGCAGGTAAAACAGTTAGATGGTCTGAAAGGAACAGTCGTAAACAGCTAAGACCAAAGTAACTTGAACTGTTGTATAACTACTAATTCACCGAGCCCATCATCATATGCTCAGCTACATAAACGCTCCTTTAGTATATACTTCCTGATAGTATATACACTTTTTCGTTTTCTCATGGCTTATCCCCTTAAATTTATGCCTTTCTGAAAGGACGACGAGCCTTTCCTTCTTGAAACTTCCAGTTTGACCCCTGGGGGTGAGTTCTGGCAGTGCTTGAATGGAACTCGGTCATCCAGTCAAATTTACGTTTCCAACCTTTCAAACCTTTGACTTCTACGGAAAATAAAATCTGGTGAACTCGACTCGACGTAAAAATTTGAGGATTCTGCGACGGTCACACCGCCATGACCCAGTTGTTCAACTTCTTTTTCAACACAACCCGGAGAGCTTTTATCGATTTCCCATTTGCGGGTTTTCCGTCGTAAGTCAAACATGGAGATCACCCGGGAGAAGAAGTCGAATCATTCGAGAAGGAGACGGTGGAAAAGGAAAAAGGTTCGAAATAAAAATACCTGGGCAAAAAAGTGTAAAATGAAGTGGAAACCCCGTTGAATTATTACGAACCTTTCGTGTCATTTAAAAGAAGGTTCGCTGTTGGGTTGCCACGGGAACGAAATTCTCTCTGAGCATCTCATTGGATGGAAACTTGCGGATGGTTACTTTTTTCTTCTTTTCTTTCCTGGATTTCATAAAAAAAACCTTCCGACACCTTTTGCCTTTTCAAACCCCGCCCTGAACCAACTTCGAAATGTGCAAACTCCTTCCTCGACGAGATAGATGAAAAATCGATCCAACTAGTAATTCTTTTCTAGTTTGTCTATTACAATATGTCTATAACAACAGCACCTGACAGTGCAATTTTGCTGCTGCTTCCCTTGTATAAAATTGTTGTTTGCGGTCCACAGAAGTCATTAACGTTCAGCTTGGTGAAATTTTGACTGTAAATAATATAAAATGCATAAGTAAAACCGAATAGAATATACTCTACAAGCTTATGTATCTCGTTCTGTTATTGTCCTATTACTAAAACAAAAATATGCCAAATGATCGGTTTATGTACACACATATCTATATAAATCTAAACGATATTCATTGAGGATTCCAACAAACGTTCGCCTTGCGAAAAAAATAGTATCCTCAGCGTGCGTTGCATAGAAATATAGCTAGATTGATTCCGTACTAATAAAATAAATCACGTCGAAGTTAACAACTCGGAAAAGCCGACGACATTATGTTTCATAATTCCACAAGGGGATCGAATCTGTAGAGAAACTCTTTATAAGGGAAACCACAACTCGAGCCAAATACCGGTAAAAGGGAAGAAACCCTCAGGTTTCAAAAGAAACAAATTTTTAAATAATCTGTTTCAAAAATTTATGGGAACCAGGGTCTGGCACGAGTGATGTGGAATAATGGAGAGAATGAAAGATTAAAACAGACAAAAAGCTCTCGTGCTCCAGTTGAACGTGGCTGCTCCCTTCGGTTTTTCTCAAAATGTCCCCTAAACATTTCAGCACTGGAGACTGGAGTCACCGGTGGTCTGCCTGCAGCAGACGACTGATGCCACCGCTCCCGTTTCTCGGGTCCTTCCACCAGAAAATGAACTAAGAAAGCTCATTAAGCTCCTGCGATAAGTTAGAAAACATAAAATGAAAAAAAAAACAGTTGAGGAGTCCCGTGGGAAGTCAAAAAGTGAGAAACGAGACGTGTAAAAAAATTGACATTTTAGTCCCGTGACAAGCCCTATGTCTCAGGGGTCCTGATCAAAACCGAATCTTCCTTTAAAAACAAACGTCAGGAAAGAGCACAGCGAGTGGGTGATGGGTGGGAGAAGAAAAGAAATAAGAGAGGGAAATAGATCCGAGTAAGGCAAACTGTGTGGGAAAGAGAGAGACAGAGAGAGAGAGACAACTAGAAGAAAGACATGACAGGGGGATCGATGGATGGGGTGGTAGGGAAGATCTTGTTGTGTAGCCGCCATCATCTCCAGAGACGATTTTATATTTCCGTTTAAAAAGCCTGTCAATAATCTCAACAAACGTTTTTTTTATCTCCTTCAAGAGATTTTTCCAATCAGAAGTGAAAATTTCATTAGAAATAATCTGACGTTTTGCAATGAGGCGACAGTCGAAAAAATCTGTGAGCCATGGAGAGCATCGAGAGAAAAATACCGAACGGAGGCAAGTACCCGTCCAGTTTCAAGTCTCACTTTTTGACATTAATAATTTTATTATGTCGCGGAGTGGAAATAACGCAATTACCAATAATAATACTTATTACCAGTAAAATACTTTCTATTTTAGTAAATACATAAATTCAACATTACCGAAATAAATAATCAATCATAATGTTAAGAAGCAAGCGGTAATTAATTGCAAGTTGTCATTTAACGGCGTAGAATTGCACTTAAATAAAAAATAGTACAATGTTACCGTGTTTCATAACAATTTTTCATAACAATATGTGCCGAATTGTTTTCCAAAAAGGAATAACGTGTGCAGTAATGTGGTATTTGTTTTGGTACAGAATATATTTGTTACATTTGGGTGTATGAATACATGTGGTACGTATATAAGTAGTTGTATTCACATATACATAGTTGTAGGTCTTTTTAGTTCACCACACCGACGGGGAATAACTACTTTTAATTGTTTCCCCAGGTCAAACAACAAGTGTAAAAATTCAAATAAATAAATTTTCATTATAAACGACGCTGACGCTGTTCATTTTTTTGCATTTCCCATGCATTCACCGATTCCACGCTGTTGGCAGTCAGTCAAGCCTACGACGTGGTAACCCTAGAGCGTTCTGAAAAGCCGATGTTCTTTCATAAGCTTTTCCAGTTGCACTTCCCCGCAAAACCAACCCTTCAGCTCTTGATGAATATCGGTTACCACCACGGTTAAACCTTTTTTCTACCCCTAACAAAGGGTAGGTTTTATTTTCACAGTTATGAATGAGAAAATTATTTAATCCGTTCATCGGTTACGAGCGCGAAAAAAAGAAAGTAAAGAAAGGTGGCGGACGGGAAGGACAAGACGAAGTATCGCGGAGGCACTGAACGAGAGCCCGAGTGTGTGTGAGTGTGTGAGAGAGAGAGGGAGGGAGAGAAAGCATCCCCGTGGCCTATTGAAAGGTGTTGAAGCATCCATAAGAAATCCGATCACTTCAACTTCTCATTTTGAACGCGTTCTTCCGAGTGAAGCCGCCGCCATGACAACTCTCACTGAATGCCTGAATTGATTTCGGGCGAGAGATGAAAACTTTTCCCCGGGGATTTCACACTCTGGTCCGTGGTTGATGCTGTGCACGCGGCGGGAGAGTGACAATAATCAAAAGTGCCAAAATACACCTGGGTAATTTGGGGTGGAAGTCACCACCACACACACAAATACGGGGTCCGTGGCGAGAGATCGAAAATCGATCAATACCTTTGTATTGATCAATCAAGGTGAATGAGTCTAATTTGTGGATGCCGTCCATTCGGTCCTTCGGGGTGACCAAAAAGGACTGATTGATTAATGACCTTTTCGGAATTTGATGATCGGATTTAGCCAGTCCCGAATCTCAATATTACTAAAACCCTCTCTTAAAATCGTCTTTAACGATTTCCCATCGCTAAAAGCGGTTTCGGTTTCCCGTCTTTCACTTGTGCCTTTTCTGACCTTTTTACTTTTGATTTTCTTCATTTATCATTTGAACCCTAGCCTAATGTTATCAATTAGTCCTTTTCATTTTTCATTTTCTGATTTTCCCGGACGACGGATGAATTTAAATTTTTGATTACCTGAGAAAGAGAGAGAGAGAGAGAGAGGGAGGAGAAGACGGAGATCTTAGCGCCTCACCGAAAAAGGAATTTTCTCATTAGCCTTGCTACATGAAAGATTGACTGTTTGTTACATTGTTATTCAGGTGAAGTTTGAGGAGATCGACCATCAGATTTCTTCTCAATCTCGGTTTGTACGGTACATGCACTGCGGCAATTAACTTACCGAAGAATCTTCGATGGCGTTGGATGAGTTAATATAACTCTTTCGCATGTTCTCCCAATTTTTCGTTCGTTTAGAAGGACACCCAAGGTAGCCACTTTATCTTCCGAGATCGTACTCTTCGGAGCTTTAGATCACGGTTTAATGTTGAGAGAACGAGAAATTAAGTTGAGAAGTACGGAAAAATAAACGATAAATACGATGTAGCGCATTAACATATACTAATTGAGAAATTTCAGTACTGACAACAGCAGTCTACGTTTTAGTAAAGAAGCTTCCATTACTACAAATAAAAACTACTACTGGACTTGTATATTGAATTTTTATGGCGAGATTACGCATTTTAAAATTAATTATTTTAGTATAATACACATTGTAACTTTAAAAAAACCCTGTTGCATTTTCAATATTAATGAAGGAAAGAAAATGTTGTTATAGCTACCAAAAAAAGTACTTCCATAAAAATATTCTAGAGTTTTTTTTTTTTTGTTAAGTTAAAAACTATGAAACATCAACGATAAGATTGCCCAGAGAACATCAATTTTTTTTTAAAAAAACAAAATGAGTCTCGTTGAAATCGAACAGCAAATCGATTAGTCGAATCGATTACGTAGGGAATCAATCGACGGTCGTCTGTTCTACAAGTTCGTTACTAAGTTATTGAATATTACAAAGTTCATTTACAATCAATTGATTTTGACAACTTTAAATCATTTGTTATGGTTTCATTGTTTCAACTGGAAATTTCCGTGGGAGGCCACCAACGAGTATTTTTAGTTAATTTCTCAATCACCGGCTACGGAATGGAACTCTTTCTTAGTCGTGTTACAACAATAATAGAAAATAGATGTCAAATTCTAAAAATTCTGAGTTATTTAAAACATCAAAAGGACCAAAGGTCACTCCTCATTTGGCTTACAGTACACAAACATGTAAAATTTCTTTTCAGATTTTTCTACAGTCGCTCCCATCGCTCCCAACATTTCCTTTTTAAGTTCCATCGCATTGTTTGTAGAAAGCGTTGACTTTAACAACTGTTTCTTTGCTTAACACACACTGTTTTGATGTCATTTGTATTGTTTTTCATTCCACATGTTTCTGTCAACGACGTCTAAGGGTTCACCGCCAATTCATCCGTTTTATTTCTTTAGTACGACATGTAAAAATCTTCAAATGTTCTTCCTTACTTAACCTTACTGAGTATTCTAATTTTGTAACTGCATAGGTATTTCCTCAGGTAGTCTGTATAGTCAATATTACACAGCTGCCGTCACCATTCATGAGGAATGTTCACTTGTCTCCTTTTGTGAAACACAAAATAAAGTCAAATCATTTGACTCATGACGAGAGCAGTCAAAACAGTGGTTCGAAACGTTCAATTTTCGATTTTTTTCTTAAAAATTTTAAACATAATTTATGTATTATTGCTCTACATTTATTTTTTATATATTTATTTATTTTTAATGTTCTTTTATATGTGGACAAGTCTAGATTGGATTACCATGAATGGTTTCCTACAAGTCTTAGTCTAACTTGTCTCCTTTTCTATAATAGTTTAATTAATTAATTAATTTTTTATAAAAATATATATTCTTTCATACGTGGACGAGTCACCAACATGGATTACCAAGGATGGTTTCCTACAAGTTCGACAAGTCTTCATCGTCCTTTTTAAATATTTCATATAATATAATTTCTCATCTGACTAATTTGAATTATTTTTTTATTTATTTGATAGATTTTTCGAATTTCTTGGATTCACTTTCTAGTAAGTATTTAAGAAATAATGCGTGCTTTTTTTTTATTCTTTGAGTGTCCTTTGTTCATCGCTGTACAGTATTTATATCCTCTACACTTACTGTTGTTGTATACGTTTATGAAAATACACATAAAAAAAGTTTCGTTTCATGTTTCTCACATGTACTGCTGTTCTACCAAAAGTATCGGGACAATAAAGTTAAACAATTAATGGTTTTACTGTTCGTCGAATAGTACACAACTTGTAGAAGAATACGAAAAAACTTTGATTTAAATACTACAAAAAATTCTTATTTTGTTTCAGTTTGTCTTTCGAGTTCTGTTCATTAGCTTTTTTTGTCCAACGTCGTGTATGCCAGGCGAAGTCGGAGATAAAAACCGAAATGATAAGAAGAAAGAAGCGTAATTAAAAAAAAAATAATAATAATTCAGATGATGTCGGTTGAAGAGAAGTTCTCTGGAGACGGCAAAGGAGTCAGAAACAGGAAAAAAAAATTAGAAATTCCGGGGTTGAAGCAACGGGGTACGATTAAGATAAGGCAGTGCTTTTTACATGGCGACTTCCGGCCCGAGCACGAGCTTTTACTTCATAAAATTACAGTCATCCGTCTCCGTCCGACTTTTTTTTGTTCTTTCCTACTTTACTTTTATGTGGCGGTGGTCACAGAGTAATGCTGAAAAAGCACTGGATCGAAAAAACGGAGGAAGCAGTAAAACTCGCGGAATGAACGATGACTCAAGTTTTTTTACTGGAACATGAAAAGACGACACGAGTTATGAAAACGGTGGATGTCGCGAACAGTTTAATGCCCGCCATTTTTCACGAGAAGAGAAGCAGGGGATTTGCAAATCGTTTCCGGAAATCGTCTGTTACTCATTTCCGGTCGACTAATTTGAAACGGCTGGAGACGGTTTCACCAAGTTGCGACAAATTTTCTAATGGGGTCGATGAAACTTTCCCTTCTTTTTTTTTTTTAAATTGAATTTCACCTGCAAGTACTGTTGTGTCATTTGACATTAACGAATTTCAAATTATCACAAACAACTTTCAACCTATTTCGTATTAACCTTAATTTATTGTACAATGTTATGTATTAATAATTTAATGTTAAACCAAAATTTTGACTTCTTTTTTTTTAAGTGACCAAGCCAGAAGTGCGAGGCACACATTTTCTATTTAACTATTTTCTGTGTAACTAACAGATTATTCTCTAGTTGGCCATGTTCCTGTTCACTTTTATTATTAGTAATGATATTCATCATAATAAATTTTATTACCTTTGTTCACAATATTAAAATATATTGCCGACAATAGTTTACAATGCTCCTACGTAAAGTTATTATTATTATTATAATACATCAATTACAAGATAAGTACCAATCTGTGAATCGTATACTTGTTCTATTAAAATGGTGTCGGCATATATTCATAATACAGACATCATTCGGCGGACTATGTAAAGGAGTGATGTTCAGGAATCAATTCGATTTAGGTGTTAATTTTATAAATTGTCCACTTCAAACAAGGCAAAACTTCATTTGAAAGATTCCGGCCACATCCGTGGCCATGGGAGTACCTCCACGTGAACATTTTCGTTATGACTGTGCCCTGCGATTGTCCGACTGAAAAACAATCAATCAATCGTTCGATCAGGTCCGACTTCAGGTTGCCTTTCCCAACCCAAAAGCTGATATTGTTATTCAAACATTCGGCCGAAGGGAAGACATAAGACGAAGAATAAAAGTGGAAATCCACTTCGGTGGGAAGGAAAAGATTCAACTAATCCGGTTATTAATGATGTTCGACGTGACAGATTGTGCCAAATGACCGGTCTAATAGAAAATTCGTATCTATGACTAAAATCATTAATTTTAGACGTTGCTGCCCACCTCCTTGGGTCACTCGGAGGCAATCCGAACTGGCGAGACCGGAAACAGACAATCTGCACCGGATCGGTCTCCTATTGAAACTATTATTAACAATGTCTCAGTGTTGAGTATTTCCAAACTTAAAATCAATCACCTGACTATTGGAAGTGTCGATTTCCAGCCCAATCACATAATATTCACAATTTTATAGTGAAACTATAAATTAATTTTATGGCTGCCGGTCTAATAGTTACAACAGATCAGAGTTGTTAAAGGCGTCTGGACGAATATTTTTATTCGTAATGGTAAAAAACAAAAACTAGAGTAGATAGTAGAGTAGATAGTTGTAGTTCAACCAAGAAGCTACTCTACTAGTAAAAAGAAATAATACAACTCACACCTTTGCAGTTCTTAAGAGCGACATTATTAATTTTTCATGACTATCTGAGGGGTTAAACATTCGATAAGATCACGACCCAACAGGAAAGATCGAGTTTTAGATTTTAGAAAACACAATGCCAAGTAAATAATTTTCAGGCCAGACAAGCCGATTAGAATTTTCCACGCGATCGAGAAACTCTCCTATTCAAATAGATTTACATGAAATGTTAAAGAGGAGCATTTAAATTTTAAAAGAAAAGTTTCACTCCCCAGACGTCGCCTTGCGACTTCTGTCGGTTAGCTACAAGGTAGAAAATATTTATTGATTTCTGATTAAGAATAACCTTTGAGGCAATCGGTTTACCTCGTTGGCTAAAAGGCACCATGCAATTTTAATGAGAAAGGCAAAAAGGGCTTTGACTACATAAGGAGCGCATAAGGGGGATGAAAAACGGTGAAAATGAATTCTTGAACTTCTTGGCTCGCCCTGCTCTGAGGGGTTCGAATGATACCTGGGGGTAGTTCGGCGCAGGTGCTGCTACCAACTGATCTGCCCACGAGTGTCTCTCGAGCCTGAGCAGACTCTGATCGTCGCAGCAAGTCCAAACAGTTCATGGTTTGTTAAGTTCCTGCCGCATATATTTTATACATCTCGATTTGTACCGTCTTACCATACACACTTAAGGATAAACATGTTAAAAATTAGATATTAGTAGTTTGATTTTATTGAAAGAGAAATGAACCCTTTGGACTGGTGACCAACAGCAGGAAGAAATGTCACATCTAAGAGATTGCAAAGGCCTTAAAAGAAATACCAGAAACTTTCCGTGAACTTCTTCAGTCTTATTTATTTTTACTTAAGGACCGTGCTTAAAGCACCTTGACATTATTCTGTTCATGTCTTTCGCATATTTACAAGCAGCGAGATTTCACTTTGGCCCTTCGCTAAAATGTCCGTTTCAATCGTCCTTCTGTCTAGTCTTTCTGACCGCCTCCACGCGGGTCCGTCACCCTGCCTAAAGGTTGTCATCGTTGTCTCCTTTTATCCCATCTTAAAACTCTTTTCATCGCAAATCTGCTGCGTAGCCATCCTTGTACTGAGCCGATAAATCCGTTACGAGATTTGACGAGGCTTTTTCTTCGATTGTTCTGCCTTCTACCGAGTGTTTCTCCATTGAGTCAACTTGGGGGGCAGCCATGTCCTCAAATGCCGTGCCATCTGCCGACGAATCGGTGGAACTTCCGCTAACTGTTTTATCTTCTTTGTCTTTGCTTTTGCTGGTGGGAAGGTAACTCAAAGCTCTTCTGGTTGCTATCACAGCCGTTGTTGCTACCTGTAAAATTTGAAATTGTAACAATTTATTTGCGTGGGAGAAGGAAAATATGTAAAGTGAATGTAACAGAACATAAGATTATTACGAACACTAGGCATTCTATCTGGGATACCAGGAGATTAGCTTCATTCTTCCCATTTGTAATTATTCATTATATTATTATTTTCATATTGTTATTTATTTATTGACTATCAACTCACCCTGAATCTTCTTCTCGCATTGAACTCTTTAAGTCTCAAAAGTGTTTCATTCATGTTTAGAGATGATGTCGAAATTCCTAGGATCCAGGGATGGTTCAGTGCTTCTGCTGCTGTCGGCCTGGATTTGGGATCGACGGAAAGCAGCTGTTAAAAAAATTTAAATTTATGATTAGATTTTATACATTGCTCGTTGGTTTTCAATGATGTGTAACAAGCTGTCGATAATATGTATTCGATAATATGGTTTTCGATGTATATATTGACACACATGATTAAAACTAGAGAAGTTTCAAGTTCGCAGACCAGACAGAAAAGCATAGAAAGAAACTTCAACTAAGTTACTAAACCATTACAATTTTTAATCTTGTAATGATATAATATATATAGTACACACAATATAGTATAAATATATAAGTTACCCTTGATATAAGCTCCTTAGCACTATCTGAAACATCGTCCCACCAAGGTGAAGGAAATGACCAGTCACCTTCTATAACTCTCTCGTACAAATCTCCTTGATTATTGTCATCCAAAAACGGTTCAAATCCGCATAACCTGTATGACAGAGTTAATAATAATAGTTAACATTGTACACCAGTTGAGCTATCAGTATGGAAATCCTTGTCAGTAACTTACATTATATATGTGATCACTCCTAAACTCCACAAATCAATTGAAGAGTCGCATTCTTTGTTTTGAAGTATCTCAGGAGCTGCAAGAGTGAAAATTCGATATAAAATTCGTACTGCTCAGGTAGTTTAACTACACAGGGATGGATTTATCTCACCGTAAAGACCAAAAGCTCTGCTGTTGGCCAAACCTTCGGAGCTGAAAAACATGTTCACTCCAAAGTCACCCAACTTGAGGAGAGAACTCTCCGATTCTGATTGGTAGAGAATGTTCTCAGGTTTTAAACCTCTGTGAACAATTCCATTACTGTGAAGGTACTGAAACGAAGCACAACATTCAGTGTACAGTAATAAATAAATATATGTACATAGTTTTTGTAGTTTTTGCTCACTTGGAGTGCATTCAGCACGTGTCTGACAGCTTGGGCAGCGTCGTCTTCGGTGAAGTAACCCCGGCTGACGATCCTTTCAAAGAGTTCACCTCCATTTGCCAGTTCTAAAATCAGTTGTAGTTCATCTTCAGTTTCAAATACGTCTCTCAGTTGAACCTCAAAATAAGAAAAGAAAACAAATGAGGCGGTGCCTTAGAGACAATACAAGTGGAGGATTTTGCGGGGTGCAGTGCGACTTACAATGTTCGGATGCTTCAGCTTCAGGAGTCTCGAAATTTCCTTCTGAACCAACTTCTTCTCGAGAATATTCTGTAAAAAAAACGTCAGGAATATCAAATTATGTACCGATCAAATTCATCAAACCATGTCTCCATTTGTAGTAGTTACCTTTTTTAAAATCTTACATGCCCATTCTGTTCTTCCTTTCCTCAAACATTTGTAAACAATAGAGGAAGCGCCCCTGTAAAGTAAAGTGCACGTATAGTAAGATCATTGGTTTCACAACTACCCAGAATATTCAAACGGTCAGTCATTGTTTACACCGACATATCATTTTAGTTTGAATTGTTAAAATGAGATTATCGACGAGGTTAAAATGTTTCAAGACAACAATGCCCGGAAACAAAAATTTGACAAGGTAGTTTCTAAGCCAAAAAAGATAAAAAAGACCTTGAAGGTAACAGGTGTGTACGGTAGTCATGTACAGATCATTTCTCGACTTTTTCTTCGCTATTTTCAGGTTGTTTACTGTGCCGTGGTTTAACTTTAGTAGTGCGCTCTTGGCTGGAGTGAGTAGCAAAGGCCTGAGAGTTCTCAATTCGGAAGGAAAGCATCCTTGCTGTTACGAAGAAGCAACCCAAAGTGTTTTGGTTGTGTTTGGTTGTATGCATTTTATCATACATATGAATAGTGGAGTGCAGCAGTACACTAGTTATCATACAACAGTATGCCTTCTTGCTCACAACAGTAATCGAGAATTAGCCGTCAGGTTTTGCACAACCTTCGATTTAGTTGAGAAGAGAATTTTTATAAATTTATAATAAGAATTGGAGCAGTATTGCTACATTAATTATTAATAGTAGTATAAATTATTAATATGAATATTCTGAACCCAGGCTTATGGCCGGTTAGAATTTGTATTCCGTCTATTACAACAATTATTATAAATAAAAATAATAATAAAAATTAAAAAATATTAATATTCTTATTAGTATCATTAATGTAATATCTAATATTGCATATATTATCATAATAATACCACTATTATTATGAATATAAAAATTTTTGAAGAATGTCTAAGCATTTTAATCATAAATAATGTCCGGCAGTAAAGTACTTTGATTAACTAATTCAGAAACTATTAGAATAGTACAATGGAAAGAGAGCTCTTAAGCACTAACAGAGTAGTGCAATACAATGTTGTAGTTCCAATATAATAAAATACAACCTCCTCTCTTTTGTTTAGTATCTCTCAACAAGTTCACCGTATTTTTACAAGTTTAAGGCATCCTTGGCTTGAATTGGCTCATTTATTTCCAACTAGTTTTCGTACTTCGTCATATTCTTTTCACTTTTTCCTACCTGTCGAGACCCAACACGAGTTGACGTCATTGACAAAATGAGTTGCACTGCCTGTTGGCATTTTCCATATTAATTCGGTTCGTTGCTTTTTTCTAGCTTTCTTCTATTCAGAGACAAATAGTTTTTGCAATCGTCGTGACATCCTTCAGGACAGAAGATGATGATGTTCTTTGTCGATTCACCTTGGGAATGTGGTCAAACGAATCGCGTCTTCCCTTCCCATTGTGTCTGACACAAGCCTCTCTTTCTCTCGGGTCTGACCTTAGCCCAGTCGCGAGAATTGGTCTATGCCGAATTTACTCCATCAAGGTCCTTTCCTATCGCCTCTAGTATATCTCCTTACAAACCATCAGGTAGAACTTTAACAGAACGGTTAACTTATCTAGAATTTCGTCAACTCCCTCCTGTCCTATATATCCTTGCACAAGTATTTGGTTTCCGTATGAGAAGATCTGTTACAAGACGCATTCCTCCATGGAACGAGTGAGTGAATGTTTGACTGATTTCGCCATTCAAATTGTTTTCTTTCATGAAAATTCAACTTCTGCCGTGAGGTTTTGTTTGCTTTCGTTTAGAAGATCTGGTCTTAACTGCACTGAAAACAATTCCACCTCCTTTTCAGGTCCTTTATGTCTTCTATTTTTGCAACTCAAAGCATTTTAACAGCCATTTTGCATTCAGCTCGAGGCCAAACTCATACTCATTCAAACTTTATTAATAATATTTCACTGCTAATTCACTTCTTGCCTTCTGTAAGCAGTTATATTTGTTGATTTATTTTTACACATTAGCGTACACACAATATACAAACACGAATGCCAAAATCTACAACTTTATTCGGTTCATCAATCTATCTCTATAGATTACATACTAATAATATACTAAATAATAATGTAACTTAAACAACATTAAGTAATACCAGAAACTTTGACGCCTCTACTGAAAAATAGTTAGTCCTTTCCTATTATAGTAGAAACATTATTTGATTACACTCCTTAACCTTAGTTGCTTCAACTTGTAGCAGACGTCATTTTAACAGTTATAAACACTTCCGTACATGTACCATCCGCCTCCAAGGACAATAAATCTTTTTCGGAGTTGACAGGTCCTTCGGCAAAACTAGTTTTTCTCCGTAAGGGACACTCCCGAAAGAATTCGTCTCCTTAAAAGCGATGCCTCAATCAGATGCTTATTGATTTATTTATTTTTATTTATTCACGTATTGGCAATTGGCAATTGGACAATGAAAGTTTGCCAAAGACTCAAATCAAAAGCCACCGCTTTGTCTTTGTCAGTCTCAGGTAGTGTTAAGAGTCATTGATAGTTCCTTTTAGATCGAATCACACACATGGGACGTGATCTGAGCTACCTGACACTAAAAGATCACATTCGATACGCAAACGGACTGCCGATTAACCGACATCAATGAACCGTCTTCATATACAGTAATAATTTGAAGGAAGATCGTTTCGACACGAATGCGATTGAAATTTAAGTTCACGGTTCATTTGAGCGTAGCAAATCGGCACACGGCAAATCGCAGCAAAACGGTTCGACATGAAAATAAAATTATTTAGTTTTAAGTAAACATAAGTATGTACATCACAGCTTATTTCTTTTTACAATGAAATTATTTGTATTACTTTTTATACATTGAATTGTTGCTTTCCAACACTCATTTGCTACATGCAAGTTCTTTAAAGGCAATTGGAAATTTATTTGAACGAGCGGTGGACCACAGATTTATGACCACAGTTCTTTATATCTCAGTTGTATGAACCTTCTTGTACTTAATCGAAAACATGCAGTCTCGTGTACGATTAGGATACTCTTTATTCATTTGGTAATATTTCTCAAAACTCATTTTCTTTGTCGTCTGCGTCACGTGTGGCGTAACATAAATTTTGATAACATAAAACATCTCTTATCGTGTTATTGACAGTTGAGTTGAACATCAAAAACATGTTTAAAATTATCCCAGTTAAATCAGAAAAAATATTTTGCAATCGCAAGCTTAAACATTATAGTCAAGTAATAGTTTGCGTTAACTGTTACTGACAATATCATACAGCAGGTGAAGATTTACACATCATGGTGAGTGAACTATGAAGTGTTGTTTCTCCTTTTAGCACTAACTACCGTACCTGGCAACACAGTTTAGTATTCCCAGTATTGTCTTATGTGGAGCGCCTGACATCTTTTGTTTACTAGGGGAAGTATACTTTGGGTGTTACAAAATTTTTAAAACTTAGTGTTAGGAGAAAAATAAAATGAAAAATCAAATATTAAGCTATGCTTTTTGGATGCAACACCTAGATGCCTGCAACATTAAACCAGAAACTCTATTTTGTTGTATGTGCACTCGCACGAGTTGTTTGCTACTGTACATGAGATCTAACAAAAAACCAACCACGAGAACATCTCCTTCACAACCCCTTAAAATTTTAATTTGTCGTTTGTCTCACCTTCCAATGATATCACCGATGAGGTACTCATCTTCCAGCTTTTTACCTCCTGTTTGAGTTCTGATCCAATAGTTGGCCTCGTTTTCATGTTGAAAGTCTTGTGTGCTTTCCATGACCGAAACCTCTTGCCTCATCTGAAACGAATAAATTAATTAATAGGATCGTTAAAAAGTCCAATTCTATTAAGCGAGTAGTTTTACATTCTAAACAGTTTTAAAAAAACCCATAAAACAGACGCGGTCGATCGGTTTTCCTCGAGAAATAACAATTGATTTGATTTACTGAAATCGAATTTACTGCAACTTCAAGGTGTGGTTCAAGGAGAATTTAATAACATAGAAATGAAAGCAAGAAATTTTTGCAATCAATACGTAAAATCCAAACTTATTAAAGTTAGTGCTTTCATTAATCAAGTGCTTAATATAAAGTTGTACAGTTTCCACTACGTCTTAACACACCGAAATACGAAACGATTAGATTTATCGTGGCTATGTATCCTTGTCCTACAAACTGTACAATTTATTATACATAAGTAATCACGCCCAAAAAAAAATAAAATATATAGCAAGTTCAATAAGTTCAATGGTAATTATGAAAAGCATCAACATTTCTCAGGGGAGTAAATGGAATGTATTAACTAAAATGTGGTTAACTTTACAAAGTCATATTGAGAATCCTTTTTTAAATTTGTTTATCTTAATACGATACATAAATTTATCTCAATTTTCTAAAAAAAATTTATTCAAATTACTATAGATTACTAAATTTATAGAAATTACTAAATATATTACTAAAGATAAAGAACAAAATTACTTACAACAATAAAATTAGTAACAGTGACTTATAAAAATTATATTTAATGCTGTGTTGATTGTTACTTACACGTGTAATATTTAGTAGTGGTGTAGTAATGCTCGGTGTAGTAGTGCTGTAGTAATTTAACTGCAGCATTAGTCGAAATCAGATTATGTATTTATTTTTTGTACTCTTACTGTGTTGTATTTTGTGCTGTGTAGATATTGTATTTTACATATTTTGTTTTTGTACTGTGTTGTACGTATTGTATTGTATCTGACTGTATTTACATATAATAGGTTTTACAGGTATTTTTATCTTTATTTATTTTTAAGTTTTGTTAATTTCGGGAGGAAACAAGTCTGTTGCTGTATTTAGAAATTAAATAAACTTTGGAAACTGCTATTTTGTATTTATTTTAAGGCACATTTTTGAGTTGTTTGCCGGATGAGTCGAGCAAATATTAAATACGGGTCACATACCCTGTGGACGGAATAGACTATTTACCCGTAGCAAATAGTTATTTTACGGTGATAAATTTAACCTGTGAATCTCGTACAGTTAATTTACATGCATAACTGCATATCACGGCAATCACATCACATTACTGCGACTAATCTTTAAATTGCCCTAAATGTTACACTATTTGACTATTTCTAGGCGCAAAAGACGAGGTGTGTGTGTCTATCTGAGGTCTTGCAGAGCTTTGTTGTCACATATTTGTGACGAAAATTAATTGTGACGGGCAAAAAAGAACTCGTAATTTACATTAGAGACAGTGTTCCTGACATAATTGTAACGAATAATGTGATAAGCAATGCTGTTCTGTAGCAAACGTATTCATTTTGTTTTAAATAGAAAAGGTGTTTTGCTGCAATACAAACACGTCTTTCAAATTAAAAGTAATTATTTAGAACCTCTGACATTGGAATAAAATCCGGACTATATACGTTTTACAATGGAAAAATTGAAAGGAAAGAAAATTGCTATTTGAAGCATTTTTCCTACGTTTAAAATGGAAGGAAATTCGATGTCTGCTTTGTAAAATTAAGCTTAAGGGAAGTGAGACGGAGTCTGTGTGTGTCCACGTTCTTTCTTCATTTCGTTCCTCCGTGGATTCTTTCGAGAGCTTTCGAAAAGGTGCAGAAAAAAGAAAAACTTTTGAGCTCTTGAAGTGGAAAGAATTCAAGCGTAGAACTTAAATCTACTCAGATTCTGTTGCAGGTTCTGTCGCTTCCACCTCCTTTGTTTGCCTCTGACTGTCGTCATGTGACGAAATCCTTTTGTGCTTGAACTTCCATCTCACCTACCTGTCGCCACGACGATTTATTATTCTTTCCGATTTTACGCATCCGCGTGCGTAATCGTATGCTCGCACACATCAATGAACATCTGTGTGGCGTCTGCGTTTGAGTCGAGTGCAGCTGTTTGTAAATCAACAGCCTGATGTCTGCGGTTCTTGAGCCTGATAATTGCACACTTCTTTGTGGTCTGATGGAAACCCACCTCGGTCATGAATTTGCTGCGAATCATCGTCTTGGCAGATAACAACAATTTCTGCTTGATGCGACACGTTTAAAATGAGGAACTCATTCACGATCCTATGTCAATTATCTCCGTGTTTGTTACCCTGTCTAGCACTAGTTTTTCTGTACTCCTAGACAACGGACACTTCCGCTATTAATAGAATTTGCAACCTGCCAGAGTTTCACGTCAGAACTTAATGATTGACTTAACAGGTGCTGTTTCCACGTCAAATTCCTACGCCGAACTTATTTCTTAAAAAAAACAAACAGTTCCCTCGAAAGTATTGAAAAAAAAACACTAAAGGAAAAACCTAATTTTCTCGTTCTTTAAGGAATTCATAAACAGACAGCTTACTTAGAGACATGTCCGTCTCCATCTATTGTTATTAAAAACATATAAAGTACTTTACCTATATTACAGCCAACTAAAACTTGTACTCTACATAAATACTTTTAACATGTATAATTACATAAATTCATAAAAGTATACGTATATTAATAAAACAACTTGTTTAATTACTAGTTTTTTATTTTACAACACAGAATAAAATTTATAACGCGTTATTAACCATGATACATAATTTGTATTTGATAACATAGAACAGGAATAATTCTTCCTTGGCCTTCGGCGAGTTTTTATACAAGATTCTAGGAATTAAGATTATTAAAATCAGAATTAATTAATTAATTGAAATATTAACTAAATATCTGATTGGCGATATTTAACTTCGAATTAATTATTTAGTCACTGTTTTAGCATTTATTTTTTTTTAAACATTTAATAATGTGTACCGAAAACATAGAATTCTCCACCGAATTAAAATATTAATAATATTTTCATATAATTCGTACCATTAATGATGTCCAATAATGTTCTAGTTACTCGTAGCAATTAGAAGTGGCAAAAAAACATTATGTATGAATTGTTATTAATTGCTGTCTTCTATTCCACTTGTCTGGTTACGAAAATTCGTAAAAAAAAGCTCACAGCCTGCGAGAAAAAATTTCTCCCTAACTAAAACTTACCTGTTCCTGTCCGATGTTTTTGTTCAATCACTGAATTAATCAAACACATTCACTCGTTGAAACTTTTTAGTTTATTAACTTGTTTGATTTATTAAACGCGGATCAAAAAGAGCAAAAAGTCGAGTGCGCGCACCAAAGCAAAGGTGAAACTCAACTGAGAAGTCCTCGGTGAAACTGTCAGACCGTTTTGCTCTTTTGCTATCCCACACCGCCACTCCGACGTCCAAAACTCGAGTTTTACCGTTCGATTTTGTTAGTTTTTTTTTATTGCTTTTAATGGTTCGTTTGGAGTGGACTAATCGTTTTTTTGGGGGTTTTAAACCGGAAAAAAAGTCTACAGGGGAGGAATTTTTGATTGATCAAAGAGATTTGCAACATTAAACGGTAGCAACGTTGTGCTCGCGCGAGATTTTCTTTGTTTACAATTTGCGGTGTTTGAATTGCTTTTTTCGCTTATCACTGTTGAACCTGAAAAAGCAAAATTTGAAAGAATGCCAGGTGACTAATAAAACGATATATGTACATAGATAAATTCGACTTGCCTCGGCGAACTTAAAACTGTTACTCTAGACTAACTAACTTCTAACGAACGGCAAACTAAAAAAAATGATTGACAATTATTAACACGTAAAGTACAAGAATAATAGAAATGTTTGTGATGAGTAGGATTAATAATTGATTATTTATTTTACACTACACTTAATTGTTTCATAACTGTTTATCTTATTATTTACATGTTTTATTGAAAGGTTATACAATCTATACTAGTTATAGTAACATTGTAGCACTGTGCAAAAATACCATTTAATTACCATTACAATCTAACATGCTTTAATAGGTGTACTGCGTAAGATACCAGAAGATGTCTACAAGTGTAACTTTAACATAACTACATGTCTACATAATAAGTGAACTGCCAACCTTTGGAAACGACTGTGTACGAAACCAACACACAAATTTGTCTTTTGATTGACCTTCGACTGGACGTGTCCGGCATTTAATTTAATGATATACATGGTTTAAGGCATTTGACGTTAATTTCTTGCATCTGTAGGTCACTACACCGAAGCTGCAGATTACACAAGTTCACAACAAAATTAAATTAGTAAAAATATTGTTTTAAGTTAAACTGTGCAAATATAATATACATGTGAACTGTTTTGTAGAGTCGATTGAAGTAGATTGAGAGGGTGTGAATGTATATATAATGAACGCCCAGCACCACGCATATACCAAAGTGTCTTAAAGGTTTTAACGTTCAACTTCAGGTACTTGAGAGTCACTTTTTCTAGTCTTCTCGCAGGTACTCCATAAAACTCAAAACAAATTTATTATCTTGCCAATATCCACGGTTCACTCCTGGGCATGACTACAGTCGATTTGCCATGACTGGATGCTTTTGCCGTGGTATGCGCCTGTGGTTTTGCAGTGGTAGACGTCTCGTATTTGCACGTTTTCACGTAGTAGCAGTTGAACGGAGACATGAAAAAGCCAAATGCAACTTCCTAAAATGCAAAACGAATTATTTGCACTTCCATACGGGCAAGAAAGAAAAGGAATGACGTGCTCACGGCACCGTCGTCTCTCCTACCGGAGGTTTTCGTTAAATAATCAAATACTTTAATGACATTAAAATGGCGAGAGTACACTTTAAAAGACCACAACGTAAATTCCTCGTGACTGAAAACGTCATGCGTTCGAACGTGTCAGATATTCATCTACGGGGCTTTATATTATGTTCCGTAACTTTCCTGCTAATGTTGACGTAGTAAAATGCTTGTTAGGTCCAAATGAATGTGCAACAAGAAAGTCAACAAGTACTTACATGTGAAATCACGAGTAAAGACACGAAGAATAACACAGAATGAATTAACTTCATTGTGAAAACAATTCGAGTAACAAAAGGACTGACCCGCAGGTACTCCAGGGTCCTCCGGCAACAGCAAGTGGAATGACAGAGATCTCTCGTTGGGTGAGAATAAATTTAAAAACAGTAACCGAACCTAATTTTCCACCACAGGATTTGTCAGGTATGGCGAGGGTCAAACGAGACGCTTAAGAGGAACTAATTTTGTCCGTCTATTTTAGTTGCGGTCAATGAGTGAAGTACCTAAACTCTGGTCGGAATTTAAGGTTTCAAGGTTTGTACTGAAAAATCAAACATGACTCAGGTGAATCAGGTACTCGCAGAGGTACAATACTTAGTAGCATTGGTGTACCACTACCTGTTAACAAGACGCAAACAACCGGGTACCAATCCCAGATGTTCGACAGTACTCCGAGTACTCATTCATGTCTTCTCCCTGCGGCTGCAACCAGGAAGAGAAATTTTCGTCACGTAGTGCGACCGACTCTAGCAAATTCTGCGTCACCATGCCTAGAACATGTGCCGACTATTATTCTGTTCCAAGTGTAGTGTTTTCCTAGACACGTCCTGTTGCGAGCTGGACTAGGACTACGTCGAGTCACTTGAAATGTGAAATAATCAGTTGAAAATTAAAACAATTAATATTTAGGTTGTGGTACTTGTTTTGTTTACTAGAGGGTCTGGTGGAAAAAACTCCTTAAAGTTCTGACTCTGACAGCGGCGTAGCTCCACTGAAGTCAATTTGATTAGCCCTAATAACAGTCCAATTATTAATCGTTTCTACGAGCTGCATCTAGGCGATAACCTTCACCTCTTTTCTCTTAATTTTGGCTCGTTCCAATGAAATTCAAACGGGCGTTACAGTGCTTTACCTTAAAGTCGACCCGGTTTACTATATATGTTTTGTTACGCAGAAGTGAATCCCCAGCCGATCTGCGTTGTCTGTCTTTCGGTAGCCTCAGGTATTTATGTAAATAATTTGATGAGTGGACTTATTAAGGAAATAATTAAAGGATTTCAAAATACGGGCAACGTTTTACTTTTGCTGCGCAGTTTGTTGTCGGTATTTGCACGAATCAATAGTTAGGTACTGCCTCTGTTCTTCTTCGACAACCTGTTTCTTGGATCAGTCCAGCCGAACGACGTAAAACATTTGACAAGAACATAATGAACATAAAAATTAAGTTTGTGTCCACAGGAAGTTGCGAACAATGCAACGATGCATTCTGCATTCTGTGCACAATTCAAACTAACTTCTCAAATAAGAAAGCTGAAATTTTAAGCAATTTAATTTAAATTTAATTTTTTGTTGTGGGCAAAGGTCACAGAGAGGCTGTTTGACCTTAACACATGTCACAGTTAGTACTCGGAAGTATTTTCTCTTCACCTGCGTCCGGCCTCGGTCATTTCCAATAAATTCAATCGGAAAACCGACGAATTATCCAATTACTTTGTCCTTCACTCGTCGCAGCCGTCATGAATGGTACCTGCTTCCTTCTACCCCGCAGGCTTTTCCAATGAAATCCTGTAAGGTCGTCCGGTTTTTCGGAGCAACCGAAGAGGTCCTCAGGTACCGGTCCATTGTTCTCCTCCGTGAGTATCAATTTCGTATTTCCGGTTGACCTCAATTAACTATCATTTTCATTGTTTTGACAATTTTTTTTTTTTTGAATTCAATGAGTAGGAGAATGTGACACAAGCAGATCAAATTGTGTGGAGGACTTGGGGAGTTGTTATTGACTCTTTAACTAGTCGTTTTCTACACACATTAAGTTTCAGTCCCCCGAAGTTCGTAACTTCTTGAATTGACGGAAAACTTGACTGCTACGTAGTGAATTAGTTTTGGTCAGGTGAAAGTTCAAAGTTCACGTAGAAAAATTTAACAGCAGATGATCATGCGGTTAAATTACAGGTAGACGCCGGGTAACCCGTGTAACTTGATACATTTGGGAGAGCACTAAGAACTGCTAGACAATCACCGGCTAATTTTTTAAATTCATTTTTTATAATCTTTCACTCTGCGACTCTACGTTTACTTAGAAGACCTTTTTTCTACTCTTAATAATATAATCTTCACAGTAAGCAATTGCAGAAGCTCCCAGTGTTTAGGACACCTGACTAGCAGTGTACGATCTGAGTATCGTATCACGAAAAAGAGATCAGCTTCTGAGCAGGTAGGTGTTCTTGTGCGCCACAACTTACTAATTATTAGCATAATTACTTGTTTGGACCCGAAGACACGTAACAGAATGAAGAGGTACCAGACGAACCGATTTTTTTGTAGCGATGAATTAATTAGAACTTGTGACCTTGCGTTAAATCAGGCCGAAGAAACGAGGTTTTTCTTCGGTTAGACGTCATTCGTAGGATTCGAATAGGCAGGATTGATTTAAACACCACTTCACGGCGAAGTTCAAGGTTTTCTTTCTCTGGTCCTTCCTCAGTACCTCTGCTATACTTAACGGTATTTTCAGGGGTATCAAGTTCCCAATCCTGACCTAACCCAAGAGGTTAACTCCTTCAAAAGCTAAAATAACTTTAATGATCTTTAGAAGGTTAATAAACAGTAGAATTGTTATATTAATATCATCGGGAACTATCAAAAGCAACACTATCGGTACCTATTTATTAATTCACTACGACTTTTCAACTTTTACTTTCATATTACAATAATATTTTACAATTTTAATGGATTTCCTCTTGTCCTCTAAGTGAACATTAGAATTCTCAGAATTCGACATTTAAATAAAGACTCGACCGGAGGTCAAGATGTCAAATGAATCGACGTATTTCTAAAACGTACTGCAACGTATATAAAGATAATTGGATGTTAATAAGATAAAGATGTGACAGTAACCAGATACTAAAATATATAACGGCCGTCACTATATTTAAATTTTTCATGGATCCGAGTAGGAACTATCAATCGCAAATAAAATTTGACTTCAACTAGTTTTAAAATCAAATCTCTTATGTATTTAATAGGTAATTACAAACTTAATAGTTAAAGCCGTAGTTTATAGCTAAGTTTACTCTAGAATTAATAATCCGTCGAATTAATGAACATGAATACATATGAAACGGTTTCAAATTGTAGAATACTGTTTGTAATTTTTTTTAACCTGTAGTGTACTCTTTCGTAACACGAATCTTAACGGTGAAAACTACCTGTTGTGAAATATTAACCGTCAACATTTCTGTCTCACAATTCAGTTTTGTACAGCCTGAGCATACTGAAAACGACACAAAAGATGTCCCGGATAGTGACCAAGCCGGTCGATAAATTTTTTATTCATTTGAAATTTTAATAGTTTTATAAAAATTTAACTAAGTACCTGTTTTTAAGAATTTGATGTCTACTTGAACGGGCATCCCACAAATGATAAGTACAAATTGTATACATAAAATTTGGGATATTAATAGTATTTGTTTGCGCCTTGAACAAAGAACACAGGACCCCTCATCGCAATGAGAAAGTATCAATTAGTTAAAAGAATCGGATCCCATCTTCCGATATGTGCCCTAAAACCGCTGTTTTCATACCAACTAAGGTCAGCAATTGCCAATGCCAATACAGATGTATATTTTAAGTTATGAAAATTTCAAAAACGTTATAAAAGAATAGAACACACTTCCTTGATTATTAGAATTTAGTCTTCAGATTAAGCAAAAAGCATCATCTTACAATGCGGGATACCCATCGATCATCAAACAAGATCAATATATCAATTGGCAACAAAACAACATCTGTATACTCTTTTTATTTTCCTGTAAAGCTTTTCATCTAACAAAAATACTTCCATTCAAAGGTTCCGATTTTCCTCATTTTGGCCGCCAAATGGCCGAGTAACTGCAGGGAAGTATCGTAAGGCACAAAAATTATTATCCTCTTTTTCCTCAAACAACATACAGATCACACCAACCTTGAACAGAGGTGAGTTCTATCTAACTCTTAAAACCTAAAGCTTTGTATTTCTCACACGCTTAGGACTGATAGACGATGATTTCACATCAATGCCGGTGTTTTCTTCTGTCTGATTTGTAATAAACGTAATTCATCGCCTTTGACTTGGCCGATTTAAGCAAATTTACGTTTTTGCTGTTGGTTTGACTGCTGTTGCTGCTAGCAGTCGAGTTCGACTTCTTCAGGTAAACTTGATCTATTTTAAGTCCGTTTTGCAATTCTTCTATGTCTCCTACTTTGTTCACCCGTTTAAGTTTTTCCTTTTTCCTTCTTTTAACCTTTTTGTTTTTTCTATTTAATGACTTCTTGTCTTTGTTCAAATTGTACAGAATTTTTAGTGTTTCGTTACTTTTCCTCAGTTCGTGACGGATTTTCTTGCCTTTTTTCTCCAGGTTCTTCAGCCATTCGCAACTGATGTTTCTTATAGCCGAATATTCGGTACAATTAATCTCAGATTCGCTGAAACCATTCTCAAAACGAACTATTCCATCGGATTTGAAGTCGAGATCTGTAGAAGAAACGCAGGGCGGAAGGTTGGGACATGGCTCTAGTTCGGGAGGTTTTTCCTGTCCTCGGCATTGAATGTCCGGCAGAGCCATGATCTCCTCTTCTCTGAACTGTTTCAGTACATGTTCCTCGTTTTTGAGTTCTTCCTCGAGGTACTCCTTCAGTACCTTTCTTTTCTTGTTGTCAGTCTCCAAGTACTCGATTCCTCCTCCGTGGTGGTGGCGGAATCCTGGAGGCTGTGTGTACACAACAGGTTCTTCATCGATGTGTTCGATGCACAAAACAGTTCGTTTCCGAAATATTTTTGAGGAGTCCCCACAGGTAGCAGGACACAATTGCCACGGACCTGTCCACCACCTAAAAATTTATTCAAACTAAATAAACAATGGATCTTATACAACTTAGCTAGTAAAAAATGTCCGAACTTGCCTTGTAGGACAATGTTGTGTGTTACAAACTTTCATCTTCTTATCAGGTTTGCTGTCGATTTCGCATTTACTGTCGTCAACAATGCCAAAGATACGCTCTTTGCAAACCGGAAACGATACTTGGTGTCCACTTCCACAGGTAACGGAGCAAATGGACCACTCGGAGAAATGCCACTCGTATTCTCTCTCTGTTGTTGGCACCAGTTTCGGTACTGTGTAGTTGTATTGTATTCCGAGATTTTTGAATTTACCTCGATATATTATCTGTAAATGTACAAATAAATATATTGAAGGTAGGTAGTAGTAGGTCAACCCAAGCTGAAGCAGTAAATCTTACATAAACAATAATATCTTCCTTTAGTGGTCCTGGTATGTGAATTCGTTCAACATCCTTTTCCCTTTCGTACAACCCAATGGACCCTGCTACTTCGTACTCTCCGGAAAGTGTGATTTCCCTAGAATGGTAAGAAACATAGTACACCAACTACTTTTCATGTTTCCAACTGAAGAATAGAAATTACAATTCACCACTCACATTTTTCCGTTCAAGTAAAACTTTTCACTCGCAGCACTACCAATCCCAATATAATTTTTAGAGCTTTTCAATTCTTCTACGAATATGTTTCTCGCTCCAACAGGAATGGTAACGACTTCTGTATAACCTACAAAACGTAAAGCAGACTTCACCATTGAACGTCTGACTGTAATTCCACTGAGGTTTATTAATTTGATGGCTTGTGACTTCACCTGATCCAGTGGTCGTATTATAAAATCCGAGAATCGTATCGCATTGCTCTCCATTTCCATGACAGACGCCGCACTTGTCTTCTTTGGCTTCTGAGTCGACCGTCCAGTCACAGCCGACTTTCTGTTTAACGTACACAAAGTTAGTCGATCAGGATAAATTACACTGTCTGACAGATACAGTCGTAAGTGATATTACCTTACAAATACCACCGATACACATGTCTCGAGTTCCCACGCGACAAGGAGTCCCATCTTTAGCTGCCCCTCCTCTTGGCACGATTATGGTGTCTTTTTCATCCGAGCAGTACAACTCACACGGTTCAGCTATCAAAGTATAATTTCACAAATTAATTCCATAATGGAATTGAGTCGTATGTGGTAGGCTCACCAGGTAGTAAAGTGTTACCTTTGTCGAAATACGGTATCCACTTATACTTCTTCCCGTGAAATGGTTTGTCATCATAACTAGAGCACTGGACTGCGCGGAAAGAGGGAGTGTTATCAGGACAGTTCTGAAACAAAATAGAATTTTCAGATGTGAAACTTAGAGGAGATGCCAGATGAAGCACGTTCATACTGCCCACCTCTGTGTTACATATTTTGTATTTTCTTCTTTCTCCAACACAAAACTTTCCTCCAAAGGCAGGAGTTGGAAAATCGCAATTTCTTTCCTTGATGGCAACTCCTGCACCACAGGACCTGCTGCACTCACTCCAGTTGCCCCATTCGCCCCAACCTCCATCAATCGGATCTGGCTTGTCACTTATTGGAACACATTGCTGATTGATACACCACTGTTCGTACAAAATAAAACGTAATCAATAATAACAACACATTTTGTTGTTTCGGGTAGGTTAGAAGAGTTCACACACCATGTTTTTCCCACAAACAGTTCCAGGAGCAGCAGGTTTCAGCATTGTCGTGCAGACGCCATCGACAACACACCACAGCCTCGAGCAGATCTACGACAAACCAAATTTTACTTCTACCACGTCACAACCCTTTCAAGTTTATCCAAGAAATCAAAATAGTACCTCCGGCAAAGGAGTACAAACTTCCATTCCTTTGCTTCCAAACTGTAGCTGACACTGAAAACTTGCGTCGTAGATGGCACCCGGTGGTAATTCTGGGTACTCGTAATTCTCATCGGGTGTTGGCTTGTCATTTAAGCATTTGCCCAGACCTTTGCTACAATTCAAAATTAAAAACATTGTACGGCTGCACACCCATTATACACAGTATAATGCACACACAGTATGCACAGTCGAAAGTACAATAGTAAATTACACTACGTACTCTAGAAAATTAGTAATATCTCTTCGGCTGCAAGGAGACCAAGCTATCTCGACGGTGTCAGCCTCAAAGCTGGGGGTCATGACGTGTTGGGTAGTTCCATTTCTTCTGGAACAACCGACCTTTTCGGTGTCATGGAACATCCCAAAACTGCAAAAAGATACAAATGTAACACACAACCGTCTTTCTTCTCACTGGAAGTTGAGGATCTCTCTTGGTACTTACTTATGTCCCAGTTCGTGTGTTATGGTGTGTGCAACGGTTATTCCGTTATCTTCATTGACATTACAACTTCTTTCCTTTTCGCACATTCCTCCGACGTGAGCAACACCCAAAGTGCCACAGGGAGTGTTGCTACGAGCACAAATGTCCTCCCTAAAAATAAAATAACAATTTATTGACTGACTAATTACATGTAGGAGGTTAACTATTAATGGTGGGAAAGTTTCAATCATGTAACATGCGAATTATTACATTATATTTTGGTAGTATATTTATTATTGACATTTTGGCACTATTAAAACACATTAAAACATTTTGGCATAAATATAGTAGATCAACTTATTACCATGTACTTTATTGCTGCAGAGCACTTACTAAACCGTATAATTAGGTTATTTTAATAAAAATAGTTATTTAACCTTCATTTTTGAGTTATGTTGATTCGTTTTATAAATAGTTGGAGTAAACACTCCCTGAACTCCTCCTTAACTCCTAACCACCTTAAACTCCTTAACCTTATTAAAATTTAATGACTACGACATTGTAGTCCTCTAAGGACAACACATTTCTATGGAGTTTTTCTCTTGCTCATTATGAATAACATCAATAATATACGTAAAATGCGGTTGAAAGATAGCCCATACAATGTACAGTGTGGAGTACTCACCGAGTAATAAGAATGGCCACATCGTGATGGTTGGGGTGGTCATCCCCCTCAAAGTTCTGTTGCTCCTGCCATTTACAAAAGCTCTCGAGAGTTTTATCAGCATTGACGGTGATGTTGAGTCCATCGAGATGAGCTTCCTCATCAAGGAGAATGACATTGACCACGGCAATGTTGACTTGGTTTCCAATGCTCGGGTCCTGGTACAAGGCAGACACCTGAAGTAGTAATTTATTTCTCGCATTACATTGAATCTCAATTAAATTTCACTTAATTTAATTGATAATAAATTGCCGAGTTCTTCGACGGGAATGCTCTCGCATTATTTGCAATTTATTGAATGTTCCGATTAGTTAAAAAAAACTATAAATAGTGTCGACGAAGTGTAAATTGTAGAAACAAGTAAATTCTGTTAATTATGTAAATTAAGTAAATGCTGGTAAATTAATTAATGGATTCGTTTTTATTGCAAGCGTTTGCTTTTTCCAAACTCAAAAAATATGTAAGTCACGGGACAAACTGCTGAGTTGCAGCAAATCGACCGTGAATTTAGCAAAAAAAAGTTAGATCTACCTGACGGGCCACCTGATGACGCCTTTGGAAAAAAATCGTTGTTTTTGTGAGAGATAATAATTAAGACTGTATTAATTAATAACAACGTAATAGTAAATTTGACACCTTGTATTTGTTTCACATTAATTTTGTCATAATTTGCGAAAACCGCTCGGTGGTCCTTCACTATTTAACTATCTTAAATTTTGCGACTTGTTAATCAATTTATGATGCGTGTTGTTGATCAAATGTTTTATATATTCAGTTATTTTGGCCTACTTTTTATTGTCAATTTTTTTATTAGAATTATGTAAGGCCAGTAATTGAGATAAACACATGACTACCAACTGTTTTCTATTTCCTTGGTGGTCTATCATGTTTTTTATTTTCTGAATTTTCAAACTTCCTATCGTCTTCAGTTCTCCCTGAGTATTTCAGACTTCTGAACCGTACTCATTTCTACAATAAATAAGTTCGTAACTGCACTTGTCTTGTGACTTAGTGTTGCCTCACTTTCACTTGTACTTACCATGTTCATGATGGTGAGCAAATAAGTTTCAACGTATGTGTCCTGGTGAAATTTTATCATCGATGTATCAGCAACGATGAGAGCTTCGACGTACCTTTCCTTGCTTACTGATCTTCTCCATCGATTCTTTCTTGATCTTCCCCTTCCCTGAACTTTCATTTGTCCCGGTTGTTGTTGCCATTCGAGCCTCATTTCTTTTAAACGTCTTGGCTCTGAAGCAAAATTAAGTGAATTATGTACTCAGAACTTGAAAACGAGTTACTGTATTATAAATAAGAGTTTCAATGAAAATAGAAACCCATAAGCTTTGCTACAAATTCATTTATATACCTCTCGTTCCACAATTTTTCTCATGTTTCCTCTTCTTCTTCCTCTTCTTCTTTTTATTTTCAGGTACGACAGTTGCTCTTTTGAATATAATGTGCTGCTTGCTTCCTTCCGTGGAGTGGTTCTCTTTGACCGGTTCCAGCCAGTACTCTCCATGTTTTTCAGAAACTATTACACCGGCCTAATTTGAGTGAAAAATTGAAAACTCTTTTATTAAGTTAAGAAAAAAAGGTTTTAAACATAATGATTAATATCTAATTGAGTAATAGGTTACAATCCATGCATAACATCTAAACAAAATTGCTACAACAAATCAGGACAACAAGCATAGAAGTGACAGAGAAAAAACAAATTAATTTCTTTTGGTATTCACTAATCTGTTGTGCACAGGAGTTTAGCAAAATCAAGTTGTGTTTAAGTCAGCTGACAAAACAACTTACCAAACCATTGTTGCAGGCAGAGAGTGCGACCCTTGACTTTAACTGACCCTTGACTTTTCCTACGTAATGGCATTCTGTATCAATTGTATTTGGTTCAATAGCATTTCTTTTCCACCTTCCTGTTCCACCCTCCTCTTTTGTCTTTTCCTGTGTTTTATCTAATATTATAATTACCAATGATAACACAAAGAAACTTAAAAAAATATTCACTAGTTAAAAAGGGTAAAATGGAATACAACTAAACGGATCGGTCAATTTTTATGAAAAGTTGATAATCGGCAAGATAATAAACTTTTATATATGTGACCTTTAAAACCTGATACCTCAGCTTTGTACCTTACTTTTTAATGTATATAATGTGTTATAAAGTTCTAATGTATTTTTTAGCATTTAAGTTACTACTGCCTGTTCCCAAACATGTACTCTGAATCAGTGACTTATGGATTCTCTAAACTACTCTATAAATTAGTAATAAATTGTAGCAACAGTCATTATTTTGTATTTTCCTTTTGAGAAGTTGAAGTGAATACAAAATAAAACACTTATGTTATGTAATTTGTAAAGTATTGCGCACCGATTTGAGGTCTAATTTTTTTGCTTTTACTTCTTCCTAGACTTTAAATTTTCCATTTCAAAATTTGTTTTCGCACTGTCTACTGCGGGAAGTCTGCGATCCGAATGATAAAATGTTCCACTTACCTGTGTAATAGTTTCTTCTAACGTATTTCCTCGTCCTGTTATTTTTCATCCATCTTTCTATCACGAGATTAGGCGAAATGAAATCGTAGTTGGGAAATAGTTGAACGACTAGTTGTTCTCCTTCTATTTCCAATTTATAGTTCAAGTTGAGAGGTTGTGCATTTCTCTTTTGGCGGTTAAAGGCGACGTTCGTGTCTAGTTCTTCACCGTCGTCGTCAACTAACACAGGAATTGTCAGAGAATAGTTTCCTACTTTTCCAGAATACAACCCTGAAAGTAAAAATGGTGAAAACAATCAGTTACCTATCTTTGCAACAGTTTTATGTTCTGGTGCCATGAATTCTGAAACGACGCTAGTAATTAAAGTCACAAGTTGTGAAGAGTCCACAAAAATTAAGTTCAACAACCGACGTCACAGACTTAAATGTGGTATTTACCAAATTGCTCTGAACCGTCAAGTTTGTACAGCAATTTTCATGTGGTCACGTCCTACATGCAATCAGGGGACTAATTGGAAGACAACGGTTCTCACACCCTTCGTAAAGTTATTATAACATTAAAACTCTATTGTTTTGCTTAAACTTTATTCTAAAATGATTAGGGGTCTATACTCCGAGAAAGAAATAATTACTAACCTCTCTGATAACTAATATAACATCTACTGATACATATACTCGTAACTATATATGCAGACTTGTAGCCATTTGGAAGTTGTTTATGTCATGTTAAACGAATTCCTGCTAACATGTATCCTGAGAGAGTGCACAACACACATCTACCAACCTGAGCATAACCAGAAACCAGGCAGCAATCATAAGTCTTCATATGACTAATGAAACCATATATTTTAAAGCATACATTTTCTACAAAGCAACATCCCTTTTCTATTTAACTAGGGAAGTTTACAACAGCGAACAATTGGGATGGTAAAACTGAAAAAGAGAAACCTTTGTTTCTTTCCAAAAATGTTCAAATAAGGTGACAGGCAAAAAGAAAATTTGTGTAGTGTACGTGGAATTTCATCACGGGAGAAACCAAAGACGAGGTACTTCTAATTTGGTTACGAAAACATCCAAAAAGCGCCAAATCGTAAGGGAAAGAGTTGGTGAAGACTCGAATTCACTTGAGGCCTGTGCCTTCAAGACAAAATAAAACTCGAGGCGGTGTCACGCGTCTTGGCGCCATCCGACATGGAAATTTTGACAAAAGAAATTCAAGTTGCATTAGTTTGGGCCCCGTAATGGCAGTGAATTACAAATAAAAGAAGAAGTGGAACAAGTTAAGAAAATGAACTCCAAACAGTTTTAATTATTACTTAAACACGCATTTCTCTTCGGCGCCGCTTCCACACAATACGACCGCCGTGTGAGCTTGCTAATTTATTACTATTACCACAGTTGAAGTAATTATGAAACGGAAAAGTTAAGATGGTAACGATGAATACGTGGAATGAAAGGGCAACACTAAGTGTGCAGGACGGGACGTTTCTTATACAGAGCCGTTGCTTAAACTGGAATTTATTTAATGTCACACTTCTATATTGTAGCATGTTCCTGCACCGTCAAAAAACAATCGGAACAATAGTTATCAGACCCTCAAAAAATTTGATTGTAGAGAGACGTAAAACTTTTATGAATGTTCTTTACTCCCAGTTAAACTCATTAAGATGTCCAATGAGTAATGTAGAAGCAACGCAATCAGTCTCAGAAAGGTACTTGTACTAGCTACCTAAGATATCTATCTAAGGTACTACCATCAGTTACCGATACTACTAGTGTTAAGATTTCTGGGGCACACATCCTAAATAAATGTAAAGCCCCGACAATGAATTTATTATTTCAATACCAACAATTTGTCTAGGAGCACTAGATATTTTCCCTCTGACTCTTATGGTCGACTGGAAACGATCGTAACAGTGTGAAATTACACGTTTTCGAGGACAAACACAAACCTGACAGACAAAAACTCATTCGTCAATCAAATAAAAAAAAAAGTAATGAACATCACTGATTGATCGACGCTGTGTCTATAAATGTTGAACACGTATATTTGTCTGTTTCAAGAGATTCCTCATTAATAATAATTTTGACGTTTTCAAGTTCGCAAATGTAACCTTTTGTGCAGTCAAAACACAAATTCAAACTATGTCGAGGTTGTTCCTGAGCTTCAAACAGTTTGAACACTTTTTGAACCTTCGAAGGTTTTTCTTTTGCTTTCTGCTAAACTCAATCGAGAAACAATGCGAAAATGTAAGACATATTCAGTACTTCTGATAAAATTTCGGCATTAACTTATTAAAATTTGATGAGAAAATATGTTTAATTGCCTCTATTTTATTTAAATCTGACTTCATAAAAATCAACGTTTTTTGAAGCAATTTCGAAAAGTCCATCAATGAAATTGGAATGAAAAACAAATAAATTATTAATAACTTGCGCAGCTATTAGGCTTAATGGTTAATTAATGCTTTATTAAAAGCAAAATTTAATTTTTTCCATGAAATCATAGAAACTGCCTCCGCCATAAAAAGTCGGTCAAATTACCCAGACGGAACTTTAACGTTAATTTAGTTTAAATCGAACACTTCAATATCCGAACCGATAGTGATTTTGATGATGACGACTGTTGGATACATCAACATCAATCACAACGTGTGCCATTCAATTAGACAATTGAATAAATTGGTTTAGTCGACGTATTTGAAACACGGGGAGCCTCCTTCGACGGGTACCACGAGTACCACGGTTTTTTCCTCAAACGACGTTTGTTTACGCCAACGCGTCACCACACGCTCTTAAAGTCTTCAGGAGTGGAGTCCCATTGACGAATGAATGAAATTGGCAGACATGTTTCCGTCTTTGCGATGTCTTTGTCGTGAAGAATGCAAGTGTAAATAAAATAACAATGTAAAGTAAGCAGTCAGCGGCAGGAAACTTGTCGCTTGTGGAGGAACTCTGCCACATACATAGCTCTGCTTCACAACAAAGCAGACAAGTCTACTTAATTAGATGTAGTAGTCCGTGAGAATATTATAATCCATACTGTGAGAATATGGCTGTTCCAATTATCTCTACTTATAATAAAAGTTTGAATATAAATATTGCATTATCTAGCAGGTGATCGCAGGTGACCGACATGGAATTCGATTGGTAGGCCTCTTTACTTCATTGTTTGTAGGAGAGACTCGAGAAAAAACCAATAACTCATTTCTACGGCGCCACAGTGAAGTAATTACCCGGCAAAAGCATTTAATATTACTTTTAAGTCGCCACGAATAATTTCATATTATTGCACATCGGAGTGTAAAGGTTACAGATTAAAAATTTTCAACACGTTTATGTTGTTTCTATTCTACGGGCAGTTATTTATCGACTTCAAAGAAACTCTACATTTATATTATTTATAAACTTTATTTTAGAGAACGATACGGACGTTCTACTTATTTCTTTCAACTACAGTTAAGCGAATTATATTCCCCATCGGTCTTCGTGTCGTGATATCCATTTACAAGTGTTACACTCGTCCACGGTAAGCCCAGTCTCCAACAGCACGAACAGATCAGATTTCGTGATCAATCAGTGATTGTTGACAATTCTCCTGTCATCTAATACCAAAGTGTTGCTACACCTCTTTCGACCGTTCCTAACAAGGAGAGCACCAGACTTCCATACACACATCACACACACACACACACACACACACACACACACACACACGGCTCAACTTACTAATTCAATAGAAAATAGGTAAATGTCAGTTACCTCGCGATTAGGTTCGCGGGAGGTAGAAAAACAAAATAGAAAACAAAATCCGTGATTCGAAATAGAAAATTATTGGCAATAAAAAAATCTAAAAATAATTTTTAGATATCGGGCCACGAGAAGAAAGAGAGGCGGCATCGGGGTAATCGTTTATGCATAACGAACCGGAGCCTGAGCCTGAATGAATCTACTAGACAAGACAGTCATGCTGGAGGTAGATAGAGCGAGAGAGAGAGAGAGAAGGGAGATAGAGACCACAGAGAGATGCCAAAAAAGAAGAAAAGAAAATGAAAAATAGCGTTTTAATATGCACGCCACCGGCCTTAATTCTCTTCCCATATGATGTGGTGACCCAAACTAGACATTTTCCATTTTTATGTTAGTCATTTTAAGGTTTGATGAGAGACGTCGCTTTTAAGAGAGCCAAGGCGCCAAGCGCCATGCGTCTTGTTTGGCGCCAATAGCTAATCAAATCATTGGGCGGGTTGAATCACGCCGTCTAAAACAGGGCCGAATTCAAACTCTTACCAGCTTTCGACAGAACCTAATTTACATTCTCCCATCGAATTGAGAGAATGGGGCAATCGAAGGGTCGTACAGGTACTAAGAACCCGGTACCTATCCGCCTGCCAAATACCACGCTGCCGCGCGGCGCTAAGAGCCCCGTTCCGTTTCGTATTGTACACAGCAACGTTCATCTATTTACATTAATCCGTCGCAGATCGAGTCAAAAATAAGTTTATTTATTTATTTGCTTCGACTTGAAGTCAAAGTCACAACGACATTAATGTCGAGTCTCGTTTCAAATCTGTCGGTTCCAAGTTTGCGCCATCATTTAAAGAAGTCCGAACGAGGCGGCGCCAACGTGAAAAAATATCCATTAACAAAGGAAAACAAGCCGATAATTAAAAATAACGTTGTACCCCTGTCAAGTAAATTAATTAAATAATCGACTACAGAAATTTTAGTTGTTTTCTATCTTTCCTAGTTCCCTAGGATTGCACGGTCCTTCCCATTAACTTGACGACGAAAACGACGACGACTCTGATGATGCCACTGCCCCCGGGGTACCTCAGAAACAACAAACAAAAACAATCGGTGGCAGACAGACTGAAAGGACCGGAAAAGACGAACCCTTGGTTATATAGAAAACAACATGAGGTCTCGGATTTCACGGTGAAAAATGATTGTCATGTTCACATCAACAAAAGAGATGGATGAAAAAAACAAAGGTAGGCAGACTCGAGTTCGGTGAAAGTGGAGAAGGAGTACCAGGAAGGTACCCGACTTCTGTTTGAAGTACTCGTGTTTTTCTTTTTGTGTTCCAAGCATAAATTTAACTCCCTTCGTACCTAAGGTGGAGAAATTCGAAGTAAACTCCTCTTATACACATACTCTGCTTAACACGTGCCAAAACGAATTAAAACTACGAAATTAAGTGCGTTGTATACGAATATTCATTTCCTGTGAGGAAGTAGTCAGCAAGGATGACGACTCTTATTTTCCATCAATGGATTTTTCTTTGAGCAAACTAGCCTACTTTACTCTAAGTAAACAGGTTTTGAAGAAATTAAAAGATTCCATAACGTCATTTATTCATACCGGAACGTTTCTAGGAAAACAGAGGTCAAAGTCAACATTGAATTGCAAAATATAACGCTTTGCTCTGTCAACGAATCAGTTGAACAGTCTGTCCCAGACCTGATGGTAGAGGACCAAAAGATCAATAGTGACAGGTTCTAACCGCTCGTTCAGGTAAAGTAGCAAAGTAGTAAGGTAATTTACCACAAAAGAAATATGAAATTTAAATCGAAGAACTAAATTTGCAATGGTACAGTTGTTGAGAAATTCAAAACTATTCCTGTCTGCCTGGTTCCTGCCAGCTGTAGTTAATTGTTGACTAACGATTATTGTTTCCATGCTTTCAAATAGTACACGCTTTTGTACTTGACAGAACTAAATAATCAATCAAACTGTTGGAAATAAATAGCAGTACAAACAAATACAAAACCATTTAAAAATGTGACAATCACGTGTGTTCACCGGTTAGCTACAAACATTGAGAATGATAAGAAAACGCCCATGAAAAACAATAAAGAACATTTAAGATGAAAAGAGTCAGGTACACAAAGAAAGAAAACGAAACCCGCTCAAAACTGAATAAACCTTTTAAACTACCTGAAATTAACCTTACAGATGACATAATAACGATGCCGGGCAAATGGGGAGGAACCTGAAAACGGTTGAGCGTGACACATTGTAACTCATTAGAACCTGGCTACCTGATTTCTGGATTTGACTCGTCACCCATTATTTTCAGGTGGTACCTCAAGTTCCAGGTCGAGTCACCGCAATCGGGATGAACCTGGTACCTCGTCCCCGCAGACAAACCTACCTGTCCGACCGGGAGATTTATACAAGGCAATATGTTTCCCTCGCGGTGGGCACTTGGTACCCGCAGACAAACGTGTAAGACACATACCTCAAGGTTTTCCGTGCCTGAATTTTTCCGGAGAGACGGGGCGACAATCCGGCGCCCTTTTTTATTAGAACCATCATCGAAGGCTCACTTGGCAAAGCGAGTTATTCACAAACGAAATCGAATCCAAATGGCTTTCTTATTCAATGATTAGCGGGTCAAAAGGCAGATAACTTTAATATTACGGCAATAAAATTAATATTTAGTAATTTTGCCATTTTAAATACTGGGAGAAGCTGCCAGATGGTACTGTCAATCTTCCATAGTATTCAAACTTCGAACTTCACCACATGAAGCAGAACTTAAGGGCCCAGCCCCCTTTCTGTACCTGATACCTCGCTGTTCAATCAACCTGTCATTAATGTTTCAATAGAAAAAAAAACTAGAAGACAAAAAAATTACCATGTTTTACTTCGGGCAAGTTGTTGCCTAAGAGACATGTTGTCGCCGCTGCCCACAGCAAAAGACAACAAATAATTCCCATGCTTTGAACTTCACATCATCAATTATTTATCAGGTGTCCTTCGATGATATTTTCATCATTCTCATCAAGTCAATATGTTAATATCTGAATACGATGTCAGCCTTAAGTTCGTGTGCAACCTGCGAATAAAAAAAATATACAAACGGCATTAGACATATAGGAAAAGGTTTGAAATTTACTGTTTGAATACTCCGTAGATGGGTGAGCCGCTACCAACTAGCAAAACGTTTGATATTCGATTTCCTTTCTTGTGTCGAACTTAATGAAATTACTTAAAAGCGGTCACTGACCGTAAACGTGTGAATGATACTCTGGAACAAATACCCAACTTCACTTTTCAAGTCTTAGGCATAATAAAACAGAGTTAGACGCCTTTGTGTAGTACCCCCGGGAGGGGTTGGGGGTGTTCGAACTTTATTGCTGCAAATTGGCGGTTCACACAATGGGAACAATCCTTTTCCAATGAAAAATTGATGTACCCTCAATGGACTCTTCTGCCCCGACAAATTTGACTGAAGAAAAAAGAAAAGTACGAGTAGTCGTATAATGGAGGAAGACAGAGATGAATAAGAAGAACAACAACTGTCTTTTTTTCTCGCCTTCCATTCATTTCGTTCGGTACAATAAAAAAAAGGAGTCATAAACACAAGCCAGTTTGACATTAGGACATTAAGAAACTCCGCTGAATTATAATACTTATTTGCCTCCAAATAAGGTATTTATGCATCCCACCACCTTGCAATAATAAGTTCAGCGACATGTCTTCTTTTAGACGTTTCTTTGAGTCTTTTCAATCATCAGAGACTCGACAAGGGACTTGTCGAAGGAACACGCTAATTATTTATAGGCATCAAACGCCATTCACACGTGGTCCTGGTCCATTTAAAACTTTCAAGTGGGCTTTGACAAGTCCAATAAGAAAAAGAGAACACCGAGAGTTTCAATTTTTCGTATAATTCTTGGGCATTTTCCAAACAAGCAAGAATACTATTCTCAGTATCGATACTAATAATATGCAATGTAGTTAGTAGAATTTCTACGAATTTCTTCTGCCACACAAAAGTTAGGTGCGAACATCCGGTCAAAACGAATTTTGTGTCTCCGAGCACGTAGATGCGAACTTTTTCCTATTAAATCTTCTCTTTGTACGCGACACCATGTTTTCCTGGTATTCCCTGATTTTCTAGGTAACAATTACGACCGGTCTGTGTCTTGTTGTTGCCGCCGACAAAAAATATACACGTCGTCAAACTTGATGGAAGTGAAAAACGTTGCCAAAAGAAATGTGTTGTCGAGTGCGTCATCCCTCGAAGGTACCATCGTATCGTCGTTGAGGTTCTTGCAAAAATGTTACTACTGTTACGAACAACTACACAGAGGACGGCAATAGTTGGCACTATCTTATCGAAAAATACATATTTTAATTGTATAATTAAGGTTTTAACTAAACCGTTTGAATGTTTATGAAAGGGTCATATGTTACCGTGAAAAACATACTATAAACATAAAGTAAAAATCACTCAAAGTTTTACAATAAAAAATTACATTAAAGTTACAGAGCCGCATGCAAACAATTTTTTATTCAAATATGTTTCTTTGAAATTATAACAATTTTAAACAATGTTATTGTAAGAATTTTAATAGCTATTCAAAGGTTTTGAATAAAAATCAAGCAACGTTTATTCAGATGCTTTGTTTTGTAGTTGAGCGATTTATAAAATCAATGTCAGCAACTATCAACTATCGAAATTATGTTCACTACTACTATACCTACTTCTTTCCGGACTTACAGATAGTTCCAGGTGGGAAACCCCCATATTAAACACAGAGCATTGATATTACGGCAAAAAACATTATTATTAGACATTATTAAACATTATTATTGGATCCATAGGCAGCGAGTCAGAGTAATGAAAAAAATAATTCCTCTCATGGCGACGATTACGGCACACATTCAAGTCTTCGTCATTTTCAATCGAATTGTAATTTTTTCGTTATTGTCGGTTAGCCAGCCGGTTAGTAACACATGAGCCTGACAAGATGAACAAGAGACCGAAAAATTAAATGATCGCCTCGTCATGTTCGACTTACCCGCATGAAAACACATCAATCTGCAGATTTACCACGGTTGCCGAAATAAGCGGAGGTGAAACCAAAATGAACGGCAAGTGTTTGCTACTCCAGTTGAATTGTCTAGAGACCACGAGAGACGCCTCTCGCTGCGACTGTACGTGAGTACTACGTAGGAGGTAGCCGTCAGCAAAAGAATATGACTTTTGGTTTCTTTAGTTTGAGACGACTGCATCGTTCGAATAATTGATTGATCATCGGTAAACGCGAGTGACACAACAGGAAGTGTGTCGGTGTGGAAATTGGAGACTTAGGAAAAATTGGACCACCCGAAAAAAAGTGTCGAACAAGAAAGAAAAACTGATGATCGAACTGATTCTGGATCAGAGTCAATCATCAGATATCTGTCTAGGCTCAGCGGAAATTTCGACACCGTCAAGCTTTGCTTTTTTCTGAATTTCGGATGAGAAAACCGAACTCTCGTAGGCTTTCCTCGTGGACCCCCTAGTCGACTCTCCTAGACCTAGATCCGGCCGAGGGAACCAGACTCTAGCCAGAAATGTCGAAATTTACGTTCCTCATGCATGGCTTCCCGGGAAATAAGTAGATTTTTGTCAAAGTCAAGCGATACCGAGTTGCTTGGTGTCCCACCGACACGGCAGTATGTCAAGGTGGTGAGCGGTCAGTGTGTCGCCTGATTGTGTGACCCCCCCCTTTTAGAGAAAGGACGATGACTTGTCCGATTTTCCCGGGAAAACATCAATTTTCCTATCGAGGACGAACCGGACAACCGGAATATTAAATATTTTGCAATCGATGGACCATAACAATCCACTCGATGAATCGATGACTCGGAGTTGCGGGGAAACGTCACCGCCAAGTTTTTTTTTGCTCACTGAGGAAATGAAAGAAATCCGCAAAAGTAGAGCTACACAAGAGAAAAACTAGAAACCTTCGCATGGCATTAAATTCCAATAAAAACCAGCCCTGATCATGACAGCGGTTACCCAACATGGCGTTTCTTTTTGTTTTATTATTGTGCACTGACCACATGTACAAAATTATAAAGTGTTCAGTAACAATTTGAATTGATTAACGTCACTATCACTGCGTATTACTTACTAATTATGGGTGCCATTAATGTGAGTGATGTTCAAGCTACAGAGTACCATTCGCGACAACAACACAAGTTTAATAAAAAAAACATGACTAAATTAATATAAAAATGAATTAGACGACATAGGTTTAAACAAATGATTCAAAATTAGTTCAATTCGTGGTATTAACGTTTGATGCTTAGGCAAAAACTACCCAAAATAAAACATAAAATACCACGTTCTGTATGTGAAACAAGCACCACGATTAAAAATAAACACAGAAGTATGACGACGATAAATTTTACGTCAACTCTAAATCCATGTAGTAATGTTACTACAAACATTCGTAAGTAGTTGGCACACCAAAATTTAGCTTAAATTATAATTATTTTTAGTATAAATTTAAATTCGATCTACGACAGTTGCAAATTACATGAAAATTAGGTAATATTTTTCATTCAATCCAAGTTTTGCGTGCGATTGTGTGTGTCTTCGCTCTTCTACCACCGTAATTTTCTGGTAATTAAATTCAATTGAAATTATATGTTTTCGCCAAAGCTGTGTACTTTTTCGTTTGGAATACCAACGAGACACGAAATGTTGGAGCCATTCCCAGGTACGGGACAAAGGTATATGTCTCTACGTAATTTCCTATTGAATTGTTCATTTGCTTAGAGCATATACCCATAAAAATATTGCGTACAATTCTACCTATTCGAAACGTTCGCAGTGGACAAACTGTAGGAAACGTACAGTAGAAATGTGATGTCCTTACACAAAAAGCAATAAACACTGTAACGGGGTATCCACCGCCATGTTCGGAGTTCCCTACTAATTATACAGACACACCAATTGTTATTTTTCTTTTTACTCTTGTCTAAGAAGTTTATATCGTTGCATGTTACTCCCCGCGTGAAAACACTCTAACGAATGATGAAAAGTACTAGTCTATGGGTGTTTCTGATAAAATATAAACGGGTTCTCACCATCGATGAAAATTAGTGAATGATAAAAGGTAAAACGAAAGGTTTCGAACCTTTTTCCAATTTGCTTTTCTCCTATTGTCAGTTCGGCTAAAAATTACTGCCAAGCACCAAAATAGCTATGCACGTGTGAAACACATCGCCGACACACGATCTTACTACTTAAAATGCCGTCAAAAGTCTATTGAGTGAATAGAAAAAAGCACGATGTTACTACGACCAGAGCTCGATGTTCACTGAGAATGCGCATCATTCATCTACTCGTTCACCACAACATGGGACCTTAGAACACTGGTCCATTGGTGGGGGAGACTGACTAGACATCTTCTTTTCCCCTGTCTTGCTCCATTAATTTCTTCTACGTTAATTGCTCATGTATACCTGACAATGTACTGTATACGTAAACAATGGACAGGGGCGTACCCAAGCTATGAATTTTTCGTGGCGGTCGAGTCGTCTCTCGCGTGACAGTCTGCATTTTCTGTCTGTCTCAGATCTAAAGAAAAACTACATTTTCTACATGACAATTACTATGCAGAAATATTGCTTCCTATTTTATGTCTCGTACCGTTCGCTATCCATTTTTAAAACAACACACAAATTTATCGTTACCTACATAAATTATTACATTCATTTATATGTAATTCATAAAACGCCCGACTTCATTGTGTCGTACAATCGCACAATTTAAATTTGCAGCCTATTTCGATTAATGGATTATATATTTAATTATTTTAATGTACAATTTTGCTGTTTTGGTTTGGTACGACACAACATGTATCCTATGCCATTTTATAATTGACTAATTGAAATTTAAGAATCACATCATATTTTCTGCGATATTTCCTCATAACATTATTGACAGGATTTAGAACTCGCATTTTAATGGTAAGTAATAAAAAATATGGTAATAATTGTATCATAGAGGTACATACACCGTTAATCGGTTAGTCTGGGGTAATTTGACTCCGTAAAATTCAATTTTAATGTTCCAAACTATGAAGTGAACAATTATTCCAAGTATTATTTGGTCAGTTGCTACTACAACATTCTATTTGTTTTACATCATTCTTGTTAAAATTCAAAGGATATATCTGTTTAATTAGACTTATCTCGGCTTATCGTAAAAAAAACAACTTTACCTACCGCTTTTAATATTCATTAACTAAGACGTTGTAATAATAATTTGTACACTGAATAATTTGAATATTTTCTAAGCTTTCATACTGAAATTTATATAATTCACGCATGTTGTGGTTTCAAGGTTGGTCGTTTCTTAAAAATAATTTATGTATTTGTCAGAAGCAATACTACCCGGAATATTTATCGTATTTGTTATGCAAACGGTAATTAACACACAATCCAATACATTAAAATATCGAAATATGAGTAAATCGAGTGCTTCTTCGACCCTGATGTGGACATAATTATCGAGCACTTGATGGAATTGATTTAAGTAGGAATTTGCATGCGAATAGCATGTTTTTAGTATTATGTAAATTATACATACGTATATGTAACCATTGCGAACAATAGATAAAGTAGTGATTAATATAGAAAATAGACTTTGGAAGAAGTCTCCGTAAACTCTTGTCCCATGTTAACAGACGTTGTTACAAATCAATGCATTTAAAAGTAACATAAATATTAATTTCAGACAGTGCTCATTATTTTTGTAACCTTCACCATCTGCAAAATATTCCGTGATTTTAATGTTCCTCATTTAAAATTACTCAAGCCTTATACTTGATTCTTTTATTGTGGTTGTAGGAAGCAAATTACTAAGTTGAAATCGAGTTTTATATGTAGTGATAATTTGTAATTTGTTTCTGTTTAATAACTTTGGTGGTGTTCACCGTGGGGGATTGCCATTTGAACATTTTACCAATTGTAATGAGTAAACCAAAGACATGTAATCACTACAATTAGTGTGTAAAAATTGTAAACATACACTAAATTAAGAAATACATTACGAAAAAATGTAATGGACTTTTGATTTTTTAAATTATTAATTAATCTTTTAAAATATGAATCCTGGACCTCAGCCGTTTATATTAAAAACCATTGGAATTTAAAACCATACAATATTTACTATTTATCTGCAGTGCTTCATAAACCACTTCAAAATAGTAATTAAGCGATTTGTCATTTTTACTTAAATGCTGACCTAAGAATAAAAGTAATGTAGTTTCCATGATCTGTTTCACATCGCCTCGTAAATTTATATTTTACTCAGTTTCGCTACAGACAATACGTTATACGAAAGCATATTATGTAATATTAATAACAATAATTTTTCACTGAAATTTTGGACTTTTACCCTCAGGCAAATCATCACCAGACTTCGGCTACCGCGGGTCCCTCACTGCTTGACCAATCACAAGAAAGCGTACCAACAAGAATCAGAGACCGAGTTGAAGCTTTTTAGGCCGCTTCCATTTCTTCCGAAAGCTCTCAAGTAGAAGAAAACCGAACCAAGAAGGAAAATGTTAACACTCGAAGGTCAACATTGAAGTGACCGAATCAACCGACTGAACTTATGTTCCCTCCTAGGCTCTGATCTTGTTCCACTCCTTGTACAACAAAATTATACCACCCAGACTGACTTCCTGAATGGCCAGAAGATCAGGACGTGACCTCTGGTAATTCGGGAGTTTTGCAACAAGGTTCACGGAGAAGATGAAAAAGATGTTTGGTGTTCGATTATTAGAAAAACCTGGTCGTTTTTCACCACCGCCGAAGAAGAACAATGGTCGCATGAGATGGATGGTGCCGAGGTCGTTTCGTCTTTGCCGTTTCATTACATGAGAAACAACATAAAAAGATTTTAGCCACGGGGAATTTCAAACATGGAAAATTATGTTTTTTGTGTAAGTTGAAAAGCGGCTGGAAACTGGATTAATTAATTGGACCCACTTAAAATTACAGAGACCTGTCAGAAAATTGCGAAAGATTGAATAATTTTTTGTGGGCATTTGCTTGACGTAAGTCTCATTCAAGTCAGTCACTCTACAAAACTGTGCAGGGTTTTTCTCAACTTTTCCTGGAGTTAGCCTGAGAGTTAGCCGTCACTGTAAGAAGCACTTTCTGTCACAACTTCTAGAAAAATAATTATGCAAATCGAAAACAGTTTATTTAACTTGTATGTAAAGGAAACGCGAACTCATGTGCCTTTATTATGTCCAAATACTAGTAACAGTTTTACGTGTTACAAATAGTAGTGGAAGTTAAAGTTGTGGTAGTAACAAACGAAGTAAAAAAAAAGTCGTTGTAATTGATATTTAATTGTTTCCCTGATACTGTCTGAAGTTTAGATGACACTTCAATCCAGTCAATGCGTAATCATTTCATACTTAGTAGTACGAGTAATTAAAACAGGACTATATTACGACAATGACACGTGGAAATACAAATCTACGACCACGCCAAAAAACAATTTGAATGGCAAATGCATCCTTCTCAAAAATGTAATATTAATATAATTATAAGGTATACAGTCTGTTACTTATATATTTTCTTTTGTATCAGTGGGTGGAAAACAAGATTTTCCAAGGCGAACACCCTTACCTTTTTAAATTGTGAAGAAAAAGCTATTTATTATATTTAATTAATTTCAGGCACGTGATAATGACATGTATAACACGGGAGAATACAAATTAAAAATACCGAGAAAATTTTCTGAGTCATTCCTGGCGAAATCGTACATGGTGATAGAAGGAAATCTATGAGGAGACCTAAGTTCGCCTAAATATTGTAAATTTTCCAAATTTTATGGTTATTAAAAATCTTTTAGGTCAAACCTTCCGGAGAAAGGATCCTGCTGAAGAGAAGGTGACATGCCTAAAATTAATTGCCGGTACACTGACACAAATACAAGGCAAACTTATGGAAGGCTCTTTTGAAAGAAATTGTTTAAGAATGCAGACAATTGTGATATTGCTGAGGGCAAGTCGAGTTGGCGTCTGATGGTATCGGCCAAATTACTACTCAAAACTATTACTATATTTTCATACAAAATTGATTTCAAATAGTTGCTTTTTCCCCCACACATTGATTTATTGGGTGAATTACAACTACAAAAAAATTTTGACATTCTCTTCTTGCGTGAATCATCTAAGATGGTGTTAGTTATTATGAATAATTAAATGCAAATGATCGAGTTAATTAGTGCCAATAGAACATGTTGAGGGACGTTGAAATGCCCGGGTATTTTGGAAATTTTACTGAGCAGGAACCACATATAACTAGTTCTCTTTGGACGAATTTCCTTAAAAAATTTAATGTTATGACTTCAAAGAGTTTTGGGGAGTTAAATTTAGAGAACTTCATGTGGTGGATACTAAGTAATACAATTTTGATAGTTAAATTTCCGAAATTATATGTTCGAGATAATTAACACAATACGCGATAAATTTAAAAAAATTTTCAGTGTGATAGTCACTCATTTTTCACTTAGTAATGCAACTGAATCGAAAAATACAAAACAAATACTATTGATGTCAAACTAGAAGATTATACAATAGTATAAGAAGATGAGTATCAAAAAAAAATATATGGAATAAATAATGTGAAAGTATATGTAAAGTCTCTATAGTATTGAATTTATAAAAGATGTTTGTTCGCAGCATTTTTGATCCGCATTACAGCGTGCTAGTAAGTGTTAATAAATAGGTAACTACTTAACATATAAGCAAATAAAGATAATGTTCTTTTTTGTGCAGTGAAGTAGAAAATTGTAGAAGTTGAAATGAATAAATTTAAAAGAATTTAGTTTTGCAAAGGACACAGAGTAATTTGAAGCATCCACTGCCTAAACATTACATTAGTTATAAAGACTATTTAAAATGGATATGTACTTGAAGTGATGGACACATATACATCTAATAATGTATAACTTGTCATCAATAAATGCATAAAACTAAGGGGATTAAAACTTGTGAAGAAATATTGTGAATCACATGAAATTCAATGTTACAAATATTCAGTTACTGAAACTATTGATTTTGATATGGCTGTTTTTTTAAGAAAATTATACATTGAAAATTATATTAAATGCAAATTAAAATACAAAATAATGAACACATAAATAAACTCCATTAAAACCAAATATAAAACCCAACAGAAAAGTATCATTTATTCAATGATTCCCAATTTAATTTATAGCCTGTTATTATGTGCACAACTTGTGTGTAGGTGTTATGTAATAAGAAAACTAATAACACTTAATAATTCATTACTTAATAGGATCAGCAGTGCAATCTCACTTTTACTTGACTAAGAATTTAAGCCTTAGTCCCATGTTTCCTTAAAGCCAATCATAACCTTCATTTTTCTGATAAAATTGAATTTGTAAATTAGAGCTTCAGCTTTCTGCATAACACTGTCGGACACTAAGGTGTAACCTTCACCCTGCCTTGCAATGTTGGCAACCAAAAATACCATTATACAAGTATTAGAACTGTTGCATACTTACAATTTATCATTGTCATCCATTATATTTTCTTTGTTTTTAATAGCTTCCAAATGCTTTCCACAATTCACATCAGCTAAGACATGATTCTCCTTTTTCTTGATTATTTGCAATTCATTGTCTTTTTCACTGTAGAACTTCATAATTGACTTGCTAAAGTAAACAGTTCCTTCAATTTTGTTTAATATCTCGCTGAAGTTGAAGAGAACCATTGCATCATTTTAGAGGTCAACAAAAACAAAAAATTAAGGTAAATTCTACTCAATCGTACAATTATAACAATCATACCTGTTTGATTTGAAATCACCTGCTCTCATAATTTCCAATCCCAAAGATAAAGTCATCCTTATTAGATTCAGGCAATCCTTGAAGCACAGCAAAAACATAGTTCCACCAAGTAATTCATAAATGTTTTAATTTCTGGATCGGATTTGTCCAGAGTTGCACTGAAGTGATGCAACAATTACTTCCAGAGACAAGTTTTTGCTTTTACGGTAGTTCAAAGCCCTGCTCCGTGCTTCAAGCCATTCGCTTCTGGACTACTCCTTTTCACAAAGCTCCGTTTTTTCCTTGGTTAATTAAGGATTCAGTGATTGATAAAACCACCCTAGACCAATCTCTTGCCGGTTAACTAAAGTACAAAATCCTATCATTATATTATCTGTAAGACAGTTCGTAGAACTTACTGTGATACAATAATGAATCTTATGAATTAAAAAATTACAACTAATTACTTACGAATTATTAAAGAGTACTTAGAATAAAATATTTCATATAATAAACTTAATATTATTCAGTTTAAAAAACGTTACTGAATTTCATCGTAAGGTACGCTCAGAAATTCCGCCAAAGTTTTTCGTATTTCTCCTTCCACGTCCGACCCAACAGTTTTCAATTTCATTGGCCTTCGTCTCCTGTTCTGTTTACTTCTACAGTGACAATTAAAAAAGGCTGTTGCCTCTTGAGGATCTGTAGGTATGGCAAATATCGTCGCATCCAGATTTGCCGTCCTTTGTGTAGACGATGACGATGACGACGATGACACTCTATACTGTACGAAAAAAAAGAAATCACAAAACAAAAAAGTCGCTGTTAAATGTCAAGATGCAGTTTCAGCCAAACCTGAGCCTGTTCAAAAGAAAAAGAAGAAACAGGATAACAACCAGGTGTGTCTTCACACAGAAAGTCATAAAAATTTATAATTTACTATAAAAAGTTTTGGAATTGTTGTTCTTTTAATTCAAAAAAGTTTCATACTTAATTTACTCTTCAATTTTCTCTGTTTTTTTTTTGTTGAAAACAAAATTTTTTTATTTGAAAGTGTGACAGGTGAACTATTAATTAATTTTAGGTACAAAATGTAAAGAAAAGCAACAAACAGTCAAGTATTACTGACCCAAAGAAAAAGAAAAAGGTAACAAACATGGAGCAATGGGAGGAATGGAAGGAAAGAGATGATCAGTTTGTACAAGGTAATTTCGAAGAAGAATTATCAAAAGCAATACTACTATCAAAACTTGATTACGAGAAAAGAAAGGAGTACGAGAGTGTGATACAAGCAAGGCCTGAAAAACCGGTGAATGATAAGAAAAAAAAGAAGTCACAGAAAGTAATGTCATTGGATGAATTTAATAATTTAAATACAAAAACTAATGTTGACAGTGGAAAGTCAAAATCCCCAAAGACTGAAAAGGCAAAAGAAAACTCAGAGTTCTTTGAATCTCTTGAGAAAGACATAAAGAAAGAGATCTCTAAAGCAAATGCTCCTGCCAAGAAAAAACTAAATGATTCCACAAGTCAGGAAGCCTTGACTCTAGTATTGTATCAAGCTTCATTGGATAAAAAGGACAGGGAAATAGATCAACTAAAAGAAGAGATTGAAAGACTAAATATGCAATTAATAAATGTAAAAACTAGAAATACTAAATTGTGCCAGATAATTGCTAGTGGAGAGAGTAAGTACCACAATAATAGATAAATATATTATTTACCAGGCAATTAATGGAAAGCATATTCAGAAATTTAATACAATGCAATGTAATTTTAGTGAAAGACAAAGCAGAAGTTTTAATGGAAGTAGAAAGACTACAGACTATTAAGGATGAACTGTCAACTGAAGTTGCCAGTCTTCACACTCAATTAGAACAGGAGAGGTCAAAAGTAAGGCAACTCACTGCAGAAAATAAAAGTAAAGTGAGTCATGACCTTTATTATTAACATTCAATTATTATTAATTATTAACATATTATATATGTTAATAATAACATTAATTATATCATTATTATTAATGATATTAACATGTCATTATTATATATTATTATTAACAAAGGGGTTTAAGAGAATTGTAATGTTCTTATTTTAATTTTTTTAAATTTTTTACTGAGGTATCACAGATCCATTGGAAATTACTTGGTTTTATCTATTGTTTGACCTTTCCCATTCACTGTCAAATTAAAATGACAAATTTTTGTATTTGTTTCAGAGCAAGAAGTACCAAAATCAGTAATTCTCAGTATTCAAGAACTTCACTTTCTTCAGTACAGTTCACACAATTTTCATAAAACTCCTCCAGTTGTAAATGTGTTCTACCTTAACAGATGATGTCAAAAAAATGTGCAAAGAAATGTCACAAATCTTTCAAGTTCATATTCACACATACACCATGTTTTTTTTTAATTCATTCTGTGAAAATAATGCCACTCTAGCATTGAAACTTCCAATTTTCAGGAGAATCTATTTATTTCTTTATTTCTCTGGGCTCTACCTCTATTTTTTCTCGAATGCACCACGCCATTTTTCCGACGTCTCGCATTCCTGAAATTCTTATGAAATAAAAATCTATTTGAAAGACAATGTAAATAAATGTGTATATATTTCTCAATAGTTATAAAAATAAAACATTTTATCATAGATAACAAATGCTCAACAACCAGGGGTTTTATGTACATAACAGATGCACATAAACATTTCTATTAATTTTCTGTATGCTGCCTTGATTTCAAAACTCATTCACATTTAAGTGCAAATACGTTTAGAATTAGTTTTGAAGAAAAATACTAATTTTGCACTACATCCTTGATATGTTCATAACTATCGGTACAATTATATTTGTAAGTCACTCTTAAACGGTTTTCTTTTTTTTTTTTCATTTATAATATTTTCCTGAATAAGCTGCTGCAATGATAATGTGAAGCATTTTTAACTTTTGACTAATCCAACAAAAACAATTGGCCACTGATTCAAATATTTATGCGGACGAGAGAACGGAAGTCGTAAAAATTTGACGCATTATCTGTGGTATGTTTGACAAATCCATGCAGACAAAGGCCCTCCCAGCCGGTAAGGTGGCAGCCAACCTTCAAAGAAAATAAAAATGATGGCCAGTGATAGTAAGTCAAAATTGTTGAGTAGACCAACATATGCGTAATGTAAAATCAATGCGATACACACTAAAAAAGACGAGAAGAATGCACATTACCTGGTGGCTTGATCCCCCAGCGATCCGATTAAAATGGCGTAGGCACCCACATCGGGGTTGGATGTTAAAATCTGACCGAAACGGGCGGGTTGAATTCCATATCTTTCGAGGTTAGCATCGGATAGTACGATGACAATCGCTTCATCGCAATCCTCCTGAGCAAGTGACTCAATTGCATGAGCTGTGGCCGGAAGAGTGTGGTCACCGGACATGCAGAACTGAGAGTGTGCGTGCATCGTCTGAAAAATTAATAAATTGTCAGACGAGTATTCAACGAACTTCTGACTAGAACCCCAGAATGGGTAATTCTCACTTATTGGTAAAAAAAGCTTTCTAATATGCAAGAGGCAGTGAAAAAATTTATTGTGAATTCAATCACCACAATTAATTTGGATACCTTGATAACTTCGAGCCGTTCTTTATTGTTCTTGGGTGCTTTTCCAACCTCGACGAATGGAATGTTGTAACCATCCCCAGAATGTCCTGTTATGTCATAAATAAATTTGACTTCTTGATTTTCAAAGGCTTCCATGACTAGGACACTGGCCTCTAACATTCTGTTTAACCGGCCATCGTAGCCATTAAACCTACAGGAGGAGAAACAACAGTTATTTTGAAAGTTTTCCTAAGCCATAATGAACTTCTTTTTAGTTGGCGTACCTGTACATGCTTCCTGAAACGTCAGCGACCAGCTTTAACCTCTTGGGTTTTGTTTGAGGTGTTCCTGGGTCGGGTTCTTTCTTTGCTCTTCTCCTATAAATAGTTTTCTCCCCCGTCAGACCTTCGATCAGCTTGAGATCGTCCAAATCTCCAGAAGTCTGATGCCGGACCCAGTCCCTCTCTTTAGATTTCGCTTGCATGCTGTCTATGACAACTTTTAACATTTTCACCTGTTTCGCCACCGGCTCGTAGTAACTCAAGTATAGTTCGTGGTCGTATTGACTCATTCTGATTTCTTTTAGACGTTGTTGAAAAGCCTTTTGGCCCATCTCTCTAGCGGCACGTTTTACTTCTTCTGGAACGTTGTCTTTCTCTATATCCGGAATCTAAGATAAAAATAGTGAAGTTATCATACTTTTTAACAATTGTGTAAAATTATAATATTTGAAATTACACGATAAAAATGTCCCAAATATTTTGGTTAACTAATTGTAAATTTTATTAACAATCTTTTGTACTATGACAGGTTTTCTCGATATTGTTCATTACCTTTTTTCAAAGATTTTTTTTTCAAAATATTATTATTACATAGAAATTATTTTATACGTATTGTAGGGATTAATTTGATATTTTCTTTACCCCACCGAAACAAGAGCAGCAAAGACTGAGAGATACATTTTTCGAAGTTTTACTTTTACCCAATTTCGTAAATGTACCTGATGAACATCGTGACCCGCATCCAACCGGTAAGGACCTCCTTTACCTCCCAAGCCAGCTGTGTCACGGCCTCCAGTTCCACCAGCCCAGGTATTTCCTCCAACGTGGGGTTTGTTTTCGGGATCGACTTTACCGTGTTTTGGTTCTGAGACGTCTTTTCCACTTGGTCTGTCAATGGTTAACCTAAGTGACCCCTCTCCGGCTACCAAGAGAAGTGAAAAATTTATTACGCTAACTGGGTGAAGATTGAATTTTTGTATTAACTAAATGAAGTATCACCTTTGCCAACCATCTTTTGCCAATCATCTAATGATCGCTGAAGTTGCATGTAACTCGTCTCCCAAATTCGAATGTTTCCATTCAAATCGACCGTGACCAGTCTCTCGTCACTCATATCACATAAAAATATTCCAAGGGTGCTATTGTCAATGTACCAAGTTGAAGATCCTCTGCACAAAAAAGTAGAATTCTGTACTTAAATTATATTACATCTCGGTGTACCTTGATGCTGCTACCATAACATCAGGTATAATTTAATATTAATTCTTACTGTGGCACTGGAATGTATTGCAATTTACGTCGTTTTAAATCCAAAATCTCTAGGAAACCTATCGTTGATTGTTGATTTTGAACATCTCTTGGTGCCAGTATTTTACTGACGGGGGTGACAACTTGAGAAGCTTTCCCCAGAAAAACGCTCTCCCCCTGTGCTCCCGTCCAACCTTTGACGTTTTGGGGTCTTGCCCAACAATATATATCGTTGGTGGAACACTCTAACTCGGGAAATCCGACAGCGACAGCAGCGTGACACTCTTCTGTTACGAACAATCTGTTAGGGGAACTTATTTTTTGGCCCAAAACAGTGCTCAATACATCATCACCTGCAACACGATTTCAACATCGTCTGCTTTTACGCAACTATTGCATATTGTGAACAACAAATGTAACAATAAATACCTAAATCAAAATCGACGGTTGCGGTAATGGTTCCTAAACTGAAGTCGGATTTTACTTTTTCTGTTATGCTACGAAGAAGTGACGGCATGGGATCTTGAGGAGTTTTATTTGATAAGAGGTATTTGCTGAATAAGAAATGATGCACAATTAATTTAAATTACAAGTTGTTTTTCTTCGGTACCATCACTCCAAAATTCCTCACCTGTCGTCAATGGTCTGTAAAAGCCACCTGTCTGCAGATACCACCTGGAGAGATTTAATTTTAAGTGGTAGTTCCAATGTATAAGTGATACTTTCGTTTAAGTCCAACATTTGCACCAATCCATGGCGAAGCGAATAGAGTATAACAATGTTTTCCTTGGACAGTTGTTTGTTCAACTTCCACTGTCCGACAAACGTCTTCCCCAGAGTCTTCATTAATTTTTCACTGGTTGACGTTAGATCCAACCGGCCCACAGAATTATCTATATTATTCACGAGAATTAAGTAGTTTGTCTGCAACAACAAAACATGATTCGGTCTTTTTTGAATTTTGGCTACAGATGTGCAGTCTGCGTTTTCTGGTACTCACGGATTCTTCTTGAACAAGTAAACAGTTACTCAAGTGACCTGCGAGAGGAACCAGGTTAAATTTGTATTTCGATTGGGGCAATATTTTTGGTGTGAAGGATTCCATTGAAATAATTTTTACTTCAGATGATGCAGGTCGTGTCACGTACAACCGAAATGGATTTATCCCTATCACATTTACTAACTGTTTTGAGGTATCGCTTCCTGAAAAATACAAATGTGAAAACAAGGTATGCGTAAATCAAGCGTAAAGCGTAAAGGGTTGAAAAATTAGAACTACAGGATCTGGGAAAGGAGAAGAAATACATGTTAAGAAGATATATACGTGACGAAATCCAGCCAATATTTTTAAAATTTTACAAATATAAATAATAAAGTAACAACTACCTTTCGTTACGGCTGCACCGAGGACTACACTTCTAGGTGGAAGTGGTATTGTTGCGTATGACTGCAACTCACTAAACATAGTTCCCCTGAGTTCAGTTATATCTAATTCCGTTTTAGTCGATTCCAAAGTTTTATTATTTACAATTTTAATGTTTTTAACCGTTACAGGATTATCACTATATGGAATAACTGCACTAATATCCCATGTACCGTAGTTTGAAATTTTTGGAAGCGGATATCTGCAAAACAAAATGTACATTTGAATCGATAGACCACTCGCTGTGTCACACCCTGTTTGTAATATTAATCCGTACTTACTTACTCTCTAGCCAAAGAAACGTCTTTAATGCTACGATTAATCGGAATCCCATGTTTTTGCAAAACAGGTAAAACAGTTTCCAATGCGTTAGATGAGTACTTGTCGAAATCAAAAACGTTACCTACAACGTCAGTTATACCTTCATCCGGAAAGTTCTGTAAAAAATTAGAATGTATTAATTATGGAGAATAACATTCTAACAATTATTTTAAATCCAACTATACTTACTTCTAAATGTTTGACCACGTTAACGACTTCTCTCGTTGAGTACGGGTATTGAACCAGTCCCTTGTCCGCCATGTCTCTCAACTCCCCGAATGCTTTAACCAATTTTAAAATAACATCTTCAGGTACATTCGGTCCGTACTGTTTTAGCAGGGATATTTCGGACTCGGTGCTCGGATTGTCTACGGTGTGACAGCTAAATAGATCACCTGCAAAAGTAAAGAGTTGTACACCAGTTCATCTCTAATTCAGAGTATACATATATTTGTTGGGAATACCTAAGGCCCCAAAGAAGTCATTTCCCAGAAAGGGAAATCCCGGCCTGTTGGCCAAAACAATCATTCTGAAATCAGGATGAACTTCGATTGTGTTCGGCTTGTCTTTTCTTCTGTCGCCATGAGGAATTATTTTCCTACCATCCGACAGAGTCATTTCGCTTCGTTCTACCAAAGTCTAAAAAACAAGTATATTTAATTATCGAATAGGAGGCTTAATAACTATATATTAATGACATTAAGTGTAATTAACTTATTTCATACCTTTAGAATGCAGGTGACATGAGTAGGAGCTTTGTCAGCTTCGTCAATCACTAAAACATGACCATTTTTAACGGCCTGAACCAACGGAGAATCCTCGTATGAAACAATACCCTTCTTCATGGTGGGTTGAAGTGTCAAGGTTTGAACGGTCGTGTCCCTGTGAAGTTGTATGTACTCCCGAGGTCTGTTGAGCAATTGAAGAAGTCGGTCTGCTATTTTGTTCTTCCCAACACCTGGTTTGACAATAAGGATTGCGAGCAAAGTAAAAATGAATTCGTAATCCTTGCAAGGAGGGAAAGGGAAATATAGTACCTTGATTGCCCACTAATAGTAGGTGTTCTCCTAGAGAGAAATCTTGAATTAACCATTCCAATAATGCCAGGTGCTGAGGTATGTCGTAAAACAAAATATCAGGTACTTTGGACTTGGCTTTAGTTACGTAGCGTTTCGCTTCTGTGTTTCCTATTTTTACAGTCTCGTCGGTTACTTGGCAAGTTATGCTTTCCAGTGATGTGGGGGAATCAGGTTCTATTCCTTGTTTTTTCAATGAGTTATCAAAAGCTTCCTTAGTGATGGGAGGTAGAAACCTAAAAAAAATTAAGACCCATTATTTAGTACAACTACAATTGAGAAAGTTTGAGCCATGTGATCACTTGACCTACCTTGCTAGGCATGCTTTCTGTATGCTTTCATAGACGGAATCTTGGGGGTAAGATGAGAGACGCTTGGCTATTCTCAAAAGTTGTCGAGTAGAAAAGGACCCACTCAAGGATGCCAGGGTAGGATCCTCAGAGTTCCTCAGGGCAACCGCCAAGTTCATGACTTTCTTGGTTTTGTCGTTAATTGAACCGAAAAGTTTTTGGATTATGTGGCTCTCTTCCGCATAAGACAAAGGTCTCATTTCATGAAAGAGGAATAGCGACAGCATTTCTGGGGAAAGCCATTTGGGTGCTGCTACACCTGATGGAAGAAAGTTAACGCAAAATTTCTTTTATTAAACTTTTAAATTAGTTTTATTCTTATCAACATGGTGGGAAAATATTTTTAAAAAACTGAGCAAAGTATTTGCATGTTGTTCGCATGTAAAAGTCTTACCCTTCGTTTGAGAGTCTGCTATTGCCACGATTCTGAACGAGGGATGAACTTTGAGAATTTGTGACGAAGACATGTCTTCGTCTGTCATATTATTACGTTTTTTTATCTCTTCATAACGATCATGTCGTACAAGTCGCTTTCCATCGTACAGCTGTATATCCCTGTCGTGTACCAAGCTGTGTATCACAGACAAAGTGCTCGGATGTACCTGGTCGATCCCCTCGAGAATGGCCAATTTACCATCTAGGGCGGCCTGTATGAGGGGAGAGTTGTTCCAAACCGTGTCACCGTTCGCCAAAGTTGTTCTTTGCTGCACCAAATCTCGGGAAGTTATGTCTTGATACAGAACTACAGACTCAACATCGTAGTTCAACAGGTTGGCCAACCTGAAAACGGTCGCACTCTTTCCGCATCCCTTTGGTCCGATGATACAAAAGTCACACACGGAATGACTCTGAAGTAATTCCACGATCAGATTTTCTTGAAAATCAGTTGGAATGTAGCTGTCGGAGACAGTTTCGGTTGGGAGATGTCCACAAGGTACCTACAGATATTAGAAGTTGTCATTACCCTGCGGAACACCCTTGAGTACAATTTTTTCGAATTTTTACCTGTGCCTGCACAAATGCAGAATTCAGCGAAACATCACAGGTGGCCATGTTGTTGTTGGAGGAACACTTTACTTCAGTAAGTTTGTTACCCGAGGCAGGAATTTCTTTTACTTGGAATGAATTCAAGATGTGACGAACGGCTTCCTTTCCTTCTTTTTGTAAAAATGAATTATACGGGTACAAACGAGTGAGCAAATCGATTGTCCTAGCGCTGGGATATTTCTGAAGAATTTCTCCAAGTTTAGGAATATTGTCAACCGGAAAATCCGGAAGACCCAAACTTACTGATTCTTCGGATATCAAAGCATGGCCACAAGACAAGAGCTGATTTATTTTTCCAAAGTCGGCATTCGGTGCGATTTCCTTGAGTATTGACATTTGTTCCTGGAAGAACATTCACCGGGAATTACTAAAACTCGATTTATAATTTTTCTTCTTACATAATCACACATATAAATACACTTTCTAAAATGACAAGTGCTCGAATGATGGAATGTTGTTGAAACGAGTTTATCTGTGGGTAAAAACTAATTCGCAGCAGAAGTAATGGATAACATCAATAAATCGCGTGATCCGACAGCATTAACATTCTCCATTCTCACAAATTGAAAAATGTTCTCCTCAATTTCCCGGGAAGATTCATTAAGTTCCGGTCCTTCAATGGATCAAAATACGTAAACCAGAGTTTCTTTGTTTCTTTCCTTGCATGTCATTGCGGCCATGAGACCCCCAAACTCACCTGCCTTGACAACAGAAATCGTTGAGTGATTTGCCAGAAGAAAACAATTTAATTGCATTTAACAGTTCAACTGCTGTAAGCAGCAAATAAACTTATTTTCAACATTAAAAACTATTATTGCAAAATTTCGCACTCTTTCGTTCTTACAAGTTCCTCATTGAACTTAGTAAAAATTAATTGTTCTTGTTGTTTGTTGGACTAGGGTATCCAATATCCATCAAAAGGCGTCATTTTCAATGAACTTTCCGGCTTATTTTTATTTGCTTTTTATTCAACTTATAGGTTACCAACTTTAGGTTTTTAGGGGAGCCTTTTTTGTCCCTTTTATTAAACGAACATGCTTTCTCTTTTGTTGTTGTTGTTGTTGTTATTATTATTAATTACTATTACTATTAATATTCTTATTATTATCTATTAAACATTGGAAAATATTTGCAGAATTGTATGAAAAAAATATTTTCAAGGGAATACTCCTTGTAGTAGCATTGCAGAAAATAACTATAAGCACATTGGCTGACGAGAAGTAAAAATGCACTTATGTTGAGTTACAACGTTTCAACAAAGGTTTAAATGAGAGTCACTCATAGCAGGGTTTCAAAATTACGATCTTTCATATATCTGAGAAGTTTTCATGAAAAAGTAAAGCCCTCAACTTAAATCTGATCCCACACGAAATACAAACAATTGCAAAAGGAGTTCAGAGGTCATTACGCCGTCGTTTGAAACGTAAATATTCGAGTAAAGTTTCAATTCGAAATTGAGAACAGCCGGAATGCCCCATCCAACACCCAAAAACCCAAACTTTCACACATAAAAAGTTCTTAAAAGCTAATTTTCCTCGCAAGAAAACACTGGTGGTTCGCTGCAATGTAAGCTCCGAGGGAAAACTTTTGGTTTCCAAATAAAGCGTTAATGGCAGTGTTTCCCGTTAGGAAAAACCTCATGAAAAGCCCATTCCCCACAGGGTTCTCCCCGTCGAAAAGATTCTATTAGTCCATGCTAAGTAATTTTGTGAAAAGCTCGAATTATAAAGCTTTCCCCGACGTTTTAAAAATTCTCCAGGGTTGGAACTTAAATTAACCAAGACATGCTCGTGTCGGGTGAACTTTTTCAATGTCGGATTTTGTATTCTGTCGATTTCCCGTCGGCTTTCCGGTTAATTAATTTCTAAAAGGTCTCATTGGATTTCCTGTTAATTAAGTCAAATTGGAAAATTTCAAATTTAACACGGCCTCTTTTTTTTATTGCCGGAAATGGAAACGCCAGACTATTTAATTACGAAAAAAGGGGATTGTGGTGAGACTCGGTTTTTTGGTAACAACTAATTGAAAAATCCGATTACACCGGAACAGAAAAATAAAAATGTGTCACAAGTTTAACCACAAACTATTCGGATTGAACTACTTCGAGCAATCGGCACGACCTACAATTATAAAAATACATCATGTCCTTGTGTGTGATGAACGAAAAATGTCACGGTAACTAATTTAACCACCTGGAAAATAATTTGACAGGTTTCTTCTATGTGGATGATTAGTTATTTTCTCAAAAAAGCAATGTGACGGAAGTTCCAAAGAAGTTTCTCGTTTTTTTAAAGCTCACGCAATCCCGGCTTTAACAATATGCACATTTTTAGTGAACTTATCGATTTGTTTAGTTTCTCTCCTGGCCTTATTTTCCTGCAATTGTTGGAAACTATGGCGTAAATAATTAAATTTCTACATTTCAACTTATCATGTCTATGCGAAAATTGTTAATCGATAGAAATGTTCAAAATTTTATTTTTGTACTGAGGACTTATTAATTGTAAAAACCCAAATGACCGTAATTAGTAGAAATTAAAATACCGAATCGACACGTTAAAATTCCCAAAAGATTTTGTCGAAAAAGTCCAAATTGTATTTTATTTTAATGCAGATATTTACTCCGTAGTTATGGGGAAGTAAACGTTTAATTCTAAAGGTCAAGGGTTTAAAATTGCAATTTTGAATTGGGGCCGTGTTTTTTATTCCGTTTTCATAATACTACAATAATGTTGTGTCATCATGTAAGGAGCTCAAACAGATGTAAGCAATATTTTACAGAAGCCGAATTTTCTTTTGCTTCCGTGATAAATATTACAACAATTATTGTAAACCAAGAATTTGGTGAACTCGTACAAATGTTCTCTCCGGAATTAGTTTTTACAAAAAATACTTGAGGAATAGAGCTTTGAGTTCAATTGAAATAGAATATTATTATATATAAGATAAAATTATATATAATCAAGATTGCAAAAAAAAAACAAGCAGAACGGTACATGAAACAATTCTTTAATGGTGTTAAAAATAAATTATTTTCTTCCCGAAACGACAGAGTAGACGTGCATGATATATATGATGTGTATGACGGAGAAGTGTAGTGTTGGTGGGCCATAACTGCAGCACAAAAAGTTAGACTGACAGGAAGTAAGTGTTTGTATTTTGACAGTAGTTTTTCATAAGGAATTCAGAAATGCTCAGGAGGCAACCAGAAACGGGCAAAGTCGTTCAACGCACAAGAATTTTCCGTTTTATGGATCGGAGACACGCTCCTTGTCAGTCGTGCATGTGACACGCCTCGGCCAGGAACGCTTTTCCGACAGCAACTGCTCAAGAAAAACGTTTTTAAAATGTATTTCCGGTGCTCGCGAATGACAGTAATAAACCCAAATAAGTAGGAAACGACTATAAGTAAGTAACATCCGTCAACAAATGAATACAAATAGTAGGCCAGGACTCATAGTTATAACTTTATTATGAAATACGCAATGGTTTTCTATAAAAAGAAATAAATTTAGGACATGCATTTAGATAGAAAATTTAAAACACCAACAAGTTCTTTATTTTTTATATTCTTTCTGGTGAGTAGAGGACGTATCTATGTTTGTTTTGCCCTTGCAAGAATATAAATTTAGAAGAATCTATCAAATACCGCAATTTAAAATTTTTTAAAACTTATTTCAACATTGTAATTATGCTTTTATTGAACTTGTTGAAGTACACGGTGTTAAATTTTGTGTTGTTCTTTTTGTTATACAGTACGCTATGATTTAATTATTATTGTTATATTTACCTATTCGAAAACTACTAATTTTACTGCCAATTTTACTTCATTTTTAATTATTTAATGTAATGTCTTATTATTACATTTTAATAATATAATATTTAGTACAATACGTATTATAATTTAATGTATTTGGGAAATCAGAATCTACTGCACTGAACCAAATGAATTCTGTTTTTTGTAATTCACCATTTTTTTACTTGAACCGTTCAGAGAAAAACAATTATCAAGAAGATTACATCCTACTTTCCTAGAAATAAAAGTCACTTAGGCAAGCAGGGATGTACACAAAACATCGTGTGGCGTTTCAATATTTTTTTAATTAATAATTTATTTTGGGTATACATGGCATATATAATGTTTACATTTCCATAACATCTTGTTCGTCTTTTAGTTTGGAATTTGAATTCTCTTATAATACACTGATTACCTCCCTTCTCCGGCATTTACATTAGAAATTGCAAAATTTTCGATAAAACCATCAGAACCAATATCACCAATATATATTTTTAGAAAAGCAATAATAATGACACATCACTGGGAATCATCGGGACGTCCTCTATTCGTGAAAACCGTTTATGTAAATGGCAACAGGCACGCCATACTATCTCAAGAGGATCCTTTGGTCCACTCCGGAAATTCGATATTTCGGAAACAAAACCGATCGGATTCATCTCTCAGTTTTAACAGTACTGCCTCCAGCAATAGTTCAAGAAGTCAGGGATCAAATTCCGATGTTAAAACCAATTTTTCGAAGAGTCACTTTCGACGTCCCCATTCCAGGGACATTTCAACCGAATTGCAAAGATGCCTTGTCAAGTTGCGATTTCCCACAAACGTGCAAGACAACAAAGAACAGACCGGGGAAGAAAAGAAAATTTTCAGTTTGCAAGTTGAGGAAGACATTAAAATGGGAAACAAACACAGACGAAAGAAGTGGAAGAACTCGAAAAATAACAAAAAACATGTTGAGGAACATTGTAATTACGACGAACCGATTAGCAGTAACATGTTTTCAGGTGCGTTTCCGTGTTGCATTGTGTTTCTTCTGACACCTGAAGCCTCACTTTGACATGTTGTTTACGTACATTTTATTAAAAAAATTCCATCGCACTGACATGCTTGAGACAGTTTGACATTTAGAGTAATACTATTTTTCCATTTATCATTTCAGAGACTGCTGGTAACCAAACTAATTTGCACGGAAGTAAGCAAAAATTAAGCTTCACAGATGTAACATCAAGTCCGTCACATCTCATTGTAAATTGCAGTTGCGGGTGTCGTGGCTGGTGTAACATTCACGGTTTCCTAGCCCTGAAAGAGCCAATGAAAACGGAGGGAAGAAAAAATGAATTCAGCGAAACACTTCATTCTTTCATTGTTCCCACCGAATTCAAATCACCTGACAAAAAAGATATTGAAAACTCTCACTTGCATCCAAATTCCGTCATTCAAAATCCTTGCGAATTCTACTGGAACAAATACTTAACGGCATCTTTTAATACATCGTTAACCGAACGAGTAATCCAGTGGATTGATTTGGCCGGGAGACAGAAGTTAGATGACAAATTAAAAATTACAAACGAGGGAAGAATACCCGGTAAAAGTGTCCAAGCAAATGATTTTACAAGGAATAAGTTTCAGGAACGTTTGAATGAAAAGAAATTAGAATCCAAGAAAGATGTGCCCACGAACAGAGAACTTGTTCTTCAAAAGAACTCTTTTGACGTTGACGTTGAAGCCGAAATAAAAGTAGATGTAGACAGCAATGTCGTTTCATTCGTTGAAAAATTAGAAAAAGAAAATACACGGAGTTCAGGTGAAGCACCTAACGAACCAGGAGAGGTGGAAAACTATACGACAGCAATGAATTTAGAAAAGTCTTTGGCAGTCGAAGAACAAGTCAATCGTAACGATGAATCTCAGATGAGTTCGATTGCTCAAAAAATCAATCCAAATTTATCAGAATCAGTTCATTTACAAAAGTCGATTACAAATCAAATTGAGCAGTCGTTTCCAAACACTGAAAAATCAGAAATAAAAATTACTTCGAATGTGAATGTTCATTTTTATACTCAAAATAAACCTGCCAAACCGACAAACGGTTTATCAACACACGAATCCACACCAGGTTTGGATGAGATTGACGGATGTGACCAAAACTTCAAAATAAGATCCATAAAAGTGTTCAAAAAGAAAGGAACAAGCGTAAAAGACCAAAAAAACCATTCGGTTCGAACTAACAATGTCTTCAGTGAGACACTCAAACTCATCAGAGAAAGAAACGCTGCTGAAGCTGCAAGAGTAACAAAATACCAAGACTGGATAAATGAGGTTTTAAACAAAAATTACACGACGGTGAACGACACACCTGTGACACGGACTACTTTAAATAGAAATGTACTGACGGAGCCCATGGAAGACGTTTTCTGTCTGAGGCAAAGCAAAACGGCCTGGGAACCTGAGGCGAGCCTGGACAAACCTCAGCTGCACATTTTCATACCTTCGCTACCGCAGAAGGAAGTTGGTGAAGAAAGCTTGTCAGAATGCGAAAGTTTCTTGTGAGTGAAAGTCGGGACGTGTGCAAAACAGTTTAGAAAGTGCCTTTAAAAGCGGGTTTAATTTTATACAGCAGAGTTACGTAAAAAGATTGCATGATTTATATTTTCTAAGATAATAAAACATTTAAAATCAAGATGGCTGTAAATACTCTAAGATAAATAAATTACAATCTATTTTTTTTACCGGCTGTGTTTTACACTAAAGTAAATAAACCTAGGCTTCTTTCCTCAAAGCGATTCGTTCAAGCCCTTAAAAATTACTTATGTACACCTAGGCATCCGTTCGTTTGGGTAGGATGCCCAGTAGTTGGTATTTTCCATACGTCTTTGTGCCGAAATATTGCACAATAAATTAAGTAAATGCCACAAAATTCCGAGTATTCACGAAATTTATGTACAGTCCTTGTTCAGGCCTTTGAAGTAACACAAATAACAAATGTTGTCAAGTAACGTGCAAAACGGAGAGAGATATGTAAACCTAACCAAGTTGAAAATTCTGACACGTAATAAACTTTGAAAACTTTCACATTGTCTACGAGAAAGCAAATGACATAATTTTTTACAAAAGTTAAATAACTTTTTTAACTTTTGTCAAGAACTGTTTGTTGTTATTTATTAATGATATGAAGGTAGGTTACGACATTTAAAGTCCGTTTGTGTGAGACAAATTTGGTTCAACTATCACTAGGTTATTGCTTACGATACGCGTTTCACGTATGTAACTTTGATAATTTTATTTACACGGTAACTAATTACATTGCAACCATTTCGAATAAAAATAAATTTAATATTTACCTATTTTAACTTTTGAGTTAGTTTAAATATTGATTTAGATGGCTACATTAGGACAAATATAAAAGACAATTAAGCACATACCTGAAAAGTACTGTGTGATATACTTCTTGCTTGAAAGCGGGATCTCAATGGCGGATCCAGTGGATTCCCTGTGTATTTGGGTACTGGTAAACCCAAAGCAATTACCCTGAAATCGTCGCTGACTCTTACTAACTTCCACTTGTCAAGTTCTTCTTTAGTATGTTCCTAATAAATATAAACATGATCTGAATGATCTTTATATTCTTTCATATTGATTAAAGTAACAAACTCAGGTTACTGGGGTACCTTTAACAATTTATCGTATCTGGAAGCAGGTATTAGAAACCTCCCATCCTCCAGGTGCATTTCTCTGTTTTCCAAAAGATTATTTAGAACGGGAAGGACGTTTCTCTCAGCCTTTTCTATTCCTTCTAAAACCAGAACTCGGCCTTCCACAGCTGCTCTAACGGCATTCTGAAACGAAAAACAAAATAAAATAATAATAATAATAAACTTATTAATAATAATCCTAATTTAAGTACGTGGATTGATTCGCAAACAATCGAAAGGCACCAATTATTTCTCCAAAAGAATTTAAACGTGTAGAATGGTCTTGAGAAAGACCTGGAGACCCTTTTTGTTTTAATGTCAAAAAGAATCTGATTTATATTTTTAATTAATTTGCTTTTTATACAAAATTTGTCTGATTGAGTGACGGACCCAGCCACCAATCAGAACCTTTTTTACATTCAGCACTCTAAAAACAAAAAAACTGTCACTTTTTGGAGCGCGCCCGACTTAGCGACGCGTCCAGCTACCAATTACACTCATGTCCGCTGTGCAGGTCGCAACATACCCCCGACCTTGAAACGATTCGGGTTTCAAAAAAGAAATAATAATGTTCATACACTCTACTAAACTTACACTAATGTTCTCATATTATAGCATACATGTCGTTCTTCTTAGCAATTTCTGAAAGTTTGAAAATCTCTGAATCAAATAAGTGTGTTTACATGATGAACCGTAGTTGTTCTTTTTCCTGCTTCTGCATCCGTAGTCTCCTTTTCTAGTTCATTTGTCTTATTCTCCTTTGATGATATTGCAGGTTGGTGTAAAAAGCTCGGTCCACGCCACCACAATATTAGTTCTTAGTTTAGCTCCTTTACTCCCCTGGAAGCACAATCTGCAGGATTTTGATCCTTTGCCACATAACACCAATCTCCTACCATGAGGTTCTCCGTGAACCTTTTCAACTTGGTGCACTACGTAAGGCTTCCATTTTACTCGGTCGTCATGTCTGATCCATGTCAATGTTACCGTTAGTCAGTCCATGCCCGCAACATTTTTACCATCAGTTGTTTAGACACATTCCTTAAAAGTTTCGTTACTGCTACGTTTAACTCTAAATGGGGAATTGAAATGCATTTTAATGGCGCTACTCTGGTTTTTGCCGCCACTGAAGTAACATGAATTCCTGACGCCGCTTGCACATCCAGTGTATACAACTGCTGCAATTTCTTTTGCTGAAAATTTCTTTCCTAGAATGGTGAACTGAGACAGCCATCGAACGTTTTATATGTCGGACAAGACCGCTCTCCTTATCGGTATTTTGACCAGTGTCTTCGTCGACGACGGTTTTACTTACTTTCTTTTTGTCTTCCGGGACATGTGTGACACCTCCAGACCGAAGACTTTTATCTAAATTGCCGACCTGGTAACGTCTCCCTTGGCCGCCAAATTCTCTTCGTGAATCTTCAGGGTGATTTTTCCTGCCTGTAATCTTTTCTGTATAGATGTGAAGGCGAAATGAGTTGAAATCGCAGCAACACGTGATAAATTGTGTGTTTTTGGTTCCATCTGCATTTATCCAGCACTTTTTCATTTTAGCAAATCCGTCGAAAACGATCAGAACTTGTGTTGTTATTTGATCATTCAGAGTTTCTCGATGGCTTGCTGATGGTTTCGTAGCAGCGTCCCTTGAAAAAGATGCAATCCCCTCCCCGTTCTTTCAAAAGCCTCCATTTTTGACCTCAATCACTTAACATGTATTTTTTTGCGACGAAATAATATCTCCCTTTTGAAGTTGGCCTGGTTTCACCCCCGGGCCCCCCCCCACCCACCTTCCCTAACCCGACCGAATGTGGACGTTCCACCGCGCGTGCCACCCGTGCGGCTAATTCGACGAAATAGTTGAGCTTCTTCTAAGCAGAAACCTGGTTGAGTTCCTTCCGAACTGCAGCCTCTTGCAGACTCGAAGTTGATTGAGTTCCCCATGAACCACAATCTCTCGTAGAACTTGAAGCTGATCGAGTTTCTTCAGAACTGCAATCCCACGTAGACGTACAGCTCTTCCCACTGACCACCTCCTTTCGAGAAGTCAGCCAGAGCCCGTCGGACGCTTGTAGGAGAAGAAAAGAAAATAGCAAAAGTGCGCTGCACCTGCCTCAGACCCTTTCGTGGCTGGCCTCCTACAATGTCAGCTGATGAGCGCAACTTCAAAGTCCAACTCGAAGGACCAATTTATGGAGGTATTTCTCCATAAGAATTTAAACGTGCAAAATGGCCTTGAGAAAGACCTGGAGATCCTTTTTGTTTTAATGTCAAAAAGAATCTGATTTATATTTTTAATTAATTTGCTTTTTATACAAAATTTGTCGGATTGAGTGACGGACCCAGCCACCAATCAGAACCTTTTTTACATTCAGCACTCTAAAAACAAAAAAACTGTCACTTTTTGGAGCGCGCCAGACTTAGCGACGCGTCCAGCCACCAATCAGATCATTTTTTGCGGCCAGACTTTCGGACACTCATGCCTGCAGTGCAGGTCGCAACATAATTAATGTACATCTTAGTATTATTATTACAATGCAACTCGGCCTTTACCCTTACCTTTATCATTTGATTAAAAATTTTAGGATTGTGGGTACGTACTTGATCAAAATATTTTGCAGTTCCACCTAATATTTCTCGCCTTTGCTTCAAATCGGCCTCTGTTGTGTCTCTGCTGAGAGAAACGTACTCAACTTCTCGTCCAGCCATTTCCAAAAAAACCATGGCCAGCTGCCGACGAGTTGGACCCGGTCGCCCAATTAAAAATATATCTTGTTTTAAAATGTCTTTCTGCAGCATCCATCGAAGATGTCGAAGTGTATTCTGGCTCAACTCTCCCATAGATACTAGACAGAGTTTAACATTATGAAGTTTAATATTATGACAACCATTTTAAATTCAACTGTCACATTACTTACAATACTTGTGTGGACTGTATTGTGGCCTCTTCGGAGGACGTAAACTTTTCTGAACATCTCCAATTTTAATTTCGGTGGCTGAATCTGAAATACAAAAGTAGCCTGTTGTACTGAGTCTAATAAATTTGAAAATTAATAATTACTATTTCTACGAGATTCGCATACACAATTGATACTTTGCAACTTTTGTTATATTATTTTTTATTTAGTTTTGAACACCTAAACGTTACCTTTACGTTTTAACACTAAACCTACCGACATTTTAGGTTAGCTACCGCGTCAAAAAAAAAATACGTAGTTTAGTAAAATAGACAGCAACCAAAATAATTTTCTATTGGTAAAATAAAAAAAACAACACTCTCGCTTTTTAATGCATTATGCATTTCTTTTTACTTTTATAAATTTTCAACACATTTTTTACAAGTTACAGAATTTTGTACGGCGTATTTTCCACAAACGTTTTTTTTACATTTTACACTAATTTCATTTGTTTTATTGATGTTACAGTATCTTATTTGGCATGATTTTCGTTCAGAAGGAAAAATATTTGCAGTTAATATTGTTTGTGATGAGCTTTCCATGCTTATCCGTTTCTCTTTCTGATATTCGGTCCCAAGTTCTTCTGCCCATTGAAAGAAAACCTTTGCCTCGATATTTTCTCAACCCTTGTTTCTTTATATAAAATCCAAGCATTTACACCGATTAAATCAGGTTTTAGATTTTACACTGTATTTTATTTTTTGGTTATTTGACGGACTGCATCTACAGCGTAGGCTTCGTTGATTTTTGCGAAGTCTTTTCGACTCATAGTAGTCGAGAACAATGACGGATCCCGTTTCTTGTTCCATAAATATGATTAATTAATATTTTTAGCCGCATATGCGCCTGAGTGCGCATAGAAGTTCAATAAATGCATATAATTTTGCAACAAATAAATTCCATCTTGTTTTCAAAACTCGACGTGCCTTTTTCTGTATATTCCCTTACATGTTCAATCATTTTGTGGTCAATAATTAAAGAAAAGGCTTTTTAACACTGCCCTTCGTAATATTTTGTTTAGCACGTCCTGATATTTCTTTGAAAATGTTATAAATCGATGTTCTTCTCCTGCTAGACGCAATAGAAGAATCGTCTGTCGCAGTGTCAATTTTTTCTTCATTTTCACATTCACAACTAAATATAAATCTCTTTCTTTTTTGTCCTCTTCTTTGGTATCGCTGTCAAAATGAGTCGTAGTAATTTTTTGCAGTATCATCATCACTATCGTCAACTTCTTGACTATCTCCCGAACAATATTCCTCGAATGTCTTGACATTTTTGGGGAATCTATAAATGATAATTGAAAAGTAAAATATAAAAATGTCACTGAAGGAAACTCCCTTAACGGTGATGTTTCTTCACAGTCCTCGTTTCCTTTCAAACACTACAATAAATCGCAAACTAGCAAAATCACAAGAAACAACTTCACGCCGTGAATTCTTTCTCCGAAATGACCTCCTTGAGTCCTCCCTTAGTTTATTTGTTTCATTCCCCAAAACCCAAAATTCTTCAACTCTACTCCGTTCTGCGTTTCCCTTATCTCGTCCTAGGAACCCTAATTTACAATCATTTTCTAGTCCAGGCTTCTGTTGTGTATTTGAACCTGATTTACTATAGGAACCCTTCCTCATAATCACATTTTGTTTTCTTCGAACAGACTTTCTGTTTCTTTAATTGGACCTTTCGGTTACGGTGGGTACCCTGATAAAAAATTCTGATTTTGTAATGTTGACATTGTCAAAACTACCACCTACATGACTTTTTTATGCTCACATATATTATACATATAGTGTACCCTGCACATATAATCGCAAAACAATTGCAAAAATGCGGTTACCGAATAATATACAGTCGAAAATACAATAACGTTTCAAGCGATCAGAGGACATGGTATACTAGACATAGTACAATTTTTTTTAGGAAAGTAAGCAACAAAAAAAGTTTAATAATGTGTAAAAATGGGTTGTACAGATATTTTAGGAAAAGTCAGTAAGCCACATGGTAATGCAGTAACGTTTTTGCGAGAAATTTTATAATTTTGAAAGCGGTCATTTGACCACGCGTGTACAAGACAACTACAAAATATTTCAATATAACAGTGGCAGGGCACGTTTCAATAATGTGTTCCCTTTTTTCCTTTTTTTTTTAATAAAGTTGAAACCGTGTTAATCGATCATTTGCGAAAGTAACAAACATTTTTTCATTTATCAACGTTTTAATTAAAAGGTGTGGAAGTATTTCTCCATAAGAATTTAAACGTGTAAAATAGTCTTGAGAAAGACCTGGAGACCTTTCTTGTTGTAATACCAAAGAGAATCTGTTTTGTTTTCTATTAATTTGCTATTTATATAAAATTTGTCTGACTGAGTGACGGACCCAGCCACCAATCAGAACCTTTTTTACATTTAACACTCTAAAAACAAAAAAACTGTGACTCTTTGGAATGCGCCCGACTTAGCGACGCGACCAGCTACCAATCAGATCATTTTGCGACCAGACTGTCGGACACTCATGCCTTCAGTGCAGGTCGCAGCAAGGTGTTAGTAACTCGGATTCTTTTCACATTTTAGTAATTAAAAAATTAACATTGAATAAAATCCAATAATGAAACGATTCGTGAAATTTTAGTACAACACCAGGGGATTGAACCTGTAGGAAACTCTGCAGGACCCATGATTTCATAAGAAATTAATAATTTTTTTTACTCTTAAATTAAGTAGTTTGGCTTAGCAAACGTTAAAAAAAACGTTAAAGTAATTAAATAATTAAACCTTATTGGTCTGAAAACGAAAGTACCTCCTTGAGGAGATCGAACTAAGAAAATGTGCACAGAGTTAGTTAGTTTAAATGGAATTAAAACAGCTTTTATACTTGGTGTCATTAAGTGATTTAACTTGCCACAGTCAAAGTAATGGTAATGTCACGGAGTTAAATGAAAAATTAAAATGAATAACTTAACGTCATATTGATCGACATTTATTCAAGGTGTTTTCACATATTGGGCAGGAAGACCGTTCTCCTTAAAATGTTGGGAAACCCTTGAAGAACTGCGTCGAATTATTCGTGCTTCTACACTTTCATTTGATATTCTTTAAATTTTATAAATACAACATAATATTTGATTAAGGTCAGGTCATGCGAGATGCGACATTTTAAATCATTATGGCAAAACGAAGCCTAACGATGATTTCTTTAAAAGTAATAATTTAAACTTGTTGACGATCACAACAACTAAGTTCTGCACAGGACAGATTACTTTCAACTGGGAGGAATACCGGATAGTATAGAAATTTGTATAAGCTTTTGTGCTTTTGTAGAGCACTTAATTAATTAAGCAATAATTAATGAACATAAACGATCTCAAAATAAATTGCTGCCTTACTGGGAAAAAAAATTCATTTGCAAGTGTTTCCAACAATATGTACTAGAGTACACTGCTACACTACATTAATAACAAGTTTATAAAATCAGAGAAGTTTATAAAATGAGAAGGAGAAGGAAAAGTAATGTTCCTTTAAAATTTGAATAAACTAATGGTCGATGAGAGGAGTGTTAGATCGGTACTGTATTTAAAGATTTAAAATTATAATTTTCAATGTTTTGTGTCAAATGATTAGACATGGAAAAGCTAAAATGTTGACTTTCTATGGTCACAAATGGACTTCAATAAATAAAAATTGTTTTTTAAAAAGATTTTAAAAAAGTCATCACAAAAAAATGAATTGGAAACTTCACATCCTCTCTCTTTTTCACTTAAACTCCCATGTAAATGATACTAATTAAGTGAAATAAACTAATAATATAAAAATTAAGAATAACATGAATTATTTATGGTAATGAACATAAGGAAATAATTTAAAAAATATGTAACAAAGCTTACATTAAACATATTTATTTAACTAGAAATAATTCTATATTTAATGAATCCTTAATTTTATGCTAACTATTACCAAATATTCTGGTGACATCAAGCTGCTTCTTTGTAGAACGATTCTTTCCTTGAGCACTGGTTGGTATGTCATAATTTTTTATTGAAACTAGATTTTTTAGTGAGTGATCATCTTGAAGTTGTGTAATGTATTCAAAAATAGAGGCTGCCCTTTTAAACATGTTACTAAGTTTTTCTACAGAAATTTGTGAGACATTTCTGCTCACATTCAAGTCTAAGCTCATAGGATTCCTAATTAGCAATGGATACTCATTATTTTTAATAACAAGACCAGTCTTCACACAGCATCCATATACACTAAAGTCAAATTTTGAATAAAAGTTAAAGAATGAACCAAGCAAGCTTTGCAGTGAAACATTACTCATTTCTTCACTACATTCATATGCACTCAATCCCATCATAATTTCTCTTTCAGTTAATAGTGTTTGTTTTTCAGTAGGAAATACATTCAGAGGAGGTAAAAATGACTTGGGCCCTATTGTTTTCTGTTGAAGGAAAAAAATAACAAGTAATGTTAGGGAAAAATTTGTAATGCTGGTATTTGGTTTATCATCTGTTAACCCTACAGATTTAGCCCACCATCTGATTGCAAAGACCAGGGGTTTGACACGCTCATCAAGGTTGGCTAATGTGTACAGCAACTGTGACATTAATACTGGAGATTCACAGTACAAAGACAAATCACAATCAATTCCTGCAATATCATGTTTAAATTTTATAATGGGAACTCTTGCATGTTTAATATAATTGATTTTTGTACATCCAACTCCAAACACTCTGAAGACATTTGCTATAACATCTAAATGTGATTGCATTAACTGTCTGTCATTTGGCTTAAGGTTTGTTATTATTCGATTACCGTTTTCATTTTGCACAATAACCAAATCTAAATCACACCCATTATAACCAAAGTCTGTCACTGCACTTCCAAAAGGATATACAATAGCATTGGGTAACAATCCAGCAACAATATTATACACTTGCTTGCACAATAAAAATCTCAGTCTGTAACCCAAATCATTTAACCTGGTTTCTTTGTAGAGTAAACTAATTTGCTCACTAAGAGTTAATTCTTGGTCCATTAAATTTAAAATTGCCTTTGAAGTTAAGCAATTCACATTAACATTAAATTTAACATTAATGTTATTATTTTGTTCTTCCCTTAATGCATAATCAACTTCATAGAAATATCCAAATTGTGCAGGACTCTTTTTGACAGCAGTAACACTGGGTGAAGAACCTTCTTTCAAACCATTAACAAGACTAAAGAGTTCCTCTCTACAACTCATTTCAACAAGGGCATAATGGTTTCCACCCAATTTATAGTGGTACATTTGTGTAATTGATCCATGACTGGCACAGTAATCTTGGAATTTTTCCCAATCTCCAAATGCATTGAGTTTGACAGCCACACTTTTAGATGCTTCCTGTAGACGGCATTCCAAATGTTTTGTAAAAAATATATCATCAAGTAATTGCTTATCTTCCTTAGGGAAAATATTTTCCTTATTGACTTTCTCCAATAACCCTGAAAATATTTTAGATTTTTTATAGCAAATGTCGTGTCAGAAAAGTTTTAGAATTAACAAGAAATTTATAAATATTTTAGAATACTATGTGCAATAAACTTCTACATGATGGTAAGTAGACTTAAATAAACAATGTGAATAACTTTTATTATATTTTGTATTATAGATTAGAATCTGGATTGATATCAATGCCAATTTATGTTCCTTAACAATATCATTAGATTAAATATTTTAAACTTCATTATAATAAAAACTATTTATACTTACTCTTTGTGTGTAAAATAATTTTAAAAAGGCACAAAATTACTTAGTTGAAAGTAGTCTTGATGTAAAAATTGATTAGCAAGTGAAATATTCACTTATTAAATTTGGTAAATTTAATGTACAATGTAAAAGTAAAGCACTATTTTGTAAATAAAATAAATGCTATGTTGAAACTGTGTAGAAGAACAATGGTGGAGTATTTATGTATGTCTTGCTCTGCTACTCAAACAACACAACATGTTTTTCAAAAAAAATACGTAATCATCTCAAACCCGGTATAATTTTACACGTGATGTTAAACGATTAAGATAAACGTTGAGGAACTACGAATCACAGAAATAGAGAGAGTGGGTATATGTGAAGCAGTGGAATGGAAGACATTTAAAAACTCAAAATGTGAAAATTAATGAAATAAACTTCATTCAACAAACCTGAAGAACTTTTGAATCCGGCCATAGGCTTGGTAGGAGTCAAAAACAAATTAGACCCTTCACCTACAATTCGCCTAATCAAAGTTACCCTCTTAACGGTGGAATACATGACGACAGAGACATTTACATAAGAGCGTGAAATCTGAATAAATCCGTTTGAACGCATGTACTGAATACCTTTCCAAACATTTTGATATAACCTAGCACAATAACATAGAAGGCTTCGTACATTTCCTTGAATCTCTGAACCGTAGCAACATATATAATCGGCGTTTATAGATATTTCTAAAATGATATTTTTCTTCCAAAAAGCTGAAATACAAGGCCAATCCGGCCAATATCAAGCTTCTAATTTGTTTAAAATTTGGAATTCGAAATTATTACGCTATGTCCGTGTTTGGGTGACGAAAAATGCTTTGCCTGTTTTAATAGCAAAAACATTTAGCCGAAAAAGTTTGCCTAAAACCGACAAATATCCGAAAATTATTATAACACCAAGAGAATTTTAACTGGAAAGGTAAAACATTGCAGATTAGGCCTCACGATTGCGTAACCTCGTCTCTGCTTTTTGCGCTTTCTACTACTTAGTAAATGTTGCTGTCATCAGGTTAAACCTTTGCGTCCATCAATTAACAGAAGCAAAATAATTTGCCAATGCGAAAAAGCATTGGAGTTTTCGTTTCTTTCGGCCGTTTAAGTTGCACAGCTTGGATATGATTGTCAATTTTCCCATAATTCTGTGCAAAACAGGAGCTGACGTCATGTGATAAAAAGCAAGCAGAACTTGACGTAAAAGTATTCAGTTTACAAGTGCTGTGGATGTTTTCTTGTTGACTTTTCTGACTAAATTCCCTAGTACAATTATTTGAAAATTTACTAAGTTTAAACTAAATTTCCTTCCCTGTAGAGATTTTGTTTGAGAAATGGATCCGGATGTAGAAACACTGTATGACGATGTTGACTCTGGGAACGAATCCAGTGGCGATGATGTTGATTTTGCCATGGAAGTTGAAAGTAATAACCCAAGGGAAAGACCCACGGATGTGGATGATTATCCGTTTGAGGTTCTTTCAACGGAAGAAATCGTACAACATATGGTGGACTCTATAAAAGACGTCAACACTGTCGTAGAGGTAATCTTAAACGGGTTGCTCGCATTTACATAAACAAAACAACCTTCCTTTGTTTATGAAATGTTGAAACTTGGACATATCTAAATGTTTTTTTCAATAAATGATAATTATGACCAGGAATTTTTAAATTGTGCTCATGTCAAGTGCAAAATATGTAACAAACATTCTAAATGAATCATCAGGTTTCCTTCAGGCTTATTGTTTTATTTCAAGCTCAAATCTTGCAAGGAAATTTGTGGGACAATCTTATTTTTAATTATGAAATTTATTGAAAATATGGTATTTTTTGTTTTTGAATGAAAGAGGGGGTTATATAAACAAGCTGAAGGGGGAGCTTTACTTGTTAATTAGTTCAAATATTTATTTTCATTACTAACATGTTTGATAAAATTACATTTAATGTGTTCTACTTTCAATTCAGGTGTCTATCATTTCTCTTAATTATATAGCTCAAAAAAATAATTACATATCTGAGTAGAGTACTTTTTGTATCACAAAAATAATATTACTTGAATTTCATATTAACTGTATATTCATAAGGAGGCCAGTTGTTGTGTTCTACAATATTTGTTACCCAATCTATTGTCATTCTTTTCCAATTGTCTTATTCTTTTTATTTTATAGATTCCAGCTACAACCACTAGAATTTTATTAAATCACTTTAAATGGGATAAAGAAAAACTAATGGAAAGGTTTTATGATGGTGATCAAGATCAGTTATTTGCAGAAGCTAGAGTAATCAATCCTTTTAGGAAACCAGCAATAATAAAACAAAAGGTTTGCATATTTGAGTTATTTTTTGCAATTTATTTCAAAGTTATTCTTGAAATTTTGATGTTGACGTATTTACATCAATATAAGTTCGAAAATTATGAACAAGTCACCTTATTTTTGTATTTGTCCTAGTTACAACCAATCAGAAGAACGTCAACCACAAGTACAGAGGAGTGTGAAATTTGCTTTATGGTACTGCCCTCACCTGTAAGTTAACTACAAAAAGAGTTACAACTAATTTTTTTATTTCCTTTGTAATGTGTTTAAACCATTTTGTAAAAAGTTTTTGAACATTTTAATTAGTAATAAATATTTATTAATATTTTGTAGTTTGTACCAGTCACACAGACCAGGTGTACTAAATGTTTTCTGCTTTCTTTTAGATGATGACAGGATTAGAATGTGGGCACAGATTCTGCATGCAATGTTGGGCAGAATACTTAACAACCAAAATAATGGAAGAAGGAGTAGGTCAAACAATTGCTTGTGCAGCACATGGATGTGATATACTTGTAGATGATGCGACTGTTATGAGGCTTGTTAGAGACTCCAAAGTTAAACTAAAATACCAACATCTTATTACTAATAGTTTTGTTGAGGTGAGAATTTTTTGACAGACTGAGAATTCAACACAATATTTGCACAAGTCTGAGTATGAAATGATTCAACACATTGTTTTTATGTACTTTCAGTGTAATAGACTTTTGAGGTGGTGCCCTTCTCCTGATTGTAATAATGCAATTAAAGTTCAACATGTAGAAGCTCGGGCTGTAACATGTAAATGCTCTCACACATTTTGTTTTGCTTGTGGTGAAAACTGGCATGATCCTGTTAAATGCCACTGGCTCAAAAAATGGATAAAGAAATGTGATGATGACTCAGAAACCTCAAATTGGATTGCTGCCAATACTAAAGTATGTAGAAATTATGTTGTTAGGTAAGGGTACACACTCATAAAAATTTTAACTTTCATTCACATTTGTTTTACTTCTAGGAGTGTCCAAAATGTAATGTAACTATTGAAAAAGATGGAGGTTGTAATCACATGGTTTGTAAAAATCAAAACTGCAAGGCAGACTTCTGTTGGGTTTGTTTAGGACCTTGGGAACCTCACGGATCGTCATGGTATACCAAAAATTTCAAACTAAGTTGCACAAGTAGAGTTTTACAAAGGGACTATGAATAAAATCATTTACTTCTTTCAGGTACAATTGCAACAGGTATGACGAAGAAGAAGCTAAAGCTGCTAGGGATGCGCAAGAACGATCTCGGGCGGCATTGCAGAGATATCTTTTTTACTGTAATCGGTACATGAATCACATGCAATCGCTCAAGTTCGAACACAAATTATACGCTAGTGTTAAAGGAAAAATGGAAGAAATGCAGCATCATAATATGTCGTGGATTGAAGTGAGTGTTTGTAGAAATACAACTCTAATATTTTAGAGTTAGGCGAATTGAAACAGTTACAGTAATCGTTCATCCAGAATTCTTAACTACATACACTTCCTTTCTTACAGGTGCAGTTTCTAAAGAAAGCCGTCGACATTTTGTGTCAGTGTAGGCAAACGTTAATGTATACCTATGTGTTCGCTTACTATCTGAGGAAAAACAATCAGTCGGTTATTTTTGAAGATAATCAAAAAGATTTGGAGAGTGCAACGGAAAAACTCTCGGAATTCTTAGAGCGTGATATTACTTCAGAAAATCTTGCTGACATAAAGCAAAAAGTGCAAGATAAATATAGGTAGGTTACCGAGATTGCAAGTGAAACTTAAATTCTCAAGAGAGACTGTTTCGAAGGTTTGCATTCATGCACTTCTAATTTACAGATATTGTGATGGGCGACGGAAAGTGTTATTAGAACACGTTCACGAAGGCTACGAAAAGGATTGGTGGGATTACACTGAGTAAACCTTAGCTCAGGTATCGGATATATTTAGTGCTTTCTAATACAGGGTTTTTCAGTTTTGTCGTTTCCAGTGTATTTATTCCACACCTCCCTTGCGAAGGAATAAATTTTTTCATATGTATATATGTATACGTGTGAACGCATGAAAATTGACAAGAAAATCCCAAAAAATTGTACAACTTTGTTGCGTCTGGTTTCGAGAACTGAATAGAAAAACGTGACTCAAACGGGAAGCCCATGAAAAACAAAGTGAAATCAGAGGAAAACGAACAGAAAACCAAAAGTTCCCAGTCTCCTCCCCCACAAGATTGTACGGTTACAATTGGACATTTGCAATTACAGGAGTTATTAATTCGAATTCGTTGTGATGTTTAGGTTCCAAACACGAAAAAAATTCGAAACATACACTTTAGTAAGAACAAAAATAGAAGACACATATCACAGTTTTGTTAGAATACCGAGAAGAGTTATAATTACTTTTTTGTTTTGCGGCGTTCACGTATTCAGGTAAAACTTCTTCCCAAGGGACAAGGAAAAGCTTATTCTAAAACGGTTTTAAAAAAAAAGTAAAAATTGAACATGATTTGCAGTTGTAGCCAGTGAACGGGGGAGTTAAAAAAGTGAAAAATTAAATTTATAACTTGCTTAGACATAGTGTTGGATACAGAGATTATCCAAGAAGTGAGAAAGAGAAAAATACGAATAAATTTCAACACAATTTTGTAGCTGCCGCACTGCTGCTGATCTTTTTTCATTTAGGCTTAACGCTTATTAGCCTTATACTCGTCTCGGAATTACTTGTTCTGTCTTGTTCTTGTATCTTGAATTTATCTTAAGGAAATAAATTTTCTGAATTGTTGAACAAAAACTTTGTTTTCTTTTGGAGTACTTTGGAGTCGACCGTTAATTAGTTTCTTATTATTATTCTTAGTAGTAATAATTTTGCTTGGATGCAGACTAAGAGCGCGTGATGTGGGGTTACTATGGTTACTTTAATTAAGACATGTGGTTTGCATTTTACTGAATGAAGAATATTTGGAGTGTAGATCATGTGAAATCAGTCGCAATCGCAACTCTCCCGTCAAGTGGGGTCTCCTGTGCAATAAATTAAGAAAAAAAATGTTTCTTTATACGTACTACCGGTTTAGCTTTAGAATGGAAGAAAAAACCCAAAAAATTCTTTTGTAATGCATTGGAAACGTCACAAACCCTGTATAGAAGAGTCGGAAACATGCAGCGACGGCCGCTTCACCGAAGGAAGTTGGTGTTCAGCAACATTCCTAGTTTTCTCACTGCCCCTGTGTACAGTGTAGTTGAACACAGAAAAACTATAAGGGAAAATTCGACATCGGTGTCGAATAAAATGATAAAAGGAGAGAGAGAGAGAGAGAAATGTGGTAGAATTTGGCATATATCACTGCATGTTTCTATTAGTTCGGACGTGATCTCTAAAGTGTTGGTATTAAATAACTCAGCTACCATTTCTATGTAAATTGTGGAGCTTGTTGCAATTTCTCAATATTTTGGTAACTAAATAAGTGCGGATTTTGAGGAGGGAGATTAACTCTAAGTTTCACCGGTTTGTTGGTAACTTCGGCCCATTTTAAGCTCTGTAAAATCTCTTACTTCGCTGGTTTGGCATGGAACAAATTAAATCGTTCTCGGCGTTGATAAAAATACAAATTTTGAGTGTGTGTTCGTGTGTCACAGTTCGGTCGTAGTTCGCTCTATTAATTCTTGGCAAGCTCTTTATGACAACGATATGTGAGGTCTCGTATTAACATAATCCAACATTATTTGCTAATTCGGACCGGTTTTTGCGAACAGCATTACTCAATTTGACTGCGATACATACAAACAAGTCGGTTGTCGAACTTTGGTAGAAATTTATATTGTAGTAGTGTTGCTCCAATGATGACCACAGTTTCTCTTTAACCTTGTTGAAAATTTTGCATTTTGCATCGTGAAAAAATGATTCAGATTCAACAAATCTTAGTCAATGCTTCCTGTAATCTTGAGCTCGTGACTAACACAAACTTTTAATGAAGAATTTAATAAACCTCCAACTGTGGGTCAGGTCCATAATTTTGTTATTCAGCCTGATTTTCATTGATTCTTTAGATGAGAATATCATCTTCCCTTCCGTGTATTAACTTTTTAGAAATTATATACTTTCCCCAAAATCCGCTATTACTCGGTTACCAATTCAATTGAAAGAAAAACATGAATGTATCTTGTTTGCATCATATTTCATTTCGTTCGCTTTATTTAATTTCTCCCATGTTTAGCACATTTTTAAAAACAACTTGTAATTAACAATAGCTTTGAGAATTGGTTAAACAAAAGCCGTGTAACATATTAGGGTTTTGTGAATATCCTTTTATCGAAACAGTCTAAAGTATTTTGTACACTTTAATATTTGTATATTTTAATCATTTCACTTGTCTCCAAAGCATTAGAATAATACGTGCATTTAACTCATTAAGTGCCTTGCCATTTAATTCTTACATCGTAAGCGTAAAAAACAAAAATTAAAGTATCAGAAGTTTGTATCATTATATATAAATATGTGTGTGTATTGTACAGATTCTAGATTCTCTCTGTTAACTAGATTTCGTAAATATCTAAATAACCTGGATATATTAAATATGTAAATTTTCCACTTCTTTGTATTTACTTGAAGCTTATATTAATTATCAAGTCAGCATGGATCCTCGTTCATTCAAAATAATAATTTTGATGGTTATAAATGTCCCGGCACTTAATGAATTAAGTCAAAGGTAGCGGTTGCAGGCATTTGTGCCTAAAAAACGCGTTTCAACCGTACAAGTACTGCAATAAATAATTTGTAAAAAAAAATTATACGCGCTCGCTCGCTTAATGAAAATTAGCAGCAGGTTGTTGAAAACCTTACGCCAACAGATACGTAGGGTTGTATTAAGCGGGTAAAATTATTTAAATAAGTAAGGAATATTGTTTATTGCATACGCCGTTAATTCGGAAGTGGCCTTCTACATCTAAACTAATTTATTTTCAAACTCCCAACACTGTTGTCGCGACCCTTTTCATGGTGGAAGTCGGCTGTAAGGGCGAACAAAAAGTACAAAAAATGAAGCCCTCGGTAGAAAAGTCGACAAATAGTATTTAATCCTGGACGTGAATCGGTTAACTACTATGATATATTTATTTTTATGTCGCAATAGAATAAAATCACTCGCCTGGACCACGTTGAATGTCAAAGGAAGCTGGTGAAAAGGAACGTTCGCAAGTTTTAGAACGGTTTTCCATTGACGTGTACTAATTTATTAAATAAGTAAATAGATTAAGTGGATAGATAAATTTAAACGATTTAAAATTACCAATCGAAAATAATCATTTGAAACCGTTTAGTATCGCTAGCCCAAGAAGTTCAACGTGCCATTTCAATTGAAAACTACACTAAAGTTAACGGAGAAGTCAACGAGAGTTAGTTTCCTGTGGTTTTTGTCATTTTTCGAATTCAGTTGTCTTGAACGGATAGTTGTGTTCGTCCGTCCGTCCGGCGTAAATTAAAACAATAAATGAAACTATCAATCTATGACCGTCTACCTTAAGCGACGAACTTGGAAATAACCGAAACAACAATTTTTTTAAAAACTGTAATGATTGATTAATACAGGAAATAGAAGCAGACTTACGCAAATGTACTGTCGTTCGCAAATGACAAAAACGCTGAATAGTATGAATAATTTTTTTTTGAACGAATAGAATAATATAAAAATGACAATCTCAAGTGAGACAAACAATGTAACAAAAACACATGGTTATTTATGGTTATAAATAAGACCTTGTTGTTGTGTTGGGTGGTGATGTACAGGTGAAAATCGATCTAATCGTTACGGTTACATCGAGTTAAATAAGTACTACTTCTAGCTCTAGATGTATTTAAATAAATTTATTAGTAATACCACCAAGGAGGTTCGATGGCTCTAAGGAACCTGGTACTTATGGCAGGAACGGGTACGTAAGGTTCTCTGCCAGACTGCCACGCGTACTTTTCAACTGGCAGTTTTAATTAAAATCTTTTGAGGTCCGGGTACAAGTGCTTTGGCAGATGTTAAGTGGAGGTTATTTAAATACTTTTGGCGTGCAAGGTTCACTACGCCTTTTTGAATCACCTCGATACTCCAGTCCGAGAGAGAGGATGTTTCACCATCGAGCACTTCTAGATCTATCAATCTATTAACTAGGAAATTTGTATTCACTCGAACGGCTACCGACTCCTTCGGTATGATTTTCTTTCGCTCTTAGTACAATTTATTTATAAATTGCCTTAATACTACGGCAGATAGTTGTGACCGGCCATCACGAGAAGACGTGAGTTTCTTCTGCTTTCATAGCAAGTGATCGTCCCATTCTTCATGGCAGTTCTAGAAGGACGTAATTTTAGTGAATTTCTATGTGATTGTTGTGGTTTACTGGCACCCTGGTGAAACATGACAGTCACAACGATTCGGACGGTGTTGTTCTATGGAGGAGGCAACAAACTAGCAAAATGTCGGGAACGTACTTTTTTTACTTTTACATGAAAGAGAGAGAGAGAGAGAGAGAGCAGTTTGAGCCGAGTTTTTCAATGCGAATCAAAGTGCTTGTGTTCGTGTTCGTAAATAAGAGTGTGTACCTGTACGCGTGCGTTTCGTGTACGTGTGTGCGACTGGGAAGACACGAGTGCGTGCGTCATGGTTCGAGGCAGAAAAATTTCTCAGCAAAAGTAACAGTCTTTTTTGCTCTCCAAAAGAGCAAATTTCTAAGTCTGAATTGTTTTCTTTTTGTTGCTATTGTTGTTGTTACTGTTATTTTTCTTTTTTTTCGGATTACATTTTTTATTCTTCGTTTTGGCACGATGAATTTCGGTTTCCTTGGTAGAGTTTGAAAAACGACGTCGTGTTATGTCAAGTCACAAATTATGTACGCGCTGTAAGTTATATACGCCTTGTCCTTGTTCCCTTTCCAACTGCACTCCCATGTATTTAATTTTTGGTGTAAAAAAGGATTTTTCTGCCGGTTTCTTGGACTTTGATTTAGTATAATTGTATAACTTTTTTGTTATTTTATCTTTAGAGAAAGTCGTGTAAATAAAAGTGAAAAATATTAATAATAAATAAATAAATAAATAAATAGAAAAATATTATGTATATATCAGTCGAGTTTTCTTTTTAATGGACCTGACTTGTCGCATTCCAATTTTATTTACAACCGACACCTTTCCAATTATCTGATAGGAAACAATACCACTGCACAAACCAAAGTAAAGTATAATTGGCAATTTGAAGAAAGGGGAACTTCACCAGAAGAAAAGGGAAATTCAGCACACATTGATAAAATAATCTAAAATTGAAATTTTTATTTAGGAGATCCAAAATCTAAATAGGAAAAGGCAAAAAAGTGTAAATTAAATGAGAACTACAAGTTTCTGTCACAATTCTGACGATTATTAGAGTCAGTTGAGTATCTCACGAGACATTGTTGAAGTGATTTTTTACAAATTACATTCTCAGAAAGTAATGAGGCACAATTTGCTATTAGTCTTTCATTATTCGAGTCACAATAACCCACACCTGAAAATGAGAATTCGGATACCTCTGATAGTTAACAACTCTCAGCAGGAATATTTAGTAAGTGGCTTCCACATTCAACTTTCGTTGTTATTGTTGAGAATTTATTTAATGTGCCACGAAAATGATATTCAATTAGGACACCGTTGGTTAACGACACTTTAAATTTCTGTTAGAGCGAACGACATCTTTATGGTTTCGTTCTTGTTCAATTTAAAAGGCGGTGACCGTTTTAAAATATCGTACGTTATGTAGGTCTACTGTTGAGACTCGAACCTCGTTATGGATTTCAAAAACGTAAAGAAACAGATTCTGCAAGCGAACGATCTAAGCAAAAAGGGATCGATAGATGAGCCTATTAGATATTTAATAACATTCATTAATGAATTAGACGACTATGTAACGACAAGCTCGTGTTCCGGCAGGGCTATACTGTACACAACTGTTAGTAGGAATAATTGTTATTTATTGAAATGAGTGGTTCAGGTGAATTGTTGGAAGCGAGAAATTTCGTAAGGAAATGATTGACCCTCATAACCTGTCCCAATGAATTTTTAGAGCTACGGCTGTGAAGTCGGTCACAAAAAGTCAAAAAAAGACTGCAAATGGTTGTACCTCAGCCATGACTCCATAGATCCTGATGAATTTATATCAAAGGTGGATCCAACTGTTGGGGATTTGCTGTTTAAATTTGAACCTTTCATCCTTCACATACAATGTTCACAATTAGAAAAGGCAAAGCAACTGGTAATTATATAAATTCGTGGTTACCACGTACAATTCTATAACGTAATGCGTTCATTTGTTTCCTTTTTGTGTTCAGCACACAATTGCTGTAGGAGCTGGATTTAGAGAATCTGGATTAACAGTTGGGAAGCATGGCAAAATAATGTTGGCAATCAGAAGTAATCTAAGGCTGGAAGTTCCACTTTCTCAGGATAGTGTTATGTTAGTTTCAGATGTTGTAAGTATACTGCTTAGTTACTACATTCTTTAATGTAGTATTAAATATTACTTTTTTCATAATAATATAATCACCATTTCCATTGTTGTACTACTTAAGATTTGCTTTTTTCTTCTGATAATTCTATAATTTTGAATCAAATTAATGCATTTGACTTGACTGAAAATTTTTGTCCAGGCAAACAATGGCCATTTTAATGCAGAACACAGTGAAGGTGATTTTCAAATTATGAAGAATAATTTCTTCATGTCTTCACTAATAAAGAAGCAGACATAAGAAAATAAGACATTATTACACCAAATATATTTTTGTATATTAAGAATATTTATTTAAAATTTTCTGCAGGAACTAATGAGAAAGATTACATGAAGTAATGCCAAAATGAGTAACATGAAACAAAAGCATTCAACATTGGAATGGCAGGCTGTGACCTAGCCATTTGAATAATGGAAACAAATTCTGCAATTTAATTTGCAAATTTAATTTTTTCTTTTCAGTATTTAAAGTTTCTAGCAGACCAAGCAAATGAAAAACTTGAAATAAATCAGAGGAACATTAAACACTTTTTTATAATTCTTAAAGAAACATTTAGCAACACACAGAAGATTGGCACTGATATAACAATGAGTAATTAGTACTTTATGTTACAAGAAAAAACCAAACAGAAGGAAGACTACACATGAAAATAGTTACTGTTGCAATACAGGTTAATTAGCACATTAACTCTACTCAATTCTTTTCATATGTCAAGTATTGTACACAATTTTTTATTCAATGTATCAAAATAAATTTTTGAACAGAAGAAACAAGACATAATGTGCATGTTTAATTTAATTAAAAAATATGCCACTTCTTTAATATGCCTGTTACTGATTAAAATAAAAGTATGTAGCAAAATAAATTTATGATCAGGTATGAATCAGTTTTTTTTTTAAGAATACTCTGAAAAAGTAATTTTGAATGGGAAGAAAAATATAATCTTTATTTTTAATGACGTACCTGTACAGGATAGGGCTTATAGTTTCTAGTTGAATATGAGTCTTTGGGTATGGTCATAGTCGGTGGTAATGCGGAGAAGAATTCGTTGTTTGCGTAGCCTGATGTAAACAAATGAGACTTCCACTCATGGAACATAAAACTTGCCACATATATCAGGTAAATTAAAAAAAAAGGAGATATCACACAATTTATAATAACTAGGGTAAACCACAAGAAATCTGGTTCGTCCATATACATATTACTCCTGATGGTCTTGGTTAACAGTGTCACCATCACATCGTCCCACCTCACAATTGTGTAATAATAACAGCTTACAACTGTAAATGAATACGACAGTACAACTAGGAGTCCCATAATGGCTCTCAAAGCTTGACATTTTTTTAAATCAATAGTACAAGCAGCAAGGAATGATATAACAGTTAGTGCTGCTCCTGATCCGCCGAATGAGTAATCAGGGATGTAAAACGGCGGGTAACAGGTATTTGTGAAGACAAAAGCGGTAATGTACGATCCAAAAATTATGTAAGACCAAAAGGCAATGCAAGCCGTGTTTCGAACTGATGATCCACAGCATCCGGTGGTTAGTTCGTAACAGCATCCCATAATTCACATTTCTGAGAAAATTTTGTTATTGAAATTATTGTAAACAATTTCATTTGCTTTCTGTAGTCTCTTCAGTTCGAATTTGTTTCCTGCGAGGGATTTACTCTAAGAAATGTGTCACTCACTCTCTATGCCATGAGAAAAACGGCGGAAAATCACAGGATGATGGCAAGCTGCGGGACGAGTTTTATTATTTAATGGGAGTAAGTGTGGATTTGTCGCTTCAAAAGGGTGTTCCACTTCAAGGGAAGTGATTCGCCACTATGGGAATACAAGGGTTACTGCCATTCTTGGCCAACAGCATGCGAGATGCACATATTAGCGAATTTGAAAATCAGTACGTTGCCGTTGACGCTTACTGCTGGCTTCACAAGGGGATTTATTCCTGTTCTTATGAGTTAGCCATGAAAAAACCGACGACAAAGTAAGTGTTCGAAATGTCTAGCAATTGTTCTATTTAGTGATCTTACAGCCATCTATAATCTCAGAGTTCGAAATTAGTCGAAAACTTTTAAACAAGATATGGAGTTACTTCTGAGGGAAGTATTTTTATGTCAACATGAACTCTTAAAAGAAATTAAGACTCGGAGATTCTCCGACAGAATTAATTGTCTTGCTGCCTTTTGTAGGGCATATCCAGAAGTATGTAGACATTAAGCAAGGCATCTCCCCAAAATGAAAATGTTAAATAGTCAAATAACTAATTACTCAATTATTCTTAGGTACATATCTATTCCAGCCCACTGAGCTTTACATATTCCTCAAAATATCCAACTTTATTTTTTCATTTTATAAGTTATCTTTTCGAGTAATAAGGATAAATTTCTTGTGGTTTTAGGTATGTTACATATTGTATGAGATATATTGAAATGTTGAGGCACTTCAAAGTTAAACCAATTTTAGTTTTTGATGGAAGAAATCTTTCATCTAAAAGGGAAACAGAGAAAAAGAGAAGAGAGTAAGCAATTATTGTTTGCGCAATTTAATTCATGTTGTTAATAAAATGAATACAGATAAGTGTGGATTAATTTATTATTCATTTCAGGGAAAGGGCTAGAAAATATAAAAGGGGTTTGGAACTGATAAGAGCAGGAAAAACAAGTGAAGGAAGGCAACTGTTAGGAGAGTCAGTGGATGTTGGCCATGAATTGGTCATAAATTTAATGAAAGAGTGTAGGAAATTGAATGTGGATTGCATTGTTGCACCTTATGAAGCTGATGCTCAACTCAGTTACTTGAGTCTGCAAAAGATAGTTGCATGTGTAGTCACTGAAGATTCTGATCTGCTGGTATATGGCTGTGAAAAAGTAAGTTTATTAATAATCCAAATATTCCTCTGTTCAGGTCATATGTGATGATGTGAATCTTTTTTCTTTGGAGTTCGGGTGCCTTAATACTGAGTTGCCCTGCCTCCACAATTCATTTTGGGTTTCTGTCATTTTTCTTTCTTTGTTGAACTATTTGGGACTGACTGGAACTTTGGTCATGAACAATAAGAATGGTGTCAGGTTTTACAGTCATGAATTATCAATTTCTTGTTCGATTGCAGATGCAAGGTAATCTTACCCATTTTATATTTCATTCAATTTACCTTGATTCATTGATTTTAAATTCATTGGATCCTGCATAAATATATTTTCATTTAATATATAATGTGTTTCTACAAACATTCATCAGCATTTGATTACACATAAAAAGCCAGGGCAGCATCCAGAAGAGAATTTAATGTTTTTAATTACTCCATTTTACAAATTGCAGGTGATGTTTAAAATGGACAAATCTGGCAGAGGAAGACTGGTTGAAAAAAGCAACATTTATATGTCCCTAGGAATGGAAGCTGAAGAATTCACTGGTGACAAGTTTCGACACATGTGCATCCTTTCGGGTTGTGATTATTTGCCATCATTGCCTTCTGTTGGTCCAGCAACAGCATTAAAATTTATTAAGCTTATCTGTGATAAAGACATTCTGGAGGTGTGTTAGGGAATTTAATAAATAAGCAAGGATGATTATCTTCAATTATTGTTTCACTTTTAACAATAAATATGGTTAATTTCAGGTGCTTCCCAAACTGCCTGCCATTTTAAATAAAACGAAAATCACTGTTAGTCAGGAATATATTGATGGATTTAAAATTGCGGACTTCACATTCAAACATCAATTAGTTTATGATCCATTTCAAAGGAAACAAGTTCCTTTGAGCCCTGTTATAAAAGACGACGAAATAATCGGAGAGAAATTACCGGACGATGAAGCCTTTCAATTGGCAATAGGAAATATTGATCCAATAAGCATGAAAATATTGGGAAACTTTGATCCTGATAAGGTATACATTTCCTCATTCATTTAGTAATGTGTTTCATTTTATGTCAGTATTTTTACAATATACAGTAATCATAATTTTTTGTCCTAGAATGGTCGCGGATTTGACATTTTATGGAGAAACAATTCATCAAAGAATGTTGATAGACAAGAAGACATTTGGAATTCTAGTCAAACACAATATGGCAAAAGACAAAGTGAAGGTACATTCAATTTTAATTTACAATTTATTTTACTTGTAGTAGTTTTAGGTTTCATGACTTCATTTTATTTTTCTCTGGGTAACAAGCTATTTAAGTAATAACTTCAGATATTAACAATCAGTCTATGTGTGTATAGTGTATATTCTTTGAAATTTGTATAATTATTTTAAAATGTTTTACTGCTGTGCAGAAAAAAATAAGTTTTTAGTTAATAGGTTTTGTAGTTTTATTCTTCACTTTAAATTAGTTATTAATTTCCGTGCCTTCAAATTATCTAATAGTGTTTAATGCACAACAGAAGTGGTGCCCACAAGTAGAGTTGACAAAAAAAGCTAAAATTGTATTCAGTCACATTTATTAAATAAAAAAATGTTGCCTTGTAAATGAAGTTGTACTTTCCTAAATTCCTTTCAAGGAAACTTTATGGTTGATGTAAAATCATGCGTCTTTGATAGATATTAGTTCAGTGCAAATGAGTCATTTTGTGTACCAACAAAGAAAGGTGTTACATATTTTCCTTATTTTCAGTGTCCTTGGTTAGAAATAATCTGAAGAAATATTGCATGTCTCAAGCCACATTTACAAATAACAATGTTCAAAGAAGACAATCCGCTCCTGAAGTCGCTCGTACAGGTTTCCTCTTCGAAAGAGTAAAAACTCCGAAACCGGTGGAAAGTTCAAATTTACTTATAAGCAGGTAGGCTTTTAATTTTTGGATGTTTAGAAAATTGTTACTCTGGTCGGCAGGAGTGTAGTGAGAAGGTTGCGGTCATTCGTAGTTAACAGCATCTAATGACTTCATTTTTTTCACTTAAAGGTACTTTGGTTCAGTGAAAAATAAAAAGGACCATGACACGAAAAAAACGTTTGATAAAGGTAAACGTAAAGGTGAGTCTCTTGAAGAATATTTGCAACGTTTGTATGAAGAGCAGGTTTCGGGTGATGAAAATGAGGAGGATAGCGGCTTGGAAGATTCGAACGGTGGTGACAGCATTTTAGATTGGAAATGCAGCGGTAAAACTATCGAAGTGAACGAAACATCTCAACGGTTGTCCAACCAAATAAACGACTTTAAAGGACACAAGGAAGTGAAAAAAGAGGAAATGGTTGTATGTCACTCGTTGTTAGATGAAATTTCCAAAGTAGAAAAAAGTACCGCGTCAGCAGAAGAGTTCGCAAGTTCAGTGTCGGACGAAAATCTCAAACATGAAGAGTGTGACATTTTCGTACAGCAAATTGATGGTTTTCTTAAGGAGTTGTCTCCCATGCAGAAGTTGTGCCTCAATTCCCCCGTACAACTGACAAACGGAGACAATAAATCGGATTTTATAGAAACAAAGGGTCAGGTAACGAAAGACGAAGAAATCAACGTCACTCAAGCATCGACATCCCCCGTCTTTAAAGTTCGTGGCAGTGGTTCTTGTAAACGAAATAGGACTCCGGATGAATCTATTCAGTTAGACAAGTTAACAAACACGGCTGGCACATCAACATCATTGTACTTTTCACCTGACTATTCAGGAAGCACAAATAAAAACTTGCAGGTAATATACCATTACACACAAACTGTTTTACAGCGTCACTACGAACACTAAATATTTTATGTATCTTTTTTTAGAGAACACCAGTGTCTTCCAAATTAAAGACTGTCAAACCAAATAAGACTGCTTGTAAAAACCAATCATCTAGAACATTATTTCAGTTTGGATTTAAAAAAGAGTAAGTTTTTTAAGTAATAATTTATTGAGTGAAAATTTTAATTGCTTATTACAGTAATATTTCTGTTAGTGAAAAACACCAAAATGACTCTGGATTAATTTTCCAGAGAATTTCTTTAAAATAAAGTACAACAGAAGGGCAATGTTGAAGCCTTTTTATTTAAATATTATCAAGTCTGTTCCAATAAATAATGGTTTTGTTCTCGTCATAGGAAGTTGAACCCAAGAGTTGCGTAGGGAGGCGTTTCATTGAACAAGTTTGTTGTGACAGTTTGGTGGAAAAGGAGGGCTGCCAGTCTTTCTAACAAAAAAGTACTA